>OW026519.1:118317713-119042713 GCA_932274085.1 Protocalliphora azurea | reverse complement strand
AAAAATTATTTGAAAAATCGTATTTTCTCAATTTTATACTAAATAATATATATATAAAAACAATATATAAAAAAATTTAAACATATACAAATAAATAAATTAATAAATAAATTTATTTAATCAAGTATTTTCCAACTAATAAATACGTATAATGATAGGGCATAATCAAAAGTGTATATAAGGGCGAAAGAGAAAACTTTACAAAAAACTAAAAATGCAAATTACTTTTAATTATGTTCCGCATGTGGTCACAATCCACATTTGAAAAAAGTTTGAAAATTATATTAACAATGATTTGATAATAATAGCATTTTTTAATTTAACAATTAATTCCCCTTTTTGTTGAGAAAGCTATCATTTTCAAGTTATTTTGAAATAATTCTCAAACGTATGACATTTGAGAAAGGATTTGATTTCAAATCTATTCCCTTAGGGCTTCACAACTCCATTCAGGTCTGTTCGAAAGGGCCCTCCCAGAACTTGAAATATATACCATTGAAAAATATTGATATTATATTCCACCCCTCGTAGCATGTTCCCTGAGAAATAACTGGGTATACTCTATATAGTTCTAAGATCTACTCCCTTAGAGCTTTCATCCATTGTATCACAATCCCACAACATGGAATATATATGTTTGAAATATGAATAATTATATTCCACCCCTCGTAGCATATCTCCTGAGAAACAACTGGATATACCCTACATAGTTCTGAGATCTACTCCCTTAGAGCTTTCATCCCATGTGTCATAACCCCATTTAGGTCTGTTCGAAGTTGTGGCCCTCCCACAACTTGAGATATAAATCATTGAAAAATATTGATATTATTTTCCACCCGTCGTAGCATGTTCCCTGAGAAATAACTGGGTATTCCCTATATAGTTCTGAGATCTACTCACTTAGAGCTTTCATCCGATGTATCACAACCCCATTCAGATCTGTTCAAAATGGCCCTCCCACAACTTGAAATATAAATCATTTAAAAATATTGATATTATATTCCACCCCTCGTAGCATGTTCCCTGAAAAAGAACTGGGTATACCCTATATAGTTCTGAGATTTACTCCCTTAAACCATTCATCCGATGTATCACAACCCCATTTAGGTCTGTCGTAAATGCCCCCCATTCAGGTGTGAATTTATAAGAATTTGCGCAAAGTTCCGACCTGTGTAGTATTTTCCCTAGGAAATAAGTGAATATTGTCTAAACCGTTTTGGGTTCTACTCCACCAGACCTTTAATCTGATGTACTATTACCCCATTCAGGTATGGTCAAAATCAAAATATGGCCCCCTGTTTCTTAGACTTATTGAATTTTGCCAAAATTCAGCACCTTGTAGCATGTCTGCTGAGAAACAACTAGATATACCCTGTGCAGTTTTGAGTTCTACTACTGTAGAGCTTTCGCGTGATATATCACAACCCTATTCAGGTCTGTCCTAACTGGCCCGCAATGTGACCTGAATATAAGTATTTTTGTTGCACCATATCCTAATGCTGTATATGTTTCTTTATTTTGTTTTTTTCCAAAGATGTTTTATTGTGATGTTTTTTTTTTAATAAAATAATAAAAATTATTTTTGAAAAATTATTTAGAAATAATTTTTTTGAAATGCAAAATGTGTGGAACGTATTTAACAGAGGTGTAGAACGTATTTAACTTACGAATTTATCTTCTCACACATTATATATATATATATATATATATATATATATATATATATATATAAATCATATAATTTTTTCATATATTTTCATATATTCATATATTTAACATTGTAATGAAAAAAATTTTACTTTTTTCAAAAAATGTTTCTGATAAATATTTGTCACTTTTGCACTACATTACTAAATTATATTTAATCTATTAAATCTTTGATTTTATTGTCTTTCGATCGCAAGAAAATAAAATTAACTGGAAAAGTTTTAGTTTAAGTGCTGATATTTCTGTGGTAGATAACGAAATCAAGAGCATTTTTAAATCGATGAATACAAAATTATATACTTTATGTTGTACATATTCAAACTGCAGAAAAAGATTTGTCCCAAAAAATATTGTGGGGTAAAGTGCAATGTATAATTTAAAAAATATTCCACATTTTTTTTAGTTTTGCTGAAAATATAGTAAATTATTGGTTTAAGCACCAACGAACATGAACATAAGACAAAATGAACATGTAAGAAAATTTAATAAAACAGATAACAAATTGATGCTTTATTAAAAGCAATAGGCCATACGAAAATTGGCAATAACTTAACAAAAATTCCTAGATCTAACATGTATCATTTCATTAGAAAATCTGTATTTAAAAATCTCGGAAATAGTGGATGCTGTAAAAATTCACGCTAGATGGTATTTAGACTTAAAGTGTGTGAAAATTATAGCAAATTTATTTTACCTGTGAATTAAATTATTTCAAATTGCAGAAAAAGACTGATTATTTTTATAAATTTTGTTTTATTATCAGTTATTACCTATTGGTTTTCAGCATTTGCTTAGATTTTGGTATTCAGTTAGCCTTGTAAATATAAAAATCATTTTAAAATATTTAATAAATATAAACATACTATTCCGCTTCTTCCCAACATTTCCTATTTTATCAAAAATAAAAAAGGTGAATTGAAAAAAAAAAACACCAAAAGATAAATATTTCTTACTACAATAACTCTTTTTATACAATAGTTCCATTTGAGTGTTTAAAAGTTTATTCGTTGTTATTTTATTGAGGTTAAATTTAAATAAGCACCACTTTGTCCCAATTAAAATTCTTTCGAACGAATTTATTAATGCGTTTAAAAAACTCTGCATATGAGATTATTGCACGATTATTACATATATTACATATAAAAATAACTTGCAAATAAATAACTCATTGTTTATACGTAAATTTAATAAATAAATATATTTCCTTATTTGTCATGCCGGATGGGAAAAATAAAACTATAACCATAGAAATTTCTATTAATGTAAAAGTTTCACTAATCACGATTAGTTTTCGCGAGTTAATAACTTGCACATAAAGTATTTATTAACTCACCGTTTATAAATCAAAATTTATAAGCAAAATTTTCATATCGCAATATTTTCAATTTCAAGTAAGAGCTGCAATAAAAGCTGTAAATTTTGAATAAAAATATTTATAAAAAAATAAAAAAAAAAAAATCAAAGCAAATTTTATTTCACTTTTATAATATGAAAAAAGTACAGAGTAATTGTATTGAAGCTAAAAAAATACATACATTTTCAAATTAGTTGAATACTTTGGTTTTTTATTGAAATTTTATAAATGTATATTCGAATACTTCTGTTGAACTTATTTTCTAATCTAACTTATTAACAAATAGGATAACATTTAAATAGTTTTATTCCAAATTAATTTTAAATAACTGAAAATTGTATTACAGTCATAGTCATATAAAGTTACACCTTTTTATTTTTTTTAGCTTGAAAAAGAATTCAAATACTTTTGTTATAATATATTTTGAAAAAATTGTTTTGTTGTAATGACTGAAATGTGTAGAGTAGATTGTAGTAATTTCTGAAAAAGTAGCGGTATTTACTTCTGATATTAAAAGAAAAGTTTTTATGCATTTTTCATTTCAAAGATATTTACACAAGATCAATTATTTATGGTCTAAAATCTGTTCCTTAAAATAGTAGAAAACCTTGTGATACAAAATCCACTTTAATAAGTTTCAAAAATCTAAAAACATTGACAAAAATTATAAAAAAAACTTTTAGAAACAAAATGAGATTTAAAATAGTACATCATTATTAAAATTAGTAATAGAGTATAGAAATGGTTAAAAAAATTTTAATGAAAAGAATCCGGTATAAGAAAATATAATCATTTAAAAGCGAATATATGTCATAAAAATTTAATATCCTTATGATATTTGCATAATTCTCTGTTGTTATTTATTTCTTCAGCGAAAAAGTAAGATTTTGGAAGTATATATAAAAGTGTAATGGAAATAATGAGTTACAGCTTCTCTAATGCGAACATTATAACGTTTCAAGCAACCATACATCTTTGCCGAACATACCAATGAAATTTTTAAATATTCTTAGCGATCTTAATTTTTTTTCAGATTTTTCCTAATTTATTTTTCAACTATTTTTATTTTTCTATAATGGTATTTTTAACTAACGATTATACGATCCTTTAACTAATCCCATTCCCTTTGATAAACCATAATAACGATCTACCATTTTAAATCTTCATTTAAATCTTATCGTGGCTTATCTTTCTCATAATTTTTAGATTTTTGCGACTTATTAAAGTTGAGTTTATATCACAATATTTCATATTATGTTAAACACAGGTTTCTGGGCCATGTTTGGCAATTTTTAAACATAAATAATTAATATTGGAAGCTGTGTATATAATTTTGATATATAAAAAATTTATGTAAATATTTTTGAAATGACAAAATGCATAAGTACGTTTCTTGAAAAAACAAATACCACTACTTTATCAAAAATTATAAAACAAAACAATTATTTCAAAACATGTTATAAAAACAACAATATCTGAATTCTTTTTAAATTTTTCAAAATAAATTTAAATGTGTAAATATATATTACTGTGACTGTAAAAAGAGTACAAAATGATTCGAAACTATTTTATTTCTAAAAAAAATAAAAATAAGTTGAGTATGAAAATAATTTATTTTTAACAAATGTTTTGCATTAAAATATTCACAATGAACAGCTATGTTATATATGTACATATTTTACACACTTGAAATCTACAAATGTTGTAAAATATTTTGATGAATATTTAAGTATCTTAACAGCACTTATAAAAAAATATACAATACATAATTATAATCAAATTAATAAAAAGAAATAGGACATCTTATCATTAGTTAATAATTTATTGAAATTTCTTTTGGTAATGAATAATATTGTTTTCAAAAATACATTTATAAATTGTTTGAATATATTTCTTGCAAATCTTGCCATATATTATTATTTTTTTTTTTTTTTTTTTTTTTTGTATAGATGATATATGTTACTGGCTTATGGTTTTGTTATCTTTTATTAAATATGACATAGTATGTCTAGTAAATTGATATTTATATTCGTATTTGTAGTTAATTACCATATACAATATTAAAAAGATATTCATTAAATCACATACGACATTTTCGGATTTTTTTTTATGGATATTAAGTTGTTAAAATACTTATAATATTTAAACAAAAACCTAACTACTGAATATTAAAACATACATATATACATAGAAGAAAAAATATAAAAAATAATTTATAACCTCATGTTAACAAATTATATGTCAAGTTAATAAAATTAAAATAAATAAGATGCATATTGTGTGAAGACAATAGCATTTGATTAGTTATAACGAATCATTTTGTATGCTGTTAAATATATAATTTGGTCATAACGTGTAAAATACCACTTTCTAAACATTCATTCATTCTTTAAAAGATTCAAACATCTACTCAAGCATCCATTTATTTAGTCATTTAGTCATATATATATTTTTTTTATTGTTTGTCAATTGAAATAGGCGTTTTGAAGAATTAATTCTAAAATAAATACGTTTTGGTTTCGAATTCTATTTGTAAAATATTTTTCCTTGGAAGTGATGAAGGCAACTATTGGATGAGATTTTTGGTTTAAATTGTATTTATTAAAAATATTAATATTAATAAAATTTGTATTTTTTGTATTTAAAAGTGATCACTCACATGACCACAAAACCATTTGTTGGCTTTGAATCCCATGTAGAAAATAATCCAATAATGCGTATTGGATATTTCATATTATACGGAGATTGAAATAATTTAAAGTTTCAAAATTCTGTGTTGTCAGATGCTCCTTCATCCATTCTACAGGCTGGGTACGGTTGTTGAAGGATAGCCGATAAAGTAGTTGGGATATGTTTTTTTCAATATACACAGTGGGATACTTTTGTCATTTTGCAAAATTCCAAACAATAACTATCGTAAATTATTTGCTAAATTTTAGTATATTTTAAATGTAAAAAAATTTAACAAAAATCTAGCACATTTTAAAGAATATTATTTTCCCAACTTAAACTTTCTAAAATATAATTTATACCATTTAAAATGGAGAACTTTGCGTAGATTTTATTTTTAATCATAAATTTTAAAAATATTTTGGGTGAAAAATATTTATTAATGGAACGTGTATTTGTTGCTCCCTTTACCCACGCACTTAAATCAATATAAATCGAAAGACCGATTTTCTGTGAATTGGGTTTTTAAAAGTTTATTTGCTGATATATGCTAATATAGGCAAGGTATAAGTAAACATTGTCTCTGCGTCGGAGGTACGGACGGACATAATTACAGTTGTAAACAGCTTTACAATAACATGGCGTACAGATATGTGATTCACTATTATAACCGTAATAGCTCTGTAAATTTTCATATTGACTACTCAATCGATTTTTGAGTTATAACTAAAAATTGATTGGTATCTACGCATTTTTTGTATTAAATATTTTATGTTTTTAATTAAGATGGAATTATTTCAAAAAACTTTTTTATAATAAAATATCTTACAATGAAAAATTGCATGAAATAGGAGAAGATAATACTAAATAACACACCATTTACAACAGAACATTATAAAATTATAAATAATCGCCATATTATACCCGTCCAGCTGTCTTTCCGGAAAATTAATATTTAACTCCAAATCAAAGTATTTCCAATAATTCTTTAAGCCAAGGGCTGTAATATTCCTATCCATTTTCATCTAAATGGCATAAATTTTTAATATATTTTAAATTTCTAATAATAATAAATTTCATATTCAAAGAGAGTTAGCCAAATAATTTGCAAACGGATTTAGCTCATGTTAATTAATATTGTGGAAAATAGTCTCAAGATTATGTTTGTTACAAAATTGTGATCAGAAAATGACAAAAATTTTCCACTTGCGAGACTAGTATGACATGCTTTACAGTAAATTAAAAATTGTACAAATTTCAAAAATTTTCAAAAATTATTTATGATCAGCTCGTATTCTAACATTTCCTATAGTGCCCCTTGGTGCCCCTTCAACCTAACTAACCTAAACTGTTCAAATACTAAATTTGGCAAAAGTTTTAGTACTTTTTTCTATGAAAATCAGTAAACAATTTATTTGCAAACTTAAAAAATAAAAATTAAACATTTATACTTTTATTTGTAAAAAAATTATTAAGTTTGATATTTCTTTTTGTTTTTACAATAAAATTTAAATATCAATAATTGAAATTTATTTCATGGGTTACGAAAAAAATTTGCAGGAAATCTCTAAATATTTTTAAATGTATAAATTTGAAAAAAGTAACTAACAGAAAATGAAATAGACAAAGACAACAAGAAGAAACTTATTATGGTTTTTGGTTTTAGAAATATCTTATATATAGCGAAAAATTATAGAAAAAATTTATTACAGTATAAAACATTACCTTGAAAACAGATTTAGGAAACTTTCAGATAACATTGAACATTGAATATTAAGGAAATAAAACTTAAATTTTTACTAAACTTTCAAGAGACTTAAAATAAAATTTAAAATTAATTTTTACATAATTTTATTTATTTTATTTTATATACTTTTTTGTTTTTTTTTTGTCAGGTATAAAATTAAGAAACAATAAATTTATTATATCATTATTATTTCAAAAAATCTTTAAATATATTGTCCACATCTTTAAAATGATGGCAAATAAAATCTTTTTAAATATCTTATTCTTTTCGCTTTTTTTTTGTTATATCAGGGAAATCAAAAATATTCTCTAAAAAAATGTTTTATGCGTATGAAAAATGCTCTTAAAATTGGAAAATATGCCTTTAAAATTAAAAATATGCACTTAGAATTAAAATATGTACTATTAATGCTAAGATAACTTGATTTTTATTATAAATTGCTTAAAAAAGTTTTCTTTCTGTACTTAAAAATATTCAAAGCTAATACATTGTACAAAAAATTTTCAAAATTTCTAAGATTTATAAGATGAATTATAAGAAGAAATTTATAACATGAAAATTATCAGGCAATCTGATTTGGAAAATTTATGTTACAGTAAAAAGAAAATTTCACTTATAAAAATTCTATTGGGTTTAAAATATGCAAAATTTTGCTATTTAGTGTAATACATTGCAAGCTCGATTTTCACGACTAATTAAAAACCAGACGTGTCGCGAAAACTGAATTTTCGTGATAAAAATTTTATTGAAAAATTTTATGTAATTTTTAAATTTAGAATTATTTTTATTGATATATATGTATACATTTTAAATATTTTTAAAGAAATTGGTGATTTGAGTTGCTTTTTTGTCAAATTATTTTTTAAAATAACAGCTTAATCACGTAGTTCATGTAGTGCTGTTTTCGGCTTATCATTTTCCAAAGCCCATTGTATGTATATGTTTATCGATGTTATATAATCGTCCACTTTAATTTTATTTTCTTCATGACCACTATAGTATAAATCCTCCGATTCTAATAATTCCATTTGATCCTCATTACTTTCCACATGAAATTCTTCTTGAATCCAGTTGGTTATGTCAGCATTCGTGAAATGGTATTCCGTACCAATTTGAGCTACAAGTGTACCAATAGTTGAAAGATCTTCGTGGAGTGAAGAGCGCATATTATCCTCTTCACTCCATTTACTACTACTACGTTTACCACTTTCTGTTGTACGTACGAACTTTTTTAATGAATTTTCTTGCACTGTAATGCGGTAAATCTAAGATTTATGCAACTTATAATTCACGCAAATTTAATTTATGGAATCTCCACTTTTAAATTTTTTAAAATATCTAATTTTTGAGAAATTATGGACTTTAAAATATGTTGAACTTTTCTCATATTAAGACATGTATTTACAAAACAAATGACACGAATAGACTGACAAAATTGAAGATCAAAATCATCCAAAAAGGCTAATATACCAAAAGACGGGGATTTCCCTTTTTTGGTTATAGGCATTCTAATCAAATTAAAAAAAAAAAAAAAAACAGATAAAAGTCGTGAAAATAGAACCCGTTTTTTGTAAACTGTCGCATATATAGGACCTGAAATTTTAAAAATTAAGCCGCCGCGATAACCGGGCCGTCGCGATAATGGGTAATTGCGAATACCGAGCTTGCACTGTATATGCAAAATTGTGTTCTTTAGTGTAATATATAAAAATTATGATCTTAAGTATAAAATATGTGAAAATATGCCATTTAAAAAAAGATGCTCTAAAATAATGATTTTCTCTGAAAATATGGCAAAATATGCTGTTTTGTATATTTTTGGTTACCCTGATTATTATATTTAATATTAGCGTTTTTGTGTAAAATATGGTACAAATATACAATAAAATTTTTAGCAACAACGGCTACAGATTTTCTACTATATGTAAGAAGTAAAATTCTGTTGTTGCTGAAGCCATTGGCTCCTCTGCCATTGTAGTTGTTCATCTTAACGAAATCAAAAGAACAACAGAAAAATATTTGCAATTCAAATTTTAAATAACACAGAGAAATGACAGAACAAAAAAAAAAGGCATTTAGACCAACCAACGAGAGAACGAAAAATTAAACAAATAAAAGCTCTTCTATTTTGTGACAGGAAATGGAACAAAAATATATGTATTTGTGTAAGCGTACGTGTTTGTATATAAGTATGCTAAATCTCTATTTTATGGCCTCCATAAATTCTTTGTTATTTTGGTAATGCTGTTGTTTTATTTATATATTTTTTTTGTTTTCGTTAGATTTTGGTTTTATCCCATTTACAAAGATTTGGCAAATTAATACTACAATAATAGTATATAAATGTGTTGCTGTAAAACAAACAATGGCGGTTTTAAAAACATCTGACAGAGACTAAATTTATTAAATAAATGACGATAAAAGAAAACAAGAAAAAAATAAACATAAAATTTTATAAAATTATTGTCATCTGTATAAATTCATTGTATTTTTGGTTTCCCAATTATAAAAATATTAAAAACCTATAACAATAAATAAATACTTAAGAAATGTATACATTTTTTATTTATAAATTTTCAGACTATAGCAATATTGAAAATAATAAAAATAATAATGATTAATGATTATAAAATATTTTGAAAAGGCGTGGACTATATTATATTCTTGTACATGGTCAAGGGATTTATAAAAAGTAAAATACTTCTAGCTTTGTATTATATTTTATAGCTATGGTGGTATTATGGTTTATTGTTTAAAACTGCCACACATTTCAAATTTGTTTTTGCTTTTTAACAACAACTACACACCTCACATCTCTAGTAAACAAATTAAAACAATTTCCAATACAACTACAAATTGGTACTAACAAGATAAACCCAACAGCAATAACTATAGAGAGATTTTAATAATGGATTTTTCTTTTAAGAAATTAAACGAAATGTCAGGGCAATCGTATTTGACAAGGGTAGATACGAGATGATGACAGCTAGACTGGAAAAGCCATTTCTAGAGTACTCATACTCAAAGTCGAGTAACTTTTGAATTCTCGAAATGCTAGTTTTAAATCATCCGAATAATCGAGTAACATTTATATTGCTAGAGTTTTTGGAGTAACATTTGCATTATAATTTTACTCGTTTTTAACTTTATTTTAATTACATTTACTTTAGTAAACATAAAACTAATATTAACATATAAAAATATTATTATCTTTTATTTTAGTATGCTAGTCCTGCAAATTATTTAAAATCGAGTGATTAATATTATTGATATTATCTTCAATGAACTTGTTGAAATCGGGGTGATATATAGAACTGGATATATATTTTTAAAATACTCTCAAACAAATAACACAAGCTCGTGAAGTAAAATAAAGTGCTTTAAAAACATTTTTATATGTAAAATTTTGTACTACATTTTTTTCGAATTCTTTTATTTTTTGATTTTGCTGATAGGTTTTTGCATATGTATGCAAAGAAAGAAATTCCAAAATAGTAAAAAAAAATATAAAATACTACTATGAATTACAGAAAATGAGTTTTAGAAGCAATGAGTTTAACACAGTGTGGTAAAATGACTTCTCTGCTTTATAAGTTGTGTTCTTAAGTGTAAAATATTGTTCATGTTTCCTTTGAATCAAGTTTCAATGTATATTTATCTGTTTGTGTTTTATGACTTTTTCAAAAATACATTTTTAATTGTGAAGATATAATTTCCTTACATATACTTTCCATTTATTTGACTAAAAAGTGATTCATTTTTATCTTTTTAAAAATTTTAAAAGAACTTTCAAAATTTCTTATTCAGATTATTAAATGTTATTCAAGACATATGTAAATTTATATATATTTTCCAACTAAAAGTAATCGAATAATCGACATTATTTGTTTGATTACATTTTTAATCAAAATCATCAATTTTAATTTACTCAAACAATTATTCGATTCTAACTTGTCGATTAATCGAGAAAACATTATTCGAGTGAATACCCTAACCATTATATAACCAGCGCAATAAGGTTAAAAAGTAACTGATATGCTCTAGTAATAAAAATAATAATGACGAAGATTTAGAAAACCTACCTCACTTAATATATTTATTTTAATTTCAGCTTTTGTAGATATGATTCGCAAACATTTGTCTAATAATGCCCTGCGAATTGATTCAAGGAAAGTGGTATGCTATGTACGTGTATGATTACTTATATATATATATATATATATATATATATATATATTTCTCTATAATATTAAAAAATAAAAAATTTATTAAACATTTTCTGGAGTTTATCGATAAATTATTTGTATACTTTTAGGGTAAAATCAAATAATTTATACATTTTTTGTTCAATTTGGAAAAATATGGTTATGTTCACACCAAAAATTTCTTTAAAATTGTTTCATAGTTGTATAGGCTTTTATAGAAAAAAATTATTCAAAAAATTGATTTTTTCATTTTTAAAAATTTGCTCTTAACATAGAAAAAAAAAAAAAAAATAATTAAAAAGAATTTCAACTACGAAATCGATTATACGATTTAATTTTTTGTTCTATTTTGCTCCAATTATCAAAATGGTAATATTAATAAAGCAAACATAATATTTTTTTTTTTGAGAATTTTTAGTTTTTTTATTACAACAATTATATTTATGATTGAAATTTTTCATACATCTAAATTATGTATTTATCGTATCGATATAAGAATTAATTTAATCTGTAAAAATACACAGAAATGGTTCAATGAATTAAAACATATAAATTTATGGTAATTCTTTATTTGCATGTTATCATTATTTAAAGAATTCGAAAGATTATTTTACATGTAAATGAAATTACAGTATGTATCTTAGTTTTTTATGATTTTATAATTATTCAGCTTTGTACCGTTAATCATATGTTTTTACTTTTCGAAAAAATCACCTATACTACATTATACATCTATACCACAATACCCGAACTTACTCTAAATATTATCAAAATCTTACCATAAATTTTATCTTTACATCTTTATAAAAGGAATATCTGTACATTTTATAACACACAATAATATATTATGAAAAAAGGGTTATCTACCATATCTTTGCGAATAACGATGAATGAGATTTACTCTTATGCAATAAGAAAGCGATGAAAATTGTCTAAGTCAGAGGTACTCTATTTTGAGCCCTAATAGCTCCGCTTCTGAAGAATATGTAGAAGCCTCTTCGAAACTTAAAATTGCACACTCCTCTGCTATATCTGCGTGAAATTTTATGTAAATCCAACTAGTTACAGATTTAGTTCCAAAAAATTTCGGCTCTGCCCAACTGTTGGCAGAAAGTTTAATTTTGTATACCATATTTTTACAAATAAAATACACAGTGCTGCAAAATAATAGCAGTGCAATTTTATGTCTTATATTTTTCGAATATCAAAAAAGAAGATACTAATATTTTGTGAAAAATTATTTTGCACATTTGTTACCTCTTATATTTTAAGTAAGTAGCTTTAATAAAGTATCTTTTGCATAATTGTAAAATGTAAAAAAAAATAAAATAAAAAACGATACACATGATAAAATGAACATGCAAAATATAGAAATTTTTGCTTAAATGTAAAAGGATAATGAAATGTATTAAAAAAAAGTATTACATATTATTAATTTGTTAGGCTATTATAAAATTGATACATCCCTTAATTAGTACAATGGTTTTTCTGTCAAAAAATAAAAAATAAAAATATAATTTTTTATAATAAACACAAAATTACAAAAAGTTTGACCATATTTCAACGAAGAAAAACTTAAAAATATTTTGGAAAAAATATATTAGAGCAGATTGAAAATTGCTGGTAAAAAACTGTGAACGAATTAAATTGTTTCAAATATTTCTCCAATGATCGGCAATTCAATACGCATCAAAACTTTGATATATAAATATATATACCTTGTGATGGGCACAAATATGTTTTTATCTTATATACTATTTTATTTTAATACATACCACAGATATTTTCTAAAATTCAAAACATACCTGTAAAGAAAAAATAACAGTAATAATATTAGAAATTATTAATTAAACAAGATTAAACCAACAAAATGTTTATATAAATAAAATTATTACATAATCAATTTAAATAAATATTACGCAATTAAACTAATTATAATAAATAACAATAGCTATGTATAATATTTAATAATGAATATGTAATAAATCTGTTGATTTATCATTTTAATTTTCTAATACCTAGAATAATTTCGATTAATTGACTTAATTTATTTACAAATGAGCAATGTTTCAAATTTATAATAAATTTATAAACAGGACAAATTTAAATATGCACGAAAAAAAATTAAAATATGCGCTTGAAAATTCACGAAAAAATGGAAAAAATGCAGAAAAATATGCATAAAAAAGAGACAAACTCGTATATTTTTTCATACAAATATGCATAAATATGCATTTTTCTAATTTTAGAATTGTGACAGTTTCAATATATTTATAAAATAATAATAGAAACGTGCGTTCCAGAGAATTATTTTGTAAATTTTTTAAATACTACGTAATTAATTGTAAAGAAAAATTTATAGTATCTAATAGGACTATTAAATATTAGATACTATGAATTTTTTCTTTACAATTATGTACGAAGTAATCAAAAGATTTACAAAATAATTTGCAAACATAACTAAATAAAGCAATATCTAAACTAAAAACTAAATAAAGCAATATCGTTTTTGTTAACAAAACAAATTTTGTTATTCATTATGCAAAGTCTTCAAAAATATGATTTTTTGCAAAATACTTGTAAAATATGCAAAAGTTTATTAAAATATAAACTTATTTGTGTGCAAGTTATTTGCATATGCATACATATATAAATAAATATTATATCCGTTTCAAAAGTTTTTTTACTTACGTTCCCTTCAATTGAATTCTTTTTGTGAATATTAAGAAACGCATGAATATTTTCTTATTAAACGGATCTTTGGTATTTCCTTTCTTTTTAATGTCATTCATTCAGCCATATTGATAATATGTTAGACATATATAGGCAGAAATTATTCGAATACACACAATACATGTATATATATATATTTATGCAAACAATACCAGTTATAAACTTTGAATACAAATCTTTATTATATTAAATATATTTTAAATATGAAAAGAATTGTATTGAAAAAAAGTAAAAAGTAATAATACACATTTTATTCATTGTATTCGGTCTAACAGTTATACACCCATAACATCCTTTTTTAACTCGAATATATTTCAATAAACGTAGACAAGCCTTAGCAACCACCCTTTTTTATTTATTTATTTTTTGTTTTTCTTTGAAAAATATTATCACTTGTTCACATTTGCTTCTAAACTATGCTTAACTTTCTATAGAATCATATTTTTTCATATTTGATTTTTAACATCTCGATTTTTCATAATATTTATTCTTTATTGCTTCTACCACTATTATATACATTTTTCTCGTCTTCATTGAACAAATTGTCAAAGTGATTTAATCAAAAAATAATGTCAATGATATGATTGCATGTATATAATAAGCCAAGATGAAGAAATAATAAATAATAATAGTAATAGGTAGAGTATAAAGCGAAAAGATAATAATAAATACATAGATAAAAATGTTTAAATAAATCATTATTTGGATTTAAATTAAATTTTAGTAAAAAATTTTTTATTGGTTGTAAATATTTTTAAATTCAATACAAAACACAAAAACAATGTTCTGTATTTTAACAAATTTAGTAAAAATAATAACAAAATTATTAAAGTGCTGAAAAATAGAATACATTTATGTATATCATCACCTAAAATGCAAAAGGCCGTAACCATACTTTTATTTTTTGCAGCAAAAGTACAAAACATTATCAAAATGCGAAAGGCCATAATCACACCATTTTCAATTTCTTGCTTTAAAATAAAATTTTTTAATTGTTCACAAGTTGGGCTGCTAGAGAACAGAAACAATAGAGAACTATATATGGAATATTTGCAGGCAATTTTCCAACCGAATGAATAATTATATTATAACATCTTTTATTGTTATTTAAGTAAAGAATTAAATAAACATTAAAAAACTTTTAGTTATTATAGAAATAAAAATGTTTTTTTTTCTTCAAAAACAATCGATTCTAGTGGAACTTGTTCTAGAATTGATAAACTGGGAACCTGTTCACAAAATTATCCTGAGTATTATTAATTTTTATTTCTTTTTATCTGCTCATAACTTTTTTCTTATAAGTAAATCTGATTCAAAAAATAAAAAATTCGCTTAATGCTATAAAAAATTAAAAGTTGAACTTTAATGAAAATAAAACTGAAGAAAAATACAAGAAAATATCTTTTCATCAAAAAACGTTTTCTAAAATATCTCTATCGATTCAAAAGTTGCAGAGTTTTGTTTCAATAAAATATTTACGAATTTGAATGTTTGAATTTACTAATCCATAAGTCCGATTTCAATAAAAAATATAATTGGTTTTACAAATTTAGCAATAGAATACACAATTTCAATTGCAATTTTCTGTGTAGAAACGAAGAAGCAAAAGTCATTGATTAAATACATAAAATTTTTTCTTGGAAATAAAGATTTATACATATAAACAGCTTCTTACATATTTCTCTAGTACTTTTTGCATACAAGCATTTAACGAAATTTTTTTTAAGAACTGTATAATAGGGTTACAATTATTTTTGGACATCCAAATACTATCCAAATACCAATACAAATATATATATATATATATATATATATATATATTTAGTTTAAAATATTTAAATGATATAACTTAGGAATATAATTTGGATTAAAAATACTTTAGATAAGATAATTTAGATAATTTAGAAGCTAATTATTGAGGCTTATCGATTATCGAAATACACTTAAAAATTTTACTATTAACCAATTTATCACATTTTTGCACAATTATGTGACAAATGGGTACGAAATGATTTTCCATTTAAATTTGGAAAAAAATAACTTTAAAAATTAATAAATATTAAATTAATTACTTTACTTATAAATTTTATATTTGTATCACGGTTTAAGAGAAATTGCACGAATAATCGATGGTGAAAATTATTATATTTTTGATCCCAAAACAATAGTAACATTGTTCTCGATGGTGAAAAATTAATATCACATTCCTTTATACCTTTCAATGCTGTACAATGCTTTGCTATGGTATTTCGATGTTTGCAAAAATTGCAAAAATTGCAAAAATTTATAACACTACTATATACATGTGTATATATGGAGATATGTAAATACATATTAGAAGATCAGTAAATTTGTTGATTTAAATTTTTTGATCAGAATTAAATATTAAAATTAAACTTAAACTTTTTCAATTGTATTAAGTTTTAATAAGAGAATAATGACTGGAATAAAATTCCTCAAAAAAAAAAATAATAATAATAAAGAAATAAAGGAAAAAATATTATTAAAACAATTTTGAATTACTTATTGTGATTTATATTTTCAATGTCTAAAGATTATATTTTGTTCTCTTTTTAATTTACCCAGCTCTTATATTTTTGAAATTCTAAAATAAGTAATTTGTTTGAAAGTTTTGTACTTTATGAATTTCTGAATTTTCGCTTAATTTTTTAATTTGTTATGCATAAAAATTTTATAATAAATGTAATTTATTAATTAAAAATTTGCTTGAAATTTTACAAATATTCAATTAATGCTACTTATTTAAAATTATCATGCCATTTATTTAAAATTATCATTTTGATGATAGGAGCAAAAGCAATCAAAATTTTAATTGATGTCAGCAATTTCGTAATTGGAATCAGATATTATTTTTTATCTGTTTAAGATATGAACGTAACCAGTCAGCTAAAATACGACCTACTTCAGGTCTACGGCCAATCTGGTCGCATGGAATTATTTCAGAGAAAAATCTTCAATAAAAAACCCAGATAGAGATCCGGTAAACAGTCTTTACGGACAGATCGAACAAATGAAATGAAAGTAGCGTATTCCTGTCAGAAAATCTAACGAATTTAAAGGTGAAAAAAATTGGTGGTCAAGAATGTGGCAAGATAACTCTTTATGTGATAACTCTTTAAAGGAACATAGTGTCACATTTTATCTGATTACACTTTTAATAAAAGCTCTAAATATTATACACTCCAATCGATTAACCGCCATTAGATTATCCGATTCATTTTGGTTGATTAACTATTCGCATAATTTAAAATTGTTTATTATCGAATAACGGATAATACTAATAATTTGTGTCGTATAATCAATTAACCGAAATTTGTTTTCTGGAGTTATAAATCTCTTTTTAAAATGTCTGTTATACCCAGCAAAAACAATTAAAAGTCATTTTAGGGATGTACTTTTCCATTGCTACCAAAGTATCAATAAAAGTAAGTTTTATTATGATTAGGAAGTAATAAATACAAGAGGCATCAAAAAAGTTATAAAAAAAATAAGATTTAAATGAAATGTTTTCCAGCAAAACTTTGATATTCGATTGCTATTTTTGCAAATACTTGCTAATAAAAAGAACTGTTTTGAACAAATGAAAAATAATATTATGAATAATTGTTTTATTATAAAATATGTTGGTTTATAAAAAAACTAAAACTTATTTCATTGCGCGGATAAAGTATGAACATAATAAAAATAAAATCGTGATCATGACATTAAAAAGACAAATTTACTAAATAAAGCTGAATAGGAGAATATTTTGTAGTATTAGATCAAAAAAATTAAATTTTTTTATATAAATATGCAAAAGAAGTGATAAGATGAATTCTTTGTGATGGTATGTATGTGATCTATATTATGTATTTTAATAACTAAATTAAATATATTAAATAATATCTATAATTGTTGTTATTTATATATTTTACAATTATTACTAAGTCTATTCGGTTAATCGAATAATTTGTCATTTTTAATTATTTTTCGAATAAATTCTATTAATTATTTGTCGAATAAACCGATTAATATGAAAACTTCTGCGGGGTTAGTTTATGCTAAATCCGGGAAACGGCACAATCTAAGGCAAATATTTTGATATTGATCGAATGTTCTCTAAACACATTAATTAGTTTTTTTATACAAGGAATGGATCTTGGGCAAAGTGTCAAACTAGATAAATAATATAAACCATAAATATAAACACTTATATTAATAAATTAAGAAATTTTTATATATTGTACGAATTTCCTTCATATTTATTTATGTTATTTATATGAGAAATATTTAGCCTAATTAATATTTTTTAATAATTATGTGACACTTACTATACAATTTAATTAAAAGATATATATGTTTGGCTTTTTTTCCCGTACTCTAAATTGGGAGAACACGGAATTTAAAACTTTACCGAAAAGTGTTCGAAATTTGGGCAAATAGGAGCTATTTTCAGCCCAGAATATTTCTTCGGGTGCATTATGTAAATTGTCAAATAATTAAAAAATAAAAATATGCAATAAAAAATTTTATCGAAAATAAATAAAAAATTATTTATTTTTGTTACTAACAGGAAAGTTTAATTTAAAAAAATTAAAAACGTTTAAATATGCTGAAAAATAAAATTACACTCGCATACAAATTTTTAAAACAGTATGGTGTTTAATTTCGTTGTATTTTTGTGGGAGAAAAATTAGCTTTTATGTTTTATTTTAAACTTAGAACGTTCTAAAACGGTTGGTTGAATATTAGCAAGTCAAATGTTAAGAAGTTTTGGAGAGCAAAGCCAAAATACAATATATGGTGTTAATAAAGTTCGGACAGACGCAAGATTTCCTACTGGTGGATGTCAATTTCATAGCACAGATGTGCTAGCTAATTTCGTACGTATTCTTACGCTCTTTCTTTTAGTCGTTGCTGAAAGTGCAAAGAGATCAAAATGCATTGGACAAAATTTTTGGAAATAATTAATAATCATCAATTTCTTTAATATTAATGTTTTAGGATAAAGTTGGAATGTGAATTATATTTTTGTATAGCAATATTAATTAATTTAATTTTAAGGAAAGGAAAAATGCGTTAGAAAATATATTTTATATAATATTAAAGCACCATCTTTAAATTAAGGTATGGTCAGACTAGGGAAATATTTGACATAAACTGAAAAATATTTCATTGCCGTAATGTGACCATAAAATATTTTTGTGTGGCAAATAGCAATTCAACTGATTTTGGGTAAACAAATTTATTTAATAGTAAACATAAAGTTTTTAATGTGAACACAGTTTTTAATGTGCACTTAATGGAAAATATTTTTTCCCATTTTTTTTTTTTTTTTTTTGCAAATAAATATTTAATCTTACAAAATTTTTATAAGAGAAAACAATATCAAATAGCAGTTGTATTGAATCTAAATCGTTAAAATGTAAAAAATATAAATCAGAAGATTTAAACAATAAATTCCGCTAATACAACATTTCTGATAATTTTAGTAATTTCATTAACATGCTTACTTAAGCAAGCAAAAGCAAATAATATAATAAAGCAGGATATATAATTATATTTTGTATCGATGGATATACCATCGTCTGGATGTCTTATACATACCGCTAAAAGTCACCAATAATTACGTATTTGCTGCGTGAGATATTCGTTAAAGGTGCCAAAATCATTATTTCTTACATATATCTCGGTTATTATGCATCATACTTGTTTTGATGATATTTTTGGTTCATGTTAGGGTGTCCGCAAATGTAAAATTTTTAATGGGGTACTGAGTAAAATTACAATCGCAAGCTGGACATTAAGTTTTTATTAAAATTGGACAAGTTTTACGAACTAGCACCCATATCAGTAGTGTAACGAAAACACAGAGAAATTATAATTTTAATCGACTATTTATATACGTGCTAGGCCTAAATGTGGTCCAATTTTAATAAAAAGTTTTAGGGACAGTTCTCTGATTTGCTCAAGTATGTACTCGAAGTATTTTCAGTTTGAAATATTACCCTATAGCTTTATTGAAAATTTTACCAGGAACAGATTTTTCGATAGTATGTATAACAAGAGCTTAGTACACATCTTTAGAAGATGGCTCGTATAATTATCCATACAATTTTTCTGTATCGCCTTGAAATTTAGCGGATACTATACAACATTAAATGTGATATAAAATGCGTATAACCATATAAAGATGGAGTTTTTAATCCCATTTTTTAACAATTTTGTACAACACCTTTCCTAATTTCATCTTTAAACCCACTTCCACATTATCTCTTTCTTTTCTTCTTATTTTTTTTCTTCCTCTATCGGCGCTATCGGAGCTGCTCCATATTATTAAACCAAACAATTTTTTCCTTTTTGTTTATTATTTTTTAGTAAAAATAAATTTATTGTTTTCCACAGTTTGATGAAATAATTTTTGAAGACAAATAGTTTTTCAAATGTGACCGATAAGAAAACAAGTTTTACTATTTGACTATATTTAGTGTCCACTTGAATAAAAAGAAAATGGGAAAACAAATGTGCGTAATGTGACCAAAAAATAAACTACGTATTACTTTTGAAAAATTCGTTGTACGTTCGGGCAAACAAATACGAAACGAACATTTGCCTAATCTGACCTAATCTTTACGCATCTCATTTTCTAAACCTAACTTTTCTTTGAGTGTATTTTTTTACGCTTCATTTTCAGTCATTAACATCCCTAAATTAAAATTTCATTTGAATTATTTCCACATATTTCCAAATACAAAACAACAAAGAAAATCATTTGAAGCAACTTAATTATATTATTGTAAGAACCACTATCTAAAAATAATTTAGCAATGGGTCATTTTTTTCTTTTATTATACAAAAGCCTCTAAACAACTGCCAAATCGTTTTCTAAGGAATATTTTCAACCACAAAAGGATAAAAATAAATCTAAAGGAATAAATTGAAATTTTTCCCACAAACTCACTATGCCTTTCAAATTTTTAAAATAAATAAAAATGGTTGAATTTATTTTTAATAAAACCAAAAAACGTTGAAACCTTTATGTTGAAAATAATATTTTTTTTTGTTAATTTGTTCAATTTAAAATGCATTGAAATGCTTAAGATTTGTCATAAAAAAATTCACAATAATTGAAATCAATCATCTGTTTAAATTTTTTTATATTTGACAATTATTGATTCGATGTTTTCTCACTTATTATTATTTATATCTTTCGTTGTGACATTTATTAAATCTTTTGTGACATTTATTCAATTGTGCTCATTTTCTTTAAATAATTACATGTTTCCTTTTTACGATTTAGAAAATAATTACAAATAAATGTGTTATACAACTTTGAAGTTGGAGGTAAACGTTTCTTTGAAATATTAA
The DNA here is from genome assembly GCA_932274085.1 of Protocalliphora azurea. Classification (NCBI taxonomy): domain Eukaryota; kingdom Metazoa; phylum Arthropoda; class Insecta; order Diptera; family Calliphoridae; genus Protocalliphora; species Protocalliphora azurea. Next base: position 119,020,929 of record OW026519.1, on the reverse strand, counting down.
ATTTAAAGTAATTTGCAAGTAAGGTTTTTGAAATTGAAAAGATTCTCGAAAAATGAAATGTGATAAAAAAAAGAGTAGAGGATATTTATGATACACAAATAAATCACAAATACACAAAATCTGTAAACTTGGACCATTCCTTTCCAATTTTAATGATATTTATCAGTATCAAAACGAAGGTACAGTATATTTTTTAGATAGTTAGCGAAATATATCGATTTGAAAGTATAAAAAAATTTAAAAATATGTACAAAGTTGTCTTCACAAAATCACAAATATTTTTAATTCAGGGTGCATTGAGAACTCATTTTAAAATCACCAAAATTACCTTAAATACAGTATTTAGATGATCCACATTTCGCGGAAAAATATCAAAAAAAAAAAAAAAAATGGTATTTTAAATTTTTTTTTAAATATATGTTAATGCAGAAACTCTTTTCAATGCTCTCAGAAAATGTTATGCCCAAATACAAAATATTTCTTTTAATTTGGTTTCAATTGTAACCAGACAGAAAAATCTGCAGTAGCGATCTTACTCCATTTTTTCTATGAGCATTAAAAAACCTTGACTTGCCAAGCCAGTGTTTTTAATATGTCAGAGTTAAAACCACTGCGTCCGGACGTCAAAGAAACCGTTTTAGATCCTACCAAGTTAGAATCATTTTCGTTCTGAAGATGGCTGATATCACAGAAACTAGTTTTCAGTCCACTATAAAATTTTTTGTGCATTTAGAATACCTACTAGGCTTTAAGTATGTATAAAGAATATAAGAAATAAAAGTGGATTAATTTTTTATATAACTTTCAAATTTATTTTTGCAAAAAGATATACATATTTTAAAGATGCTTCTTCATTTTATTAAATTTCTGAAAGTACAAGCTTCGACAAATCCAAATCCAAAGTACTTTGATATCTCTTATACAACAAAAGTTATGGACATTTTAACAACATTTTAACTACTTTTAAAATGTAATTACACATGGTTATATCTGCTTTCCTTTAGCTATTATTTTATTTATATGTATATAATTAATATTGATGGGCAAAATTTTAAGATTTTTTCTAAGATCATTGACATAAATGGCTGTGTAGAATCCTTTTCAAATCATCGTAGGAAGTTGAAACTTGACCAAGATGTTCTGAATGATGTCCCTTTTCGTAATTTTAGGTACGTATAAATGTAGCCCGAAAAAAAGAACTTTGGATTACCCTAGTATATATTTATGCATTAAAAAATGTCATATCCGCATAAACGAAATATGTTGAATAAAATTATCTTAGCAAATAAAAATGTATGTCGTGTAGTTATGACATGCACCAATTTGATATATTGGAAATATATAAAGACATTAAAATATACCCTCAGCCTGACACAAAATTTATCTACATATATACTTACATATGTATAAACGAACACAAAATAAACAAATTCTTCTAACAAAATTAATGTTAAGTTTTATATTAGAATAAACGTGCGTATATTCAATAATTTGAACACCCAATTGGAAAGTAAGTCCTGAAAATTAAGTCAAAATTTTATATTATTTGAAAATAATTTAAAATGCCAAAAATTTGCCTGATACGAATAGTTTTAGAGATTACTATCTTTAAATTAAAAAAAAATCATAAATGAAGTTGGATATAAAAGTGTTTTTATTTATGAAAAGTATCCGAAAATTTTTTTACAAATTTCCTACTGGTTTAACTAATTCTTTTACTTTATTTGCATCAAAAGTTTTATTAAATCTCTATATGACATGGCTCACATACAACTACTTTCTCCTATCACTATTAAAGATATAAATATGAATATGAATATCCTTACCACTATACGCACTCATATGTGAATGTTTATTAATCATGCAACTTGCCAACCATCAAACCAGCCAACAGCCAACGGAACCATTCTTTATTAATGACGCTTTAATATCTAGATAATTGGCAACAATAAACAAAGGCGCGCTTTTAAATATTAATCAGTTTTATTGTAAACATATATAACATACATACACAAACATAAATATTGTTTGTTGCCATTACCCAATGCTGTTATATGTGTAAGTCCTTTCACAACAACATGTATATATAAATTTATGTGTAAGTTAGTTAAATATTTAATATGTCTGCTTGCCGAATATTACATGTTAAAAGCTTATGTTTTGTTTGTGTTAATAAATGTTTAATGGCTAAAAGTAGAATTTTTTTAGCACACCCATTTTATTGGCGGTAAGAAAAAATATATATATGGAATATTATGAAAGGATTATATTGGTTTGTTATCTTTTTAATTAACCGAAAAAAATAATAAAAAATAAAGTAATATATACACACAGGAATGGACATACATATGTATGTTATATAATATAAGAAAAAATCAAGGATATGTTTAATTAGTAGCCTTACCCAATTTACACTTATATGCCATTTACATCAGACAAAAACTAGTAGTTTTTGGCTTTATTTAGTTTTTGAAAAAAAAACTACGTTTTTTATTTGTTTGGTTTTTCTATACAAATCAAAAACCATTTTTAACTAGTTTATATTGAAAACCAAATAAAAACTATTAAGATAACTATTTATGATACATCCTGTTTAGCAAATTTTAGAACCGTGGCTTTTATATATAAAGAGAAAAATAAAATTTCAAATTTATGGAAATTATTTGTTTTATTTATGAAATCATTACAATAAGTAATTTATTAAAAATTGTTAAAATATGTTTAATATTGAAACTAGGTATTCTCTGATCGAAGAAATAGCAAACATCCAAGAAATGTGAATGTCAACAAAAACTATTTTGGGAAGAAATAAGGTATGTAAACGATGTCGTTTTTGAAATTTTGTTTTTCAAAAACCAACTAGTTTTTGTTTTGGCATTGAAATCCCGTTTTATCGAGATTTTAAAAAATAAAATATTCCCTGTTTACATTACATATTTACGACAGTTTTCCAGATTTTGCTTAACAACTTCTTATAAAAATTAAAAACATTCACTAAACACTTTTAAATGTGCTATATGCTCCATAGAACTATTTTAAATTTAATTTTGAATTTGTTTATGAACATTTGCAAATACAATTTTATTTATTTATTTTAAATATTTTTTTTAAACACGAATTTCATTCTTATTTAGAACATTGTTGTATTTTGCCACACACTAAAAGAAAATCAGTGTTGAAAAACGATATTTTTTACAATCTAGTTAAATTTTAGTATATTTTGGTATAAACTTGTTAAAACCCAGATTTTAATTTGTATGGAACATCTAATTAAAATCTAATAAAATTGTGTAGATTTTGCTTGAAATCTCATTTAAACTAGATTTTGTGGAAATATAAAAGGGATATTAGATAATATATTAATTATGAAATAAATAAGATATTTTATATATATATATATATATATATATATATATATATATATTTTTTTTTATATGAAATTGAAAGCGTTAAAAAGATAATATGAGTTTTAAAACAAGAAAATTTATTAAAATATTTTTAAGCAAAATAATCATTAAAGTACATAATTTATTAAGTTCAAGTGTCTATATTAATCGTTATTAATCATTTTTATTTTTAGTATCCACCCCAATCATATACTTTACCATATTTGTGCATAAAATAATGTATATAATTAAAGCCAATTATAGTTAAATACAATCACAAAACCCTTTTCTTTTCGTATATATATTTACATATTTAGACAAAAAAATTATTACTTAAAGTCTTTCAATCAAACCACTAGTTTGATTTTAAATTAAAATTTCATTAAAGGATTAATCGATATTATATATCTTTTTAGTTGGTTATAAATGTTTTCTAAAAACATTAAAATATTTGACATTCCTAATAAAAATTCAAATCAAATTTTGTAACATTTGGTGGCGTCCATGGACAAAGCTAGATTGCAGTAAGGATTTCTTATGTATAGCAGTTAGATTTGTAGATTGATTCATAATTTTATGTTATATTTACTGTTTTAGTGATTTTGTTAAATCTTTTAATTTATGAAGAATGCAGTTTATGTATACTTAAAAAAGACAATGTTGGCTATTGTGGAAGTTGAATGAAAAGAAACTGTATTTGTATGTAGGCCACGTTTGGTTTTGTTCTTTCCAGATCCTGACACTTAATAGGTACATGTCATAATATCCAACATCATAATATGCATGGACTTATTGATGCATTAAAAGGTGTCATGATATCCAACGTCATAATGTGTATGGACTTATTGATGCATTAAAAGGTGTCAAAAGATCCGTGGATATTGTGACACTTTTGAAGGTGACCAGAATCCTGCCGAAATCCATTTCTCTAGAAAACCTTTCAATTCGAAACCATAATCCTGTCCATGTCAAAGTAAGAGCCAGACTAATTGTGACCGGAAATTGTATCACATGAACAAATTTTCAGAACTGTAAGTGTTACTTTTTCCATGGAAACTAATGCAGTTTCAAAAATGTCCATGGAGCTTATGACACCATTTCATAAAGTCCATGGACTTTATGGCAGTGAAGGTTCATTAAACGTGGCATTCTAATATGACGTATTCACATGAAGCCAATAGAAGATCAAAAGAAACAAAAAAGAAAATTAAAATATTTTTTTTTTTTTCAATAATACTTGATTGATTAGAAAAAAATTTAGATTTTCATTTATTATTTTTTTTATTTCATTTAACCAAACACTTTTTTAAGATAAACAGCCTAACCACAAAAGCTAAAAAGTCGATTTTAAACCCATAAAGTTCACTATTGTTTTAAATTTCTTACCGTAAAACATTTTCCAAACTAAATTTTAGAATTTCGTTTTAAATTTTTTAATTTTTTTTTATTGTTCATACATTTTGTTTTTTTTTTAATTTTTTGAATTTTTTATTATTTATTTACTAATTTCTTTTCACTGAAAAATTTTTAAAAATTTGTTGATGTATGAGTTTTAAAAAGCTTTTAAAACAGAAAAATCATAACTTCTATTTTAAAATAAAATTGATTTTAAAGAAAACTAAATTTTAAATTTATTTCTTGGTTAGGCTAAACATTTTTATCAATTATTTTAAATTAAGGCCTTTAATTGGAAATTTTTTCCGATTTTTTGATTTTAAAATTATGAGTGTTTGATATAATTATTTTGGTGAGAGGTGCAAATTTAAATAATTTTTTGATTTTGGTATGAATTATTTTGATAATTAAAACATTTTTTTATTTTTTTTTTTTTGTGTACGAGAACAAAGAATAATTAAAAAGCGTACATGTGCTTTCATACTCATAAAATGTGCATTCGATTCGATTCAATATCGATTATATTAAATTAAATTATAATTAAATTAAAGGTACTATTTCTCAAAATATTCGTCCATGCGTTATCCTTTCGTGCGCTGGAACCAAATTAATAAAGGTACTTCCTCTTTTTTTTTTTTTGTTTTTTTTTTCATATTTCTGCAAAAGTAACAACTTAACGACATAAAAAAGTTTGAGACCAGGTACAATTTTCTCCGAAATTTTGCAGTTTTCAGCAATATTAGCTGTTTATACAAACTTATTTTAAGAAAGGAGACCAAAATAATACAACACAATACTAGCACTTACCGATTTTTTTCCTTTTATTAAAACTTTTTATGCTAAATTTGTTAACTTTCCCCATATATACACAAATTTATATACGAACGAAAATCTGTTTCGAAAAATTTTAATAAAATTCGAACAAGTTAGAATTTTGAATAATGGAAAAAACCGTTTTGGTATTGCTGCAAATGATTTTATTGTATTATTTTGGTCCCATTTCTTGAAACATTTATATGTAAGAAATTCATATATATATATAAATTTTTTGTGAGAAATAGCAAAATTTGTGGCATTTAAACAAGGTTTGATATTCTGTTTGTCATTAAATGCGTCTATCAGACCTCTTTCTTGCGATATAAAATTTTCATAATGTTTCTTTGGCAGAATTATGGGAAAATTCAAAAAACCCGTTCCAGTTCAAGAAAGGATAATGCAAGGACAAACAGTTTGAACAACAGTTTGAATTAAAACAACAACAAATGAATTAGATTTTCATTTAAACTAATTAATTAATTCTGCGGGCAACCTAACGAATATACAATGTATATTACACACACTTAAAAATTTATATATATATATTATATAGATATTTATAAATTTTTATAAAAAAAACTCACTTCAACTCGTGTATGCACGACACATACATATAATTTTTTTAAACGAACTTTTTTAAATTTATTTTATATTAGGGAAGAAAAAGAATATATAATATTCAGACTATCACAACACACAAATTAACAACATACGCAAATTTATATCTACGAGTATTAACAGTCTCAATAACACATACCCGCTTACGCAGATGTTATAAGAAAAATATTACAAATTGTATATACTCAAATACATATTTATACGTATTCTTTACTTATATATATATATATATATATATATATATATATATATATACATATATATATATATATATATATATATATTACATATAAATATATATATATATATATATATATATACGTTTTTGAATTTTTTATATCATTTAATGTAAACATTTATGTTGGAATCTTTCCATCATTAACAAACCGCACATACATGTACACATATGTACTTTCATTTTTATAGCTTTGGTTATTTAGTTAGTACGCTGGTATTTGTAGAAAGAGCAATCAAATTGATTAATTAATATATTAATATTTTGATTTTAAAAAGTACCTTAATTCTTTGTCATTAACCCTTTGTTAGCCCAATTACACTTGAAGGATATGAGTCTAGCCAGACACATTACATTAGTTTATTTATCATTCAAAAATGATACTAGAAATAATAAATTAATTTACAAACACATTTCAGTTGGAAGTGGAAAAATAGTTTTTTTTTTTTTTAAACGAATTATCAACATTTAATTCTGAATAATTTCGAATTTTATATATGTATTTTATTGAAATGTTGGCCGTTTTATTCATAACATATCTAAGCTTATGAATAAAGATGTTGAAACATTCTTGTTCGTTTTTTATATTTTAAGGTTTAAAGAGAAAACTTTTTTAATTTTGTAACTTAGGTTTTTTCAACATAACTTTTTTAATGTCAGCAGAACTATAGAGCTAATTAAAACAGGGTGTCGATAGAATTTGTTAGCAATTTGAATTAGAATTTTTTGATAATTTACGTAACCAAATTAGAGATTGTTTTCAAGATATGCTGAATATGTGGTTCAACCTCATTTATTTTTTTATATAACCTTTTATTTATAGAATTAGATTTAATTAAAAAAAGTAATTTATAAACTAAAAATTTTGTTATAACCAGTATCTTTATAGGCTGATAAATACCGTGCCGCAGAAAAAGAAAACATTTTTTGTCACACTCTGTTACTAAACTAAAGTTTTAATATTTATCTTGATAAAATTTTTAAAACTGTACTTGACTTATTTTTTCGTATATTCACGCATGCAAATATTTATGTAGTTTTAAATCTACCCTTCCCACTGTTTGCATTTAATGTCATCATAAGTATGTAATGTAAATGCATTAACATGAAAAATGGAAAAAATATCATGTTTATACATAATTTACAACTAAATTTTCACAAGGCCACTAAAAACTCGTTCCTTTGCTATTTTTTGCATTTTAACAAGAATACTCAAAAAATCAAATAGCTGTAAGATAATACTCTAGCTGTAAGATAATATAAAAAAATACAAATGAAATCATGCTAAACATTATATTATTTCTTAACGCATGTATTATTATAAAACATAATCATGACTATGTTAAACTAGACAATAATTTTAATTTTAATTTGAATTTTAATTTCGAATTTTTAATTTATCACACATACAATTTACATTACATGCTATTCATTACATTATACGCTATTCATTTTCATATATTAAAAGCTTCACGCTAATAAAATCACACTGGTATTAGAAAATCATGCTAAAGACAAATTTGTATCAACACCCGTATCACTCAAATTAATATTGTTTCTATACAAAAGATTGAGTAAGTAAACGAAGGCAAACTGACAAATTTTTTTTAGAGAGAAAATTTTAAAATAAAATAAAAAAAACAAATTTAAAATTTTTGATATAAAAACCTTTAGAAACCAAATCCTATCAATGATAAATTTAATTTTTTTTAGTTTTTATGAAAACCTTATTGGCCTTATCTCGTTACTTTTACTTTAATGATAACAAAAATCTATATTATGCAACTATCCAACTGTGGGACCAAATGCAAAATGTTTGGTAACAAATCCGTATCTCCTAAATTACTGGTTGAATCGAATAGATATGTATAAAACAGTTGTAGACAAGAATCCGGTCTTTCAGAAAAATCAACCTGTAAACATATTGTTATAACGTAATCTAAGTTAGAGGGTATCAAGTTGATTACCTCGACTATGTAAAAGATTAAAAAAATCGTAACTTCAAAAAATAAAGATCTGTAGACGAGGATCCGATCTTTCAGAAAAATCTACTGGAAAACACCCTGTTATAACATGAACTGAGTTCCAGGGTGTCAAAGTTGACTACCTCGACTATGTAAAAGATTAAAAAAAAAAATCATAAATTCAACAAATCCAGTCCGATTTCAATAATTTTCATATTTGTGTAAAGTGCTTAGCAAGATAAAGAAGAAATAATATAAAAAATTTAAGTTATATTTTACATTTAAAGAAGTATTTACACTTGAATTTTAAATTTTTAATTTGAATTTTAAATTTTTAATTTTTTGTTTTACAAAAATATAGTACAATTCTTTCATTTTTTTTTTCCAAAAGTTTTGTTAATAAAAAAAATCGTCTACTTCACATATTTTGAAAGACAAGACTTCATAAATGGTTAATACAGAAATCTTAAATTGATTTAGATTTTCTCCCTACATCCAGCATTGATCGAAAATGGTGAATTTAAAAAAATGATGACATTTAATCTTAAAATAGACTTAGATCAAATTGACACTTAATTGCTTTCCGCGGCAGATTTTATGAAAAAAGTCAATCTTTTAAACGATTTTTTTTTTAATTTCACAAAAAATCATATCAGCATAATACTTTCACTATAATTTCTTACGCAGTATATAAAAAAGATATCGGTCTTCCATTCCTGCGCAAATCATTTAAAAAGCTTTACAAACCATTTTTTGCAAAAATAAAAACCAAAAAAAAAAAAAATAAATAATATTTTTTAAGCAAAACTCCGTTCACTTTCCATAAACTTAGAAAAATATTGAATGAGTATAAAAATATACACAATTCAAAGATATGTGTATATAGATTATTTTACAAACATAATATAATGGCTTCAAATCAATTTAGTGAGAATTAAATGAATTCACTATTTTATTTTTTTGTGCAATGAGATTGTATTCGTAACCATCGATTAAATTTATTAAATATTGGTTATTTTTGAAAAATTGCCAAAAATTTATTTTTATGATATTTCGAGGTAAAAGATTGATAATTATAAGAAACAATAGTGAAAATGTTATACTAGTATGTTTTTTTTTTGTGCAATTTAAAAAAGGTCGTTTTAAAAATTTACATTTTTCATAAAATCTGCACTCCTGCATTCGTTTTTAGCCGAGTGGGAAGCACTTTAGCGTCAAATCGAAATAAGTCCATTTTATGATTAAATATTGTCAATAAATTAATAAAATATCGCGTGATATTTTTTTATTAATCAATAAAAATGAACCTTTTTTTAAACTTATCATTTTCCAATGCTGGATGTAGGGTAAAACCTAAATCAATTTAGAATTTCTTAGTTAACCGTTTACCAAGTCTTGTCTATTGAAATATGTAAAGAATTTTTTTTTTTATTAAAATAAATTTGAGAAAAAAGTAGATAATTGTACTATATTTTTTGTAAAAATATCCATCTTTCATACCTCATATACCCCAGGATTTTTTAACGGTAATCGAAATAAAGTCGAGACAAAAAATCAAAAATTCAAAACTCAAGCGTTAATATCTTTTTAACTACAACACAGTGGTGCCAAAACGATTTTTTTTTTTTTTGAAACGCTGGATGTATTTGAATAAAATTTCACACGGTGTACTTCAATTAATTTAGAGGAGCACAGGTTCTTAGCGGGTCTGAGAGACAGGGGTGGACCTACAAAGTTGGTCACGTTGGGTAAGAAAATTTTTTAAAAGTTCGTACAAATTTAATTGAGAAATAAAAATTTAATTGAAATAAAATTTGATAAGTAGATAGTCCTTATAATTCTCTACAAAAAATACGTTTACACATTTACTTTAAGAGATATTTATCCTTTTACTATAGGAAATATTTAGACCGAAGGTGGTGATATTTTTTCACTTTAAAATCCATTATTTTCCTCAAGACCATTAATTTTTTATGTTTCTAAAAGAGTCCTTAAGGTAAATGCAAATCCGAGCTCATTTGGGGTAACAAACTCCCCGCTAGACCTATCAGAATTTCGTTAATTTATTATTTATAATGTCAAAGCTAAAATTAAAAAAAACACTGATTGCATACCTACATATGTTCGCTAAACACTCAAAAAATATTTATTAAGCTACGTCTCTGATAACGAATGGATGACCATTTTGCTACAGAAAGTCAATTTTTAAAACAAATTCTATTATATTTTGGGCATTTCAAAATAAAAATTGTGAATCTATTTATGTACTTGTCTTGAAGACAACCTTTTATATTTCAGAATGACAGCTTTATTAATATAGATTTTATTTAAGTTCAAAAATTATTATTATTTTTTACAAAATATCACTAAACATCAAAATGTTAGGATTTTTGATAAATTTAATGAAGAAATTTAGTTTTAATGCACTGCTATTTATATATTATTACTTTCCATGTTATAGCCTTTGCAATGATACCAAATACTTGCATAAATGATTTATACATTCGTTTATAAATTGACCCCCCTTCAGAAAAATTTGCACATTTTCCTTCATTTCTACAGTAAATATGTGTAGCAGCATTCTATGTATATAAGTGCATAGCTCTTTTAATGTGTGACGTTTGATGTGTGACGTTTCAAACAGTTATTGATGAGCTACTTTCCAATTGTTTTGGAGGAGCACAAATTTCTACCTGGTCTCGGGAATGGACCTGCCCAATTGGTCACTACGGATATTAGTAGTTTATTAGCTTTTGGTTTATATTGCTTAAATTAAATATTCTTAATGAAAAACATAAAAAAACATATTTTATTTATTTCATATTATTTCAACAAAATATTTATTTACATCGAATGTATCAAGAACCTCATTATTGTTAGTATTCCACTTATTACTTATCGAAGTTAGAGCCGAATTGGAACACAAAAAAAGGTAGTTTTAAAAGAGATAACTTATGTGAGCAAGCACTTTATAGAAATATATAAAAATCTTTGAAATCGGACTTGACATGTGGAAGTTCTGATTTTTTGAAACCTTTACATGCTCAAGGTAGTCAACTTTGACACCATGTACCTTATCTCATGTTATAACAGAGTGTCTGCCAGATGATTTTTCTGAAAGCCATATATTTTAATTCGATCCGATCAGTAGTTTAGGAGATACAGATTTATACCCAAAAGTTTTGCGTTTGACCCCACTGTGAGTCTGTATAAGTATGTATAAATATGTTTGAATAAATATATGTATTTGTTATATTATGATTATATTGTATAGATTTTAATCTATGTGAAAGAGTTTGCGAGTATGCGTTGACTGAAAAAATAATAAAAAATTTATATTTTTAACCCTTTTTAATTTCTTTGAAAATATTATTTAATATACTGATTGCTAATATTCGATATGAATATTGCTGACATTTATTAAAGAAACTTCTTAGATATGTATGAAATTCATTAATAATGGATTAAAGCTAAAAGCATTCGATTGAACAAATTTTCATATTTGGTTTCAAAAGATTTCTATTTTTAAATATACAAATTTGCATACATTTATTTGTAATTTTTAGTAAATATATTGAGAATTGAAACAAACATTTTCAAAACAATAATTAAAAAAAATATGCTTAAAGATTTGTAACAAAAATAATTTGAGCTAGACAATTTGGACGTTTGAATTTATAAAATAAATATGTACGTAATTCCATTTTACTATAAGGCTTTAGAGCAAACTATATGCAAATTTTACTTATCATAATATGTGCTTTATTTATATCTTTATATCTTTTTATATACATAATACAAATAAAATAAATATATTTGTTTTTGTTTGAGTCAATTAGAATTAAATAAAATTTACTTAAAACTAAATTTTATTGGATTTTTAGTTTTTTCCATAAAACTAGACAGTAATTTCATAGGTATACTTAATATTTCACACAATTATTATTACTCATACGTGGATAGTTTTACAGCACGTAAATAAGTTTTAATGATAATAAATACAAAAAACTAAATGTATCGGTTTGAAACTTTAAATATAGCAAATAGCTGAAGCTAACAGATTCTTTTTTGCAAAAGATAGAATTTTATATTTGAATTGTATACCAATGGTTTAAAGTTGTCTTCCTCAAGTGCTTTGGAACTGATAATTTAGAACTTTTTTTTTTTTCAAAATAAATAAAAATAACTGTAACTTTATTTCAAATTAATAAAATTTGTGTATTACAAAAAAATCAATAAATTAATTTTTCTATTTCCATTTCCCGATTTTTCATTTGGCATAAAAACAGGTTTCTGAATCTATCACAATAACATCCCGAATATCATGGCACATATTTTTAAATCTACCAAGCTTATAGCTAAGCCTATGACACAGGAATTAGAAAGTTATAAAAAATTCCAGAAATGAATAAATGAAAAAAATATAAAAAAAACAAAAATGTACATGTATAAACGTCATTTTGTCCTCAGTATGATTTTTAATATTATTATGATTTATATTCTTTTACATTAATATTATTTTAATATACATATACTGTACGTAAATATATATTCACACAAATACACATAAATTCAGTGAGAACGTCAAATATTTAACAACATGAATTTTTAAACAATTCAAACATTCATGCTAACACACAAGCTGCAAGGACAATATATATATATATATATATATATATATATATATATGTATTTATACATACATATATATATATATATATATATATATATATATAAAAGAGGCATTTGGTACACAACAAAATTTCATTATACAATCATTATACAAACACAGGCTAAAAAAGCAACACAAGTGTACTCGTGTGTGGATATATGTATATATCCGTTTCGTGTTTTTTTTTTCAAGAAATTTTTTAATGCTTTTTAAGTGACATTTTTTTTTTTTTTGTCAGAGTAAAATGAATTTCTAAAATCCAAACATACTCTTATACACATTTTACTAATGATATTCACTATATATGTTTCCTTATGTAGAGCTTTTTCATTATTTTTTTTTTTTTTTTTTTTTTTTGAAAAATATGAAAAACGAAAAAGTTTTCCTTGTATTTTATTTCTTTTATTTTACTCTAATTAAATTTTATTTCAATTTTGGTGGATATGACAAGGAGGCTTTCATTTGAGAAAATGTAAATATTTTCTAAGCGTTTAGAATTGTATTTTATTCCAAGTTTTTAAATAGAAATTAGAAAAGAAAATATAATTGTGTATAATAATTTTATTATTTTACTTAAATAATAAAATTATTTTATTATTTAATAAATAATAAAATTATTTAATTATTTTTTGATCACGCAATACACTAGCATCATTGGAATTACCCTGTGAATGTGCTTCGTAAAAAGGTGTCGGTTGGATCCATTCACGGTTTTTTTCCTCAAGTTTGGGCGCCATCTATTGAGTGCACATTAACGAGGTGTATCCTAAGCTGCTCATAAGTAGAAAAGCAATAAACCACGATTTCTTATTTTGTAGTACTCAAAAAGGCGTCAATTTTCTATTCAAAAAACTAAAAAATTTTAAATTTTGAACATTTTGTTTTCACCACATCCACACAATATAATTCATCGTTGGTCAACGACAGACTGAGTAAAAGTGTTTGTAGTTTAGATAATACCCGGGGCTTCAGTAATCAAAAGAAAGAAAAATTTTATTTTCAAGCACTTTATTTATTTATTTTTTGTTTCTTTAAATTTGCCACATGGAATTTTTGTTGCTTTACTACACAAAGTCTTGTTACAACAACTGCATTAAAAGTTATTTAAAAGAATTAGAAATTGAAAATATCTATTTAAGTTTATTTTTTAAAGGTGAATTTAAATAAAGAATACCCCACATATTATTGAATGCACATTTTAAAATTTGATTTTGAATCGTTCGTTTTATAATCCCACAATATTTTGCAATCTTCTTATTTGATACAAACAGAAATAATATATATTGTATTTTAAGATAAAATACTATGGCTATGAGCCAAAGTTAAAATATAAATTAGGATACCAGTATTCATCAAATTTATTTATAATTTTTCCCAATTCGGTCTGAAATAATTCAACATTTTATCTCTTTTCTACAATATTTAATTATATAATTTCAAATTCTGCTAAAACATATCACATTACTAATAAATTATTAACTGTATTGCATTTTTTTATAAAAAATAAAAAAGTAGAACATAAAAAGAATATGTTAATTTAGTATTTCAAACATAAAACTTAACGTAGTTAGTTAAACGCAATGCAAAAATATAATTTATACTTATTTAAACCCCAATACTAGAGTAGCTTTATGTCGCCTTTTTTATTTCTCCTTATGGTTTTACAAAAGTTTTTCCGCAACACAAATTATACATAGTTATTAGCAAAATAGAACTTTTGTGTATTTATTTTGTGCAAGTGCTATATTAAATTGGATGAAATTTAGTAGCATCAAAAATTTACTTGTTAATACTAAAATTAGAAATTAAAATTTTTAAATTGCCAAATTTTTAATTAAAAACCTAATTTAAATTCCTCAAGATATTGCATTCTTATCCACATTATATTCAAATAACCAGAATCATTATTTATTGAGTTTTAAACTGTGTTTTTATTAAGAAAATTCTAAGAAAATATTTTTATCTTCAAGCTAAATAATTCATTTATTGGTATCTAAAAATACTTGCGTTAGTAATACTCCCTAAAAGTTTGCGTTGTTTATTAGGTGAATGTAAAATTCTACCTTTTTAATCTTTCTCTATTTACGCTAATTTGTTTTCGTCGTGATACTTCTCGTTTATTTATACTTTAATATTTAACAACTCAGTTATATAAAAACTTTTATAGTACAATTGTTAGGAAAAAATGTTGTTTTGCACTTTTTTTCATCAAGACAAAATATAAGAAGACCTAAAAGTGCATGTTTTGTGATCCCTAAAAGTATTTAAAAAATATTTCACTAACGAAAACAAAAACGTGGACATTTTAACTTTGCATTCTGTTAACATAGTCTCAAAACATGCTTAACATGCTATATAAAGGAACAATTGTGACTTTTCTTGTCAGTTAATTTTAAAAAACAAAAATAAAAAATTTTGTTTAGAAATATCAAATGTTTCTAGAAGAATGGCAAATTGGCAAAAAAACAGAACAAGACACCATTAAAATCAGTAGGAACTGCGGGTAAAAGAATTTTACCTATAACTGCATTTTCAGTCCTTTGCCCTTAAAGATTTCAAACTTGGCCACAACTCTACATAGCAGGTCTTAATTTTGAAGACAAAAAATTATGAAATTTTTGCTTGTGAATAGGAATTTTAAGACCATAGTCATAATTTGTGTGGCATGACTGTTTTTCAGACATAATATTTTCTGTGAATAGGCATGTAAATATCTTTAAAGTAGTCATTTTTAATATATATTCCATTTTACCCAGAAATTGGTGTTTAAAAAAAGATTAAAAAAAAAAAATACCAAAACGATGAAAGAATCTAATTATTTTTATGAAAAACGTTATTAAATTATCAATTCTATATAACATTATTGGATGGTATTTTATTGACGTCCAACCTTTCCTACATAATACTTCATCAACTTTTTTCTTTTTCTTTATAGAACAATTTGTATAGATATTTTTAATTAATATAATAGCAAAGATAAAAATTAAGTAACCGTTAATATAAAATCAAAAAACTTTTTATTTATGCAATTTTATCATTTTAATCATTGCAATTCTCAATTCAAATAGATTTAAAAATACTTATACATAGACTTTTGTCAATAGCAAACAAATTTAAATTTTGTAAAATATTAGCAACAACTATGACAGAAAATATTCTTCGACAATAAATGAAACATACAAATTAAATGATGTGCAAATTACATGCCATAATATTAAGTTCAAAATAGAAGATAAGCAACACAAATAGCATATAAATACACAAAAAGAAGTGGCAGCATTTTAAAAAGATAAAAAAATATTGAAAAGATGGTAACCAAATTACAAATTTATTTCAAAAATTTGTATCTGTTTTTTCTGTTTCTTTCCATTTTTTTTTTTTTTTGTTGCTTATTTTCTTAATAGATGATGGTGTGTCCCCATCAGTTAAGAAAACGAAAAAAATCTCAATACGCGTTCTTAATCTCTGCTTTTAAACGAATTGTTACATACAACATTTGTAAAATCTTGTATACAACAATATGTTTTGTAAATGATTTACTTATTCAATTGATTGACAAAGTAGATGATATCTTTATATGATATGCTTGTATGTATGTATATATAGATATACAATGCTATATATAAGAAGTAAAGGGGCCTTATAGAAAGCCTTTTTTAGAGCCGGAAGAGCTTCTCGCTACATTTCGCGTTCATGTTTTTTACACGCTATGTCATTCCAACTTAGGCCTTACAACAGCACTCCGAAGCCGAGTGATTTGGGC
The DNA here is from genome assembly GCA_932274085.1 of Protocalliphora azurea. Classification (NCBI taxonomy): domain Eukaryota; kingdom Metazoa; phylum Arthropoda; class Insecta; order Diptera; family Calliphoridae; genus Protocalliphora; species Protocalliphora azurea. Next base: position 119,004,080 of record OW026519.1, on the reverse strand, counting down.
GTTTTAACACACATAACATAAAGATTAATGAAACTGAACAATTGAGAGTGAATAAAAAACAAAAAATCATTTAATTTTGTTCTCGCTTTCAACAAGGCGAGTTCATGTCGCATGGTTAAATAAAAACACACAATAAAGAGCGTAAGAAAAAATTATTTTTTGTATGCTAGATATAACAAATATATTTGCATCAAAGAGTGTAAATAAACTAAATATACATTCAAATTTTTACGTCCTCCTTTGTGCCTATCGCTGCCTTTTATATTCGCTACCCGGTGTAGCCCTTCTAAAACACCTCTTGAATAAAAACTCACAGCAGGCCTTCTGAAGAAGAGCTGCCAACAGACCTCCTGAAGAAAAGCTATCAACTGGTCCTCTACCCTTTTTGATAAAATATTTTTCTATTTATGTTTATAAAATATATTTTTTCAATTTAAATTAAACAATTAAATTAAATCAAAACATCTGTGGACTTTCGACAAAATATCTTAAGCCAAGATAGGACAATTTGTCCAAACATTTCCATTTTTATAGAATTGGGTGATTTTTGGAGTTCTTATTTTATCAAAAGTCAGCAGACATAATATTAAAAATTCAGTTTTTAATGAAATACCCGTAACAAAAACTGTAAGCTAAAAATAAAACTAACTTAGCAAAACACAACCCACTCAAAGAAAGCACTAAACACAATTAAACGAATTCTTCTCATTTTTTTCGGAATATTTTCTTTGGATTTTGTTTCTTAAATCAAAAAATATTGGACGCAGTTTCTTTTAACATAGATTTGTTGATGCTTAAAACAAAATATAGCACAACCAACTGTATTTATGAGTTGTAAATAGACCTTATAGAAGGCCTGCATTATGGATGCCTTAAAAATTCACCGATTGGTATTGAGGAATGTATTTGTATATATGTGTGTGTGTCAAAAATGATTTGAAGATTTTTATTTGGAGTATGAGTGTGAGAAATGTTGAGAATTTTGAAAGTATAATTTCGTATTGAATTAAATTGTTGGTATTGTGTAAATATTAACTCATGTAGAAGATTTTTTTTGAGAATTTAGATATGAAATATTTGAAATTTTTTTGAATTTTTTTGAAATGTGAATATTAGTAGAACTTTTATATAGCATAGATTAATAAATACATATGTATATCTAAGAAGATAGGAAATACTTTTCCTCTTTATTTAACCAAGCTGTGCCATAACGTTAAAAATAGAAATGGAAAATTTATATATATATATATATATATATATATATATATATGTATATAAATTAATATATATATATATATATATATATATATATATAAATTCTTTTTGTCGTAAATATTAAATAAAAATAAATATTGCACAATTGCCGCAATGGGGCAAAATCGAAATTTTTGGAAATAAATCTGTAACTTCTAATCGGCTGGTTTTATCAACATAAAGTTACGATATAAAGTATACAATTCTTAGTTTGTAAGGAGGACCCTACTGATTCCTCAGCAGCGAAGCTATTGGAGGTCAAAATAAGGTACCTCCGGCATAGAAAATTTTTAACCACCTGCCAATTTTTTCGATTTCAAATATTTTTACATCTTCTTAAAGCTGTCGGTAAAGCCTATGAAAAGCGTGCCTGCATGTTTTAGTTATGCCTTATAGTTTTCAAGTTATTTGAATTTTACATTTCAACTATCTAAATTTTTCAAAATCTTGGTCTAGTTTTTTAAACATATAGCCTAATATTTACTTCCGATTTTGTAAATTTTTTCAAAGTATTTAAGAAACTAGATTGTCTATCAAATAAAAGAAATTTCGAACTCGATGTGTCTTCCGAGACCAAATATAAAAGATTTTGAAATTTTAGATTTTTTTCCTTTTTGGCCGAAAAAGTGTCTAAATTATTTTGTTTTTCTCTAAAATAAAATTTTATTTAATAATATATAATATTTTATACTTTTCTGAAATGTATCTCCACTGATTTTAAAATTAAAAACCAGCACAATTACCCTATAAGGCTAAGAACAGATCCTCCTAAGTTCGACCTATTTTGTACCGAAATTTTGACATTAGCCTTCAAAGCCTGAATCCACAAACAGAATGCCGTTTCGGGATTTCCAATATATTCTAAAAAGTTTGCAATCGTGATCTCATTTTTGGGATATTCTCCGGTTTTTTTTTATGAATTTTTTTTAGGAATGAATAAAATAAAAAAAAATAATAATAATTTAATTCCAAAAATTGGAAGAAGTATGAACTCAATTTTTTTCAAATAAATTTTGTTACCTAGCTAAGATAATTCTTAATTGTATCCAAAAAGATTGAAAAAGATTGTGTATTAATCACGTCTAAATGGCTAAGCCTACTTTTTATAAATATATATGTTTTTCAATTTTGCATGTTATATTAATTAAGTGATTTACATGAAATTTGGGATACATATATTGCTTACACTGGAGAATGTTAAATGTTATATTAAACCTTACTTGGGTGCCACGGCAACCTTTTTAAAACTATCATGCTTCTGAACCGATTTATGTAGAATTTTTATAGCATCATCCTGTGTATGCCGAAGTTCAAATAAGATATTTCTTTTCAATCGGATATTGAAAAAATGTTCATTATGATGTATCTAAAGTGAGAGCCTTCAAACTTCGGAGGAACCACTTGTCATACTGTATAGCTGAAATGAAAATAGCACGGATAGGTTCTGGGGGAGGGTTCCCTCCATAAAAAGCCAATATTAATTTTCTCCTATCTAAAGTATTATTTCAGTGAGTCCTAAAAAATTAAAAAAAACTTTCATATCAAATTTGGAACAGGACGGATGAGTCCAGGGGGAGTAATGATCCCCGTATAAATGATATAGAATTTAAATATTTATAAAAAATATTAAACAACACTAAAACCTAAAAAATATACTCAAGTAATAAGTTCCTATTTTTATTACAACTATGTGAGATTGCAGCATAGGGTTGCATTTTTTTTACCCAATACAATTGCAAATTTGCTTAACAATACATTTTTATACTTAGGTGTCTTGACAGAAAACTTTTTTTCTCTCTCGGTTACAGGTCGAGTTTAGCCTAAAAAGTTATAAATATAATATTACTACTATATTTTGTGTTATTAAAGCATTGTTGTAACTAAATTTATTTCTCAACCGATAAAATTTAGTTTTCTCTTTGACATCCATTCGAAATAAAATTAAATACACAAGTTTTAAATAAAAATTGTAAAAAAAATATACATATATTTTAAGTATTAAACTTTTACTGATTTATCTATAACCATAAATTTGCATGCAATCAGTAACCACTAAATATTAGTACATGTCTAAATCTGTATAAATTTATTCCCTTACGTCATGTTTTGTCTAATATGTATGTTGGTTTACAAGATAATTCCTGCACCAGTAGTTGTTTTACCATATTTATTTTAACCTACAGGATTAGCGTTATCGATGTGAAATTTTTATAAAGTGTCCAAAGGAGATTTCAAAAATTAAAGTTGACGAAAAAGGGGATTTTTCAACTGCTCCAATACCTAAAAAAACTTATTCACATTTGTTTATTTGATAAAAATAAAAACAAAAAATGTTGTCTTCTAAGAAAACTACTAAACTCAATGTTATCAATAACAAATTAATTTACTTATAATAATTTTTATTATGGCAAAAATAAAAATTTTGTCATAAAAATAGCATTATATGAATATGAAATATTAAATTTCTGTACTATTGTACGAGGTCTTCACTCGGACTCCCATCTTACAAATTCCCATGTAACAAATTTAGGACTGACAGCATAGATGCAGCTCATATATAAATTCTTCGGGGTCTCTTTTTTATATCACCATACTTTGAAATAATCTCAAACAACTTAGTTTCTCTTCATTTACAACATAGTCTTAAAAATTCGCCATTTAGTTCTACTTTAAAAAAGGGTCAAAAAAAATAGCCATGTAGTCGAAAATGGGGCAAATGGCTACTAAAGTCGCCAAACGGTAACGCTGTGTTCCCATAGAAATTTGGTAGACAAAGCAGCAAAAATCAATGCAGGTGAGTGCAATAAATTGTGCAGACATTATATTCAAAAATTTCTCATTTAGTTATGTTTTTTAAAATTTTGCAAACATGCTAAATTCTTTTGTATCTTGTGTACGTGTATGTGTACGTATTTTGAATAATAGAAAATTGAAAAAGTCAGAATTCAAAAAATTTAGTTCATAGTAGTGCCTCCTTCTCTGTAAACAAACTGTTACGAGAGCCAAATGCATTCAGTTATTACAACCGACTCACATGATAGTTCTTGGAACTGACTCAATTAGATTCGCAACAAATTCGATTATCACAATAAATCAGTTTTCTCTGTGTTAAATAAAAGCCTTTTGAATGAAGCTGCAGTATATTTCTTTTTAAAGAATAGCACATTTTTAAATATTATGTCAAAGCAAGACGAAAATAGAATTATCAATTTCTGGTTTATGTTTAGTGGTATTTTAAATTTGAAAGTGGACGGACGTATTTTACTGAAAGGGCAAATAATAACAATAATAATAGTTTGCTGTTTGATACAATTTCCGAATACAACGTAGAATTTGAGTATAAATTTTTTAATGTTTTGACAATATATATATATTTCAATATTTTGACAATATATATATGCACAATTTCCCCTTCAGTTGATTGGTAAATGTAAATTTTTGGCTTTAATTTTTAATTAATTTCTATTCATCAAAAATCATAATTAGTTTGACAATAAAATGCTGTTGAAAACTAAAATAAATATTCTATAAATTTCTTTTAAACAAGCTGACAAAAAAACTACAAATTCATTAGTCAATATGACAAAAATCTTTATAGGCTGAAAATTAAATAAAAAAAATTAATTTTGTAATCAAATACAACTTTTATTTATTTCTATGTGGGTGCGTGCAGACGCTCATATCCCTTTGTTTGTGATAACAAATTTGATCAATCAATTTAAACGGAGATGGAAGTTAAAGAGAAGATCTGCACTCGCTACTTGTAAAATATTTAAAATCTTCTGAACCTCAAAAAAGGACCTTATTACCTTTTAGTAGGAACTCATTCAGGCTTCTTATATTGTAGTTAGTATGGTTACTAGGAACCAAAGCTATGGTCTCACAATGTATTTTTTTTTTCTAAAAGTGATCAAAAATCAATAACTTTTGAACGGGTTAACATGTTTGTCGATTACTTTTTGTATTTTATTGTGCATGAAATTACCCTTCACACACAGTACAATAATCATTACTCGTTTAAATATTTTTCTTGTAAAATTACAACAAAAATTTTCAGTAAAAGTCATTCAAAACTTATGAATTTTGAAATGTGTGGGTAAGTAAATTGAAGCACAATATTTAAAACTTGGATGGACGTCCGGACGGACATATTTATAACATCACATAGTTATCAAATGAAACAAGAGGGAACTAAATATTGTTTGTTATTTGTTCCCCATACGTCTATTAATTTTCATAATATTTTCTTAATTTGTTCCTGAATTATAAACAAAAGGTTTATAATAAATAAAAGATTGTCATACAAGTTTTATATTTTTACTCAAACAAAATTAAATATTTTATTTAAGTCAAATATATAACTAACATTATGTAAGGATGAAGTGTTTAATCAGAAAATTCACATAATATGCAATTTTGAAACATTGACACACAGAAAAAATAAAATTTCGTATTCCATTGCTAAATTTATAAAACCAATTATATTTTTTACTAAAATCCTATCACCAAATTAGTAAAATCAAATATTCAAATTCGTAAACGTTTTATTGAAAAAATTTTAATTTTTTTTTTTCTTAAAATATATATATTGATTTTATAAAATATTTAATAAGATTTTTTTAAAAGCAGTATTAAAAAATTATTGCCTTTTACAATTATTGTATTTTTTTAATACAAAAATGTTAATGTTGTGGTTAACATGTAAAATGATAATTCTGTGTTGAATGCTTATGTTCATGTAAAATAAAACTAACTAAGTAAAGTAACATTTTTGACAAATACATATATGAACCAAAAGAAAACAATGTTGCAAATTCATTTGAAATTTTTTCAAAATTCCATTTAAATGGGAAGCCCAATCGTTATTAAAATTAAAATAGTTAAACTTACCATTTACAGTTTAGGAAGATTTTTAAGCAGAATGCATTGCATCTTCATGTATCTTTTAAGACCCCCAATATCTGCATAAAACTATAATTGAACCAGTTATATTTTTAAGATTAATTATGATTATTTTTATATGTATGCAAACAACAACATGTGTGAAGAATTAACTACATTTAAAATGTCCTAAAAGATGGAAATCATCCAAGAGAAGATTTGTTATAACTCCCTCTACTTCCTTTAGTTTCGGTGTTGGTTTACAAACAATTTTAGCTTCCGAATACTAAGAGTTCTGAATCAAGCAATGTATGAATGTAAAATATTCGTTTTTGACTTGGATATGCTACATCTTCTGAGCACTCGAAGTTAAGAAAGAACTCTAACATTAGCAAAAAAGCAACTTTGATATCCGTTAAAGACAGACAATCAGAAGTGTGATTTTTACGCACAAGATTTATATAAAGAGGTAGCAAGCCGCTGAACCACCCATACGAACGGGCATTGTTGGTCGATTATTTGTTATTGGATCATCTAGAAGATACGAACATATGTAAATGTCAATTATTATAAATATTACTAAAATATGTACAAAAATAGAAATAACTTACCACTTTTTTTTTTTTTTTTTTGTTTCTCAATTTATATAAATTAATTTTTATTTTTTCTGAAATTGTCAAAATGCAGGAAATTGTTTTTATTATTCATGAAATTATTATTTTTGAAATTATTTATAACCAATAAAATTAAATAATTATTTTAATAAAATTTTATTTTAAACCAAATAATGATGTATTAAGAAAAATCATGTCATATTTTTTTTCCTTTTTTTACGCATATTAGTGATTTGGTTATTTTTTGATTTTATGTAATTTGTTATGGAATGTTAAGAGTTCCCTTTCTTTTTCTTAAGCAAAGTTAAATTCGTATTTTGATTTATAAAATATATGTAAAATGTTACGATTTTTTTAATTAAAAGCATTCCTACATCCAGTCTTGCACTTTCTTGCAGTTTAATTATGTATAGAACAATGCAAAATGACTTACACTATAAGCCAGTATAAGGAATTTTTTTTTTTTAGCAGGTTTTGGCAAAATAGTTAAAAGCTTTGGAAAAGACAAAAAAAAAACTAGCAACCGAAATGTTTTTTTTTACCAAAAATTTATATTTTGAGATTTTTAAAAACTAATAATTCAAGTTGCACTTGATAATGGACATATCGTCCAAGTAAAGAAATAAATATTATTAAAAATTTGTCTATCAAAAATTATTTTGTTATTTTGATTAAATTTAGCTGAATTCAAAACCAAATATCTTTGTAACTAGAAAATTTACAACAAAATCAAAAACAGATTTACCTTAAGATCAATGGTAAAATTAAAATAATTCAAACAAAAAAGTACATAGTGGGCCATAGGACCTATTTAGATAACGAAAAGATAGAATTAATGCGACTGTCCTTCTCTATAAGGGCGCAGACTGAGAAATCTCAAACATAAATTCATATAGCATGTTTAAACTCTTTTAAATTTCTGCATTGTGATGATTATAATAAGAGTGTGGTATCATCTTGTCGTTTCCTAACAAGTATTCGATAAATATTTCTGTGAGTTTCTTGTTGTTTTGTGTACTTTTTTGTAAACATACTTGTTTTTCCTTTAGCTGTTTTTTTTCTCTTTTGGATCATGAATTTAACGTAACATATGGATTCAAGTGACAAATTGGCAGCGACAAGTGATGTTTATGTTGTTGTCGTAAGTCACAGCGACAACTGTTGTTGACATTTAAGAGAATTTGTATACGTGTTTTATTTTTTCAGATTTTCCTTGTGATTTTTAACATAATTCTTTTTTATTTATTTCATTCTGCAGCTTGTATATTTATTTATTTGTGTGTTATAAAAATCCTTGTATTTTGTTTTATTTATGTGTAAACTAAACATATTGAAACTTAATCAATTACCGTTTTTCACATTTGTATATCAACTAAGTTTGAGTTGACATACATCTTGCTTTATGAACATAAATGAAAATGATTCCTGTTTTTTGCAATTTAACTGTCTTCTTTATATTTTTTCAAAGTGTCACTGACAAAAAATAGAGTTAAAATGAGTTCAAGAAATACTAAGTGAAAAAAAAAACGGAAGTCATTTTCATGAACATGAACAAACACATGAACACAATGGTTGAGTGTTTTCTTTCAAATATTTTTTGTGTTTTGTTTATAAGTATGTAAGTGATGATAAATGTTTATTGACGTGTATAAAAATTTCATGATATAATTTGCTTTGATGAGGTTTTACATAATGTCTATATTAGATATTTTTTTTTTTATCAAGAAAAACGTAAAAATCAACGCGAATTTATGTAATGTGGAAGCAGTTGCAAACAAACAAAAAAAAGAAAAAAACAATAAGACGAATTCATTAATGTTTTTTTATAATTATATGCATTTTGACAGCTGTAACAAACAAAAATAGTAATCAGCAGTTTAACTGAGGTATATGTAGATTCGCACTGATTTTGACGTTTATGTTGATAAAAATTTGTCTAGTATAGACACTACATTATTATCATTATAATAATATTTTTATTGATTTACAACCCTTTTCTTTTTTCTGTCTGTGCTATTTTATTATGTTTACGTTTGATTATGGTTTATGCCTCAATATTGTTTTTAAATAAAAACAAAATTATTATAAAATAAAGATTCAAAGTCACGTTTTGTTGTATATGTGTAAGTAGCATATTTTAGTCCTTTTTGAGATTTTTATGAACATGTTTTTTCACAAAATTTACTTAAATAAAATCAAACATTTACGAAAAATTTTTATATGTGCGTTTACTATGAGCAAGTTGTAATTAAAGAAACGACCTACATTTTTTGCTTAATTCAAACGATTATGTGCGAAAAATAAAAATGGTTCAAAAATAGAAAAAAGGATTTTAATTGAAAAAATTGTTATATAATAGTATTTTTCATTATAATAATATATTTTGAAAACCCATAAAATAAATGAAAAAAAGTCGAGTTCAAATAAATAAAATTTTAGTAATGATATCACGTTTATATCACGTAGGTTGCAAAGGTTAAATTAGTCATTTAAAGTAGATGATTTTTTCAAGTCTAAATGGTTTTAATGATTAATAAATTAAAATTATTAAAAGAATTTCTATCACTAGCAATTAGTAGTAGGATAGAGGAGAACGATACGTCGTATTTATTTAAAGAGCTCTCTTTTCATTAGTGTAAATGACATCTGTAAATTTTCTTTTGCCTTGAAGACTTTAGTATATTGACTTTAATTTAATTCCCTTTTTTATTGACTATCCCCTCCTTCTATAAATATTTTATGATAGTAATGATACTACTCCACTAATGGAGTAAATTCGGCAAATGGGAGTGACATAATCGCGAATAGAAAAATTAAATATATTGATCTCAAGCTCTCATGATACTACGTTTTTAATGCCACTATATATAATTTCAAATGAAAATTTCTAGTTTTTCCGATTTTATCAATTTTTTTGTATTCGTCTGTGTTACAAAATAAATACTTTATTTTTATTTTAGAATGCAAAACCTTCTATCTCTTTGAGTAATTATTTGATGTCTTTATAATATAAATGTAACATATTTCTGACTAATTTATACATGGTGAATATGATTCTGTCCAAAAAAATAAAAATCGGTCGAATAGTTCCTTAAATATACTATAATAAATATTCACTTCGTGTGGCGGATACTATCCCCTGTAGGGTAGGTTTACATGGGAAAGTATCCGCTATTTTTATCTCAATTGTGGATCTCGATATTTTTACTGTAATATTTCTTTAGATAAGCGATAATTAAGATATACCTTGTACAGGACTAACAGCTTGATAAGAAATTCTTACACAATCTTAAAGTTTTTAATGTAATAGTTCTTCATTTAGGCGACAAATAGTTTTTACTATGTGTGAGAACTACCACTCACTTCTTACCTATCTCTCCTATTTTCATCTCAATTGTAAAAGTCAAAAAGAAAGTTATTACTTAAGACTAAGACTTTCCTATAGATATGCGATAATTTTTAGTTTGTTTGTATGGGAGTACCATCCCCCATACCTACTTCGATTCCAAAATTTGAATTATGTGGCATTTTAAATTACTAACTAGTTTAAAAATTTTTAAAATCCTTCATTAAATGATAATTAGTTGTATTTTTTGCAATGCGAAACCATTAATATAGTTATTTTATTAAAACACATTTAAAACTTTAAAAGTAAAAATCCATCCTTAAAATTGCAAATATTTCAAAATTAAATACTTGAAAAATAAGAGAAACAGTTATAGTTTTAATGGTGAAACAATTATAAAGTAATATAATTTATTAAAGTTTGTGCAAAGTAAATTAAATCTCAATAAATTATTAAATACAGGTCCAATTATTGGTTCAGGAGATAATTTTTAAATATATCATGGGATTTTTTTCAAATGGCATAACAATTTTTTATTTTCTTCTTTATATGGTTAAAATATTAAAAGTCAGAAAATATAGTAAGTCGTGTCCGACCATATGATACCCTACACCATTGTATATACATATACAAATAATCATAATTAATCTTAACAATATAACTGGTTCAATTATAGTTTTATGCAGATATTGGAGGTCTTAAAAGAAACATAAAGATGCAATTAACTGAACTTTGCGCACAAGCTCAATATAGATGGCCTGCCAGCCCACCAGATGGATTGACATCGTTAAATTGCGCCGAACGGTATACTTTATGGTGGGGGAGCAAAAATTTGTTTTATGCGTTACAACTTCTGCGTGAACACATAATACCTCAGCCATCTATGTTGTGTACGGTACAATAAATATTGTAAATATATTTATAAATATTGTAAATATATCTATAAATATTGTTAATATTTTTATAAATATTGTAAATATATTTATTATACCGTAAATAACGCATGCAAAAAATTTTTGCTCCCATAAAGTATCAGAATCACTTTCACACGAAAACGCCCGAAAAAGGGCATTTTTACCTGGTGTTTTTCAATTTCTATAAAAATTTTTATACACGAAATCCATTAAACCATTTATCGATTTTATTTTTGCGAAATTGTGAAAACTTGCGAAAACAAACAAAATGGAAAAGTATGTAGCTTTAAAGAGCTTTGCTAATTTTAATGATTTTAACGGCGTCTTGCTTATTTTTTCACAAATGCATTTTAATGCAACATCATTTTCTAAATGAATATTTCGTTAAATATGCTATTTAAAAATTTTGTTTTAATATATTTTTAAAGTTTGGAGTCTTTCCAATAAAATAAAAACACACATCTCCAATACATAACACAATTTTTAAAAAATTATGCTCAAAAATGTCCATATAAGCAAAAATTTTTTTGAGAATTTGGGACAATTTTTCGTTTTTTTTTTTTTTTTAATTCGTAAAATTTATCAATTTGAGTCTACGGAGTTGGTAATAATTTTTAGACCTAATTAATTTATAAGTAGCTGTAGTTTTAAGTACTTATGAAGTTTATATGTACTTTAATTTGTTCTGAAAATTTATGTAAATTTCGAAAAAAAAACACAGCCAATATTTTTTCTATTTTTTTTTTTATTATTTTAATTTGTATGCAAATGAACAAAATGTAGAAAGTATGCAACTTTAGATATTCAATTTAGATATGCAGTATAAAAAGCATATAAATGGCTTTTGTATCCTTTTTGAGCTATTAGTCATCACCTCCAAAATATCCTTTTTGTTAAAAAATATTTGCGAAGACAAAAGCAATTTGTAGATGCATTTCTGACAATTGTGAATTCATTAAATCTTTTTTTTCTTTGAGTGTATTTCAAATTGTTTTGTTTACTATAAATTGAAATACAAATTAGTCTAGTAAGTAAAGGTCTACTATTTTTAAATTACTTTTTGAAAATTAAAAAAATAAATTTTCAAAAAGTATGTCAACGCCGCAGAATTGCAAATCAAACTGAAACGACGCAAATCAAATCAATTTTTTCTATATATTATACAGTTTCTTAACACTTATTTCCACAATAAAACTATTTGAACAGAAGAAATTAATTTTTTATAAAAAAGGTGTATTTTTCGTAAAAAGTGGTGAAACTAAAATACTTACATAAATTCTATTTTGATTTTCTGACTTAAAACAGGGAATTTAATCCGTTTTTCCCATTAAAGTTTTCTTCCATACTTTTAAATTTGTTACTAAATTTGTTTAAATTTGTAACTAACTCCTTATGTTGCTACGAAATCGAAACGACTCAAATCGGGTTTTTTTTAGATTTTTAAGAAAGTGAAAAAGCGAAATAAAATTGCGAGTTTTCGGAATTACGCAAATCTGGAAACTGAAATCGAAAGACATTCGGTAAATTTTTGAGTGTTCTTTCAGGGAATAGTCGCTATACATATCGCACTTGATTAACAAAAGGGTATTAACTCAAAATTTTTAAATTTCACTTTTTGCAAGAAATCAACTAACAACATCAATATCTATCTACAGTAAAAATTTCAACGTATTCCGATTACTATTTCATCTCTAAAACCACATTTGAGATCATTTTTTGGATAATATAATATGATATTAATATATTAATGATATTAACTCAAAAAATAGATTTTTTTGCAATAGTTGCAAAAACGTAAAAGAAAAACAATGTAGATATATTTTCAAATGGAATTTGCTTACTATGATATATTCGGATTTTCAAATTCTCTTAAAATTTAACCACAAACAGTTTTAGACCTTTACTGAAAATTTTAAAATTTTGAGTTAATACCCTCTTGCTGACCAAGTGCGATTCCAAAGGCGCCCCTTAGAAATTTTGTGAGCTCTGTTTTGATTTCGACATCAGAAGATCCCTGGCCATCTACGTACAGTTGCTTCGTACTAAAAGCACATATATATGAGGCTGAATAAAAGTTTCGTTACATTTATATTGTTTTTGCCTTACTCCTTGCTTAATGCAGATTTCCTGGGATCTTGAAACTATAACCGTTTATAGACCAATGCGGTAGGTAAGTATAAAAAGGTGAAATAACGCTTTTGTCTTCTCTTGGACAATTTTTGTAATTTAGGACACGTTGAATGTGGTTATCCATACACACTTATTTTTTATTTTTTTAACAACAGTTTACTATCCCAAAGTGAGAACAAATAAAGAGAATTTTCAAAGATTGCTTTCTTTGCCGTTTTACATCTATTGATCAAGCGAACACAGTAAAACAAACAAAAATTAAAACTATAAAAAATAAAAATTAGGTTTATTATCTTTAAAGTTAAATAATATAAATACTTAATAAAAATACCAGATATTTTTTAGAATTAAAGCAAAAAACATAATGTTTTACACTTAAACTAAACGAAAATTGCATGTTGGTATTTCCAAGAAAAGCAAATGCCAAAAGCTGTATAGTAAACAAAATAAATTTAGAATCATAAGACACACCTTAAGTGGACAATCATGATTACATATGTATTTACAAACATACAAATATTATGAATTTCTTTACAGATAATAAACATTTATCTTTACAATACTAATAAAATATTAATAAAAATTAATACTTAAATCATAAAGGTGCAAAAAACGAAAAACAAAATAGAGTAGTAGTTTATGTTTAATGACCCAAACTAACCACAAAAATGTAAATTGATGGAAAAATAAAGCTATAATAAAATTTATCATGCTAAATAGTTTAAATACCTTTCAGCATTTTAAATTAAAGACTTAAGTTCACAAGCATAATAAAATCTATAAAATAAATAAAAAGCTAAAAAATATTAGGATTAATTGTGAGATAACTTCATAAAGATAATGATTGACTTGGCTGACACAAATGTCAGTCAGTTTTGAGTTTAAAAACAAAATAAAAAAAGACACAAATTAAGAAACCCAAAGATAAACAATAAAAAAAAAAAACAAAAAGCGGCAAATTACTTTTGTAACAATAATCCAATTTTTGTTACGTTTTTAATTTTTGTCTGACATTATCCATAGACTACGATTATGTTGTAGCCTTAAGCTTGTCAGCAACACTTTTTTTATTTCTTTTGTATTAAATAAACCATAAAAACCACTACTCTACAGCTGAGCTGGTTAGAATAGACGGGAGTGGAGTTGAGTAAGTAATAGTACATATTAAGAACTAACCTTCTTAACCAATAAACCAAGCGGAATCATAGCTCAACACTCAACTCTTTCATACAACTACTTCAATTTATAAAATTAATGAAATGCATAAAGTCTGATGACTTAAAACAGAAACTGAATGTGTAAATATGGATAGATGAGGAATGGTTGGAATGGTTAGTTGGTTGCTTGGTGTCTACCTTAATGGGTGCGTTAATATTTTGTGCGGTTTGGCGTCAGTTTCTTAACAGTAAGACCGCCACTCTTACAGACAGCACGGGCAAGCAACAATGTTTGATAAGTGCTGCTGTTGTTGTTATTAAAAAAAAAATTCGCCTTTTGGCATTTTGCTACTTTTTTTTTTTTTTTTGTTTATCTTAATTTTTGCCTGAATTTTGTTTGGTTTCTGGTTCTCTTAAGCCATTCATATTTATAGACCATTTGATATAGTTGTTTTATGGATGTATGTTGGTTGGTATGCTGCTCTTAAGTTTTCCGTCAATTAAGATAAACTTTTAACAAACAAAATTTTTAACCACAAAAAATGTTTAAGTCTATAAATATTTAGTTGAGGTAATAGTTGCCTCTACCGCATTTAGTTGGTGGCCAAATAATATAACAAGATAAAGGAGGGGGAATTATTAGGGAACTATTAGGAATTAAAAAATCTATTATTTTAGGGATCTTTTTTAGTTTTATTTTAGCTCTTTATATATGAATTTACTTTCTCATAAATTTATTTACAGAGAGCCATAGGCACCGTTGTCAACTATTTGTAACCAAAACGCGCAAGTAACTAACATCTGTTTTTTTATTAAGAGCATTATTGCCAGGATTTGAGAAAAAAATGGGCTAAATTGTACTTTACAAAAAGGTCAGAAAAGGCTAAATACCCCAAAAAATAAAGCCAGAAAAAAGCTAATATATTTAATTTTTTTTGGTCTCATTAGCTGTTGATATTTTTTTAAAGGTATATTGTAATAAATTTATAAATAAAATATAGAGCGCTCTTAGAAAAATGACCCAATGTAAAAATCGCCCACAAAATTTCCATATAAATTTGGGTTATATATCATATAAAAAAATGACCAAATGTTTTGAAGTGATTTGTCATTTTTGAATTAATAATTTCCACATTTCTGAACGATTTTCGCTTTTACAAGAATATTTTAAAATTATATTTTTAAATAAGGCCTGTCTAAAAAAAAATTTTCCTTTAAATTTGTTATCATAAAATGATATCGTGCATTTAAATGAAATTAAATTTTTTTAAATGAAATTATAATAAATTTAAATTAAAAATAAAATAAAAATTATGTTATTGTGGTTTGCCTTCATTTTCTTATACCCCCATATTTGTTTTTGTACGGTACTTTTATCAATATTAGAGCAGACACTTCGCCACTTATTCTGAAAATATTGGCAGCTTTGTGATATCTATTTGTTCTTCTTTAAAGATCTTTTCTTCAGCACCCAGCATCTCTCAGTTTAGCGGATCTCCGGGGAAAAAATGGATAATATTTGCACTGTACAGTTCAATTGCCTCTTTTGCATAGTGGCAGGTAAATTAGCACAGAAACATTGTGTTGTTGAACAAAAGTTTTAGACTTCTATCAGCTCTTTTTCATAGAAATTTTGGTGTTTATTTGTCCTTTTACAAATACTTTTTGTGACCCAAATACTACAACTATTCATAGACAGCTAAATTTTCCAAAAACTGTATAATTTTTGAGAAATTTAAAAATGTTGTTTGTACATATTTTACACAGACCTGTCTGCACACATAACATACATAACTGAATTTATTGAAACCTTTAAAATCGAGGTACTTTTCTATACCTTGAGTTTCCGTTGTCAAGTATTTTTTGTTTTTGGATTTTTTTTACGTTTACTAATCTCTTAAAGTTAAAAACTAAAAGAGTTTTAACACTGACAAATTTTGCTGAAAATGTGCACAGATTTCGTTTGTTGTTGCCATGTCATATTATTTTTAAAAAGGGACAATTTTTTTCGTAAATAGGCCTTAGTTTTTATGGTTAATGAAGTATATTAAAATATATTTACAATAATTGCTTAAGTAAGTTAATATAATAAGATAAATTATATTTCATTTGAAGAATGAAGTGACGTAAACGAAAATTTTTTGTAAAATATAAATAAAATCGATTTTTTGTGCGAATTAATACACAAGAACTCTTAAATGTATGATTCTATAAAAATAAAATTAGTAAAAGCAAATAAGAAATTATACTATTCTTTGCTAAAATACTAAAATTTTAAATTTTTTAAGGCAATTTTTAGAATAAAAAAAAGCTGGAAATAAAGCTAGAAGCTAAAATGAAAACTTTGAGGCTAAAAACAAAATAAAAATGCAAGATTTAGCTTTAAAAAAGCTAAACTGGTAACTTTGATTAAGAGTAACAACTTCCACATTATAAGGTCCACATTTGTTTTTTTTTTTTTTTTTTTTTTGATATTTTAACTTCAGAAGAAATAATGAATTATATTTCAAAGCCAGTGAAAAATTATTTTATTTTATTACAGAAATAAGTGGTCAAATTTCAGATTCAGATTTTCCTCCAAGATTTTAAATTTGTAAAACCCTTATCTTTGGTTAGATGCTTTAAAGTTTTAGTGCAAAATCTTTGGTTTAATCAGTTCTTTTTATCATTTTTTTTTTAATGCCATTCCTGAAATAAATAGGAACATATTTGGAAGAATCTGGAAAATTGCTAATAAATCCTTTATTAGACAGAATTGCGGAAATAGATAGATACCTCAAATGAACACTTTAAAAAAAATTCTAAAGGTATATTTTGATATGAAATAATAAACTCGTTTTAGTTTTTGGTGAACTCGAAAATTAATAAAAATAGTAATATTGTTCTATGGCAGAAAATTATTTTTCCTATTCTTATTTTTGCTAAATAAAAATAAATCTTTACAAAATATTTACAAATTAAAATTTTATCACTAAAAAAATATAAATGAGTAAAGAGAAAAAATTAAAGATGTGAGTGAACATATTTTAAATGTTTCGATTGCATTTTAAACCCATTCTCAGAGCAACTCTCTATTTTAGGAAAGGACGTTTAATAATGAATACGATGTATTTTGAAGAATATAATGTGATGAAAACATTAGACATATGTACATATGAAATTTAGTGGCAATTTTCTTACTATTTTGCAATATTGAATTTTTTTGATCAATTTTAAAATGTCGAAAATTTATATAATTTTATCGACAGTTCTACTATCCTTAAAAGCTGGTAAAATTTTGTTCAGTTCTTAGCAATATAAAATTTACTAAAAAGAAACATTTTCTACGATTCACACAAGCAATTAGATACTATTTTTTATTAGTTAATGGAAACGTAAATACATGTTCCTAATTGGCATATTACTAAAATAAAATGCGCCAATTTAATAAGAAAAGCGCTAACAAAAAAAATGCGACCTTTCGGTTGTTAAAAAGTGCTAAATCTACAACAAAAAGTGCTGAATTGGCAATGCTGACTAAAGGATCAATATATTTTGCATAATAGTTCCAAAACCAAAATAATGTCTAGCATAGCAATTTGCACAAAATTTGACGATAATTTTTTTTATATTTACTCCATAAATGGTCGCTACAGTTAGTTTAAAAAAAATGCAGTCATGAAATATAATTTTTAATCAATAGATAAAGATTTTTACATGTATTTTAAATAAAAAATATTGACTTGAATATTTCTGCATGTTAATAAAAATTCCGTCAAATAGACAACAGCATTATTTTTTCTAAAATTTGGAAGAAAAAAAAATAATTTAGGAAACTTCAATAATTTTATCTATAATAAAATTATTGTTGCTTTAAATATTAAAATAAAATTTTCGGTGAATGTCAACATGGAATGATAATGTTTATAAAATTTGAATATTTTTATGTAAAACATCCTATAATTTATGAAAGTTCTACAAATATCACAATTTTTTATTTTTTTTTTTAATTTGCTCATAAAATCCACATTTATTGTTCAACTGGTAAAAGGCTTTTACAAACGATTTGAAAACACATTAAGTGTTTTCAAACCAACATTGTATTTGTTAATCCCAGCTTTGGGATTTCATAACATAGTGGCTGAATCAAAACTTGATATAAAGTAAAAAATCTTTATCTTTTATTATTTAGAAGCGAATCCGGAATGACGAATTTTTCAAAATTACTGTATAATTCATTATTTTTGCAAATTTTAAATCAAAATTGTTTTTTTTTTTTTTTTTTTGACTAGGACTAACAACGATCTTTTAATATATAGTTTTACTCTTCTTAACAAAAGGAATAAATTTGGATCAAATCGGATCAAAGAAGTCGATATATCAAAAAACTGAAACAAGATTTTGTGTAATTATGAAATTTTAGTTCAAGTAGCTCACACAAGCTTTTTTTAATTTAAAGACTTTTATGAGAGCTATAAGATAAGAGTAAAAAATCTTTAAAATCAGATGAGAGACAAAAAATCGGTAAGAAATTAGATTATTTGAGGACTATATAATTACCTCCAAAATATTTTGATTCTACCCCACTGTTTCCTGTGTCAATCAATACTATATGTAAGAAACTTCCTGCAAGGTTTACATAAAGACGTGCCCAGACGGATGGACTAACATGGTTAAAGTCATGCATAAGATTATCATAAGTAGATTTGTGCACCAAAAAGTATAAGTAGGGCCACAATATTCATACATATTACTGCAACAATAACCTTTTGATTTTAATTAACTATAACCCGGATATTCAAAAAGGTCGTATATAAAATCTAATGTTTATGTTTCTTAAATTTTAGTCTGTAATTTGAGAGAAAAATTTTCTCAGACTCTAAAAAACTAACTATTCTAACTAACAAATAAAACTGTGCATTCTAATGCAACTGCATTTTGACCTATTCGATTTTTAATTCTTTCATTTCAAAAGGTTAATTGTCTGATTTATTGGTTAATCAATACAATTTGGGTTTTTTTGTGACGAAAATATTTTAAACATATAAAACTCTAATTCTAATTACTCATATATATTTTCAAAATAACCTTTGTATAGGTTATTTTAATTTTAGGTCACAAACACGAGAACTACATTTCTACATTTCGGACTTCAGCTTCAAAAGATAGGGATAATTAAAAGTATGACTTTGCGATATATTCTATTTTTTTTTTTTTATAGAATTAGAATCGTGAATAAAATCACGAACTTTTCGCCATTTAAAAAAATTAAAACAGTTATGGTTATTTAGTAGTATAAATTGTGTGTATGCCAAACATGAACCAAATCGGCAGACCAATGGTTATTTCATATTTGATGTCTCATGGAATTCATGATGTAAAACTTTCTTTTATAAAAAACATAATTTTTATAACTAGAATTTTATACAGCAGGTTTTTAAAGCTTTCTTCTAGTATTTCAATTACAAAACAAATCTTGTTTTATTTCGGAAAACATACTTTCAAATACCAGGATTAGGAATCCATTTCAAATTAGAAAAAAAAACAAATATTTGCCAAAAGTTATAATGTAAAATAAAAAAAACTTTCATTTCGAAATTATGTACACCAAAATGTATCATTGTTCCAAAGTAAAACGTATAAACGTATAAATATAGGCTTTAGTTTTTAAAAATTACAAAAACAAAAAAAAAATATTTTCATGTTAAAAAACTTAAGTGACTGAAACCGATTAACCGGATTTTTTCAAGAGTCCAAAACCGTTCAACCAGTTTTTTCTAAAAATTCGGTTTTTTGGATACTCTAATAATTATATTGAAGGGATTTTTAGTTTTTATTTGTCATCCATATTAGGTCGATATAACCCAAGTTACGGTAAAATTCGCAATTATCAGTTACTCTTCAGTTCTAGAAATTGTTTTCGAAAATTTAAAAAAGAGATAACTTTTTTACAAAAAAAAAAAAAAAAAAAAAAAACACACAGAGTACCATGCCATAACCCATATTGTGCTAATACTAAAAACCGTTTTCAAAAGTATTTTGATGACAAAACCTTTATATTTTTCATACTGGTAACAAAAGTTGACACTATGCTAAATATTTTGCTCGGTACCAAACGGTTCTTAATTATTTCCTTAATAACAGCTATAAAATATAATGGTAAATTCATACTGGTCACCAGCGTTACTGTTTGGCGACAATAGCCACCAATTGCCTCTTTTTCAGCTATACACTTTTTTGGCCTTTTTTTAAAATGGAGATAAATGCGACTTTTTAAAACTTTGTGCTAAATGAGGAGAAACCAAGTTGTTTGAAATGTCTCGACCCAGTATATATTAATTCCAATGAAGAAATTAATTATTTTCAAAAAAAAAAAATAGATTTTATGAATACTTATATCCGAATTTATATATTTACGTTGGCTCGTAGCACTATTTCGGCGAAACTTTTTTTCTAATTATCACTAATAAAAAATATATTATCCAACAGACTTAAGGTCAACATGGGGATTTGTAAGACTGGAATCCGAGAAAAGGCTTCGTAAAAAAGCACAGAAGTTTAATTAATGAAAAAAGAATTAATTATTTTTATGAATAAAGCTTTTATTTTTGCAATAATAAGAATTGTTATAAATAAATCATTTTTTAATTAATAAAATTGAATTTAGTAGTTTTTTTTTTAATACGAGCACAATACTTTTGTTTTTATCAAATAAACAAATTTTGAGGAGTTTTTTAGGCGTTGAAGCAGTTGGCCCCTTTTTTGAACACTTTTTAAAAACTCTCAAAGATGGTGGTCACAATTTTATCAGCTTTTCTTGAATTCAAAAGATTTATAAAAATCTGCATTTTTAACTGCCATATATACCGGAAAATTAATTTAAAATGCATTTTAGTATTGTTTATTGTTATTGACTAAAACATTCGTTTACTATTATATTTAGTCAATAAAAAGTTTAAAAATTATTATAAATTTTTGCAAAAAAAATATTCGATTTATCACTTTTTTTGAAAATTTTTATTTTAATGAAAACAAAAAATGTAAAAAAAAAATACATTATATGAACAAACTTGAAAAATCTTAAATTCAAAACTTCAACACGTTTGGTGTGGAAACTTTTTTAACGATCGCGAAAATTTAATAATTCGTTTATTAATATTTTTTCATGCCCTATAACGCTATGTCCTGTGAATTTTGATATTCGCAAAAATTTCAAAAATTATACCCCTAATACTCATACATGTGCATGTTAAAGAAAAGAATTATGATCAGAGCAAATGAAAAAAACCTAAAAAATAGTATTTGTTAATTTAGTTTACTATGTATATTAGACTGCACCAAAATTTACCGACTTTTGAATTTTGACCGTAGCTCCCCCGACATTTTCGAGCCGCATCGGATCTGAAGTTTATGTGGTGCTCCTATATGGAGAAAATATGAAAGCATGCTATTAAATACTTTGCTTTTTAACTAAATATTAAATAATCGTAATCACAAATAATGGTTTATAAACAAGATATAAAAGGAACAAATCGCTTAAATGTTAAATGTTAAAATTATTGCGAATACCCCAGACCATTAGTGTGTTTTAGACCACTTGATTAAGGAGTGTACAAACAAATTTTTGATTTTTTGAGAAATATTTAAACGATTTTTTGAGAAATATTTAATGGACCTTAATATCAAAAAATGCAAACGTATGCACTACTCGAGAGAACCTAGTTCTTATGAATGTTTCCATCTTGGGGAATACGAATTGGAATACGTAAATAAATTCCTGGATCTTGGAGTATTATTTGATCCAAAGCTTATATTTAATAAGTACATTAATATGTGCAGAAATAAGCTTCGTGGCGTCCTTGCGTTTATTAAACGTTGGGCTAAAGAATTTAATGATATTAGTATAGCATGACAGCTACATACTTTTTTAGTTAGACCAATTCTGGAATACTGTTCTGTTGTCTAGGACCCCTTTTATAACATTCACATTGACCATATTGAATCTATATAAAAACAGTTCGTACTTTTTGTATTAAGAAATTCTTACCCGGATTCGATATACAATTTGCCATCATACAAGACAAGATTACTGCAAATGAAATTACCAAGTCTCAAAAGTCGAAGAACTATGTTAAATATAATTTTCGTTATCAAGCTTATATCTGGCAGCATCGAAGCAGAATTTCTTGTGAATAGTATACATTTTATTGTAATCTCCCTCACCATTATTTATAAAATATTTTCGACAAAACTATGCTAACGCTGATCCCTTCCGTAGATTATGTTTAAATTTTAGTGAACTTTATAATGTTATTGATATGTCTTTCAATGTAAATTTAATTAAACGTAATTTAATTTTACTTTTAAATAATTAATGTTATATATAATTAGTAACAATTCTGTATTTTCTGTCTGTAAGGATATTGTCCATAGACTTAATAAATAAAACTAATAAAATAAATAAATAAATAGAATTGCTATCCTTAATTAAATTTGAACAATTAATACTGAAAAGTACGTTTTTGCTTCTCCAGAATAATAAAAATTCCTTTTTATGCTTGGTTAAAAATTTTGATTTCTTAAGACTGCTTCAAAACTCCAATTTAAAACTTTCAAAACTTTTGTTTTTTTTGGTCTTTTGTTTTTGAAGTGACATTCTGATTAAACCAAATTATTACAAAATAAAAAACCATATCTCAAAAAGTATATTCTGAAGTTATTAAGAAAATTGGATAAGGATTATTCTTAAAATAAGAAGGTCAAAAGTCAAATTTTAAATATTTAAAAATGTTAAGGAAAATATCTCGAAAAAATAGCTGTTTTATCTGTATTTTGATACAATAATCTCTGTAAGGAATTTTAATGGTTTATCATGTCTTTACTTGTCAGAATGAGATAATTATCCTTTTATTTCTCCATGATAATTATTAATAAAACTTACTTTGCATATAGTTAAGAATAAGTGCTTTTGAAAAACTGCTGATCCCAAGCTCAGTTGAGGATTAAATTTGCCTTTGTGTAGAACATCATACTTTACACTTTCTTACTACCTTGCAGAACACCTGATAAAACAGGAATAGTTTTCGATGTACATTCTCTAAATAATACACATTGGTATATACTTTTAAGATATGTAGAAATCCGTTTAAGGAAAAAATTTCAATTATATTTTTATAAAAACTTATCGAAATCCAGATAAAAAAGGAACTTTTATGTCTTATGTCTTTTTTAAAAATTTCAACTATTCCAAATTTTGATTTTTGACTGCGCACTTTAAAGGTGGTTATTGTCTAATTTTCTTTTCTTAAGTACATCAGACTGTATTTCTTGAGACATAATTTATCTTATTATATAATAATTCCGTTTAGTCTGAATATCAGTTCCAAAAAAAAATTCACTTTATATCTAAAAAACTGAAAAAAAAATACCTTGTGTGCGTATACAAACAACAACTTTGCTTGCTTATACAAAAAAAAAACAGCAACACTGAAAGTCATTGCAATGCTTTTTATATGTGTGTGTGCATATTTTTAATAATTGTATCAGTTTTTTGCCTATAACTCGATTTAACGGTTTAGGGACCGATTTGGTTGAACTGAAAATTCAGAAAAATATTTACAATAGATTTGTACAAAAACGAATTATGAAGCTTATATTGGAGCTTCACAAAGTCTATAAATGCATTTTGACCGATATCTGAGTTACTAATTAACTGATTTGCTCATTTCTTCTGAAATGGCATTCCAAAAAAAAAAATGCAAAACTCCGAATTTTCTGTACAAAAACGAAGTCGCTAGCTTATATAGGGGCTTAGAAAAGTTGCAAACAAATATATTTTTATAGGACTTTTCGGTTTTTTTGCGAGATCTCGTCCATATTCCCTATAGTTTGATGTATAAAAGATATATAATATATATATATATATATATATATATATACGATAACTGGGGTTTTCTACAAACTGATTTCAGCAGATAGACGGGTCTTGGATGGTTATTGTAGAAAACCTGGTTGCAAAAATTTACCACGGATGGTCTTTAGTTTTATCCATATAAAGATTTTTTTACGTGTGAGAATGATTGTTGCAGGCTGATATATGTTTCAAAATAAATAATAAAAGGTAGCATTTTCAAATATACTTTTTCTTAAGTTTTTATATTGCAACATTAAAACAAAGAATATTATCATATTGCAGGAATTCTTAGCTTTCATATGACATACGATGTTATTATAAAATCTCAAAAAAATTATAGTCTTAAATCCTTTGAATAAATGAAATAGAAAGTTGTTCAAGATTTTTGTTAACTTTATTGTTAACTTTATTGTTTTGTATAATAGCCAAAATAATTTTAAAAAGTTAAATCTAAGTTGCTAGCAACATGTTGCAGAAAAGTGCCAAAGCAACATTTGTAAAGGATTTAGACAATAGCAATTATTTACCAATAACTTTTCCAATATATGAATTGCATTATATTACCACAAATCGCTCATTGGCTTCAAGAACGTCATAAATTAAAAATCAATTTTTTCAAGACACGCATTTATAGCTTTATGTTGACATATATTTTTTTAAAATTTTAATTAAAATAATATGGTAAAATTTAATCACTTTTCTAGGAAATTTTACGATTTATTATTTTATTTGTGCTGATACATAAATAAAATCCGAGTAATATGTTGTTGCAAGAAATATACAATAGATTATGAAATTTGGATAAAATATTTTTCTCGCGATCCTGCCTAAAATATAAAGGACTCGAAACTTGTGTTTTTTTGAATTATGACGTCGTTTCAGCAAATGAGCGAAATTATTAATTTTAAAGAAATTAAGTGAACTAAAAATATAGTACTTCAAATTATAATAAACCAAATACTATGTGCAACATGTTGTTTAAAGCATTAATCAAATTAAAGCACATGACTTCAAAACACAAATAATACAAAAGTAAACTACTACAATTCCTATGAAGAACAAACTTTTAATTATTTTCTTATCACGTGTGAAATTTGTTTTCCAAAGTAATTTAAAACAATACTGCTGTTAATGGCAACATGTTGCAAACGTGTCAAAGTAAGCATTTATTTACGAAAAAATAAATTCCAAATATGTGTGTATGTCAAACATAAAAAACAAGCTTCTAATTATATCATCACCATACAAATTATACATTAACAATGTAATTTAAATCATATAAACTGGTGGCAGGCAATAAGCCACCTTGTAAAGCAAATGTAATATTTCTTTTTGTTGGTCTCTAATTGCCAATAAATTTAAAATGGTTTTCTTTAATCTTTTTGTTGCCAATAACAAATAAGAAAGAATTACTTTATTACTTTAAACAATTTGTCAAAAGATGTACATATGGATATGTTTATATATATGTATGTATATAAATATTTATGATAAATTTCTTTAAGCAAAGGAATGTGTTTTATGTTTTGCAGAGAAAAAAAACGCGTCTTTAATGTGTGAACATTTATCATGGTGGTAAAGTTTCTTTTTATGTCTTCTTATTAATTTCTCTTTTTTTTATTTATTTAGCTATTTTTTTCTAGAAGTAGTAGCAGTAGAAAGAAGTATATTTATCTTCTGGTGGTTTTGTTACAAAAACATAACATGTGCTATACCGGTGTGCTTCGTATTTTTTTGCTTTACTTTCCGTAATTTTTGTCGTTTCTTTTAATGGTAGTTGTATTATATTTCTTGCGGATTTTTTCTTCTTTCTTTTTATTCTTCTATGAATATAATTACAATTTTGTATGAGGATTTTTTTTCTTCTACTCATCTTATGTATTTTTTAAAAATTTTTTCTATCTTTGTAAAACTACATAGTACAATCAGTATTACATTGCTTTTGTGCGTTACTAGCACCCGCACAGTTGTCATATACTGACAACAATACAAACGTTTCTTGTTAACATCACCCTAAAATATTATTGTTTCGTTTTGTTTAGTATCACCCATCATATAGTTTGTGAGCTTTAGTGCTTATTGTATGTATGTGGGTACTATAGTACAGACGCGATTTTGTTTATATGTGACAAATGTCAGTCAGTCAAAAAAAGCAACACAACAATCTAGATATTGGTTTATAACATTTATACAGTACCTATTTACGAACTGTGGAGCAACAAGTGCAAATTATATATCGAAAATTTTATATTAATTATTTTATGAGAAGATTAAACATTAACTTGTAAAAACGCCGACAGATATTCCAAAAAATTCAGAATATGAAAAATCTTTTTCGTAAACTCAAAATACGAAAAATTATATTATTTATATTATTATTATATTATTTAAAATTATATTATTTAAATATGCGCAATTAAGTCATTTCAGATGTTAAAATATCTTTTTGCATTAAAAATATGACAAAGTTTGCGTTTAAGAATAAATTTTGCAGTAAAAAATGAATAATATGGCCTTTAAAAATAAAATATTGGTGAAATTTTTAAACAAAGGATATCGTTTTTTTTAAATAAAGTATTTTATTAAAGAAATAAAATAAAATAAAACTAAAATTCATATACGTATATGTATTGAAAAGTTTTATTTACTTATAATTTAACATTAATTACTTTTATTCAAATAAACGCTTTATTGTCCTTCCATTTTCCTTACAATCTATTTCCAAAAATTTTTATTAGATCTGAAGTTATCAAATGAATTCATATGTATAATATGTTCTAAACACCATTGTGTGCAAAAATTAAGAGAGAAATATACATTTATAAATCGATGACAAAATGCTTTATTTGTTCTGAAAGGGATAAATATTTTATCGATGGTTGCATTTAACGTACAGGAAAAAAGCACGCAATTGCATATTTGTTGTTTTCCTGGTTATGGGTTACTGTGATATCCTTGCTTACTTTTCATAGAATTAAAATATCCTTTAATATAACCACTGTCTCTTACTTACTTATAAAGATAACAACAAATAAAAAGAAATCTGTTCACAAAAAAAGAATCACTGTTTTAAATTTTTTACAAAATCTTTTAGATTTATGTCGTGACATGTACGTACATTAGACTGTTCCAAAATAAAAGCCAACTTCCGAATTTCAACCTAACTCCCCCTAAGATTGTTCTTTTTTTACGTAAAATATCAAAGAACTTAAAATCGGTCTGAAAAAAGGCTTTGAATCCTGCAGGATAATATTATTCTCTTTTCATGCTTTATTGAAAAACGTTGATTTTTATTATGGATATTTCAAATCACCAGTTGAAATTGTTACAAAATTTTGTTAAACAAATCCCATAAAAGGTTAGGAAAAAAACTATGCTGTTTTATAGACAATACGACAGAAAGTGACAGAAAATAAAAATTAAAAAGAATTTGATCGATATCTCTTATAAATTCGTCGTACTTTATATTTGAATTTTGCGGATTTCGGAAAAATTACACTTTTTTAGATTATAGAAAATATATTTCAAAATTTTTAATATATTTTAGTAATGTTAACCCTTAAAGCAAGAAGATTAAAAGCCAAATATTGAAATATTTGAGTCTTGTGTCCGAATTATAATTCAAAATTATTTACTTTATATGAATTTCAAAGCAATGATTTCTATAATAAATTTAGCTTTGTTGGAATAGCTTTACATGTCGAAACGATCATTTTCTTTTTCCATGATATCAGTTAATAATATTTACTTTGCACATATTCAAGAAAGGAGGATGTTTCCAAAAATGTTGACGCAAGTTCAGTTGAATGTTAAATTTATGTTTTTGAACGTAGGTATCTACTATTGTCTTTTAGTTATATATATATATATATATATATATATATATATGTATATATATATATATATATATATATATATATATATATATATATATATTATAAAATTACGTTGAAATATCTAGCTAAAAAGAAATAATTTTGAGTTTCGTCAAAAATCTCAAATATTCCAAAATTTTTATTTTTGACCTTCCTGTTTTAGAGGTTATCATAGTGGAAATCTGCTAAAAATTTCGGAATATATTTCTTACAATCTATATTATCTTGTTATATTATAGTTTTCAATAATCTGAATACTTGTTCAAAAAAATTTACTCCACAACACAAAAATAACCAAAAAATGCCTTTTTGCCGAAATCCGCAAAATGCAAATTTAAGTTACGGCTAATTTATAAAAAATTTAAAAATTAAAATTTTTGATTTAAAAATTTCAACTTTTTTTTAATAAAGCATGAAAAAGGGATTATGTTTTATTTTAACATTTCTAAAAACATTAAAAATTTGTCTATACATTGCTTTCACAAATGATTGAAAACATGTTAATGGTCTGAAAAATGTCTACTAACTTTAATATTTTCTAACCGATTTTAACTTTTTTATCTTATTTGATAGATTAATTATGTCTGGATTGTGGTTCCTTGGCATTAAATTGCAAAAAAGTGTTGACAATAGCAAACTAAAAAAAAAAATAAAACTGTACAAGAGTCAAAATTTTCCTATATTAATGCACTCTACAAACCAATATTTTACATAAAGAAGAATAATCTTGGATGGAGATATCGTTGAAATTCGAAAGTCGGCTTCTTTGGAGCAGTCTAACTTACATACATATGACATATATGGCTTATTTTCATTCATATCAAGTATATAAATATTACATTTGATGTAAGATATTTTTTTTATTTTATTTTTTTTTTTTCAACATTTTTCCTAAAATATAATAAAACAGAAAAATACAAAACAGCCTACGGTTGTTAAAGTTTAGGGTATTAGGTTTGAATTTAATATATCATACATAAGCGAACAAAAACACATTTCAATCATATATAAAATAGACAAAATAAAACCACAAGATTTCCAAACAACTGAAATTGAACAAAGGGAAAAGTGCTTAAAAATCCACACTAAATATTTCAATCAATGAATAAATGTGAGGAGACATACAGATATTTTTGAATCATTTGTGCCAGTGTATCTAGTATGTATAAATATTGTGGGTATTTGTATTCTAAGATATATGATGTAGCAATATTTTTTGGAATTAATGTCATATTTTCAGCACACTCAAATAGGTTCATTCACACATTTTTATGTAACAAACAAAGACACAAAATAAAATCAAAAACTATTAAATATATTTTAAAGCTCTTTATTTATTTAGTTTTTTTTTTTTAAGTTTTATTAATAATGTTATTGTTAACATATTTATATTATTTTAAGCAAAATGTAAACAAACTAAACCAAAGAATAAAACAAACTATAAAATCTGTCACTTATTAAATATTTAAGACTTTATGAATTTTAAATTAAAGATTTATATCTTTCAGATAAATAACTCAATTTAAATTTTTTTCTTTATTTTCGGCTTTAAACGCATTTGATAGAAAATTCTAGGAAAAAGTGAAATTTCATATTGTTTTCTTCTTTTTTTTTTTTATTAACATTTTTAAAAACACAACATAAGATTAAATGAACGTTCTGTTGATAATCATCTATTTGTAATGTTATTAAAAATTCTTTTTTATTTCTTCGTCTTATTTGAAGGTTTCTTCTCATGATAAATATTCTTAAAAAAATATGAAAAATGGAAAAATTTTAAGAAGATTTATTTATAGAAAAGGAAAGAATATATTTTTAAAGTTTGGAGAATATTAAAGTATATATTTAAAAAAAATCTGTTAGGCTGAAAATTTTAAGAATATACAAAAACAAATTACGTTTGGGTTAAAGCTTAAAACAAGTCAAGTTTTATTTTTTAACTAATTATTAAATATTAGCAAATGCTCTCAAAATAAAAATATAACACAAACATATATAAAAAATAAACAGTATAATTGTTATAATAAGGGTACTAATTTAAACGCTTGAGTTTTTCATTTGTGCAATTGTGCAGATTCACATTACGTATTACATGAACCCCCTTTTCAAATGTTGTGAAATATTAAGAATAATCAATTGAAAAATTTTTTTAAAAGCAAAGATACATGCAATGATTTCATTACAATTAACGTAACTATAATTTCTTACATCGCATTTATTAGTAATTTTTGAAAACAGCTGGTTTATAAATGCACAATTAAACAGAGCAAGTTTGCGAGACTAAAGAGTCGCGCAAACTTATAATTGTTGTGCAAATTATTTTCCATACAAATTTTGACAGTTCATTTGCGAGTGTGCAAACTTAAACACATTTTACAGTTTACAGGGTTTTGCGCATGAGGATCTCTAATAGTTAAAAAAAAGTATTATTTAAGTACCAAAATATTTTTTTTAACTCTTACAAAATTTCAATAAATTTCTTTAATTAAATTTTAATCTTAAAGCATATAATTTTCAAAAGGAAATAAGCAACAAAATGTGTTAAAGCCATTCAAATGTAAACATTTAATTATACCTTACTACAACACTATTTATATATGGCTTAAACATTTCATTCAATATAGCCCACGTTTTTTATTTAATAACGATAATAATTCTTTGGAATTACGACCACTTGGGTGTGTAACTACTTTTAGGCGTAAGATATTTATTGCCGCTTCATTTTGTATCAAACTTGTTGCTCTAGATTTATATTTTCCTTAATTTCGAAACGAATTTAAACTACACTAAATTATATAAAATTATAATTTAATTTGTATACCCTACACCATCATAGGTATTATGCGCTTATACTGATGTTCATAACACCCGGCTTAGAATCACTCACTGAATCGATTTAAAAATAATTTTAAAAATAATTCAATGAAATTTGGTACACAGGTTTTTTATAGTCCAGGGACGTGGCCTATTGAAACCGGTTCATTATTTTATCCCCATACAAATGTCCTCCCCATATTGGAGTTTAGCGATCATAAATCCCTTATAATATGGAAATATTTTAATAAAATTTTGCACATATAAATTTCATATAATCGTAAATCTATATGTACTAAATTGTGAAAATCGTCCCAAATTTTACCATAGATTCTATATAAACACCTCTTCATAAAATTACTTTAACGGTCACAAATCCCATACAAATTATATCTGGTATCAGGTTAGTATTTTTCGCAAATCAGTGTTATAAAAAGGCGGGGAAAAAATGTTATGAGAATCGGCCCATAATTGGCCATAGCTCTC
Organism: Protocalliphora azurea; assembly: GCA_932274085.1. Classification (NCBI taxonomy): domain Eukaryota; kingdom Metazoa; phylum Arthropoda; class Insecta; order Diptera; family Calliphoridae; genus Protocalliphora; species Protocalliphora azurea. The sequence continues at coordinate 118,972,717 of OW026519.1, read as the reverse complement.
ATAAGAGACCTACTTACGGGAATCACTCTAAAGAGCATAAATAACATTATAGAATGCATACGTATGTACACTATACGCTTAATACAAGTATCGGTTAACATTTGGTGATTTACAAAACCCTTTAAATAGTTTTGATGCACATATAAAATGGTATAGGGTATCATATGACTATATATTTCTTACTTGTTTAAAATTGATTTATTACATGCATCAAATTTTGGATTCGTAAAATATTGAATCAACAATTCCAAAGCGATATGAAAGCATACCATTAGATTAATAAAATATCTAAAGGGTTTTTCAAAGTTAGCTCAGATTTAAATTTTATGGAATCCTAAATTTCGAATATTTTGGAACAGTTTTTTCATTATGTGTGAAAATAAACAAACATGTGTATTTATTGTTTTATGTAATACAAAGCTTCTCTTATATATTAAATAAGATTTTTATCAAATGCCCATCCCTTTTACGCCCACTTTTCATAATAAGATTATTTTCAATATATGATTAATCACATTATTCAAACAATTTAAGTGATCTTTAACACTCCTATATATAGTACATCCTCCGAAAGGAAATATAGGATATAATAATAATATTAATAAAAATGCCACGACCAATTTTGTAAACAATTCTTATTTTGTAAGTTCAAATTGGATTTTTTGCAACTTTTATCAAAATTTTAATGAATTTTTAAATTTGTTTTCTTGGAAGTAACCCTTTAAGTGGACGTCAGTACTACCTTCAAGCATATACATATATACAAGGTTATACATACAAAAATGGTGATATAATAACAACACATAATAAAATTTGGATTAAATAATTTAATTTTTTTATTTCCAATTATATTGAAAAATGATGAAAAATTAACTTCAAGAGACTATTAAATCGAAATTCGAACTTACTTTGAAATCTAGATCAAGATCTTGATGAAACTTGGTACATCAAAGTAAGAAGAGTTATGCCTTTCGAATATGGTAATTTTAAAAATTAAAATTCGATTTCTCATAAAGCTTTAACATGAGGGAATTTATTATTTAACTTTACATACTAAATGTAACACAAGGAACGTGAATTACATAAAATTATTTTTAATTTTAATTTTTTCAATTTGAATTTTAAAATTTACAGAAGACTTCTTAAAATAAAAAAAAAAACAAATTCTGTTTACATTATTCCCTTACTCTGGGTGTAGACTTTCAAAAAATGTCAGAAAATATTGACCTTCTGTAAGAGATTTTTTTAAAAAATTAAAATACCTAAAGTTTTTTTTTCTGGCAAAAAATCTAAATTTTTTGAGTCCTGTTTCAAAATTTTGACTTTAAAAATTGATGTTTAGTTATCGAATTGAGATAACTTAAAAACAGTTTTTAACTTAATTACAAAATTATAAAAAATTTCTCCACATTTTTTAAACAATTTTAGAATTTTTATTTTAAAAGCTATAGCACAAAAACAAAAAATAGTCAAGGCCAAAAATGATAAATTAAAATTTTGAAGTCAAATATTTTTTAAACTTTAAGTGATAATGTAGTACAGTAAGCATATTTTTTCTTTGTCCAGCTTAGTAGAATTCAGAAATGTTCAATTATTTCAAATCGATTCATATTTGTAAAAGTTAAAGCTCTGATATGTTTTTCACTCTTGAGGTGGTCAACTTTGGCCCACTGTAAGGCAGTCTGTGCTTTAGGTACGCACTTTAGCTAACAATATTCTAAAAGCATAGCTCCTCTTCCTTTGTTAGTAGAATTCAGAAATATTCAATTATTTCAAATCGATTCATATTTGTAAAAGTTAAAGCTCCGATATGTTTTTCACACTTGAGGTGGTCAACTTTGGCCCACTGTAAGGCAGTCTGTGCTTTAGCTACGCACTTTAGCTAACAATATTCTAAAAGCATAGCTCCTCTTCCTTTGTTGTATCAAGTTTCATCAAGATTGGTCCATCAGTTAAAAGATCCAGATTTATTGTCATTTATTTTGCTGAAGATCACACTGTGCACTGTGTTATAGATAAAGTTTACAAACAGAAACCAAACCGGAAACGTTTAAAACTTTTTTAAAAATTTAAAATTCTTTCAGTAATAGATATTTCATAATACATACAGAAAAAATATTGGTTGGAAAACGGTTACTGTTATTAAAATTTAGCTTAATAAATACAAAATGTATTATAAACATTAAAATATTTTGACTTCAATATATTTCCTTTAATTATACGAGAAAACATACATTCATACATACATACATATAATGGTATTATAGTTCTTGCAATTGTAAAGTTAGTTGCCTCAATTGATTTGAAGTTAATAAAATTAATTGAAGTCAATTGATGAAGACAACCAAATTAAATTTATATTTTGAACAGAAATATTTGCGGCTGCTATTAAAAACTTATTTATATTTATTTAAAGTTTAGACATATTTTCAGTTGCAGTATCTTCTTCCCAGAAATATTCGGTCATAATTAATGACAGAAGAAATCAATTCGATTTCGGTCTCTACCGAAATAATTTTCTATTAGTAAAATCAATTATTTATTTTGACATTTTTTAAAAAATAAATATTAAAATATTATGACAATCAACTGTGGTTGGTTAAAAGATATTAGAATATGTAATAATTCGGCGATTCCAAAGGTCAGACAATTGTGGTGGTAAAATGGCTTATAATATGCATAAAAAATTAAATTGACTACTGCAACCGATTTATTTAGAATTTTAAAAGTTAATTTTGTTAAATCGTTTAATACAACCAAATTAAATTTATCATTAAAGTTTCTAGTTTCAAAAATTTATTACGATAATGGAAACTCTATTCGCATAAAAATATTTAAAATTTTTTTGTTCCAACCGAAAAAAAATATAAAACGGTATTTATTTTTTAATTAAATCATTGGATAATTAAAAGAAAAAACTAAAATAAAACAAAAGTAAAAATTGATTCGCGGATTTTAAAGAGTAAGTTTATTTGAATAAGTATATTCACGTTACTATATGTATACGATATTTTGAAAGCGTTTCAGCCTTTCCTGTTACCTATTATTTTAATAAATTTTCAGAAATAAATATTGTACATGCAGAATTTAATAATCAAAACGAATTTCTGTTTTCCTATATACATTTTCATCATTGAAAAAACTGAGTTTTCTGATATTTTGGGTAGTTGTCCTTGGAATCTATATAATTTTGTATGGAGATTGTGCTATTGATAAACCTTTATTTGCAGATTTCATATATGAATTCATAGAATTTTATAGTATCTATGTTCAAAAATACAGAATACTGAAGTATAAGTAAATTATAAGCGGAGAAGAAGTGCTGAAGTGCAAAATGCTTAATGTTGTTACATTACATTTATTTATGTAATATGTATTTTTGTAATTTAGATATCACAACTAATTTGTTTGATATTACTCATGTACCGACCAAAGTCGACTACCACAACGATTCACTTTTCTTTGTGTATGAAATAGATTTTATTACTGCTAAATGAATTTGCTTTTAAATCTATAACAGCATTAACATTTTTTAAAAAATTCCACGTCAATTAAACCACTTTAAACACCATTTATAATTTTAACTGCGTCACAGTTTTGTTAAAAATTCCGATTCAAATTTTTATTAATTATTTTATTTTATTTTATTATTATTTCTTTTTTTTTTTTTTTTTTTTTTTTTGTTAAGCATTAGAATTAATTTTAATACCTTCTTATCTTTTATATTAATCTTGTTTGATTGTTGAAATCAGAAAAATATAAAATAAATAATGTATATAAATTTAAAATTTAATTGATGCTTTTGGTAAGTCTACAATTTTGCATACGTCTCATAAATATTTGAAATTTATTACTGGCTGTCATTTTTTTTATTCAAAACATACATATAAATAGAAAAAAATATTTTTGTATTACACTTTCAGTATGAATATTAATAAAACAGGTAGAAAATATACAGTGGATAAGATACGACTTTCTGTGAATACTATAATATAAAAAGTAAAAATTATTTACAAAAATTAAATATACAATTCATAAACATAAGTTCGAATGCTCAATTGTTTTAAATTATAATTCAATCAGAAAATCACCCAACCTACAATTCTATAAATCCATAGCAGTTGTAGGGTATTTAAACCTGTTTTTGATTAAAACTAAAAGATAAAAAATATACAAACTGCCACACTCAAACCTATTTGGCTACACGTAATTAATAATTAATTATTTGTGCTTCAATCCAGCCAACAGAAGCAGCAATCGGAATGTATTGTTTTTTTTATAATAGATTACACGCTGCTACAAAATGGCACTTTTTATTAAAAACGATCTTCTTGAGGACATCACAAAACAATTTAAAAAAGTTTCGAAACTCCCCTAAATTTTAAGATATTGCTCAAAACCAGTCTTTATTATATTTTCTGCACTATAGATCTCCGTAGCTTTATAAATTTTAAGTCAACTTAAGATGTTGAAAGCAAAACGACCTTTATATACACTCAAATTAAATAATGAATTATTCACCATTTTTAAATTTATTTTCATTTTCTTCTTCGAAATTTTATTTTGATGTGTATAAATTTTTCTGAATTTTTCTAAAAGTCTACATGTATTTTTGTTTATAAAATGTTAAATTTTATTGTGTTTGAAATCGCTATATAAAATCGCCTATGAACTCAAAAATTAGTTAAGCATTTTCTAATCTTCATTAAAAAATTCTTCATATATTTTAAGACAAAACATTTTCTAATATTTTTTACGTTTTTTTACTTTTTGTATGGGAGATTTCAGTAACTTATTACGGATAATAAGTTCTATATTTTTTGTCCAATTTAAAAATATTAAATTTGGTTATGCTGACAACAAAAAAGCCCTTATAATTTATTGCAATAAATAGAATTTATTGCAAAAATTTTAGAAAAATTTCATTTTTTCCTGAAATTATTTAAAAATTTGCTTTCAATATTTGAACAAATCAAACCAAAATTTTGGAAATGCCTTAAAAGCCTCTTTCATCCTCTTTCCAAAGAATTTTATAAGGAAAAATAAACAAAGGAATAAAAGAATTAGAAGTACATTTATGCAAGAACCTACAAAAAAAAAACAATTTTTTGCTAACAACTCGAAATTTTGGAGGTGCATTTTTTTTTTTTTTTGGTAATTGTAAAACAAATAAAAAGCAATATCTTTACTACAAAATGAAATAATATTTAAATGTTCTGGAACAAGGTAGTCTAATATTTTCAATATTTTTTTATAAAAAATGCAACCAGTTTTTTTTACATAGCACTAATTACCTGTTCTGGCAACGCTGTTTATTAACCATAGAAACTATTTTAGCTCTTATAAAAGCGAAAAATTAACCAAAATTTTGGAAATGCCTAATCAAAAAGGAATTTTAATTCAAAATTTACGAAAAATCATTTCAAAACATTGAGTCATATTCAATATGAGATGTAACCAAAATTTATATTGGATTTTTATTTGAGGTTTTTCCTCGGTTCATTTTGCTGGCAGTCATTCCATGTTTTATCTATAAATTTATTAAAATATTTTTAAAAAGAAGATCAGAATATAATTGGCACGAGAAAAAAAAATAAGTTTTAAATTAAAAAAGAGTTAACTTTTTCTGGATTTATTTTGTGACACATTTTCCATATTTTTAACTTTTCAAAAAAAGAAAATCGTGAATAAGTTTGAGTGTTTTCAAAATTCCAAAAAAAAAATAATAATAATAATAATAATAGTGATATTCAAATGGCTCCATAGGGTATTCGTATGTCATATATTAACAAAATCCGAAAATAATTTTTTGGGTGTCCTTTCATGGAATGAACGACTTTTTATATATAGGAGTACTTTTTAATTTTACTTTACATAATTTGATGAGCAAAAGGTTGATAAATTGTTTTGTAATAATATTGGTCCGTCTTTTTTATTAATTAAAAAAAAAAATACATCAGCATACAGTAAACAATCCTTGTTAGAGAAAATATTTACACCTAACAAGTTCAAAATTATGAATTTTTGGAGATTTAATTCGAAAAGAATCTGGAAACTATATTTGAGCAAAATATGCTAGCCCCGTGATTTTCAATCGCTGGCAGGGAATTAAAGACGAATTTTTAAATATTTGTACTCAGTTAATCAAATAACATCGTTTAAGTGGTCTTTTTATACGAAAAACACCAAAATTTAATTTCGCGGGATAATTGTATAAAGTAACTCATCAAGTTTCCCCAATATGTACCCAGCAAAAACTTTGCTTTCCTGGTAAGCTAGCAGGTATTATTGGAAACAAAAATAAACTACTTATTTTTTGCCTGAATAACTAGTTATTTTTGTTCGACTTGTCCACAAATTCATGTAGTTATTTTTTGACTCTAGGGATACTCAAAAATATTTACCTAAACGAAAACAAAAATAAAAAAAAAAAACAAAAAAATGTTGCCGTCAGTGGTACTCGAACTTGGACACACACTAACCATTCGTTTTTACTGGCTAACGTCTTACTCAGTACACCATCTCGCACATAGCATCCTAAGCGCTCTATTTAGTTTAAAATATCTTTTTAAACATTTTGTTATAAAAAACTAACAGCTTTAAAATGGGGTTGAATTAACAACCTTCTGGTTGTTAATCCGGCGTTCTAGCCAACTTATCTACGTGATTGCAGTATTACTGTGCTATTATACTATTGAGTACTTATTAATGTAGTATAGAGTAGGCAAATAATAATGACGCCTCATTACCAAGAAACTACTTTAATAAGTAGTTGTTATTACCGAAAACCAAAAAGTTTTTGCTGGGTATATATAACATTTTTAATTAACTACAATTTTTTTAAGTAACGTAAATATATTTTTAGCTTTTAAATTAAAAAATGTATGCATATATATATATATATTTATATATATATATATATATATATATATATATATATATATATATATATATATATGTATATATATATATTTGAAATAAAAACTTACCTTTTTATTTATTATATTTGTCTTTTAAACCCTCAGGAGTGGTATACAGGACGGACACTCAAACAATTGACGCACAAAATGAACATACGTAATTCTTGCAAATGGAGAGTGATTGTCCAATTTGACAAATCCTCACTTCCTTTTATTATATAGATAAACTAATATAAACTGACATAACAAAAAAGAAAAATACGTTGAGTTTTTTAATTTGTTATTGGCAAGTATTTTGGATTTTAACTAGACAATTTGCATTAATTTCATGAAAATTAACCGTATTTACACGTTTTTAATACAATGATGACGATGATAAACACAAAATATTTATAATTTTTCTTGTTAGCCTGTTTCTGTTACAACACTTTTGAATATAGAAAATATTAGCACTGTATAATGGGCTAGAATTAGATGCGGTAGTCCATTTGAAATATTTGAAAAGAATTGTATTTAATTATCATCATGACGACTGTTATGATGATCATTATTATTGTTACTTGTACTACAGCCGTTATTAGTCAAAACTCATTTACATTAAAGCACAATTTGTAACTGGCTTTTAGACAAAAAGCGAATTGAAATGAAACTTATAACAAATACAAGGAATTTATATATATTTTATAGCTACCACTGCTGTGCTATACACAGAATGTTTACAAAGTTGTTATAATTCCTAGTAAATACAACAACATTTACTTTTTTTATTACAGGTAACCCTCGACTTATGCGATACTTCATTTATGTGATTTCTTTGTAACACAATTCGATAATAATGAATTTTTTAAATACGCGATTTTATTTTACGCGAAATTGATATATAGCATTTAAATAATAACTATAAACTATAGCTATAAACTATATTTGCGCGAAATTTTTAAAAGAAATTTATTGAAAAGAAAAAAAATTAGGAAAATGGCTCCAAAACAAAAGAATGTAATTCATAATAGAAATGCTACATCTATAACTGCTAGAAAGAAATCTGTTTTTTGGCTTGCAATGACATTTTCACGAAATTTATTGATCAAATAAGAATCTTCATCAGGTGATTTTAATGCCACTGAATAATTTTAAGTTAATTCTATTAGTAAAGAATGGTGGGTACCATCATCCTCATCAAGTATTTAACTTCGACGAGATTAGTTTAATGTTAGAAAACTGCTTATTATAAAAAATCTTTGGTATAGTGTGATTCTTTTTTAATCAACATGAAATATTGGATAAAAAATATATCATTTTGTGTTTTAATTAAACGCGATTTTTAGGTCGCAAACTTACATTTTTCATTTAATTAGTGTTTCAATTTACGCAATATTTAAAAATGTTATTCCCAAAATATAATTTTCTACCTATTCTGAACCTTGTTTTGCGCCTTTCTAATTTGCGCGTAATTTCTGAGGAACCAATGAACCGCGTAAATCGAGGGTTACCTATATTTGTAGCTTTTGGATGCTGGATAGTAGTGGTAGTAACATTTATTAGAGTAGAAGTTTTTGTTTTTATTTTTACTTTATTTAAACTAATGAATTAATTGGTTGATGAAATGGGATTTTATTATTTGTTTCTTTTTTGTTTTGTATATAATTTTAATGTATTTGCATAATTTTTTGAGTTTTGTTGCTTAAATACTTTTTTTGTCTATATGCTTGTATATCACACAGTTTTTATATATTTCACTTAGATGGTTTGGTTTTTTTACTCCTATTAATTATATTTAAATAAAATTCACTTTAAATTATTTGTTTACACACTTTTTTTACTAACACTTTTCGAATTCTCACTTTTTCGTAGTTAATTTGAAATATGGTTTTTCTTTTTGTTATTTATTTTAAATTATTTGTTTTATTTTCTGTTTTTACATATGTTTAAAAAGCAGTGATATGTTTTTTTTATATTAATTTCGCAATTTTTTTAGTACATAAAATTGGTAGACTTTAGACTTTTGCGCACTTAATTATTTATTTTACAGTGATTTGTTTCGTATTTATAATATTTAACATTTTTTTATATTTTTCACGCTGATTAAATTAACTTGTTTCTCGTTGTATCTTTTTTTTCTTTTTTTTAATTCTGCATGAAAATCTGAAACGAAACAAAAAAAGAATTTAATTAGCAAGCACTTTTGTTTATTTGTATATTTTTATAAACAAATTGATTGAAAACAAAAAATAATTTGAAATAAGACAAGCTATTGATAAACTATTTAATTGATGGATGCAATACAAATTGAAAATAAATTTTAAACTGAAAAAATTAGTCAATATTTTTTAAATTATGATTTCTTTATATACCGAATGAAAAAGCTTTGAAAGAAATTATTAAATTCTATGCAATTATAAAAAATTATCGCACTTAGTAATATGTTTTTATACAGAAAATATATCAATAAATCAAACACCAATTAAATCAATAACTTGTAAGTTTGTAACATATTAAGTTTATCATAAAATCTCAGTGTTTATCTTACAACCAAAATAATACGAAATTTATTCGAATTCGTATTGCTTAAACTAAGTTCTGATTATAAAAATATTTGACACGAAATATTTCATCATGTTTTCCCGCAATTTTTGCTAATGGTACAGAGTTGATTTTTTGTTCACATTACGGACATTTATTTGACGTTTTTTGTTTGATGAAACAGCTATCAAATATGGTAAAATGCGTGAATCAGTGTTGCCAAGATTGGCTAAATTGAACTTTAAAAAAGTTAAAAAAAGGTTAAATTGTTTTTAAATTTGAAAACTAATTTTGTTCGTTCTTATTAGTTTTTGTTATTTTTTAAAGAAATCGTTACCCGTTTATAAGTAACACCCAGTAAAATGACCCAGTGAAAAATTGCTCAAAAAATTCCTATACAAATTTGGGTTATATTTCATATGAAAGGTAACCCATTGTTTTAAAGTGATCTTTCGTCATTTTTGAACTATAATTTCTTTTTGATTAAGAATTTTTTCCAAAATCATTTTCATAAATAGTTTCTATGGTTGATGAAGTATGTTAAAAAATAAATATAATAATCAACTTAGCAACTCCTCAAATTTAGTTAATGCATTTTTAATTTGGAGAATGAAGCGCCACAGGCGAAAGTTTTTATTAAATATGAATAATTTCAATTTTTTGTGATAATAATTTCACAAAAATGCTTAAATGAATGATTCTGTAAAAATAAAATTAGTAATAGTAATTCGTTTCTTCTTCGTTGAAATATTAATATTAATAATAAAGCTTGTAGCAAAAACGAAAATTTTGAAGATGAAAGCAAGGTAAAAAACTACATTTAGCTTTAAAAAGGCTAAACTGGCAACACTAGATAAAATACAAATTGAACACTTCTTTTTTGTCAATTTATAGTTTGTGTACATAAAAACAATTTTTTTTTTTTCAATTCAAGCCGTCCACCGCATCAGCTGTTGTTTGCCGTTGCTTGATCTTACATTTATTTTGAAGGAGCAAAAGAGTGGCAATTATTTTACAAGATATAATGAATACATAGAAGAATTATCTCTAGATAAATCTTGAAATAAAATAATAAAGAAAACTTTTACATCTTATAAAGAATGCAAATAAATTTTAGGATCATAAAGCACGAAAATTAAAACGCTCATATAAAATATACATTTTTTGCTAAAAGACAAATTTCTTAAATATTTTTTTTTTTCATTTTTGAAAAATTCGACAACTGAAAAAATTGTGAAAAATATAACTATTGCATTAACTATTTGTTATTTTTTTTAACAGTTTTTTGAATTTTTTTACTATGTTAATTTTTTCAGCATCCCCCGATGAATTGCTCCAAATTTGTTACATGTTATTGCCAGCACTTTAATGATAATTTTAAAGAAAAATTATAAAAATGGTATATATGCTTTCGTAAATATCTTTGATACAAGGACGAACAGTAACTTCATTACCCCTTTTTTTCAAATGTTCAGTTTTTTATAAAAAGAATTAGATCTAATATAGATTTACTAGGCATCAATTTGAAATAATAAACTATGAATCTGATGTCTATTTATCAAATTTTGTTCAATTTTGGCAGTTTAACAATTTGCAAGATCATAGCAGTTCGTACATAATTTGTTTCTATATTTAACTCTGCATACTTCTGTGATAAAGAGGGAAAACTGCATAATTGATTTTTACTACTTTTCAGGAGAGATGTTTTTAAGTTTTAAACTGAAATTCAAATTAGTATTTAAATAATTACGAATAACTTTTCGTTTTGTTAAGAATTTGTGCAAAAATAATTTGGTTTATTTTTAAAATCGATCTGTGTAACCACTTACGAAAAATAGTGAAAAAAGTAATGGCGTAGATTTCCCATTTTTCCAAATTAAAATTTTAATATTTATTTCTTAAATATATCTCAAGTTATAAATTTTTTCCAATATTATATTTTAAAATTTCTCATGTATGTATATATTGAATTATGTAAATTTTCGTTTTAATTTTCATGCGACAGTATCAAAAAAGTGCCAAACTAAACACATTTTTTTTCTTACAAAAATGCATATTTCGAATTTGTTAGTTAGAAAGAAAATTAAAACGAAAAAATTTCCAAAAAAAAAAACATAAGTTAATATATGATAATTTTTCATTTGAAAAAAATAAAAAATTAAGTGAATTATGCTCTTATGCATACCACTATCTTCTAAAATAATAGAGAGATTTTTCTGAAAAAATTTAAACAATGCGTAATGAAATACAGCAATTCCAAAAATTAAACAAATGAAAAACGACATGACTGAGTTATGTTGTTTTTCCATTTGACCGCAGATTTATTTTCACACATATTACTTATAGACGAAGAAGGCTTTTTTTAAATCTCTCTAGGAAAGATAATTGCCCCTCGTATCAAAAATCTTTCTGAAAATATAAACATAACGAGTCTTGAGCAGCTTATCGTTAAGCAAGATCGTAGCAGTTCGTCAATAAATTCTTTTCTACTGATTTAAGATAAATGTTCGATTAGAACTTTATATTCGATTTAGTTGTTTTAAATTTATTTAGTAAAATTATAGAATATAAAAAAATGTTTTTTTTAGATATCTGCTAATTATTGGCAGTGATTAGCAGAGTCGAATATAATATGTAATTTTTATTTAGTTCTGCTAAATGTTTTATTGAATTGTATACCAAAGTGAATACGAAAACAACAGATAATATGGGCGTTTCTTTTTAAATGTGTAAAAAGTTCGATCAAAAGAATGATTTCCGCAAACACACATAAGTAAATCGAATTTGAAGTTCTTGTGGACCAAGAATATACATATATACTTTAATTTCTTAAAAGATTTTTTTACACATGGAACGTCAAACTTAATATACCATACCACATCACTTGTGGTAAAGTCCTAAAGCTAAAAATATAAAACGCTTAAAATTATTCAATTACTTTAAAATATTTAAAATCATTGAAATAGTTAACAACTAAAACTATAACATTTAAATGATATACTATAACTACTAGCTTAATTAAAATTAACCCCTTACTGTTAATAATTTAAAAAATTTTAAATAAACGCAAAAGAGATAAATAATTTATTTTAATTACACTCTATTTGAAAACTAAATAAATTTTCAACTAATTTCATAATTAAACACATGGATTTATATAAAAATTTAAATACTGAAACTAATTTCACTTGATTTTGAACATATGAAAGTATGAGTATGCATATGTATATGCGTATGTGAATATGAATAAATGTTAACAGCAGAGATGCAAAATGAAAATTTGAAATTGTGTGAATTACGAAGAAATATCTTGTGCACATACATTTTTCAGATTTTGTAAATTCTTTATTAGAATACCAAAGCATTAGGAGAAATTATATATAAATTTTTGCAATTATTTTAAATAATTAATTATTGTATTATTCGACTTTCTAAGCTTTTAATATTACAAAAAATTTCTTCAATTGCCCAAATTTCTCCATCTCTGTTGAAAATGATAAAGTTCTACCTACGAGGCGTATAAATGGGTGGACGAATGGGTAGTACTTAGTATCCAGGTATTTAAATGTTTATGGAACATCTAAAACACAAAATAACCCACCAACCAACCATCCATTCACTCAGCCAACCATCGAACCAACCAAAAAATTTGCATGCATAACTGAACCAAGTCACATCCAACATACAACAACTATAAATGACAAAAAAAAAAACACAGTTTTATTTTATTTTGAAGTACTTTTTCGGTTGCTGTTCTTGTTGTATATTGTGCGGTTAAAAGTGCTCATTCGTTTGTACGGTACTTTATGGCAAAAAAAAAAAAAAAAACACAAACACACAAAATATATTTTTACATGTAAAATTATATTTTGTATTTGTTACGAGTAGATAGATAAATACTTATAAGGTAGACATAGTAACTTGGCGGGAAGAGTAGTTAGTACAAGACCTGTCATTCCGTCCCTTAGCCATCATTTAGTTTTGGGAATGAGCTGTATGCTAGGAATTGGATTAAAAAAAACAGGATATATATCTGTATCAACTATATGTATGTATGGGCATGTTTACGGATATCTATGTATGTGTTTGGGTAAATTCCTATATATACAAATTTGTTTATATATTATGGGGCATACACGTGGATTATTATTTATTTATTTATTTTTTGATTATTAGTTTAGTAAGGCTTTCAAAAAATGTAATACTTTTGTACGTTCTATATTATGAACGTCATAACTATGACTTGTATGTACAATAACAATTACAGCAACAACTATGACACCAGCGCTACATTTATTAGGTCTAAAATAATAGAGCATAACAAGTTGTAATGTTTCTTTTTCTTTTTTGTAGGTTAATAAAGTTTACTTAAAGGAATATATTCAAATTTTAGAAAAATATTTTCATAATTTTGTATACAAATTTGTTAGGAGAATTGAGTTATGCTACTAAATTCTTTAGTGAAATTTGTATCATATTTTGTAATATTTTTTTGAGTAGATATATTTGCTATAAAATACAAGAAATTTCCGCACCAAACGCGTTGAAGTTTTCAAATTACTAATTGGTTTAAACTTGTAATATTGTGTGGTAGATATATGATAAATCTGGCTTGATTTTCAATTCTAGAGTTAATGTTGACCAATTAATTAGGAAAATGTTAAAAGCATTTTAACGGTGTTGCCAGTTTAGAATTCTAAAATTCAGCCTTTATTTTTGCTTTTTGAATAAAAAGTTTCGTTTTAGCTCCTAATTTTTTTTAGCCTTTTCTGGCCTTTCTTAAAGTTCAATTTAGCTTCTTTTTTTCTTATCTACTGGCAGCACTGGTTGTTAACTAAACTGCTTGCTTATATAAAAAACAAAAACACTAACAATGTTTAATATAAATATTTGAGTGTGTATTCGTATATTGTTAACAGATATTTAAAGTTTTTGGCCCATAACTCGGTTGTTTATGAACCAATTTGCTTGATTCCGAAATTCAGGAAAAATATTTGTGATCGATCTGTACAAGAACCAAGTCCGTAGCATATTTAGCCCTTCGATATAGGTCGAGCCATAATTACTGAAAAATAAGTCTTTGTTTCTGCAAGATAATTCAATTTTTGATTTTTTTGAGTGGTGTGTTGAAATCAATTTAACAATTTTTTTAAAGAAATTTCAAAAAAGTTCAAATAAAACAAAGGTTTATAAACAAAAAATAATGGCAATGAATTAAAAAAAAGAGGCCAATAAAATTTTTTGTAGCTTTTTAGTTATAAAGTCAAATTTACAGAACTATTATTCAGACTAAACAAAATTATTACACAATAAGATATATAATATCTCAGAAAATATATTCTGAAGTTTTTAAGGAAATTAGACATTGATAAACTTTAAAACGCGAAGCTCAAAGTGAAAAATTTGGAATATTTGAAAATTTTAACGAAAACATAAAAAAACTTATTAATTTTTTATCTCTATTTTGATGATATTTTATAGACTTTCATTGATATTAACAGAAAAAATGCCAAATTTAAACCTGAATTGAACTGGGGTCAGCACTTATTTTTAAATATTTGTAAAGTAAATTTTATTAATTAATATCATGGACAAATAAAATGATAATTACCTCATTATGGCAAGTAAATTCATAATAAACCATCAGAATTCATCACAAAATTCATTGCATCCAAATCCAAATAAAAAATAATTTTTCGTGATGTTTTCCTTAAAGATTTTAAATATTTGTAATTTCATTCATATTTGAAGGGAGATCTTTGTCCAATTTTCTTAAAATCTTCAGAATATGTTTTCTGAGATATGGTTTATCTTATTATATAATAATTTTACTTAATCTGAATATCTGTTCAAAAAAAATTTACTTTATAACTAAAAAACTATAAAAAGAAATGTTATTTAGCCGAAATCCGCAGTATTCAAATTGCAGGTAGGGCTTAGTCATACAAGGTATTGACCATGCATGGAAAGAGGTTTGAATTATACGGCAGAAACAAAAACTTATTTCTCAGTAATTGTGATTCAAATTTAATTAAAAATAGTATTTTATTTAAACATTTTTCAGAAAATTAAAAATTTGTTTAATAGCTAAATTTTTCTAAAAACTGTAATAAATACACAATATATTTTTACATCCCAATGAACGATTCTAGGGGGAATTACGGTCAAAATTCAAAAGTCGGTCAATTTAATTGCACTAAATGCAGTCTAATGTAAATGCACTAAAAATTTCTTTTAAAATGATTTAAAAATTGTCACGCCTAAGCAACATGAACAGATATGAAATAAATAATTAATTGAAATGAAAATCCTTTGTCTACAAGTCCAATATATGTACAACAAATTGAAAAAGAAGTAAAATAAAGTACTTATGTATTCATAAAAATTATGTCAAATATATAAATGATACACAATAAGAGAGTCGCCTATATTTGAACGACCACACTCCCTATAAAATTAATAAATAACAACTTTAATCTGTATTTTCGTCTACAATTTTTTAGACTTTAGCATTTTTTATAAATAATTTGATTAAACCCAGCAAATAATACAATTTCGACAAAATTCATATCTATCAATCTATCTGTCTGTCTGTCTATCTATCTATCTATCTGTCTAAAAGAAATAAGCATGAAAATTGATTTATATCTAAAAGTGTACTAGAACATTAATAAAACAATATTGACCAAATAACAATTTATATTTTTTATATTCAATTAAATATTTCATTCTAAAACAGTGTTGGTCGTCGTGCAAAAAAAAAAAAATAATAAAAAAATAAAAAATATCTTAAAATATTAAATTCCCCAAATACTGTACATATTATTCAGATCAATATTTACTTAAGTTTTGTTTTTAACAATAAATTTAAAAATAAATAAACTTTAGTTTTATTACCACCAAAAAATTCACACACGCTTAAGAAAAGTATTTTGTGGTAAATAAATAAAACCTTTACTTTAAAAATGTTTTTTGAAAAATGCTCAGGCATTTTCGAAAATATTTGTTACTTTTTTTAAACAGTATTTTCATCTCTTTCTTAACATTGTTTTTAAACTTTTTAATAGTAAATAATTTTTTGAGTGCATACTGGCGCATATTCCTATAAACACACATCATTCTTTTTTTTTAACTTACCAAAAATAGGACTAAAAAATAAGGTGCTACAAATTAATTTTTTAGATTACTTATTGACTTCACTTAAAAAACAAATTACAAAAAACTTAGAATGTAAATAAAATTTATTTATTTATTTATTGTCATTTTAGTAGTTTAGTGCTATCATTTATGGTAGTTTCCTATATACGCACTAAAACTAATGAACCAAATTAGCATTACTAATAAAATGTTGACGAACTTTAATTTTGGATAACTTCAAAAATTCGGTCTGACATTGATTCGACTAATTTTAGAAGAAAGTCACTATCAATTTTTTGCCAGGTTTGCTTACTTTTTAGTTTTGACTCCGTTATTATCATTACTGTTTCAATCTGTGCATTCCACTCTGTTTCATTTCTGCAAGTAAACTTTATAGGCCATATACCCTGGCAGATTCTCAATACTATATTCATTAACTCACGATTTAGATTGGTTCGAGACATGGACTGCAGCGTTATCCTGTTGGAATATGCAATCTTCATCCATTTGTTTCATCCATAAAGGAGAGAAGAACTTCATCCAACAGTTCACTGTACATTGCACTGTTCATTTTAGATGGAACAAAACATATTTTTTATTTTCCTGCAGCAGAAAAGGCTACCCAAAACATAACACTGCCCCTACCAAAATGAATTTCATTCGACCTCAAATCAAGCCAATATCAAAAGTTGAATCGGGACCGTCAAAATTGAATTCCTTTTCATCAGTCTCATGTATTTGCGCTCAAACTTTAAACGATGTTCCTTATGATGCTGTTTTAACATTGGCTTATATTTTGGGTTTGTTCGCAAAATGCGTGCAACATGTTTGGAAGCGACAGGAAGGTCAAGTTTATTTTTTATTTGTGTAGCATTTAATTTATTGCGGGTGGCTTCTTCTTTTGTTTTATTAAACTGCCTTTTTATTAATTTTTGATCACCTTTTATTGGTTTCCGCATCTCATATTTCTGCCTTTTCTTAAGAAACCCCTGAATTACTCTATTCGAACGGTAAATTTTCAATTTCTCTGTTATAATAGACTTGATCACGAAAAAATTGAATTTGAATTTTTTTGCTGGTCTATACGAAAATTTCCTTTGGGCATCCTATGAACTAATGAAATTTCCTAATTGAAGCAAAAATATTTCCAGTAAACAGAAACGTTATAACAACACAACATTTTTTTTGTTAAGTGAAATGAATATACCATACCTCAAAGAAAAAGAAACTTTTTCAGTGCATTTATAGTAATATGCACCAGAATATATATATATATATATATATATATATATATATATATATATATATATATATATATATATGTATATATATATATATACATATATATATATATATATATATATATATGTATGTATTGTTTTCAAATTCTTTATATTAATTTCCATTTATTTACCAGAGTCATAAATATGTGAATTACTACCTAATCAAAGCAGTTTATTTTTTTTTGATTTCCCAAAAAAAAAGTTTTTTTTTTTAATATTGGTATATTTTGGTAGGTTTTAGAGTTTTTAGAGAAAATTTTGGTAGGAAAAATATTTTCTTTGTGGCAACGCTGATTACAACAACCGAATTAGTGAGTCCATAAAATTAGTTAAGTTAGTATTGATTTGCAGAATGTATGTCCGCAGGCGAAAATTTTTGTTATTAAATTAGCAATAGCAACTAAGAAACTGTTTTCTTCGTTGTTGAAATACTAATATTTTATCCTTTTTACAGCAAATTTAAGAATGAGAAAAGGAAAAAAAAATTAGAAGCTAAAATTTTGAGACTGAAAGTAAAATAATAAGGCTAAACTGGCAACACTGTTGACAACAGCAGTATTATAATGGTTTTGAGTGTTGTTTTTTGTATAAGCAAGCAGTTTATTTGACAACAGAAGTTTATAATGATTATTAATGTGTTGTTTTTGTATATGCAATCAATTTGTATATACATATATGTTTTTTAAAAAAATATGTATTATTACTATTTTTTAAGTATAAATATGAAAGTATTAAGGTATACTATTTCTTTTTATTTGTTGGTAAAGTACTGGAGTGTATAAAAGATTCGGCACAGCCGAATATGGCGCTCTAACTTGTTTTCTATATATTTCATTAACCATGGAAACTATTCATGAATATAACTTTAAAAAATGATATAAAAGAGAAAAATCATCAATAAATTTGAAAATGCTTAATCAAAAAGATAAAATGACAAAAAAAAAAAAAAAATTATTTTAAAACATTGAGTCATATTTGATATGAATGAAATACTAAATCTTGATAATACCCAATTTGTATAGGAATTTTTTGGGCGATTTGTACCGTTCTGTGTTTTATTTATAAATTTGTTACAATATCTTTCAAAAAATATAAAAAAAAATGAGAACGAGAAGTAAGTTAAGTTTTTAAAATGAAAGAACAACTTTTTAAAGTTTTTTTTTTAACTTTTTTATAGCTTTATTTTATTGGGCATTTAGCCCTCTTTGACCTTTATAAATTTCAATTTAACGTCTTTTTGTTCTCACCTGCTGGCAACACTGAATACCAAACAAATATTTTATTCAGTATTTTTAAAAACTAAAAATTTTCAAACAAAAATTTCTTGAAAGATTTGAAAAAAAAAATCGCCTTGATATTATGCATTTTAATATATTTACTCAACACAAAAATGTTTCAATTTAGACCATCACAATAGTTCCACTTAAGGGTATTTGTCTGCCACAACAATCCGCAGTGGTTGTTGTTATTAAAAGTACTTTTAATGCTCTTAATTAGCGAATTTAGCATGTAAATGCCAATGCAAGCGAGTCAATTAACACCATCGGTATTACCAATAACTAATGCATTTATTAGTAGATGCTTGGTGGCATGTAATATATTGATTTGCTTATTATTATTTCGATATTGGCTTATTAATTGAATTCTTTACTGGAACATAATGCAGAGGAATATATTGTATATTTCAATGCGTTTAATAAGGTTACAAATGTCAATACAAAGTAGTTAATAAGACGACTCAACATATACGAATGAGCTGTTTTTGTTGCTAGTTCTTAATAGGCAATTGTCACTTTTAAAATTATAAGAGCAACCAAAATTCATCTTGCAAGATGAAATTAATAGGTAAAAAGGTTTACTAAAAGTAATTGTTTACTACACATTACTTACACATCGAATTATAAAAAACTGACATGCCAAATACGATTAAAACTTAAAGTCCATTTATAAATATATATATATATATATATATATATATATATATATTTGTTAAAATACTAATATTTCCAGCAGAAACATCTCCTTTTTCTTAAATTTAGTACTTATTGAAATTTTCTATTTATAATACTGTTTATTTATAGTACTGTTTATTACTAAAAAATTTTATCTGCAAATAGTATCTAAGAATTTAAATACTAACGGCAAAATGAAATTAATACTCGATAATTTTTGTTAAAATATACCTAGAATTGCTCCATACTCTAAGAATGAATTTCGAACATACGAGTATTATTATAAAAATAGGTTAGCTGCAACTAACTTAAAATAAAAACTTTCACTTCCATTTCAACCCACAAAAGGTGAGAATTATTTTTCCCTCCCCAGCATCCAGTGCTTTAAATCTCTACGACAACTTTATTCACATTTATTTAGTTATTTATTTATTTATTTATTATTATTATTATTATTATTATTATTATTGTTATTATTATTATTATTATTATTATTATTATTATTAGTTTTTGTTTAATTTATATTAAAAAAAATAAAATTTTTTTTTTCTTTTTTCGTTTGCTCAATTTATAATAATTATCAATTTTTGCTTAAAAAATAAAACTCAAATATTTAGAACTGAATCTATTAGCCAATTTTTAGTGAAAAATATATAACACAAATTTTATTTTCTGAGCGAAAAAAATAATTATTCAAAAATAACCAATTTTTCTTAATAATAAATAAATAAAATTCAAAAATAATTTTTTGAGTTTCATTTTAAAACTCATAATCGATACGGTCCCTGACTTTAACTGTATAAATTTAATTATGACTTAGAAAAACAAATATATTTCAAAAATTTTTCAGTTAACTGTCAGTTATAAATTTTTCTGTTAAACCATATAAAAGAACTATGAAATCATATTTTGAAAATATCACAGGATTTATTATTATTATTATTTTTTAATTAATCAAACACTGTAGAACGTAGGCGATTTTAATTCTATTGTAACAATTTACCTAAATTTTCCATACATTTTTAATTTTTCCCCGGAAAGTATGCTCAGAATAAAATATAAAATAGAATATCTTGTCTTCATATAATATATGAAAAAATTTTGATAAAATGTAGAAAATGTTTTATAACTTTTTGACTCGTTTAATTCTAAATAATATTTTCGTAAATATAAATAAAATGTTCAATAGTTTACTTTTAAAAGCTTATTTTGTCATATGTTTTCATGGAAATCATTTTTTAAAAGCATATTTGAACACTTTGTAGGGTGTAGTTTAGCATAAGAGCAACAAACAAATATTATTTCCATCATAATTTCACATATTTTGTCATTAGAGCATTAGTAAAGGTAAATTTTTAATATTTCCCATCCTTTTGCTTTTAATTGTCAAATTAGTTTTTTAAATATAATCTTATAAATTTATAGAAAATTTTTAATTTTATGAAAAATCTAAATTTACGCATATTTTTGGTTGTCCTGATTGTTATTCTAAACGATATCTGCAACTTAATAAATCAGGTTTTTCGCTTAAACATGAAAATAAATATTTCATTTATAGAACTGAGACTTCTCAAAAATTAGAATTAATATATAGCTATGGTCACAATTGACAAATATTTTGATAAAATTGTGTAACCAATTATTTTACAAAAAAAAAAAAAAATATTTACCATTATTTTCTGTAAGTAAGTAAACAGCGTGTAACAAAATTCAATAAAATATCTGCTAATCGTCGGTGCGCTAACGAAAAATCCTATGCGTTTTTGAATCACTTTTCAGGAGTGCGAAAAAACAAATTATTTTTTGTATAAAAGCCATACAAAATTGATAACATCGGAATTAATCAAATAAAAAATTCCGAAAAATACACATAGGACTTTTCGTCAGCGCAAACGTAATGCTAATTTGAACATGTTCTCCTAAGTGAAAAATAAAGAATTAATAATTATCTGTCCGTACTTTAAAGAATGAACTTTTTAAAAGAAATATATATACATAGAAAATATATTTTTCAATTAACACATTTTGCATCTATATTTAATAAATATAATTCAAGTGAATTTAAGATAAAAATAAAATTTAAGTAAAATTTTATTTCTCACTTCAATTTTTAATTCATTCAATGATCTACTTGATTGATTTGATAAATTTTTTAGTTGGAAAAATGTTCTGTTTTTCATTTTCTACAGTTTTTAGTAAATATCAGAATCATTTTGGTGAGAAGTGCAAATTTAAAAATGTTTTTAATTCGATAAATCATTTACTAATATGTTTTGTGATTGGTGTCTTTTTTCTGCATACATATATAAAAAATATAACTTTCTTCCCAAATTTGGTAAGGGAGTATGGGGTAAAGTGGAGCATACTTTAATCTAACTTCAATAAAATACCAACCAATATTCTTTTGAACTCTGCAATGGAACTGTTATATAGAATGGATTACTGTCTATCGTTTTGCATAAGAATTATAAGATTTTGGTATTATTTCTTAACGTTTTTTTCAAATCATATTTTTTAGGCCAAAGGGAAATATTAAAGTAAAGTGAAACGTAGTAATAATGGAAGGTATAAATTTACTAAATGTTGTTAAATGATTTTTGTAGGTGATGAAGTAAAGTGATGAAATAATAAAACAAAAGTTAAAAAATAGGTAGTTATTTTCAAATTTACAATAGTCTAATATTTGAAAGATTGATTCAATTTTCGCACACTTTAAGTGTACAGACCATTTGCATGAGTTTCTTAATACCAGGTGTGAATTTTTACAGTATAAACTATCTAGATTTTCTTCCTTTAATAAGCTAATGTAATAGCATATGTTATCGCTATGGAATTTATTGCGCTGTTTCTAATTTTCGTATGTGCTATGGTATGTTTTATTACATTTTTTTATTAAATCAATAAAATTACAATTATTTATTATATTTTCAGCAAAATTACACCAACATATTTTTACAAATTACCCCAATTCCATAATTTTTACATTAACTAGTTTCAATAAAATTAGACGTTTCATGAACGAAATATTATTTAGAAAAGTAGTAATATCTAACATATTCCAGAACACTTTTTTGCAAAAAAAAAATAAAAAAAATAAAAATAGGCGAAAAAACTAAAATTTTCTGCATTACCCCATAATAAAAAATACCCCATTTTCCTCCAGCTATTTAATAAAATAAAAAAGCCACCATCTTCAGAAAATACGTTGAATTTTCTATATTTTGTTTTGACTTTGCATCTAAGATTTCAAAATTTTTGTATACCATATAAATAAAAACTTAAACAGCATTTCAAGAATTTTGAACTCTCTATTTTAAGTTTTCCGTTCAAAATATATTAGCATTGAAACAATATGTTGTATATTATAAAAATTATCAACAATTGTTCATAAATATGATATTTAAAATGTCTCTATTTAGTTTTAATTCCAATTTCTATGATGCTAAATCTTTTGATCTGAAGACGTCACACAATTTATTACGTATTTTTGAAACACTTATAATATGATCGAAATATTATTCACACATATGTTTAAAATATGCACTTTATCGGTAAATAGGCCTTAAAATATTTAGTTTGTCTCTTAAAAGTTATGCATAAATATACATCTTATTATTTCCGATATTAGGAATTCATATTTCTTAAGTTTTTATAAGCACTTAACATTTATTCTATTAACTATTCACCAAGAAAAGTTTCCTTCATAGCACTGTCTTACGATAATATGTATAACGAAATTGCTTTAGTCGTAAATTCCTATCATCCTACCCACATTAAAAAAAAAAAACTTACGAAAATATACGATGTTTTCAAAAAATAAAACCATTTCCTTTATAAACTCAAAACACAAACACATCAAAGTATCGCTGGTATTTGCCAGCCATGTATATAGTCTGTCTGCTTCATAGATACAATAACAACAAAATCAACTTTCTAACAAATTTAATAGTTTATTTGTCCAAAAAAGGATATAAGCAGAAAAAAATTGTTCTAATGTTTTTCTTATTGCTTATTGGTTATAGTAAAGTGTGGTGGTGGGGAGTATTAAATTATGGTTAAATTATTTAAAACATCGGATTTTTACATCAGCTCTTATTTTCCTCAAACTTTTAATACTTTTTTGACAGCCATCTTAAGTGGCAGTATTTTAATGTACAAACTGATAAATTTGTTAGACGTAAAATGAATCTTAAAGCAGTCGAGCAAAGATGTGTCAAAAACATTAGTAAATATTTATATAATGGATTTTAAGATGTTGATAAGCAATCAGTTGTTTGTTAATTAATTTACTTGAATAAAAACACGATTTACTGAATTAAATTAAATACATTGTGATTATAGATATAAGTTTATATGTATTAGTGAGTTTTTAAAAATTTCAAAACAAAATAAATTTTGGTCAGTAATGTATTCAAACATTTGATACATTTTTCTCAGACCCAATATTAGCTGGATAAATATTGAATCAAAGTCAACATTACTGATTTACCAACAATTAAGTATATTCTATAGATACTTTTTTTATAGTATTTTTATCCGAATTTTGACAACTTGTTTATTGTTTCTTGACACTATTTATAGGTATGCATTTTTTGTTAATAGTACATAATTGTAGTAGCGGTTGTATATAATCACCTTTATTTTCTTGTTTTAAACACTTTGCTAGTTGTTGTAAACAAATGTTTTTCTTTATACTCGTATCTTGATTTACAAGAAATCACACACAGCTGCACAATCAATAGATCTTTTTATCTTTTGTATTTTGTTTAATCATTAAAAATAGCAACAAAAACAGCACCAAAATCTCAACACTTTGTTTTCAATTAATTTGTATTTTTACTCTAAAATTTATTTTCTTTATGAAATATCAACAATTTCAAAATAAAACAATTTAAATTTACTTCGGTTTCCTTCATAATAAAAATTGTAAATACTTTTTTTTATTCTTTCTTTGAAACTATAGTCGTCTAATCAATCGTATATTGATTTAAAACCGTTAACGAAACGAGCTTGTTAGCTACACGTTTTTAGCACGTTTATCTCTCACATATATATTTTGTTTCTTCTGATTACAATAATCATTATTACCGTTTTACTTTCAAATAACACTTCGTTTTAAATCTTTATATTATCGTTACGATTTTGTGTAACTTTTTCTTTTTGTTTTCTATTTTACACGTCTTAAACTTCATTCGTTTAGTTAAATATCTAACGAAAAAAATAAAAAGCAAAAACACGTCCTTTTTCCGTCTTCAGCGTGTTTACCGTATAGAGTTCGCGTATCTACTAAAGTGCCGAATTTCTTTAAAATTTGTTCGTTCGTTTATTATGTTGGGGCAACTCTCTGTGTGAATGTTTTTGTATATCTGTGTTAGTCTGCGTTTGTGTCTGTGTTGTTATTGTTGTTTGTGCTGTTACTTTTTAGAATGTTATGTTGTTTTCTTTTCTTTAGTTCACATTTAATGCATTGGTATTTCGTCGTTTAATTGTTATCGAAGAGTTTCTAATAAGAAACTCCACAAGCAAGGTGAGCGCAAGCCTATGCTCACAATATCTCAGTTAAATTTTTAAGTGCAATGTTGTACTCTTTATTTGAGGAAATAACAGTAAACTTGGTATTGGCTCAGTGAACTGTTAAGTCTATACTAAATTGTGCTGTTAAGAGTTGTTACCCATTTTAAGTCATTTTGGATAACAGAGGTAAAAACAGGATTAAATCAATGTATTTGTCAAATATTGGAAAAGGGATTTCAGATTGCTGAGTCTCAAATTATTAAAATTCAAATTCTTCATTAGTTTACTTAGCTTTTGTCTTAACAACAATATTAGCATTCATATTTAGTAGGATGGTCGAAATTCAAAACTGCTTTTTCTCTTATTTTAATTGAAGAAATTTACACTGGCAAATGATTATAAATAATGTTAGTCACATTGTCCTTTAATAATTTTAATATTTTTGACATTTTTATAAAGAATATGTGAATATATTATTTCTTACATTTTAATAGCTTCAAATCAGTTATTCAAGGTTAAAATGCGCGTTATTAATTCTTCTGAAATGTATTTGGAAATAAATACAATTGTGAGTTTAAATCAGAAAATTAAACTGTTGTCGTAACTTGCTTTCGCTAAAAAGAAATTTATATAACAACTACAGGAGATGTACGAAAACTCGAGATTTTTTTCCAAAATATAAGAAGATTGGTTCTAGAGAAGAGAAGACTGTAATTCATTCAACTATAAATGTCAGAAAAAAAAAATCAGAAGGTTCGACTTAGTTTTGCTCGAGTCCATTTGAATTCCACAACAATGAAAAAGAAAAACAGCTAAATATAATGCTGTGGCTACCACAATCTCCCACCTTAAATCCGACTGAGAATATGTGGATAATTACAGAACGTAATATCGCCAATATAATATACCAAAATTGCAAATAGTTAATCGCACAATTTGAGAATGAAATTACCGACGACTATCAAAAAGCTTTGAGTCTGAATATTTAAGAGATTTTCTGAAGTGATAAAAAGCCATGATTATGCAACCAGATACTGAATATTAATTGTATTTTTTATATTTTGCTTAAGGTTTTTAAGAGTTGAAAATCTTTCTATATTTTTTTTTTTAGGTTATAAGATAAATAATTTAAATTATTAAAACAAAATGAAGTAATTGCTTAATATAACCTTTTTAATTATTTTTTTTTGCTAAAAATATAGCGAGAAATTTTGACTTTATAGAACAAGTTTAAATCAAAACCTTTCTGAGTCGATAGAAAACTACCACTGTAGCCGACAAATAGCAATTAGGAAAGAATTTCTTTAAATACAAAATTAAATGGAGTACACACAGAACTCATCTATATATACATATAACTTATTAAGCTTGTGCTCTTTCCAGAACTTCTGAAGCTCGCAGCGACATAGAAATATAAAATTCCGCTAGCTAATATAACTATTCGAACTACAAATTCTAACGGAGCCAGATTTTGAAATTTCCATCAGGAAACGGAAAAAAAACGGATTTATTTACAATTTTCTAATCGTTTTTTCTCTTTCTAGAGTTTTTTGAAGCTCCAAAACGACGTAGAAATTTAAAATTCAACTTACTTATTTAACTCTTCTCCCATAAATCATAACGGAGTCAGATTTTTGAATTTCTAAAGCTCCCAGACGACATAAAAAAATTAAAATTCGGTTTACTTTTAAAACTATTCGTTCAACGAATCCTAATTTATCCCGATTTTAAAAATTCTATCAGTGAGCGGAGATATGATTTATTATTTTTTATTTTCTGTAATATTTTTAAAAGCCAATTTTGATTTTAAAAAGGTGAAATTTGATTGTTTGCTCTCCAAATCTCATTGGAAACTAATTTTGTATTTCGATTAATTTTTTTGAAATCTGATTTTTCTTTTAATTTACCATTCAGTACTTTAAGTATTATTCACCACCAAATTCAAACGGATTCAAGTCTTCCAATTTTGATTAAGGAGAGGAAAAACATCAAAAAGTTGTTCATATATTTTTTTAGAAGATTTTCGATTTTTTATTTTTTTGTAATTTTATTATCATTATTATTATTATTATTATTATTATTATTATTATTATTATTATACTGCAATTCATACTGACATAGGCAGTTTTATACGCTAGTAAATAAATATGAGTAAATCTGTTGATACATAACACCTATTTGCTATATGTTATTTACCCAATTTATTTTATATTAACATAAAATTACTACACAACAAAAATTTGTGCGTTTCGAATTCTGTTAAATAAATACATTCGCATATAATGTTAAGAACTTTATACGATATATAATGAAATAAATAATTGTTAAGTAATAGTTAACATTGCTAAACAAATATCGTCAAACTGTTAAAACCATTAACATTTTATTTTTAACATACATATTTAATTGGTAAATTTTTCTTCTCCATATTCATTTACAGAAATTACCATTGCAATAACAGTTCAAAGTGTGTAAGGAAGTTGATTTGAGTAAAATGTAAAGAAACAAGTCTTAATTAAATGGTATGCTCGCAATAGTAGTTTTCACATAAACCTATATACATATAAGAAAACTACAGGTCGTACCTTTAAAAATAATTAAATGAAATTTGGCTACATTATAAGATCCAGAAACAATCTCTGTTGAAAGTGGTCTAACTCCAATACAAATTTTTTCCTAGTATAGAGTTTTGACGCTCATGAATTTCTTAAATATTATCATATTTTTACATTATCCAGCATATATAAATATTTTGTTTCCTCGTCAAACTTATGCAGGATCCATATTTCATAATAACTCCACAAAATCACTTAAACATGTATAAGAAATTCGAGCATCTTTTTATCAAAAAAATTTGGAGGAAATAAATCCAATAAATTTTAAATTGGCATATTTAAATTTATTTTGGGTATAAATTTAAAAAGGACCGATCCATAATTTACCATGCGTCTCATATATGGGCCTCTACCGAAAATTACCTAACACTAGAATACTAATCTTCGTCGATTCGACGAACATCGCTCACATCTTATCTTTTTACTGGTTAGGTGGATTTTGCTCAAACCTTGTATGGTAGGAGTCATCGATTCGACGAACATTGGTAATAACGTTGCATTTTTTTCTTTGTTGTTTTTTCTTCGTTGTATATTATTTTAAAACTTAAATCTTAAACTTATAGGATCCTAACGTATAAACTTGTAGGACGTCCCTTAAGAATAGTTCAACAAAAAAGGACGAAAATATCATACTTCCATTGCTTGATATGACTTGGAAATAACACACTATTTTCATATAAACCGATGGCCTAGTTGGTAGTGAGCTAGTCTGTCAGTCTGAGAGACTCTGGTCTGTTTCACTACAACGAGCTATGGTCTTCGTTATAATTTGTAATTGTATTGTAATTATAAAATAAATAAATAAAATAAAAAATAAAAAGTGGTAGGTTCGCATCAAGCAATAAAAGGAACAGTTAATAGCAAAACTTTTAGCCTGCCATAATCGAGTATATAATTCCATAAATAGAGGACTAAATGTATAATTCTACGTAATATGCTCCGGGGAAACCAGTATATTACCGTGTGTGTATTTTATATTATCCTGAATATAACATTTTACATAATCACATATGTTTAGTATTAAAACAAAAAATATAAAGGCATAGAGAATACATAAAAGAGCAGCAAAAAGTCCTTGTAGAATCATGGATGAACGAAAGTTTGAAGGCCCCTACTTTTATTAGTAATACTAGACAAGTGTTGAAAATTTTATTATAAATGATAAAATTAATTAAAAAAAGAAATACACATGAAATAGAAAAACAGAATGTACGAAGTATGTGCAGTGCCAAAAATGCCAAATTACAAAATCAACCTGTATTAAATGCGGAAAACCTATTCGTGGGGAACACAAAGTATAGATGTTCACCTCTTTTTTTTTAACATGATTGGTTCTCTCATATTTTAAGCTGTGATAATTTTTGGTTCCTTCGTCAATATGATCTAAGGAAATGCTGGTTATAAAATAAAATAATTCGATTTCTGAATAACTGCAGAATCAAATAATATTGCTCGAAAATTTTTTCACTTTAACTTTTGAGATGCGCTGCTTTAAAAAGCAACTCGTCGAATCGATGATCACAAGTTGGGCATGAGTAAATTCCAAATTCTATTTCTGAAAAATTGTAATAAATTGGTCCAGGCAAAAAATCAAAAACTCAAAATTCAAGCGTAAATATTTTTTTAACTTAAGAAATATCTTAGACCAGCAACACTTTCCTTTATCTTGCCAAGAACTTTACAGAAATATAAAAATTTTTTAACTCGGACCTCCTTTACAACTTTTCCGTACATTTCAATTCTATCCGACCAGTAGGAGATACAGGAGATACAGATTTATTACCAAAAAATTTGCAATTAGCCACTCTGTATGTTGTCAGTAATGACACTGCATGATAAAAAACTAATTAGCGACTTATCAAGTTTGGAGCAGCAATATCGAAAGTTTTCGTTATAACCTAGCATCACAGGTTATTGGGGTATTATGCGTTTGTGCTGACGTATGTAACGAACAGAAAAAATGACTGGAGATCTAATTTAAGTATATCGTTCGACTTAGAATCAATTTCTGAGTAAAATTAACGATGCTCATAGGTCCGTCTAGCTAGCTGACACATGTTTGTATATTAAAGTGTCCCGTTGAATAGAATTTTATAATATTCAAAAGATGCGTATTTGAGAAATCGATCTTCAGTTTATTTCTTTAGTCTAGTGTATTTTGTCAAAAAAAAAAAAAAAATTGTCGAGTAATGTCTAGAAATGGGTATCAAAAAATTCATCATTTTGAGCTTTTTATTAAAAAAAAAATATTAAAAACATTTTGTCCGAAAAAATGTTGGCCCATAATCGGTCATTCATCAGAATGCAATAAAAAGTTCTCTGAAATTCCCATAGCGAAAATTATGCAAATATTTTTTCCAAAGCAAGTTCAAAATTACAAACTTTTTGAGCTATTTACTTTGAGACACTGTAGCCAGCTGCTTAATATGCGGTCCAAAATATTTAGTTATCTAAAATATTTTTTACATTTTAGCCTGCAGAACTATATATATATATATATATATATATATATATATAATTATTTGAATGAACACCATACAAAATTACATGTTAATGCCCTGGATAACTTCAGTACTAATCGAATTATTTAAAAACATTATTTAATAGGGATAAAACAAAAATTTTCGAACACACGACGAACCATCACCGATTTCGACGAAGTTCAGTATACACTCTCATTAAGTCAATTCAAAATTTGAAATTCTTCTAAATTTCTAAATTCTGATGCCTTTGTAAAAACGTCTTTTTTGAAAAGAAAAGTATAATGAAATCAATATTTGTTATGTATCAAGGACATTAAAAAAATCATATATTCTACTTTTATCTTTTTTCTTTAAAATGTTTCTTAAAGTGGTTTCGACAACATATAAAAAATTTCGAGTGGCGCCTTGAGGGGATGCTGAGAAAACTAACATTTAGGAAAAAAGAAAATCATTTATTTCAATGATAACACGCTGTTAGAATGAAAAATTATTCTAGAAATGAATGAGTGAAGGTTATAGACCTTCTTGAGGATATCATAAATCAGTTTTAAAAATTTGCAATACACCTTAAAAATTTCGAGTTATTTGCAAAAAAAAAAAAAAAAAATAGTGAGTAGGTTCTTATATAAATGTATTTTTAATTCTGTTATTCTTTTGTTTATTTTTCCTTTCTAAATTTCTTCGGAAAACGTAAGAAACAGGCTTTTCAACCGTATGCATTTGGTTTGTTTTAGTCAAATATTAGAAGCAAATGTTCAAACAACTTCTAGAAAAAATAAAATTTTTCCACAATTTTTCGAGTTTAGCTGCGATTTATTAAATTTTTTCTGTAAAAGCCTATGCAATGATGCAATAATTTTAAGGGCATTTTTGTTGTGAACATAACCAAATTTAATATTTTTAAATTGGAAAATAACTGATAAACTTATTCGATTTTATTTGTAATAATTTACTAAAACTTTCCATATATTTTTAATCTTACTCTCAAAAAGTAAAAATAAAGTAAAAAATATTTAAAAAAAATATTTTGTTTTAAAATATGTGAAAAATTTTTTAATAAAGTTTAGAAAATGCTTAATAACTTTTTGAATTTTTAAGCAATTTTGTATTTGAGAAATTTACATCAAGATGTTGAATAATTCATTATGTAACTTGAGTATATATAAAAGGTGGCAATATAGTTAAAAAGCTGCCTCCTTCCGCTTTAAAATCAGTTTAAAAATCATAAATTGATTTAAAATTTATGAATTTATATATTGTGCAGTAACTGCCTTACAAACGGTTTTTTCGCAACATTTCGAAATTTAGGGAGTGCTTAGAAATTATTTAAAATTGTTTTGCGATGTCCTTAAGAATGTCTACTCGCATCAAATCGTTTTCCGAGTGAAAATAAAAATTGTCATTTTTAACAAGTTGTAATTTGATATTTTTTAATGTACTTTTGATTTGTATATCAAAATATGAGATTTTTCTAAAATCAATATCGTATATAATAAATGAGTATGTCTCAAAAAAAAAAAAAAAAATGGATTTTCATTACAATGAAAAATTCCATATTTTCTAAAAATGCAAAAAAAACTTAACCTATGGATGTCATTGGTAGGATATTCTTCTTTTATGCTTCTTCTTCATTACTTTTGAAGTACTTTTCTTAAAACCATATTTATAAATTTTTTTAGTAAAAATTTGGTTTTAGCTTTGTTAATAGGTAATAAAAATAGTTTTAAATTTGTGAAATTTTTATTTTCTTAAAATTATTCACCTTTTTCCCGCTAAAAATACATTTTTTTCACCTTTTTGGAAGTAGTTTTTATTAACTTCCAAAAAGGTAGTGAAAAAATTCTTTTCTGGAAGCACTTGCTCGCTTTTTGCCGGGTAGGTAGGTATATATATAAATTTATGGCGGTATATTAAGCTAAACTTACATCTAAAAAATTAAATATGAATAATTTTCCAAATACATTAGCTGAAATGACAAAAATACAGCTTAATTTGTCTTAATCTCTTAAGTGGTCTCCGAGTTATTATGGTTTAAATTACATACTTATATGATTTTTTAAGTTTTTTAAAATATCAATAGCCCAGCAAATGAATTTCAAAGTACTGAAAAAGTGTTGAAAAAGTCATGATTTTAATATTGTGTTCTCATTGGAAGGAAGTACTTGTTCATTACTTTTGAAGTACTTTTCTTAAAACCATATTTATGAAATTTTTTAGTAAAAATATGGTTTAGCTTTGTTATAGATAATAAAAATACTTTTAAATTTGTGAAATTTTTATTTTCTTAGAAATTATTCACCTTTTTTCTGCTAAAAATATATTTATTTTCACTTTTTTGGAAGTAGTTTTTATTAACTTCCAAAAAAGTATAAAATATCCACATACTTAGTTCTATTTCTGAAGTGGTGAAAAAGTTCTTTTTTTTGAAAGCACTTGACGCTCTTTTGCTGGGTAGGTAAACAAAAATCGCGAAATTTTTTTATTTCGCAAAACTAAAACAGGAACACATAAAAATGTTGGAATAAGATTGTTAAATGGAATAAAATAAATCTTTTAGATAGTCCAATAACAAAATTTCAGAAATTTACACATATTTCTTATTGTAATTAGCGTTCTTCATTCTTCTTTCTAAATAGAAGAATATTTTAGCAAATCCCTCAATACTGTTAGCACCATTTATTTATATCCTTATATGTCGTTTTCGAAAAATAAGGCAACAAACATCATAAAAAAAATAATTTAAATTTAAAAATTAAAGAAAATTTTAAACTTTGTAGGTCAATATGTAACGATTCGTTTTTATTTGTTCTTAAATTACTGTTAAAAACTCAAGCATCACGATTCCATATCTTTCATTAGTTTTCTCTCTTGTAAAATTTTCTTCTCTCCCATACTCATATAAAAATTACTCTTAAATAAATTTTTGAGCTCTTAAAAAAACACACACACAAACTAAAGTAAATAATACATTTTTAAGATTAAAAATGAATTGTTTATAAGAAATGTATAAAACAAGCAACACATCAAGGCTCTACAAATAAATAAATATTCCCACAACAATGTGTGAATTATAATGGTGTATGCCCAGGCAAGTTTCACTTACTTGCAACATACATACATACATACATAAATAAATATATAATATTGATGTACCTGACTGACTGAAATGAACGGAATGAATGCCAGCCAGCTTGCCTGCTGCATATAATACTTGTACTTGCCACACATAGTACATCAAGTAAAAACGTACCTTTGTTGTTGCATGTAGTAGTACTATTGTTGTCATTGCCTAAGGATGCCTTTAACACTAACTGTAAAGAAACGGAAAAACAACAACAAACATATAAATAAAATACTACGAATGTAAATAATCATATGTATGAATGTATGTCGTTTTGTGTTGCACGACAATTTTTTTTTTTTTTTTTTTTTTTTTTTTGTATATTTTTACAATATGATTTAACTTAATCTGCTATTGTTATTTGTACATCGTGTGCTACAAAGAAGTGAAGAAAACGCCAAGTCAAAGTGAATAAAGAAATTAATACGATTGTGGGAGTTAAATATTCCTTATAAAGAGTATAGCACTTGTTATAACACAAAACTAAATTTCTTTTATGAATGAATTTTTATTTATATTTTTGTTAAG
Organism: Protocalliphora azurea; assembly: GCA_932274085.1. Lineage (NCBI taxonomy): Eukaryota > Metazoa > Arthropoda > Insecta > Diptera > Calliphoridae > Protocalliphora > Protocalliphora azurea. Next base: position 118,938,644 of record OW026519.1, on the reverse strand, counting down.
ATTTTTTTTTTTATTTAAAAAAATAAAATTTTTTTAGTCAGGTAGAATTTTAATTTTAAATAATAAGTAGACATACACAATAATAAAATAAGTGAAAAAACATATTTTGTCAAACAATATAAAAATATATTAATTGTATTTCTATAGCTAAATGGTATGGTTATAGAGATTAAAAAGCAATACAATTCAACAAGTTGGACGACTATACTACGAATATCTAACACTTATGCAAGATATCTATAGTCTTAAAATTGTTAGTATATATTAGAAATACAAAATAATTAAACTATTTTCTATTATACCTATTAATATAAGTCTATGGTAAACAGTGTAAAACTCCAACTCATATTTCCCATGTTTCCCATGTTTCACGACACAGTTTTGATATTGCAATGGAAACGCGAACCACTACAACTTTAGTTAAAAATCAGATGAAATTTTATGTAAAGACAAAATAATTTAGAAATAATATTAATAATTCTTTGCTTCATGAGATCTTTTATATGAAGAGATTTTTGGAGAATGCATATGTAATATCATATCGATTCTTTGTTCAGATGAACAAAAGAGTGAAAAAGATAGCTGCTGAAAATTCTTGTAATAGTTTTAGGGCACAGGATCCACTAATCGGATAAACTTTTAACTAAAATGCTTAGAAATTGATGACTCAAAATTAAATTTAACACATGAGTTACATTTCAACTCTTTTATAAATAAATTTGGTATTTTATCGATAGTCATATTATTTAAGGAATTTTTTTTTTGTATCCCGCAAAATTTTATACGAATTAAAAGTTTTGTGTTCTCAGCATTGGGATGAGTCACCATTCGCGCAAATTTTAACAATCTTATTCCGCAGAATATTATTCTATGGTTAAAATTAGGAAAGGTTATTAAAAAATGTTCCTGCCATAATACATTTTTATTTACTTATTTATTTTTTTTTTGTAGATTTTATTAAGAATAATATTTTTAATCGAAGCAAAGCACGGCTTCCTTCATTAGTTTTTCTAATAAAACTAATCAAGAAAAAATAGTTGGGGATGTTTTGTATAAATATGTCTTTCCAATTTTAAATAGCTTCATGCATTCAGTAGAATTTTTACTTAAACTCCTAATCAATAATTACATTGAAAATTTCGTATTCAAGAATATTTTTCAGAATCTCTTCGTGACCTCCTCAAATGTTCTTACGAACCGCTTGTGGGCCGCGGACCCCCATTTGAGAGCCGTTGTTCTAGAAAAATTGATATGTCATTTTCCATCCTACTTATATTGATCTTACCGAGCTTTGATTTGCCCTCAAGATTAATTCAGTATTTCAAATATTCCATCTGTGCAGAATAATATGGGCATCCAGATATATGTTTTTTGCGCATTAAAAATGCATATAAAAATCGAAAGTATACTACTACAATATTAATTTTTTTTAGTTAACTTTAGAATTATCTACCAAATATTCAGATTTATGTTACAAGTTAAAATGACGCTTCTAAGTTTAAAATGTGCAAAAATAAAGCATTAGGAATGCTTAGATATAATATATATATATATATATATATATATATATATATATATATATATATATATATATATATATGTATTATATCTAAGCATTCCTAATTATATATATATATATATATATATATATTTATTTTGAGAAAATTACGATTGAAATTAAGAATTTAAATTGAATATTGAGAAAAATCCAAATGAAATTTTTACTTCTTTTTTTAATTTTTTAATTTCATGTGGAATGTTTTCAATTTCTTTTAGAAATGGTGTAGTGGTAAAACTAAATGAAACTCACGCAGACCATTTGCCGGTTGCCTAAGCAGTGCGGTATTTGAATCGAATCAATGGAAAAAGTTATAAAACGATATTTGGACAAACCTCTGTAAAACTGAAGATTTTTCATTAAAAATTTACAATTTTACTTTAAAATTTTAAATAAATTTTTTTCCAGAATGTTTGCTTATGTACATTTTACATTACTGTCAAAAATTAGCTATCGTCACCTAAAATGCAAAAGATCATAACCACAATAACCACAATATTGATGTAATTTTTGAAGTTATGACAATGACATTTGCAATACTGCTTAACGTATAGAAATAACTGCAATTTTTCATAAATTTAGGAGGCTTTTTAAAATTTTTAAAGTTTTCATTAGCACGTTAAAGAATACATGCTTTTTCTTTAACGTGCTAATGAAAACATAAAAATTGTTATTTTGTAATTTTCAATTTACTGTACTTTTCTCCGCTTTATAAATTTTATAAAATTTACGATTTTCATTTTTTTAAAAGGCAAAAAGTCGAAAAAATGTGTAACTTTAAAGACCTTACCTTTGAACTATTGCCTCTGATGAGATCTCACTTGGCCTTCATTAGAGCGTTGAATCATTAAAATCCGGATTTTTAAACTTTTATAAAAATTAAAATTGTGAATAAATTTCTATTTTTTTGAAATTGGAAAAATAATGATGAGAAAGTCTAAGCGGCTCCATAGGTTATATGCACAACAAATATAAACAAAATTTGATAAAGCTCAGTCAAAAAATTCCCTTTTTTATAGTTCTTTCGTGGAATGAACGATATAACTTTTTGCTCAATTATGTAAGCAAATTTTTTTCTTGATACTTTTTAATTAATTTAAAATAATAGTTTTAAAAAAACACCGTTAGTTGTTAGTATTATCTTGAAGAGTAATCATTAGAAAAGACTTTAAATAAAAGTAATTTACGCAGAGAAGAATTCTTTATACCTATGTATGTAATATCCACTTTTATTCAATGATAATGTTCATTATTAATTTTGTCAAAATAATCATCAATTTAGTTTTCTAATCGCTTCGTTAAATGGTTGCTTTAATATAAATTTGGGGTAATTGAAGATTAATAATGGGTTAACAATATCTTTAGTTTTTGTAGTCGTATAGTGCATTTATGTGACAAAAAAAAAAAATCATTTGAACTTAAAAAAATTTTATTCATAAATATAATTGATGTAATAAAAAAAAAACTAATTAAAAGCCATCCAAAAAATCAACTACTTTCTCTTAATTAATATTATCATGATGATGATTGGAGCAAAATCAAATAAAAATTTAATTAATAAAACTTCGTATTTGAAATCCATTTTTATTTTTTTTCCTTGTAATTTTTCATTCAAAAAATTTATTTTTGTTGAGGAATATAAGTGACCATAGATTTTGGGTACTTTTTCTCCACCGCCGCTACACAGAAAAAATTACAACATAAAATTTTTTAATAAATTTTATTTAAATTTAATAAAATTTAATAAAAGTTATTAATTAATATAATTTTTTTTTAAGAATTACTTTGACTTAATAAAAATTAATAATTTTTTTTATTTAATTTTACATTGGAATTTAGTAAAATTATTAATTGATATAATTACATTTTTTAACAGTTTTTAAATTAAAAAAGGAATAAAAAAATTTATCGTTTGGAAATATAAAATAAAACAAAATAGCAATTTGTAAAATTTATATTAAATTATGAAAATTGTTGGTTTTATGTGAATTTTGACCAACACAGAACAAAGAATTAATATCTAAATGAAATGTTGTAAGTGTACGGTTTGAGTTTATGGTAATGTGTATGTATATATTATTAATTTCTTCATGTATATTTTAGGTGGATCATGCAGCGATGTTACTTTAATTGGAATTGCCTAAAATTGCACCACTTACTTCACAAGTATTTTGAAAAAAAAGTCGGTGTAAAATTTTTAATCAATCACTTTTGTTGAAGTGTTTCGCAAAAATGTGTATCTTTATAAGGTGAAATATATATTTACTTTTGACATTTGTTTTGGAAAATTTTTGGAAAAAAAAAATAAATATATAAAATTTTACATAAAGATAATATGGTTGTAAATGTTGTGCTTTTTATGGAGGGAACATTTTGGAGGAACAATTTGTATTGTGTCAATAAATATTTTAATTCGTTTCAATGAAAGCCTAGATCACGAAAGTAATTAACTTAATTAAAAATTTAATTGCAATTATAGAATAAGTCAATTAATTTCATTTAATTAAGATTATCATTTTGATGATTGGGGAAAATCAAATAAAATTTTAATTGAAGCAAGCAATTTCTTAATTAAAACCAATTTTTATTTTTTCTTCTGCATACATTTGAAAAAGGAATTGAAAATAATAGGCAATTCTCTGCAAAAATAAAAAAAATTTAAATAAAATAAAAAAATCATATCTAAATTACATTTAAGTTAAGTTTTGAAATTTTTAGAAACTTTTGAGAGTGTTCAACTCAATAGGATATTTTAAAATAAGAACTTGTATTATTACGTAGTAAGTATTCACTTTGTATAATTAGTAACATGTTTCATTAATTGTTCCTCCATTACTGCAGATTTATAGCTAGAGCCTTAAAAACTCCGGGTATGGTATTAATTTCGAGGTTCAAGCATTTCGTAATTTTTTTAAGGAATAACATTATATTTTTCTCACGTTGTGTTCATTATAGATGCAATGAAGGTTTATAAAATGTTTAACTCCTTCCCATATTGTTGTGGAAGATCCGCTCACTGATGACTGTAAAATTTAGGAAATGTAAAATCTGGAAATCAGTTTCTTCATAAGGATAAAGAAGTACACATTATTTTTAACCTCCTTTTCCCAATTAGCAATAATATGTACGTAATGTATTTATATATGTGTCATCCCCTTTGTTATAAAATCCATTTTATCCAATCTTTCTGCGAAATAGGTATAACTATTTCTAATTTTGAAAGCACATACACTCATTCAATACATCATATATATTAGTAGTATGTCATACATAAACTACGTAATTTAAATACATATTTTAATTACAAATGTCTGCCATTCAGTACATAACATTCAAATATTTATTAATTTACACATATTATTGTAATGTTTCTTCAATAAAATTTATAATTTTTCAACAAATACTTCAAATGCATTTTTTAATTTTTATTGATGGCAATATTGTAAAGATAAAGATTTAGTTAATCCTTTATTTATACCAAATACACCATGCGCAAAATTGTTCATCAATGATTCCAATGCGAAATGAAAGTATACAATCAGATTTATTGAATCTCCAAAGGGTTTTCCAAAGTTATTTCGAATTTCGATTTTTGGACTAGCTTAAGAGTCCATAAAATCGAAACACGAATATTCTGGAGCAAATATAGGACATAAAATTAACAAAAATGCCACGCCCACTTTTTTAAAATAATTAAGTTTTAAAAGTTGAAATGAAATTTAGCACATGTATCAAGTTTTTTTTTGAGAAAACTATAGGTCAAAATATTAGTTGCATGCCACGCCCAGTTTTTAGACCAATTTCAGTAAAAATCAATTTGCTACCTTTTTGACGCTACTAAGACAATTCACATAAAATTTGACATATACGAGAAACAGAAAATATTGTATATTATACAATTTAATCCATATGGGTGAAATGCCTCTTTTCCGTCCACTTTTCTTATACTGTGATTTTCTTACCACTTTCCTATATATATATATATATATAATGTAACTTTGATATATATATATATATATATATATATATATATATGAAAGTGGTAAGAAAATCACAGTATAAGAAAAGTGGATGGAAAAGAGGCATTTTACCCATGTGGATTAAATTGTATAATATACAATATTTTCTATATATATATATATATATATATATATATATATATATATATATATATATATGAAACATGTTACTAATTATACAAAGTGAATTAATAATTAATATATACATATATATATATATTTTATATATATATATATATTTGTAACAAGCTCAAAGTTATTAATTCTTTAAAATCATCCAGGAAAACTGCAAAAATGTATTACACCGTCCAGTGGTACCGTTTTTTCAACCACCTGGTTAATTCTTTTCCCCTTTTTTTAAAATGGAACTAGATGGCAACTTTTTAAGACTATATGCTAAATAAAAAGAAACTAAGTTATTTAAATATCTCGCCCCACTTTATATTACTCCAACGAAGAAATTAATTATAATCTTAAAATATAGTGATGTAAAAAAAATACCCAGAGAAATTTATAAGTGAACTGCAACTGTTAAAAAACAGAGCTAGTGATAAAGTTTATGAAAGAATATTTAAAACATCAAATGCCGAATCTTTTTGGAACGGATTGGGAAAATTAAAAAATATATTTGATGAATACTCATATCATCATTTATATTTTTACTCAAACAAAGGTACAGACGTTTAATTAATAAAGAAAGAATTTTGTGTTAACTATCTTTATGAATAAATCTTTATTTTTGCAATAATAAAAATTATTTTAAATAAATTTCTTTGTTATTAATGAAATTGAATTTAGTAGTTTTTCTTGAAAAGAAAATATATTTTTTGTTTTTTTTTTTTTTATCAAATAAAAAGATTTTAAGCTGTTTTTTAGGTATTTAAGTAGTTGGTCCTTTTTTAGACACCTTTTAAAAATTTTCAACGGTAATGCTGATTGGACGACACGATTTTCAATTGATGGTCGCCAAATAAAGGTGAGTTTTTAATATTTTTCCTGTATTCAGCTCATCAATACGCAGTGGTTGAATTTTTGGCACACCCATATTATTAAAAATTGTTGTTACACTTGTTGAAATAATTGCTACATAAAACTTATCAATAACTATAAACAAATTAATATTTTAGTACAAACCACACAAAGCGAAAAAAAAAAATAAATTCTCCGTTTAAATTTTATTAACCAAAAACATTTATTACAAAAATTTCCTCAACTGGGGCAAACGTGTTTGATGATGACCGCCTATTTGGCTAAAGTAAACCCCACACAAGTAAACCGCATACTAAACATACAATTTTAATGTAAAATTTGATTAATAGTTTTATGGTTTGAAAGCCATAACACTCACTAGTAACAATATTGGTGGCCAAATGGGTAAAAGTGGAAGTGAACTTAAAATCAATAAAAAGAACTATGTATGTATGAATGTAATTGAAGTAATTAAATTCAAACTGAAGAGTCTTAATAAAATGTAACTTTGTTACTTGTGTAAGTAATAACAAATACTACCTTTAGCAGTAAAATTGAAATTATAGCAACTGAAAAAAATTTAACTAGGGGAACTTTAACAAAGTTCTCTGATGTTATAAAGTATTTTTATAACAGTATTTATAATTTCTTGTTTCTTTCGAATAATATATAGAAAAAAAAAAACAAGTAAGAATGTTATATTCGGCTTGGCCGAATCTGTTCTACCTACCATCTTAAACTTTTTGTGGCACTTTGATTTAGAATTTCACCTAATATGAGAGGTGGGCGGTAATATATGTGAGTAATATTTGAACCCATCTTTTTTGACGGTGGGTATAAAAATGATAGCGACCTGTTGCTAGTGTCAACAACCATAACATGTACGTACATCTGTACATATGTATGTATATAAACAGATACAAATAAAAATAAATTATTTATATGTTTATGACTTATATTAACAGTCAAAAACATTACATATGAATCGATTTATAAAAGTAGCATTAAGAATACATATTTTATTGAAAACGTTTATAACATTTTCTCCATAAGCACTTACATATGCATTAGGGTGCAACTTTTTGCAATTTTTGCGAATATCTAAATACACAGGACATAACGCTATAGGGCATAAAAAAATATTAAGAAACGCGATATTAAATTTTCGCAATCATAAAAAAGTATGCGCACCAAACGCGTTGAAGTTTTGAATTTAAGATTTTATAAAATTTTAATATAATGCATTATTTTCATTAAAAACAAGACCATATTGTATCTCTACTGCCATTATCTTCATTAAAATGATTTTTTTCATAAAAAATGATAACACCGTATATATATCTTTTTTTTTTTCTTTTGCAAAATTCAATATTTGTTTTTATAATTTTTAAACTTTTTATTCGTTAAATATAAGAATAAATTAATGTTTTAATCAACGTTAATTGTAACTAGTGTGACTTTGCTATTTTATTTTATAGTGGTTATTAAGGAAATAATTAAAAACCCTATATATATATATATATATATTTAATAAAAAAAAAAACAAAATGGTTTTAGAAATTGTATATACATATAAGTAAAATGTACATTAAAATATCCCGAAAAACTGATTTTTTCTGATTTTGATATAGGAAAAACAATGTGCTAATGTAAAAACAAAAAAATTTTAAAAAACGTCTGTTTGAAAACAAAAGGTCTACTATATTTCGTTCAAAAAAGCTTTCAGTTTTCTTTTTTTGAATTTTTCACTATTTAACGAGATGTCTGTTTTGAGACTTAGGAGTAAAAGCAATAAATACCATAGTATTAATTGCATGGAAATAATATGTCTAAGGCCATCAGAAGGTATCGGTATTCTATAATCAATTCCTAAATCAATAAAATATTATTTTATTGAGGAGGAATATAAAAAAAAAAAAATATTTTGCAAATGAATCGAATTGAAACTATGTTTAAAATAAAGATATTCCAGAAAACGGGAGTCCACCAAGATGTATAACTTGTTGGAACCCTCTTTGGACTTATATTCATCGAATATTCCAACAAATAATTGTAGTAATATACATATAAATATTTTCTGAAAACATTGGTATACTAATCATTAATAAAAAACCCTTGAAGCTGTATTTTAGAAGAAATTCCTTAGTATTTTTTTCCTTTTATTGTTGTTACAATTTGTTTTGTTTCAAATATTGTTGCAGTTGCTGTTGTTATAAAAATGTAATGTATATGATGGCATGTCATAAAAGTAACAGCAATGTCATAATTAGTAACATTTACGATTGACAGTTTAATTTCTATCAATAAAACTTACATTTCATTACACAAAACTCTTGAATCATATATAATGTTAAAAGTGGTAACTTATCAACAAATTTCCTTATTTTTTTTATGCTATATACACAAATGAACTTGTATTAGCATATAGGCATATCGGTTTATAAGTAAGTCTGCAAAGTTCTAAATGTCTGCAGTAAAATCATAAATGTGTTGTACAATGTTTAGCACGATATGTTAAGATAGATAAAGTATATACATATTTATAAAAAAATGATATAATTTAAGGCTTCTTTCTAATATGGTCCATATTATAGACTTTAAACCAAAATTTTTCAAATGGAGGCCCGCGACACACAAAGAATTTAGATAACGCCTGATTACGAAGTTAAATGTTTGTCATGTAATGAGTTAAGATGTGAATATAATGACTTTTCTTATTATTTTAACACGCTATGTTAATGGATGCAACTACTTATCTATTACTATTACAAGAAGCCATTTTACTTATCTACAGCCAATTATGTGGAAGTTCGATTTGAGGGTGTTACTAAACTCATTGTTAGTAGAAACAATTGTAATTAGTTTTATTATCCGTTAAAAATAACTACTGAAGACTAACTGTATAAAAAGCTACTAATTGTTTAATTAAAAAGTAAAAAGATTTTAAAAACTCTAACCTCACTATAAATACAAATAAGTAATTACTAAACTACTTCCGTGTGATGAAGAAAGTAAGTTGTGGTCATTGACAATTACTTACACCAGCAACTACATGCCATGACCTGTTTTTGCCGGGACAGTGTTAAAGAAAACTTTGAGATTTTCGTGTATTGTGCAAAGATTTTTGTGATCTCATTTTTTTTCGATCAAATTTCATTTTATTGAACAAAAATATTATTAATTTTATATTATTTAAATCTATAATAAAATAATATAATAAAAAAACAAAGTATTTTGTTTATATGTAAATGCTCCTAAAACCGATCATATTGAAATATAGCAGATATGGAAAATCTAATATCAAATGCGTTATAACTGTATGTACTTCAAAAAAATTGCTGGAAATATTATACACTACAAATATGTAGTAATGGCATCAAAAACCGTACGATGCGACATATATGCGAAAAACTAATGAATATTAACAGAATATATAAAACGCCAAGACGAAGCTGTATTCCAAAATTCTACTTGAGTAGTAGAGAATTATAAGTAAAAAGAAAAAAATCAACAAAAGAATAATGAAATCAGGATTGCATTTATACGGGAACATACCCAAAAACAGTTTCTGAAACATAAGCCCAAACTCTAAATAAAAACTGATTTAAAATATCCTAAAGAAGACCTATAACGTAGGCTTTACCACTCAGCAAAGTGTTATTATTTTGTGATGCAAAATCGCACCAATATTTGTAGATTTATAAAATAATTGGGTCGAGCCGAAATGAAATTAAGTTACACTTTTTAAAAAATCTGAGCACAGAGGCCGATACAGACACCTGTCTAAGGCAAATATAAAGATTAAATATTAGAGATTTTTAATTGATGATTTGGTGAAATCCTAGTACCAAAGCAAACTAAAGTATGTGTTAAATTTTATTAAGTTATAAGCCCTTATTTCGAATAAAATTTTCCACAGAATCTGTTCCAGTATCCAAAAATCGTAGTCGTGTATCCTCCAACTTTGGGTAAAAAATCTGCCCATAACTGGGTAAATGTTAAAAATGTTCAATGTTGAAAAAATTGAGACATTCGCAATAACAAATTTTTGTTCGGGAAAATACATATTCCACTCTGCTGGTGTCTAATTATAGTCCACTAACTCTGCTTTGGTATTGCCAAACAGAGACAACAAGGCAATTTACGATTGCAAACTTATTTATGTTGATTAAGTTATTTCTTAACATTATGACCATTCATATGGTTAAAATGAAAGGACTTTCAAACGAATATAACCCTTTAATTGTATTAATTTGTAGAATTGGAGAACTTATAAAAATAGTTAGCACTACAGAATTCAGCGTGCTCTTAATAGATTTATTTCCAGGAGCCCTAATTTTATGTATTTTTTGGAGACTTGTAAAGTTTCAACTACAAAACAATATGTTTGTAAGTAAAAGTATTTATCTTATTTATAATATAAGGATTTTGGGGGCTACTACCAGGTTCTAATTTTCCAAGGTGGCCCAAATCAAATGCATTTGGTTCGATTTAAAGTGACTACCTACTAACCCTATATTCTTTAAGCAATTGCATGAGTCGAGAAAATTTTGTTATTAATGTAACTGATGATATTCACCTTCAAAAATATTAAATTTGGTGATATGTATTCACCCTTATAAATATTAAATTTAATTTTGGATTGAATAAATGACATAATTCTTATTGAGTATTGCAAACTTTCTATTATATCCTATTCATAAATTTGCCTGTTATCATAAAAATTCCTATAAGATGAATCAAGAAAAATATGATTTATTCTTAGAAAATTCATAAGATTGTACATTCCTGGTAATAGGAATTTTACTTTCAGTTTAAGACAGCATAAACGTATAAAAAAATTGCAAATAAAACGTCAGACCTTCGAAACATGCATGTGTGCATGCAGTCAGTCAGACAGTTATACAATTTTTAAGACTTGATTTTTTATATGCAGTTCCCAAATGTGTCGTTAGTATGAGGCTATGGTAAAATACTCGTATCTTCTAGTCTGTATATTTGGTTACGTTTGATTGTTTGGTGTTTTTCTTTTCTTTTATTTTGTTTGCTCGGAAATAGATTTTAATATTCACATTCTACATCCATGGCATCAAACTTACCCAATAATTTGGTATGCAGCTGACAATCTTAGTCAAAAGTCTGCCTTTTTTATTTGCTTGCTATCGATAAGCATCTAAATAAATGTAGTTGTCTCTTTAGAAGAGAATTTTGGTATCATTTTATTATTATTTATTATTTTTTTTTCTTTCAATATTTCGGTGCCATTTGACAATAATATTTATTCCCTTAGCAAACGTTTCATATTGTGGCTCATATTGTGGTTTTTTAATAACCTTTTGTTTTTTTTTTACTTCTTTTTAACTATAAGATACAAGTGGAAACGAGATATGAGCATATTTTGCATCATTAAAAGCACTTACTTTTAAAATTGTGATATAAGTGCGTGTATATTTAATGTTATGTAAAAGGATATATATATATATATATATATATATATATATATATATATATAAGTCCTACACAACTGACTTAAGTTTTTCACAGAAACTTTGTCATGTCCTGTCTAGTCAGAAGATTTTTTTGTAGTTAAATATTTTAGATGTTCTTCACGCTATTCGTCGCAGATTTTACGTAATTTATTAAGAAATTTTTGTGCCGACATTTTATGTACTTTGTTGGTTAAAAATTTAATATATATGCAAAACACGCCATGAAATCAATAAAAATTAAATAGACGGCAAAATCAAAGGCAATCATAAAATTGTGTTTTTTTCTGCAATTTTGATTTTAAACAAATGATAACATTTAAATTATTACCGCTAATATTTTTTTTTTTTTTAAATTATGTTAGGTTTTAGTTAGTTAGTTAAAGTCACCCTAAGCCCGTTAAAAAAAAAGTGGGAAGACCACTGAAACAATTGATGAATTTAATACAGGATAAAAATTAAAAGAAATTATATTTAGTTTTTCAGTAATCGAAATCGAAATGCGTGCCTGAACAAAATCATAATTTAAACTTGTTAAAAATAATTTTTTTTGCGGCTAATATTTTTTATTTATTTTTTTCTTTCGCAAAAATGGAAAAACTTCATACATTTGATCCTTTTAGAATAAGCGCTGGAAATCTTATTTTATACCAATTCTGGCCCATCTTAAATGTGCTTTGAAGAGCAACTTCAAGAAAAATCAATAATATTTTTTTTTTAGAAGCATCTTTTAGACCCATGATTTTCAATGGCTGGTATGAAAATGAAAACGAAAAATTTATTTTATTTAAAATTTTATTATTTTTATTGTATCAAGTTTAGCAAAACACCAAAAGGAGATTTTCCTAACACTAAAGTAATTTCAGCTGCTAGATAGAAGCTATGCTCAATTATGAATCGATCTATCTGTCAATCCGTCCTTCAACCAAACATAACTAGTTTCTTTTGGGCAAAATTGTGTCTTAAAGTTTTACTTCACAATCTAGTGATATAAAATTTAACGATTAAGAAAGTTACTGTCGGTTTAGCCTGACTTTACCGTGAAATAAGCCACAATGAACCAACTTCCAATGAAATAAGTCTCAGCAGAAATGAAAGAACTCCCAAATTTAAAAATCAAATAATTTTCAAAAGGAAAAATAAAATTATTCCCAACATTTGGGAGTTTTATTATAGTGAAAAAATAAGTACCTAATTTTATGAAAAAACCCCATGAAATAAATTCTAAATAAAATTAAATAATTTCCAATTTAAAACTTTAAATTTATATCACATTTAAACACTTTTTACTGAATTCCGGGAGAAGTTCCTATGTAGCCTATGTTCAATTTCTATCGGATCCTTCCAAAGCTCGATTATTATGATTCGTATTTAAGTAAAACTTATTTGATTCAAATTATATTTCGATACTAAGTATAATTTATTAGGGTCTTATACAAGTTTCAGTACTTTATGGAAATGAAGTTTATATCCGTTTATATTTGTAAGAAAATTATTTGGTATACTTTTCAAACCGATATATATATTAACTATCGAAAAGTATGGCAAAACAATAATGATGTTGTTTTTCCTATGAAAATTAAATTCATGTCTTAAAAAGTCAAATTTTTTCAAATACCTATATTAAACTCAATCTTGAATTTTAATATAAAAAATATGGGAAAAGCTTACGTTCATTTATACAATTTTTACATTCGAAAAAAAGTAAAATCTAACGAATTGTGTTGTTATGCAGATTTACACGTTATGAAATGAAAAATACTTCAGAAAATTAAGAAAATGAAAACGACACAACTAAAGGTATATATTTTTTGCACATATATGTCTTCCAGCCACCTTTTTATTTATTTATTTAATGCAGGTACTGGTTCTACAACCAGTTAAGAAGTTAATTATATACTAAATATAAAAACAGTACACTATAACTATAACTATAACTATAACTATAACTATAACTATAACTATAACTATAACTATAACTATAACTATAACTATAACTATAACTATAACTATAACTATAACTATAACTATAACTATAACTATAACTATAACTATAACTATAACTATAACTATAACTATAACTATAACTATAACTATAACTATAACTATAACTATAACTATAACTATAACTATAACTATAACTATAACTATAACTATAACTATAACTATAACTATAACTATAACTATAACTATAACTATAACTATAACTATAACTATAACTATAACTATAACTATAACTATAACTATAACTATAACTATAACTATAACTATAACTATAACTATAACTATAACTATAACTATAACTATAACTATAACTATAACTATAACTATAACTATAACTATAACTATAACTATAACTATAACTATAACTATAACTATAACTATAACTATAACTATAACTATAACTATAACTATAACTATAACTATAACTATAACTATAACTATAACTATAACTATAACTATAACTATAACTATAACTATAACTATAACTATAACTATAACTATAACTATAACTATAACTATAACTATAACTATAACTATAACTATAACTATAACTATAACTATAACTATAACTATAACTATAACTATAACTATAACTATAACTATAACTATAACTATAACTATAACTATAACTATAACTATAACTATAACTATAACTATAACTATAACTATAACTATAACTATAACTATAACTATAACTATAACTATAACTATAACTATAACTATAACTATAACTATAACTATAACTATAACTATAACTATAACTATATATATATATATATATATATATATATATATGTATATATAGATATAGATATAGATATATATTGATTTCGTAGATCAAATTTTTCAAATTTTGATATGCTAATTGATTTTGCTGATACTGGTGCTAAGATTAAAAATTTAGTAATAAGCTTACGGTATTATTATTAGCACCAGTATCAGCAAAGTGGAACCTAAGTGGAATCTAAGTTGTCTATTTGGAATACTAATGAATACTTTACAAACGAGATATTCGAAATCAATATTTCCATTAACATTATTCCAGAAAAATACGATGTTTGCAACGACTCTTCTACTTTTAAAAGTTGGAGGCTTTATAAAGGCCAAACGGTTAAGATATGGAGGAAGGTTAGAATCACGGTTTCACCTTAAGTTCCCGAGGCTAAAAAAGAGAAACTGTTATTGGACTGATTCAAGTTTACGAATGTAGACATTATATTGCGAGTCCCAGACTACTGAACTGTATTCCAGAATAGATCTAACTAATGTAGTAAATAACCTATTCATCACATAAGGATCAGTGAATTCTTTTGACCGCCTTTTGATATAACTTAAAACATCATATGCCTTGTTCACAGTTATTATATGATTATTGAATTTGAGTATCCTATCAAAATTTATTCCTATATCAATGAAGGAATCGACCGAGATCAATTTTGTATCTCTGATATGGTAATCATAGCAAGTTGGGGAATATAGAAAGATATGCAGTTGAATTTCTTAAGATTTAGTTGCATTAGGCTGATGTTGCACCAATTGTTAAACTCGGATTGCACATTTAAAACATCTTTTTTCTTTGATAAATTTAGAAATAGCTTTTCATCGTCTGCATTTATTATGATTTTGGAATGTTGAATGTAATTAGAAAAATCACTTATAAAAAGTAGAAATAATAGCGGATCAAGGTAAGATGACTGCATTGTAACATACACATACTTAGACATTGTGTTATTGAACATTACATATTGTTTACGATTCTTCAGATAGGAACAATTCCATTTGCCACAAAATCCAAATCTAAGTATATTACATCAGTTTGCAATCTTCTTAGGAAACCAGAATTAATATGTGATATTATTTTTATAAGTTGGTAGATGTTGATAGCCCATAGTAAAATTTGTGCTGTGTTTTTGATATTGTGGATGAAATTTGTGGCGACAATATCGTTTTGAAATTCCTCTAAAATTTTTCAGTGCGCTACTACTACCCGATTTATAAAAGGAAATTATATAAGAGCTCTTCCATCTCTCTAGAATAATACCTCTTCACACTATTTCAGGATACAAGTAGGAATACCATCAGGGCCAGGAATGAACTTTTTACACTTTTTAAATATTTGAAAACTACTTCAACATCAAGAGACACTATATTAATCAATGAATGTGGGATAGCAAATGGATATTGTGTATTATTATGTCTCTTAGAGGAATATGTTGATGCAAAAAAAATCAGAAAATGCTAATGTCTTCATAATTGGAAAATATTTTACTGTTCATTTTCATTGTAGTTGAGGGAATTTTGCGCTTGGAATTAATAGAATTATGCAACATTTTTGGATTCCTTTTAGTGTTTAATAATTATTATAATAATTATAATTATTATAACATATAATTATTATAACATCTCTTAACAATTTTTTTTGTATGCTCAATATTATCGGAATTATTTAGTAATTAGAGTCTGAAAAAAAATGTTTCTGCAAAATTAAATTTTTTTCCTTGAAAGCTATTTTAAATAATGAAAACTGCAAAAATTTATCGGAATTAATTAGTAATTAGTGTCTGAAAAAAAAATTTCTGCAAAATTATTTTTTTTTCCTTGAAAGTTATTTTAAAATGAAAACTGCAAAAATGTAAATGTTTTTCATAATTACCATAAATCTGGTATTTCTGCGAATAAAATAAAGATTAATTAATAAAGATTAATTTAGAAAATTTTAATCGGCATCTAATTGAGTTTTATCTACAAGTGTGGCCTAAAAAGGGAATCATATTAGTAGTGCCCATAAAAGAAAATCAATACATGATAGAAATAAGTGAAATTCTTCTTGTGAGATTCTTGTTTACCACGTCAAATGTCATCTAATTTAACAATTTTTGTTTAAAGAATAAAAAACCATTATTATTTCTTTATTTTTATTTTTTGTTTGCTTTTTTGCCCACTAGTGTGTTTCCACTTAGTTTTAGGTATTTTAGTTCAAGTGTGAATAAAATCAAAATTTGTGCTTATTTTTTTCACAGTATTACCAGCTTAATGATAAAGGATTAGAAAATGCACGCTTCATTTTTAAAAGAAATTTCCAGGAAAAAATTCTTCAATTTATCATGAAAAATTGTTCTTTCCTACACTTATTTCTGAATAACTCCCAAACCGATGGGAAGATAATATTTTGAAGTTTCAATTGTATAAATGGGAGTTCTGGAGATATGTTCAAATATACTCTTGTAAGGATGGCAAAAAAAATGAAAGAGTCGCTTCAGCAGGGCAAATTCCATCCAGTCTTTTTTTTTTTTTTTTGAAGGTGGACGATTTTTATTTTTTCACGTGGCGCAGTGAGGCATTTTGCAAAATATTTGGTAATAATTATGGATCTTATAAACTGCTGCACCGGCCTTGATTAATCTTAAGACATCGACAGAGGAGAAATTAGCTTGGGTCAAATTTGACCACTTGAGGGTGGTAAACATATCGGAAGTTGTAACTTTCACAAATATAAACTGATTTTAAATGATATTACATTATTGAGTTCTACTAAGGAAGATAAAGAAAAAGCCTTCTTATTGTACTATGTTATAACTTATGGTTTGACTTAAAAATTTTAATTTCTCATTTTTGGCCTTGACTTTTTTGGTTTTTGTCATCTAACTTTTAAAAGAAAAACTAACCAAAAAAATTTAAAAATATGGTGAAATTCTTTATAGTTTTTTGAATTAACCTAAAGAAAAGCCTTTCTAATTCGATATCTAGAAAAAATTGTTCAAAATCAAAATTTTGAAACGGATCACAAAATTCTTTGCCAAAACAGTAACTTTATATTTTTTAAATTTTTAAAAAATTTAGTTGTTTAAGAAATTCAATATTTTCTAAAATGTTCTGAAAGTCTGCACCTTAAGAAAGCGTGTAAATGTAATTTTGTAAAACCATTACATAAAGCTGTGGTAGAAACTTATAAATTTTGGAAGGAAAGTTCAACTTTTTGAGCCTGTAAGAAATGTTATATATATATATATATATATATATATATATATATATATATATATATGTATATATATAAACGTTTGACGGGTTCATCTTTTCATATTCTCATTATGTTGAAAATTTTACAATGGTTTGAAAATATTGTTGTTGCTTTTCAAAAAAAAATGCAAAAATATTTAAAATCAGTTTATATTTGTTAATGTTATAAGCACCGATATATTTTTCACCCTAGAGGTGGTCAAAATGGGATTTATTACCATTTATTTTGCAAAAGCTAACACTATGCATGGCAACGCAAAAAATTTATATGCGCCAAATTCTATAGAAATATAGTAATTTTTAAACATTTATGAATTTTAAACCACTAATCCGAGAAAACGACTTATTTTTAGACTATGTTCTTTTTACAGTAAATGTTAACTGACGTTTGTTCTTATTTAACTGACATTTATTATTTAAATATTTTATATAATTTTAGATAATATATTTCTAATAAGGCTCTTACACTTAGCGTTTCTAATGAATTACTTCATTATTTATTTTCTTATCTAATCAAAATATCAAAATTTTTCTTAAGCAATATGAAATGCTTGATATTAATATTTTTCAATGCTCAATTAATTTCTATTGAATTTTTCATATTGTACAAACATCACTCCTTCAACAACAACCCTGTCGTAACTAAGACCATTAAATCCCTTTATTGCGTATATAAAAATAATGAAAAAGAGAGGCAGGGAAGAGTAGAATTTCCAACCAACACTATTGAATTTATTTGTTTTCCTTACAAATAAATGTGCCTATTTTCTACAAATACTACTATTATGGAACCTATGAGTTATGTATCGTATGTAACTGTGTATTTATGTTTATAAAAATCCATTATGTAATTATAAAGTGACCACACAATCTACAAAACCAAGAATTGCTTGATTTTATTAGTGTAAAACCACTGCTCATAATGTCAAAATGTTATGAACAAAAAATGGAGAAAAAGAAGAGTAAAAAAACGCGAAAAACAAATTCGATAGTTTCGCGCGGTATGTACGTGAAAAAATTGTAAATCAGCTGGGCTTACGAGGTCACTTTGTTATTACACTATGATAAAAATCTATAAATACACATGTAAAAATATTTGATATCTTTAACACAAAGATGCAGAAGAAAGGATAGAAGTCAGGGCTGTCAGATTTGGTGCTATAACCCCAAATTTGGATAATTTTTGTAGCAGAAAGGGATGAAAAATTTGGTTAGGGGTTGAGGATATTTTAAATATTTTGGGGATTTTTTATTAACTATTGTTTAGTTAATAAAATTAGCATTTTCAACAAAAGTATATAATTTTAAAGATGCTACATTTACATAAGGAAGAAATTGCACAAGCAGTCCTTTACGCATGTGTAGAATGCATATTTTCGGTTATAAGTTTTGCAAAAACCAAACCAAGAGGAATCCTTACTCATTAATATCCGATCGTACATAATTGAGTACAGCGGAATTACCGGCTGTTTTTTTTTTAAGTTTAAAGAATTGGAGTTTTTTTACTTTCTTATTTAAATAAATGTCAAAAGGCGATTTAAGAGTAACAAAATAGAAAGTCTATTGTGAATTTTCATTTTTTCAGGGAAAAGTCAAAACATGTCATTTGGCAATTTTTTAAAGTTTCGTTATTCTCAATGTTTGTTCCAAATTTGTCTTTTTTTAATATTTTATTATTTTTATAACAAAAAATTGTTCTGGAAAATCTCATAATATTGCTCCCAATTAAATATACTCGCCTCAAAGGTAGCATTTTATAAAAGCATTTTTATAAAATTCTGTGTGTTTGGAAAAATAAAAAGCACTAACATATTTAAATTGTTGTTACTAAAAACAGAGATAGATACTTTTCACTAACACACTCCTAGAGTTAGATACTACTGTCAAAGAATTGAACTACTTGTACATACGTTGGAGCCTAATATATATTTTTAAGAACTTCATTTTTATATATTAAGTATAAACAAAGGCTTTTCACAAATATCCCCCTGGATATTACTTTGGTCATTAATATGTTAGTAAAATATACTGGCAAGGATTTGATTCATGTTGAAAAATTTTAATTCTAAAGTTATGTACGGTCTGCGTCGATAATGAGGACGGAAATTGCGACGCAAACTAAAACGACGCAAATCGAAACACTATTTTCTATGTATTTACACTCTTTTCTTAATAATTGGTTCCAGAATAAAAATATTTGAGCAGAAAATAAGTTAATTTTTAATAAAAAAAAGAGTTTTTTTTTTTGTTTTTTATTTTTTGGAAAAAGATATGAAATTAAAATACTTATATAAATGTAATCCATTTGTTTCCATTAAATTTTTTTCAATACCTGTTATTAACAATTATGAAACTCTTTATACAGCGATCGAATTCATAAAGACGCAAATCGAAATCATAACGTCGAATATATAAAAATATTCATCGAAAAATTATCTCTGTAAAGAGAAAACACAAATGCTTGTTAAAAGTAAAAAATATATATATAATAGTAATTATTTTTGAATTGTTGAGTGGGGATTTTTTTTAAATTTGAGGTAGGCCAAATAAAAGTATCTGGCAGCCCTGATGGAAGTTATTGTGGATTTTTCAATATATTGTTTTTGATTTGTTATGCCAACACACACTGTATTGTTGTTGTATCAATAAAGTATAAATTTTTAATGTTTTTCTAGTATGAATGTAGTAATTTATGTTTTCAAATTGATTTCTACATGGCCTGTAATTGTGGTCTTCATGCTTAGAAATTTTCTGTTATTTTTATGGTATTTTTTACTTTGTAGTATATCGTCGCCATAAATGCAAGAAGACTTTTTATTCACAAAAACTTCAAAGGAAACAAAAAGGCAATCTAAATTTATTAATTAAAAAAGATTTGTGTGTTGTTAGACCAAGTATAATAAACTTCTGCAGGATTATTCCATGGGTCAAGGAAAAACCGTGTATCCTCAGAATTGGGACATTAATCTCGATGGACATCAAAATGACACAAATAGTCGTTCTATCAGTCCTTCGTTATTTTTTATGGTATTTCTGACATGTTAGCTAAGCCCATTTGCATTTTAGGTAACGCATTTGTTTTTTTCTATATTAGCAACTGCGTATTTATTTTTTAACTAGTCATGTTACAGCAAGGTATGCCTGTAATTTGTAACAAACATCGGAATCACCACACACATCAATACTTAATATATTTATTTGTATGAAATATATGAGTAGTATGGAAATTACCACAGTATAGTGGTATTGTAACAGAAAACGTAATTGTCATAAACAACTCTTATAAATTTCAGACATAGAAGGAAAAAAATTGTAATACACTTAGACCAGTTGATTTACTGTTAAATAAAACAAAAATAAAAAAATGTCGAATAAAAATTTCAGTTAAAAACTTTAAAAAACTGGAGACCAAGCTGTCTACACAATTGGTTTCTCCAATTAAGAAAAATGGGTATTCATTGAAAACGAATATTTTGAAAAAATTGTTGATTCTAGCTAAAATAGATAAAATAGATGCATATCACTACCTGTTTAAAAAAATCTTGTTTTCTGAACAAACAAAACCAAAATAAAGAAAGTGATAATGTTATATTCGTCTTGGGCGTATCTATATACCCGCCATCTGAAACTTTTTAAAATTTCACCTTATATGGGTGTTGGGCCCATTTTACTCATTTTCAACACCAAACAAACCTTATGTAAGACAAATATTTCAACAAAATTTTGTTCGTTATTAAATGATTTTAATTCGCAAAAATAATTTTGAATTAGTATTGACGTGACAGGTTCTTATATGAAAGCTATGGTCAATTATGAACCCAACCGTATGATATCCTATATCATTGTATATGTGCTTGCAACTTGAGAAAGGGTCTTATATGAGACATGTATTTTATTGTGCAGCGATACTTTTATTAAGTGTAATGTGTTTTTCTATAAAACGTATACATAATACTAAGTTCATCTATGGCAATATAGATTTAGGGTAATTATATGTCAATTATGGGCCTATCTTCAATTATGGGCCGATCTTCATGAAATTTGGCAAACGGATTTATAATTTTTGGAACTTATTTGTGACACATTAGATATATGTCTATTTTTACAGCATTTATGGGTGTTAAAACTCTTTTCTGGAGGACATACGTATTGGGGATAAATGAAATAATGGGCCGTTCATAACCAAATTCAATAGGCTTCGTCATTGTGTAAAAAAATCACTAATCAAATTATCTTCTAAATTGTGACCTGTACTTTGCGCACAACCTTTACAGCCAGCCAGCCAGCTAGACGGACGGTCATCGTTAAATCTACTCAGAAATTGATTCTAAGTCGAACGGTATACTATAAGATGGGAGTCCGAAGATTTTTTCTGTGCGTTATAATACGTGTACTTCAAGAGTTCAAAAAAAAAAAAAAAAAAAGATCCAAATTTGAGTAACAAAGTCAAAGAGTAAGAAATTATCGCAAATATTACTTCTTATTCCTTGGACTAGATATAGTATAAAATGGAAGGAAAAATTTCCATCACGTCACAATTTTACTTTATTCAAATATTTTAACATATTTCTTATTTATTTAGGATTAAAAAAATACTGTTTATAATTATTTCTCATACTAAGAAGTAGCAATTGTATGTCGGAATAGTAGGCTTAAAATCAATATCTTGATGAAAAAGCTCCCTGTGTCATTACATATTTCATCCATATTTTTGGAAACTTTCAGAATTTCGAAGACTTTTAGGGGATATGTACAGCAATTATGTAGTATGCGGAATTATGCGTAATAGAATTTTTCTTTACTCCTTTGTTGACTTTGATATCTAAATTTGTATTTTTACTAACTTTAAATTAATTCGTATTGTCGTATTTATTGACGTTGCGGTTTTAATATTTTTATCATTTTTATGGTTATATGAAGCACAAGTTTTCCCTTCACACCCACTCCTTATCGCTCATTTTTCCATGGTTTATTGAGGTTTAATTATGAAATTTTTGATTTTGATAACTTTAAGGATTTCTAGGGGCTATGTGTGACAAGTTGGACATTTGATTTGCACAACATTTTTGTAGCACCATTTTAGATCTATAAAACATGAATGAGTAACATAGGTAATAGAAAATTATATAAATCAAAAACTTCTCAAAAAAGCTTATATTCTTTGGCCATCAATGGGTTAAATGTGTGACGCGATGGAAATGTTTCATTTAAGTTTTTACACCATATCTCGTGTAAGGAATAAGAATTTCGCAGTATTATCTTTTGCTGACCCGTGTTATTAGGCCAATTCAATGCCTCACTATGACGCTTTTTTGTTAGTAATTCTGTATCTTCATATCGTCGCCGTTTGGTTCCAAAACGCATTTTGAAAATAATTTTGTAACTTCTGAAGATATTTGACATCCCCAGGGCTGAGATATTTTCGGGATTGGTGGGGTACAGATCCCTAGTGTATCAGGGGTTTGGCGGTTTTTTTTCAGGAGGTTACGGTCTTATTTATTCATCCTCCTATTTTATTAGGTTATAACAGCATTTTAGAAACTACTTCTGGTGTGTAAAGGTTCCTTAATTATTAAATTTTTTAGCTGTAGAAATTTTTAAGATTTTTGGCATCATTTTGTTAGAGTATATATTTCGATATTTTGGTCCTAACATTTTAAGATATTTTGGGTTTATCAGCATATTTTTTTATATTTTTACGAAAAAATCCTTATTTTAAAGCATACTTTTGTATATTTTGTACTTAAGAACATAATTTTGCATATTTTACACCTAAGAACAAAATTCTCCACAGAAGAGATATTGTCCATTTGCTACTAAATAATTATTTGATTGATAAAAAGGTTTTTCAGATCCAATTCTCCAATTTTTGTCATCTTATAAATTGTAGTTACATTAAAATGAATAGTTTTAAGTGAAAAAAAATTAACGAAAATCAATTCATTTTAGGCTTCTTAAAGTAGACATATTTTACGATTTTAAAACCGTATAAGATACCTTTTTTGTATAAAATATTAAATACATTTGTATTTAAACTACAACATTTATTTTTCTACGGAGTTATTTTTGCATTCTAGCTAACGATATATTGGAAACCAATTGATTTTTTAGAACTTTCATAAAATTTATTGTTGTGAATGATATTACTACTGATGATGTACAATATACAAAGCATACATATTATATATATATATATATATATATATATATATGTCATTTCATAAACAGAAAAAAATAAATAACTAAAACTACCTTGGCAAATATAAAGAGAAATATTAACATCTCATAAAATAATCATTTTTAATTGTTCATATCTACATACATTTTCTCAAATATTAAATTGAAAGTTAAAGGTAGGTATGTATATGATTTTTTTTATAAAATTTTTAATTTTTTTTAACAAACATGGTAATAGATAATTAGTTTTCAAATCTTATACTTTGAAACTCAAGACCGTTATTCCGTTATCAGTATGTATTTTAAAATGTGACTAGTTTTGTATTAAAAAATTTAGTTATCTTGATTACTTAGCGATTTCTGATATTCTTCTTTAGTGATCTAAATTTATGACAAATCTTTCTTTGTTAAAATAATATTAACAAAAAATTATACATTTTTGTACTATCCTTACATACATACATACAAACATACTTACATGTAGACATAAGAAACTTACTTTTACTCGCATATATACTGCGTTTTGCATCGAAATCATTTATTTCCTGGAGCTTAAATTTTGTGATATTTATTTAGTTTTTCCTATCTTATTGAGACATCTCAAGTCGAATGCTTTTCCACGTGAAGCTACAAAAAAGATGATACTATTATGACTAAGTCTAAGTAGTAATGAAATAAAATTTTAATAAAACATTTTATTGACAGTTCTCTTACTTGCCATATTATGTGCCTGAATTCTTTTCAAATTGCGATTGTAACTTTGCATTAAAAATAGTGCACTTGTGGATATCCTTACATGGGCTAGGAAGCGCTTTATCGACAATTTGCATAATAAAATATGAGTACATTTCAATAGCTAAAGGATGATATAATTATCCATGCACATAAAACATAAAATCGAGATTAAAATGCTCTATAAGTCTGAAACTGATAATGGTACATAAAAATATACTTCAGAAAGATTTTAGGAAATTTTGACAGTCTATAAATGTTGTAATTGCACCAAAGTACGATACTTAACAAACGAGATATATGTAAAAAAAACTGATTTTTGTAGCCTTTAACCTAGAGTAAAGTACATAGGATTATTGATGACTTTTAACAGCATGTATAAGGCGCGAAGACGAAGCTATTGCCAAAAATCTGGCTATTGAATTTTGACTGTAACACTCCCTAGAGTTGTCTTTTTTTTGATGTAAAACACAGTGTGCAAAATATTAGAGTGATCCAATGTCGCTAACACGAGCCGTATCTACCTTGAAGTTTGTAGGGTGTATTTATAAGTGGAAAATTTGACTTTTTCACAGTTTTTTACAAATTCGAACTATTATAAACCACTTTCAATAGAGTTCGTTCCTGGATGATATAACGTCTATGTACTAATTCATCGTCAAAATTGCGACCTGTAATGTTGGCATGGAAGGACGGACATTGCGAACAAACTCAAATACCTTTTCCTATGTCTATTTACTGCTTCGCTTCTAGTTTTACCATTAATTCAATGATTTTAATAAAGTACTACAGTACACGGTTATTGGCTAAGGTATATTAGTGAAAATTATTTTTAATTGACATAAAGGTTTTACATAAAAAAATGTTATGTTTTTAAGATAATTTTTTACAGCCATAATATATTTTAGAGCACATAACTAGAAAAAATTTTATCAAAAGTTCAAGACAATATTAAATATTCTAATAAAACAAGTCGTAAATTTTTATGGAAATATTTTTCATCATATTGAAATACATATAGCTAAATCTGAAACTAACAGGCATCGTTGTATGCAAAAGACAATAATATTATCTACTAAAGATCTCATAATGAATTTTAAATATCTTTAACGGAGTATTTAAAATAAATGGACAATTATTCTAAAATACCTCATTTCTTTGAAAATATAGCGTTTTGTCTAATAATTGGCTAACGAGATGCATCTCAATTAGTAGTTATTTTAGATATTTAATCTAAGTGGTATGAATAAGACTTTCTATGTAAAAAATAACACACTTGAAAATCCTTATAAACAAATATCAATATTTATACCTGTGATATTTTACAAATATTTTACTACCTGTATATATGTATGTACATAGGTATCTATTACTAACGGAGTTCTATCGCCTTTATTTGTGGTATTAATATACTTAAAAGACCTACATTAGACTGCACCAAATTTTACCAACTTCTGAATTTTCACCATAACTAATTCCATAATCGTTTTTTTTTTTTCTTTTTTTTTTTTTGGCTGAAGAAATATATTGAGTGAAATATTTGCGAAATTGGATATCGTTAACCTGTGCCGCATCGAACATGCAGTTTGTAGGTGCGTTTATATGTGGAAAATTTGGAGTTTTTACAATTTTTCGAAAATTTTAGCTACTATATATATATATATATATATATATATATATGTTTTGTAACCAACTGTTAAAAATTCGCAATATGTACTTAATTATCAGTCAAACAAGGAACAAAAAGTAAAAACGGTTGAAAAGTGTTGAAGTTATTACAAGTTCCCCAGAACATTAACGTGATTTATATAAAACAGGTGTATAAAAAAGTTTTTCATTTTTTGAACAATGTTTAAATAAAATACAATTTTAGTTAAATTTTAAGCATAATTACTGAAAAATAAGTTCCTGTAGAATAATTTAAATCCATATCCAAGATTTGTTAAAAATATTGATTATTTAAGGCTGCTTCAAAACTCTAATCTCAAACTTTAAACAATTTGGTTAAACAAATTTGAAAAAACTAATTTCAAGTCAGGAAGGTATAACCGAAATCAAGTCAGGAAGGTATAACCAAAATCAAGTCAGGAAGGTATAGTCGCTCAAGTCTGACCATATGATATCCTACCAATGATGCAAAGGCTTATACTGATACAAAACTTATTTGTGCTGAATTTTGATAAAATATTTTTATATTAAGGCATTTATGGGCATTAAACCCTATTCCGGAAGGTCAGCCAGATGGACCGACATCGATAAATCGACTAAAAAATTATTCCGTGTCGATTGGTATACTTTTTTCTGTGCGTTATAGACAACAGTACAAACGCACAATACCCCAACCACCTATGGTGATGTAGGGTATAACTATACAGTTTCATTGACAATACCTCAGTAGATAAAACTATTATATAAGTATTAGGTCAATAACTTATATAACTAAGCCGTACTGCGATTTGAATTCTACAGATTTCGGAAAGGGAATTTTTCCAGTTTTTTATAGTATTTTTTTGAAACTGACACGCATAATAAAAAAATTTATTCCATAATAAGGTAATGCATAACCCAGAAAATATATTCTGGCATAAGACCTTTCTATTTAAATGGTCATTACTGTCCGATTTTCGATATTTTTTGAAATTTGTTGAACAAAACTTTTTTAAGTTTGAAATTTCAATTTATAAACAGTTTTCAAAAAAAAAGTCCTACTATTTTATCCAAGCATGGAAAAGGGTTTGAATTCCCTTGCAGAAGCAAAAACTTATATTTCAGTAAATATGATTAAAATTTAATTAAAAATTAATGGTGTGGAGAATTCGTAATAACTTTAATACCTTTTAATCGATTTGTATACTCACTATTCACAAATATGCGTATATTGAGTTTGTTATTCCGTATATAACATATCAAAATATTTATCTAGGAGCCTTCAAAGTATATATATTCTGGGTGTTCGTGAAGTACTGAGACGATCTGGCATGTGCATGTTCTGTCCGTCTGTCTGTTGAAAATAGCATGGGACTCTCAGCGGACCACCTAAGGGGACGAAATTTAGCACAAATATTTTTTTTATATAAGGTTTGTTTGGTATTGCAAATGACTAATAAACAAAAAAGGTAATGCGTTGATTACTATTAAAGCTAGTGTCTATCGTAACTTCAGTTTATACTTTTTCGCCGATATTTGTTGAACAAAAGCATGTTCGAGAACGAGTTTTTGCACAAATAGTTCAAGGATTGATGTTAACTCGGAAACTTTAAGTGGTCGTGATCCGTCCACATTGCCGCCCACCTCCAATATAAGATGACATTTTAAATTAGTTGCAGATGAAGGGTTTAATAGATTCTGCCAAGCCGAATATAACATTCTTACTTTTTACTCTTTGCTTCTTAATTGATAGATAATTATGTGTGGATTACAATTTATTAACATTTAGATATAAAAAAGTATTTAAAGGCTACAATTTTTGAAAAACTGTACAAAGTTCAATTTTTTCCATAAAAATTCACCTTACAAATTTCAGGTCCGATGCGGCACGTGTTAACGATATCCGATTTCACTCAAAGAACGATTCTAGGGGGAGTTACGGTCAGAATTAAAAAGTTGGTACATATTGGTGTAGTCTAATGTACATAGACAAAACATCATCACCATCTTCGCCGTCGTCATCATATTCATACACTTCTTAGCTTGTGTTTGAAGAGTTAAGATTTTATCATCTTAATCATGCAAGGTGAACACATTAATTTACACAACAGAGGTGTGTTAATGGTGTTTTGAAAGTAAAGAATCAAAAACAATATTTTCCTTAGAAAATGTAAAAAAAAACACATTTAGTCGAAAGGAGGTTGAAAGAGATGTAAATAAGTAAGTGGCTGAATCTGGTAGATGATGCTGATGGTATTGTGAAGTATTAATTTTAAGCATGTTAAATGTAGAAATTATGTTTAATAGAACTGACCAACGTAAGTCACTTGATCGTGTTTGAGAAAAGATATGGTTTTACAGGTTTAACGACTGTCATCGGACATCATTGGCTTTTTAATACTACTTCTACAATTTTTATGACCATCAGATGATGATATTAAAATATTCAGATAGCTTTATATAAAATTAATAATACATTTTTCTCCTCACTTTGTTTATTGTTTCGATTTTGTTCATATGGTTATTAAAAACGTACATAATTATTTATAAGCCTGTGGTATTGCAAACAGTGGTGTTTCTCATATTGTAAGATTTAAATTGGGGATTAATAGTTCATAACAGAAATATAATCTTAGGTTTGCGCAAATAGAACATAATTTAAAATTGTAAATGTAATATAGGAATTTGCAAGACATATGCATCTAAAAGTAAAAATTTTAAATTTCACAAAACCTCGATCCTGTTTTTGTTTAATATCGCACACGATTTTCATCCTTAAAATTTCTTTCTTTAGTTTAACTGATTTTCAAAAAGAAATATGCCCAAAAAGCTCAATTTAGTTATATTAGACCAAAAGTGAATATTCCAAAATCCCAAACCTGGATTTAACAAATGGTATGCAGTTTCAGAAACCTAATATATCTTAAATTTTTCGTACACAGTTTTTGTTTCAGATTTGCAATTTTGAATTTTTACTAATTTTTTATTTAGGTGTGAAGGCAATAACACTGTGCGACAAATGGCAGGGGTCAGTGATCGGGAAGGGTCCAAACTACCGGGGAAAGTTATATCGGTAAAAAAGAAGTTATACATGTCCCGGCGTTTCACTGGGTTAAGTCTAGGAATCGATATATATCGATTTGAAGTTAGTAACTATCATATATGGGAAATTGTGACCTTTGGTGGTCTTTTTTTTTTACATAACTCGAGAACCACCAGTCCGATTTTGCTGAAACAAATTTAAAAAAATTAGGAATTAATCCTTTAATCTTTTCATACAACGTTTCGCTACATAAGCAACAGTTTCGCAGTTATAAATAAATGTATGAAGAAAAAAACTATTTTTTGCTTAAAAAATTGAATTATTTTAATTTAATTCATAAAAAATCCAAAACGGTAAAAAAAGTGTCAAGTCCTAATACTTTTATGTAAAGTCACATAACCTTTAAACAAAATGAGATATAGATCATGAAAATCGATGGACGCGTTTCGCTTTTATTCACAACTAAGTGAAGGTATGAATTTCAAAAATTTGCTCGAGATATGCTCAAAATTCCTTGGAAAAAACATTGATGGCTTTTTTTATGATTGTCAGAATTAAAAAAAAGTAATAAACAGAAGGTTATTTGATTTTTATGGTAGCGGTAACAAACTAAAAAACGGTCATAAATGTGCGCGAACAATTATAAGGAAAAAAGAAAAGTGCACTTTTTTAATTATTTGGATTTTTCTCCGTTGGCTACTTGCATGATTTTTTTAAACAAATTGCACCCACATTTATGAGTGGTCATATTTTAGAACGTTTCGAAAAATTTAAAACGCACACGAATCAGGTTTATAGCCACCCTTAAAAGATGCGCGAATTCATAAGTACCTCTCAGTAAAATATTGAAACTTACGTAGTATTTACAGGTGTTAACTGATCGATTTTTGTCATTCAACAAGTGTCTCCGAACGCGTAAAGTACGGCTTTTTTAAAGTGACAAAAAAGTAATAAAAGTATAAAACCGAAATGAGTGCAAATTGTCCAGAAAATATCAATTTATTTTGTTACGTTTGTGGCAAAAGAGCTTTTTCAACAAATGCTGCATTAGTCACTGAGCAAGTGGAGCGCGCTTTTAAACTTTATTTTGATTGCGAAATAATTCGCGGCGTTTCGTGGGTCCCAGACAAAATTTGTAAAACGTGCCACAATGGTCTTAACATGTGGATCCAAGGGAAACGCAGTTCACTTCGTTTTGGTGTACCAATGATTTGGACTGATCCAGGAGAGCACAATTCCGACAACTGTTACGCTTGCGCAAACAAAATATGTGGAGTAAATCGTAAAGGCCTTAAACAAAGAGTTTACATATCTGTTAAAAGTACACAAATACCTCTACCGCATTCGGATGAAATACCAATTCCACCGCTTCCAAGTCCTGACAGAGAAACTTCTTTTTCTATTGAAACAATGGATCAATCGAATTTCACCTATAAACCAACACCAGAAGCCGGCCCATCGAACAAAATAATTCCAATATCACAAGCAAGAATGGATAAGATTGTTGCAGAATTAAACCTTTCTCAACGTGAAGCAGAAAAACTTGCCCAACTTTTGAAAGAAGGCAACAATTTGGAGCCTAATGTCAAAGTCACCGGATATCGAAGACGACAATTGCTATTCCAACGGTACTACACACTCAACGAAGGGAACACATTTGTTTACTGCCACGATATAAAGGGACTGATGGAGGCGATGGACTTTAATTATGTCGCAACTGATTGGCGAATGTTCATCGGTTCTTCGAAATCAAGCCTGAAAGTCGTTTTACTACATAAATATAATAAAAAACCAAGCATTCCCATTGGCTACAGCACAGATATGAGCGAAACATACGATTTCATGAAAATAATTTTGGATAAAGTTTGCTACACTGATCACATGTGGCGGATCAGTTGTGATCTAAAAGTCGTGGCGATGCTAAGAGGTCTCCAAGGAGGCTATACGAAAAACATGTGTTTCTTGTGTCTTTGGGATACCTGATTTAAAGGAAACCAATATGAAACGCATGAGTGGCTTGCTCGAGATCCAACGGAGAAAGGACACTACTGCGTAAATGATCCACTGGTGCCAATGGAGAACGTCCTCATGCCCCCTCTCCATATCAAACTGGGAATCGTAAAAAATTTCATCAAGGCCATTGTGAAGCAACCGAAAATTCTTGATTGTTTGGAAAATATTTTCCCACGAATCAGCGAAGCAAAATTGAAGGAAGGTGTTCTGAATGGGCCGGATATACGAAAGCTCATGAAATCAAAGGAATTTAAAGGTGCTTTAGATGGTAACGATTACTTTGCGTGGAGGGCAGTGAAGAAAGTCATATGATATTTTTTGGGAAATACGCGAGCACACAATTACCCCGCTCTTGTGACCAAGATGTTGCACTACTTCCAGAAAATTGGAGTGAATATGTCCCTCAAAATTCACTTCTTGCATCACCGTCTCGAATACTTCAGCAAGCAGCTAGCCTCAGAGTCGGATGAACATGGCGAGCGCTTCCATGAAGTGGCAATGCCAATGGAAACGCGACATAAAGGCAAAAGGCTCGATACAATGAAGAGGAAGAAGAAGAATATACAATTGGAGTTTCCTCCGAGGGTAAGTCACAAAAATGAAGTTAACTGACTGATTAAAAACAATTGATTTTTTCCAGTTGAAGACAGATCCTCATCCGATACAGACTCTGAACAAGTAGGCGAACCACCACGCAAGAAAGTAAAGGGCGCAAGCAAACGAAAAAAAGTTTTGCGTTCATCGATTTTTATAACCTATGTATCTATGTAATAACCTAATAATTACCTGTAATAATTTTTAATTTTACATGTTAATAATTATAATAAATAATATATAATAAATATTATCCAAATTCATTGAAACATAAAATCAATATTCTTGTCAAAATGAGATACCTTCACTTAATTTTGAATAAAAGCGAAACGCGTCCATCGATTTTCATGATCTATGTCTCATTTTGTTTAAAGGTTATGAGACTTTACGTGGAAGCAATAGGACTTGACACTTTTTTTACCGTTTTGGATTTTTTATGAATTAAAAATAAAAAAATTAAATTTTTTAGGCAAAAAATAGTTTTTTTCTTCATACATTTATTTATAACTGCGAAACTGTTGCTTATGTAGCGAAACGTTGTATGAAAAGATTAAAGGAATTTTAATTCCTAATTTTTTTAAATTTGTTTCAGCAAAATCGGTTCTCGAGTTATGTCAAAAAAAGACCACCAAAGGTCACAATTTCCCCTATATGATAGTTACTAACTTCAAATCGATATATCTCGATTCCTAGACGTGACCCAGCGAAACGCCGGGACACGTATAACTTCTTTTTTACCGATATAACATTTCCCGTTGGTTTCATCCCATCCCGATTTTGACTATCGCATAGTGTAATGTGCGTATTTTTTTCTCCACCGCAGTATGCAATTATTTTTCTAACACTCTATTTAACAACATGAAATTTGTTTACTATTTTTTGTGAATTTTTCAAATTGGCTCCATGATATAACCCATAAACAAGAATGAAATAATTACCCGAATTTGTGGATTTAATTCAAGTGAAACAATTATCAATGAAGTGAAATAAAATACTAAACAAAAATGAAATAACGCTATATTTTTGGAGATTAATTTTATGACGAAATAACTACCCCATTTAAAAATTAAGTCCCCAATTAAAAATCTTAGGTTTTGAAATATTAAGTAACAATACATCTTAGGCATTAAAAAGTAATGTTTTTTGATATGAAGCTTTCAAAGATGTATAATTCAGAAAAAGCATTCTTTATTCATTAATTTTTGATTTTTTATTTTAAAAACTGTAACACGAAATCCATTACTTTGTGTCAAGATGCATTTTTAAGTCATCTTAATTGCTGAAAGAACAACTTTAACATACGTATGTTTTTATACCCACCACCAGAAAATGATGGAGAGTATATCATGTTTGACATTCCGTATGTAACACGACGAAGTAATCATTTAAAACCCCACAAAGTATATATATTCTAGGTCCTCGAGAAAATCTGTCTGACTGTCTGTTGAAAGCAGCATAGCGCTTAGGGCAGACATCTTAGGTGGACTATGTCTTGTATTAATAAAGTTTGTTTTAAAAACAGGATAGCTGTTGACTTTTAAACCTAAAAAATTATAAAAAATTGAGTTGAAACTTTTAAGGATCTTTTGATTTATTGCAGTTTTGCACTGACAATTTACATCTTTTAAATTCAAGCTATTAAGCAGTCGAGAGACAAAACTTAGGAAATTCATATCAACATCATGTTTAACTATCTGGTGAAAATTAAATTCGTGACAAATACCGCTTTTATAGAAATTGCTCAAAATATCGCGTAAACATAAAATTTTAATAAATGACACTTCCGAATCAAAGGGAAGTCAAAAAATTTTAAATTGCAAAAATTTTATTAACTTTTTCTGCAAGAACTCCATGACTAAAAAAAAAAATAATTTTTTCACGAGTCGCAGTTTTAGTTATTAAATTGATATATATTTTTTAAAATTTTGAATGAAAATAATATTATGGTGAAATTTAATCACTTTCCTAGGAAAATTTACGCTCTTGACTACACTGTATCCGACGCAAAAATTATAAAAATACGTTGTTGCAAGGAATACATACTTGATTATGAAATATGGACAAAATGATTTTATCGCGATCCTGCTTGAAATATAAAAACTCATACACAAGTCTTTGTCTGTTAATAAAGCACATTATTTACTATGTATTAGTAATGTTAATGCGAAACTTCAGTTTTTTGAGTTATGACGTTGTTACAGCAAATGAGCAATATGACATTAGGTCTTCGAAAAGTATCTGTAAATAATCATCTTAATGGTTAAAATTGATAACGTGGAAGAAATTTGAGAAACATCATTTAAACCGACTACAGTGGTACAAATGACAAATGACGTAATTTATACTATTGCGAAGTATAAATTACGTTGATATTGATGTCAAATGAAATCAATTTATTTGCTTAATACTAAAATTCAGGGGGTGTCAAAATATTGTGAGGACTTACAATTGTATGGATCAGAAAAATGTTCTTAACCTTAAAAATCAGCAACACATATTTCGCATTATAGTTCCAATTTTTAAATAATAAAAACTATTTTCGATGTAAACTTATTACTAAGTAAGACACATGTTTAAAAATTTTCGAAAATTTACTTAAAAAAAAAAAACCAAAATCACACCTTTTGTAATGAATATTATTTTGAGTAGTAAGGTTTAAACGACAATATTTTTCATAAAATATATCCATTCACACCCATATTTTTAGCCAATTAACAATTCTTGCCATTTACAAAATTGTTTAAAAAATAAAATTATTATTATTATTATTATTTTTAGTTTAAATTTGACAACTTTACAATTTCTACGTGTATTAATAAAAATAATTAACACTAACATAGTTTGCCCGCACAAAAATTGCTTAATAAAACCACAAATCAGGGATTGTCAGAAGAAAAAAATTTTGAAAATATTTTTACTAAAATTTTGGAAATTCCTCAGACATAAAATTACTACAGTTATTTTTTTCAATTATTTTAATTAATTATTTTTCCTCAAAGAAAAAGTGAGATGATCCTCAAATATCTAAATGCGCACAGAGAAAAAACATGAATGCAGAATTATCGCAGGAACAATATTATGTTCTCATTGTTAATTTTATTGTTCATGATAACAATGTTTTTCTTTAAATTTTGTCATTTAATGCTTACACTCAATAAAAATTTTAATATGGTTGACTGCAAAAAATTATATGTTTTTAAATATTTTTAACAGAAACATTTACTTCTTTACCATTACTTCTGAAACCACTAAATATTTGCAGTCTTTTCCTTTTTCTTAAACCATTTTCTGTTTTTAAATCATATTAATATTATTTTTTATTATTATTATTATTCCCATAACAATAAATTGTTTCACTTATCTCTATTATTTTCAATAAAACAAAATTATAAAAAAAATTTTATTTAGTATGTTTTATTTTAATATACGATAAGATGAAATAATATTTATTACAAAATGAAATAATAATATGATAAGATGGGATAATAATATGATAAAACGGAATAATAATATGAAAAATGACATAATAATATGACAATGGGGTATAATAATAAAATAAAATAGAATAATAATATAATAACATAAAATCATAATCTGATAGAATGGGATAATGATGTAATAAGATTGTTAAATTATATTATCATATTTTAAAATTTAAAATTTTTAAGTTTAAAAAAGTCACTTTTTTTAAATTTTACTAGGAAACTTTTAAATATATTCACTAATACCATCAAACATTGGAAATCTTATACATTTTATTTCAATAACTCAGTTGGTTTTGATATTGAGCGTAATTTTGCCAAAAGTTTACATAAACTTCTAGTTTGTACTAATTTTTTTACGCGATCTGATTCTACATCCATTCGCGTCACTTTATATATATTTTTTTAAATTTTTGATGGTGGCCCATATATGTTTATATTTTCTAAATTTATACCAGTATACCCTAACTATTAATAAGCGACATGTGTGTGGTAAATATAATGTAATTAAATAAGTCCCCAAAATAAAATTTAGGGACTCAATTCATTTGGAGAATTTAGGGATCTATTTCAAATTAAATAACTTTCCAATTAATAAAGAAAATGAAACTCCCCAAAATTAAATAACAGCCCCAATTATTGTCGTTGTAGCCCTCTGTACAAAATTTTGGGAATTTATTTCATTTTTATTTTGGGTAGTTATTTTGTAGGGAGTTATTTCATGGATTTTTTCCAGTTGAAGACAGATCCTCATCCGATACAGACTCTGAACAAGTAGGCGAACCACCACTCAAGAAAGTAAAGGGCGCAAGCAAACGAAAAAAAGTTTTGCGTTCATCGATTTTTATAACCTATGTATCTATGTAATAACCTAATAATTACCTGTAATAATTTTTAATTTTACATGTTAATAATTATAATAAATAATATATAATAAATATTATCCAAATTCATTGAAACATAAAATCAATATTCTTGTCAAAATGAGATACCTTCACTTAATTGTGAATAAAAGCGAAACGCGTCCATCGATTTTCATGATCTATGTCTCATTTTGTTTAAAGGTTATGAGACTTTACGTGAAAGTAATAGGACTTGACACTTTTTTTACTGTTTTGGATTTTTTATGAATTAAAAATAAAAAAATTAAATTTTTTAGGCAAAAAATAGTTTTTTTCTTCATACATTTATTTATAACTGCGAAACTGTTGCTTATGTAGCGAAACGTTGTATGAAAAGATTAAAGGAATTTTAATTCCTAATTTTTTTAAATTTGTTTCAGCAAAATCGGTTCTCGATTTATGTCAAAAAAAGACCACCAAAGGTCACAATTTCCCCTATATGATAGTTACTTACTTCAAATCGATATATCTCGATTCCTAGACGTGACCCAGCGAAACGCCGGGACACGTATAACTTCTTTTTTACCGATATAACATTTCCCGTTGGTTTCATCCCATCCCGATTTTGACTGTCGCATAGTGTAATTTGCGTATTTTTTTCTCCACCGCAGTATGCAATTATTTTTCTAACACTCTATTTAACAACATGAAATTTGTTTACTATTTTTTGTGAATTTTTCAAATTGGCTCTATAATATAACCCATAAACATTAGTTTGTACTAATTTTTTTACGCTCAACTTAAACCCGCTATAACTTTCGCGCCAGTACACGAAATGGTTAACGCGATCTGATTCTACATCCATTCGCGTCACTTTATATATATTTTTTTAAATTTTTGATGGTGGCCCATATATGTTTATATTTTCTAAATTTATACCAGTATACCCTAACTGTTAATAAGTGACATGTGTGTGGTAAATATAATGTAATTAAATAAGTCCCCAAAATAAAATTTAGGGACTCAATTCATTTGGAGAATTTAGGGATCTATTTCAAATTAAATAACTTTCCAATTAATAAAGAAAATGAAACTCCCAAAAATTAAATAACAGCCCCAATTATTGTCGTTGTAGCCCTCTGTACAAAATTTTGGGAATTTATTTCATTTTTATTTTGGGTAGTTATTTTGTAGGGAGTTATTTCATGGATTTTTTCCAGTTGAAGACAGATCCTCATCCGATACAGACTCTGAACAAGTAGGCGAACCACCACTCAAGAAAGTAAAGGGCGCAAGCAAACGAAAAAAAGTTTTGCGTTCATCGATTTTTATAACCTATGTATCTATGTAATAACCTAATAATTACCTGTAATAATTTTTAATTTTACGTGTTAGTAATTATAATAAATAATATATAATAAATATTATCCAAATTCATTGAAACATAAAATCAATATTCTTGTCAAAATGAGATACCTTCACTTAATTGTGAATAAAAGCGAAACGCGTCCATCGATTTTCATGATCTATGTCTCATTTTGTTTAAAGGTTATGAGACTTTACGTGAAAGTAATAGGACTTGACACTTTTTTTACTGTTTTGGATTTTTTATGAATTAAAAATAAAAAAATTAAATTTTTTAGGCAAAAAATAGTTTTTTTCTTCATACATTTATTTATAACTGCGAAACTGTTGCTTATGTAGCGAAACGTTGTATGAAAAGATTAAAGGAATTTTAATTCCTAATTTTTTTAAATTTGTTTCAGCAAAATCGGTTCTCGAGTTATGTCAAAAAAAGACCACCAAAGGTCACAATTTCCCCTATATGATAGTTACTTACTTCAAATCGATATATCTCGATTCCTAGACGTGACCCAGCGAAACGCCGGGACACGTATAACTTCTTTTTTACCGATATAACATTTCCCGTTGGTTTCATCCCATCCCGATTTTGACTGTCGCATAGTGTAATTTGCGTATTTTTTTCTCCACCGCAGTATGCAATTATTTTTCTAACACTCTATTGAACAACATGAAATTTGTTTACTATTTTTTGTGAATTTTTCAAATTGGCTCTATAATATAACCCATAAACATTAGTTTGTACTAATTTTTTTACGCTCAACTTAAGCCCGCTATAACTTTCGCGCCAGTACACGAAATGGTTAACGCGATCTGATTCTACATCCATTCGCGTCACTTTATATATATTTTTTTAAATTTTTGATGGTGGCCCATATATGTTTATATTTTCTAAATTTATACCAGTATACCCTAACTGTTAATAAGTGACATGTGTGTGGTAAATATAATGTAATTAAATAAGTCCCCAAAATAAAATTTAGGGACTTAATTCATTTGGAGAATTTAGGGATCTATTTCAAATTAAATAACTTTCCAATTAATAAAGAAAATGAAGCTCCCAAAAATTAAATAACAGCCCCAATTATTGTCGTTGTAGCCCTCTGTACAAAATTTTGGGAATTTATTTTATTTTTATTTTGGGTAGTTATTTTGTAGGGAGTTATTTCATGGAGCCTTCAAATTATTATGCATAATACTATTATGATAGCAGCATTAATATGTTTTTAGGTATTTCTTGGAGGTGATGGCCAATAAAAGACCGATCATCACTAAATTTTTCAATACACTTTCGACTTTCGTTAAACTAATTTTCAGAATTAAGCTTATATGAGAGCTAAGGCCAATTATGGACTGATCTTCGTGATATTTTGCAAACTTATTTATGCTTATATAATATTTTTTAAGATATTTATGAGCTTAAAATTACAATTCGAAAAACATTTGTATGGGAGGTAGGAGAAATAATGTGCCGAAATCTAAAAAAATCTATCAATTTCATCCTTGTACAAAATTTAATTTTTGTGCCAAATTCTATTATCTTAATATCTTAAAAATTTCGATCTGCCCAAGGTTTACGCAAACAGATTTCCAGCCAGACAGACATCGTTATCTAGACTCAAAAAGTGATTTTAAGTCGAGCGGTGCATTTTTGGGGTAAGTGTTTAACCAATACATTTATGCGTTATAAATATCAGCACAATGTCATTCATGCAAAATTAAATATTTTCTATTTAAAATTTGCAACAACTTCCTCTTTTCAATGACATCTCACACTCATACCGAGACTTCCTAGTTTTGTTAACAAGTTATTAGTGAAAATCAAGACGGGATATTCCAGAAAAATTAAATTTACCATCCAGTTTTCGCTAGATGCAATTCTTATACTGAAGGTTATCTAAAACCCAGGAATACATACTCCCGAAAAACTGAATTTTGCCATCGACTCTTCCTTGGATGGAATCCTTATACTGAAACTTTTCTCAAAACTTGTCTTCAATATTAAATTCTCTTCAGATCCTGTAAACTCAGAACATGTATTTTGTGAGAAAGCAGAAATGTTACAACGGAAAATTTTTCTTAAGATTTGATGCGACTTTTTATAAAACAATTATTTAAGTAAGAAACTCTTCTGAATCCTTGTTTGCATTGCATTATTCTAAATAATGAAAAGGGCTTTCAAAAATTAATGTACGCTCCTGTATAACACTTAGTTGATACATTCAAAAGATCTTAAGCTACTTTACGACTACCAGTTCCATAAACTGTAAGTAGCTCAATTAATTTTCAGCTTTTTATTTCTAAAAAAAAACTTAAATCGATATACACATTTTCACATGAATGCTTTCTTGGCAATCTTTATTCAGCATAGTCTACAATTACAAGAAACTATGCGAAACATCTAGAAGCTGAACTGAAACAAAAAATAGCATCATTAACATAAAACACTTACAATTTGATAAAGCCTTCCAGCTGAAATACAGCACCTAGAGTAGTATTTAATGAATCGTTCTAAAGTCACCATCATCAAAATGATAATTTACGAGGAAAAAAAATGTACAAGTTTTATTTAAAAGTTTTTAGTTTTTATTTTTATGGCTTTGTAAAACTACTTACGAAAACACGTACAAAAGAGGTGTGAACACTTTAATTTGCTTTTTCTGTTTTTTTTTTTTTTGCTTTTTAAATTTTAAAACTATTTACAAATTTATTTTTACCTTTTTTTTTCCTAGATGATAGATGATTTGATCATATATTTTATTGATCAAGTGGCATTAACATCACATTTTTAGTTTTAGTATTTCAATTTCTTTCAGGTCTCTACCGTATTGTCTGTAAATTTATTATATAAAACTTAAAATTTATTTTAAATAATTAAGTCATATTTTAGAAAATTATGTTATTCCAACACGATTTTGCACTTTACCATAATTTCAACGTTAAATG
Source organism: Protocalliphora azurea (assembly GCA_932274085.1). Taxonomy (NCBI): domain Eukaryota; kingdom Metazoa; phylum Arthropoda; class Insecta; order Diptera; family Calliphoridae; genus Protocalliphora; species Protocalliphora azurea. The sequence goes on along the minus strand of OW026519.1, from coordinate 118,897,753 downwards.
GCTTTAAAATAAATTCAAAAAACAAAAACCATTAAAAAAAGCAATGGCGTTTTCTAAGTTAAAAAACATTTCAACTAGTTTTTCAACTCGAAAACTTAACTGTTGACTACCTTTCAAACTGACTTTGTTTTTTTGTTCGTAATAATTTTGAACGTTGTTGACCGGAGTAGAAAAAAAAAATTAAAAAACAAAGTAAACTGAACTAGAGCTACAAACTCGTCTATCTCATTGTTATGCTGCACAGACGGCACAATTTTAACACTTTAAGAAAAAAGTTAATCAAACAACTGTATGGCTTCAAGTCATTCATTTATTTGTCCGAAGATAAGAGCTGAGGTTGATGAGCAATTAGTTAAACTGCATTAAAGTTTATTTTTTATATAAAGTCTTTAACTATTTAATTACATTAATAAATCAATATATCAACACTAATTTATAGAAATCATGAAAGACGAAAAATTTATGCAGAAGATATTTATGTTCTATTTTATGTAGTAATGCTGGAATTCTGGTACATAAATTACGACAGATTTTAATGTTTTGGTTAGAATCTACTCTTATGTATTTATACATGTATGTAAGTATACTATATCTAGATATTAAAATCTATAATTTAAAAGTAAACATTAATGGTGTTCTATAAAATTTTTGTTTTTAATATTGTCGGTGTAAGTTAAATAAGATCTTTTATAATATACCGCATTTAGGAAAGATGTCATCTCCGTACAGTTGGTATATATGAGCATGTTATACCTAATTAAAAAAAACATCAAAAAATATGACAGATAACACTGTATCCTTAAATATTCTTGAGATTTTAAAACAAATTTTTTCTAAAAATATATACATTTGGAAAATATCATAATGAAGTATCTTTATCCCATATTTTGTACTTTTGCCTTAACAGTTGAAATTTTGGCCCGTCTTGTTCGCCGTTTATTTAAATCTTCTTTTCATATTATATGTCGAAATTTTTAGTCTTTGGGATGAAGCCTAAAGAATATTATTGTAATCGATTCATAATTTCACGTTGCTCGTATAAATGCTAATTGTATTAGATTTTCATATTTATATATGAAAATTAGATCAGATACGTTTTTTATGAGAATTAATTTAACATATTTTTAAGTTTTATATAACTAAAATAGCTATATTTTGTTTGCATGCTTGAAGACTAGCTAACTAATAATTTGGTTTTAAAACTTAATTTTTAATAACAATTTTAAAGTCGTTGTTTTCACTAAAGTAATAAATAAACAGCAATACAAATTTTGTACTTAAAATTGCATATTATCATCTTTGACATACTTATCTGTGGAAAATAATTGTTGAGAATTTTCAAGGATATTAACATTTTAGATTTTTGTTGTATGGTGTAATAACACAGACATTTTTCTCAAGCTTAATATAATCAACTTTGGTGCTATTTAGCTAGGGTTTGGAGTTTCCCATAATATTTCTCTCTCTTCCCGGGAAACGGGAACGAAAAAATCTATTTCCTGGAAATTCCCGGGAATTCTTCTAATTTTTAATTAAGAGAAAAAGTAAGGTTTTAAAAGTTATATAAAAATGTTTTATATATGATTTTAAATCTATGCGAATATTTAATTTCCCGTTTTCCTGGGAAAATTAAAAAAACTCCCGGTAATTCCCGGAAACGAAACCCTATATATAACTAATCGCATATTTTGACAGGAATAATTAAAAATTATTTTTCTGAAATTTTATATACGTTCCACCGTACTTAGGCAGAAATTTTAATTATAATATAACTAGGGTAACCTAAAATATACAATATAATATATTTTGCTGTGCCTAAAATATAGAATAAAACTAGATATCATTCCATTTTGGAAAATTATATATTATATTACTATTATAAAATAATAGCACATTTTTCGCATTTTTATTTTAAAACATATTTTGTCATACTTTCGTGGAATGTAATTACTTTAAAGCTTCGTTTAGTTTCTAATAATCATATTCTAATAACCATATATCATATTTTTATCATATTTGTGCTTCTTCCATAGTTTAGGTTTCAACAAGACCCAAATAGATAAGACACCAAGAAAGGTGTGTACTGCTGGTATAAAATGTTGAATTTTGTAGATATGGGTGATTAGATATTACATACCCCCAAAATTCGGATTTATTAAAAAAAAAAAATTTAGCTTTTTAAATAGCAGAAAACCCTTTAACACTTGTTTTGTTTTTTCTTCCTAAAACTTACTATATTTTATTAGAAGTTAAAATGAGCCATCCTTTGATAAACTCTGATTAGAATTATAGAATATATGATTTTTTTTTTAAATCATAAAATCATAATATTCTATTATTTTACGTTTATCTAGTTGCTGCCACATTTGTAACGCCAAATTTGATTTTATAGAGAGAGAGAGAGAGTATTTGGAATAAGTATTAAAAATATATGTCTTCCAATAAAGTGTGGGTTGAAAATGGATCTAAAATCCAAAAAATTCGAATAAAAAAATATAAAATTTAATTGTGTCGTTTCACTGTAGCACTTAAAAATTCAAAATATAAAAATTCAAAATAGACCCAAAAAATTTTAACAAAATATGCATTTATTTTTCATTATGAAAAGAAAACGAAAAAACAAAAATCAGTAAGGGAAAGTGGGATATTGTGGCATATGGGGAAATGAAGAAAATTTTGCCTTTTTCACATTAAAACATTACATGTTTTATATTATTGCTCTACACTTCCAAATTTTATTTCATCAATGAAACCTTTGACTTTATTGTTTTTCGAGCGCAAGCAAATAAAATTTATTGCAATTTATTTTCAAAAACATAATGTTTTATCAGATCTCTACCTGGCGTTAAAATTTAAATTAATTTGATAAATTTTTCATTTTGCTGAAAATATAGCAAATAATTGTATTTCTTATTAGTTTAATCCACAATGACTTAAACATATAACGAAAATCTATCAACACAGAACAAAAGTATGATGACTTAGTAAAAGCAATAGAACATATGAAGATTGAAAATAAATCAATAAACTTCATAGCGATAAGACTAAAATTTCCTAGAACAAATACGTAATATTACGAGGGCGGTTCAATAAGTCCGTGACTTTCCGAACTTCACTCGTAGTTATATGAAATCCAACACTATTCCTATCAATTACCACCTATTAATAGACTACTGTCAAATTTTGAGCAAGTGTCGTCATTTACTTTGCGTTTAATATCTGTTCAAAACATACAATCTCGTGCATTTTTCTAAAAACGAAAAAAATTAAATTTCGAGTGCTCATTAAACATTATTTTTTGAGAACAAAACCATCAATCAAACCAAGGAAAAGCTCGATAAATACTATGGAGACTCTGCAGCATCTATTTCAATGTAAAAAAGTGGTTTACTGACTTTCGTTGTGGTCGCACAAGTACAAATGACGCTGAACGTTCTGGACGGCCAATTGAGGTCAGTACACGATATGGTGTTGGCCGACCGAAGAGTAAAAGTGCTTGAGATTGTTGATGCCATAGGCATTTCATATGGTAGTGTGGTTTCGATTTTAAATGATCAGCTGGGTTCAAGAAAGTTGTCTGTAAGGTGGGTACCGGGTTTGCTCTCAATTGACCATAAACGAAAACGTGTGACAACTTCAAAGGATTGTTTGGAGTTGTTTAACCGCAATCCGAATGACTGTGGCTGAAACATGGATCCATTACTGTACTCCGGAGACAAACAATGGGTTTCTCCGCGTGAACCTGCTCCGAAGAAGGCCAAGAAAAGTTTCTCGTACAATAAGGTGATGGCAACAGTTTTTTGGAATGCACGCGGGATAATCCACATCGATTACCTTCAAAAGGGAAAACCAATAAACGGCGAATATTATGCCAACTTACTAGACTGATTTAATGAGGATTTAAAAAGAAAACGACCCTATATGGCCATGAAAAGTTATTTTTCATCAAGATAATGCACGGGTGCACACATGTGCAGTCTCAATGCCAAAATTTTATGAATTGGGCTATGAATTGGTACCTTATCCTCCATATTCTCCGGATTTAGCCACTAGTGACTACAACATAAAGAAAGGGCTCGGTGGAACGAGATTCAGCTCCAACGATGAAATTATTGACCAAAAAAATGCCTATTTTAAGGACCTCGAAAAATCCTATTTTTTACGCAAATTAAATGACGACACTTGCTCAAAATTTGACAGTAGTCTATTAACAGGTGCTACTTGATGGGAATAGTGTTGCATTTCATATAAATACGAGGGGAGTTCGAAAATTCACGGACTTATTGATCCACCCTCGTACATTGACTTCTTAAAGTAAGAAAATCTGGGTTTAAAAATAGCGGAAATAGAGAATGTTGTAAAAATACACACGTTGTATGACGAAGTTCATGAAAGTGTTCTGTGTACTTAAAATGTGTGAAAATTATGGCAATTTATTACACTTATGAATTAGACTATTCAAAATATGAGAAATAACTGCCCATTTTTATATACTTTATTTTATAATTTTCTATCAGTTTTTAGTTTAACTATCTATTTACATGCCTTGCTTGAATTTTGATATTCAAGTGGTCTCGTAAATACTAAAATCATTTAAAAATATTTTATAAACACTTAACATATTTAAACTTGCCATTCTTACTACATTCCACTTTACCTTAACATTTCTAATTTTACCCAAAATAATTGATTTGAAAAACTTCAAAAAATATCACCGAAAGGTAAAAGAATCTTATTATTTTTATGCAAAACGTTGAACAATAATCCATTCTATATGAGCCGTTTATTTTTAAGTCCATTGACAAAAAGTTGAAGTTAGGTATGCATGTATTTAAATTTGTACATAATTATTTTATTCTTATTTAATATAAAGTATTGAAACTTGCTAAGATTTCTGAATGAATAATGAAAAAACATAAATTAGGATAAAATTGTTATATAAAAATTTAACTATTTTTATGACTAAATAGATTTTTTTAAAGGAACCTATGCCATTTTCCAAATAAACGGCTCATATAACAGTTTCATTGCAGGGTTTAAGAGATTATTTGTTGGTATTTTATTGAAGTTATATTGATATATCAAATCGAAATTTCTTAGGACCATGACGGGTGCAGTATGGTACATAAGAAATGAGAATATTCATAGAAACTTTGATATACCTCTGGTAAAGGAAAAATTTAGAAAATTCAGTGGAAAATATATCCAAAAACTTCTAAGCCATCCAAACCCACTCGCTAGGCTCCTTGTTGAAGTTAAAACTTACTCAAGGCTTCGTAGAGCCGACCTACTACTCTACTCTTGAGAGGCATAGTTTAATATCTTAGCTCTCCGAAGTGAGTAAATAGCTTTAAATTTAGTTTTTAAGATTTAAATACTTACTTTGAGGCCTACTAAAGGCAGATTCAGTAAATAAATGGAAAGTAAATAAAAAAAAAGATTAACATATGTTCCACTGTCCCCTCCACATTTTCTCCTATATTATAATTTATAGTATTTTTAATCGCTTAAACTATGTTTTAAAAGACTAATGCTAGTTCTTTGTATTTTTAATTTGAATTTTTATATTTAATTTTTTTTAAATATATATTCGTAACTCTGATTTTGATATAAGCTTAGTAAGGTATACTCTTTTTTATATAAACAAGTTGTCAAATGTGGAAAATTACCATTCTACATCTAATGTAATATGTACGTATTTGAATAATTTGAATATTTCAAGTTCAGAAAGAAAGAATTATTCTAAATACTAAATATCATTGGAATGTAGAATAATGCTTTAGAATATTTTAATTATCACAAAACTTTGCGTTAATAACGGCTTGCAACTTTAGTTTTATTTTTCGGCAATAGCGCTTTCTGCAATTTCGATTATCTCAATAGTACTATCAATTAAACTAATTGAAAAGAATAGTAATCCTCTAATTTAGTAATAGTTTCACTAAGAATTTCATAATTGGAACAGGCAAGCGGGAGATTGGTTTTAACATTTTTTAATACTAGTTTGACTTCTTTAATAGCAGTAGAGTCCTTATCATTCTACTCTACTTTTACAGCATCAAGACAATAAATATCCCCATCTCGTAATCACCGCTTGAGGAGGAAGTGGCGAATTGAGATTATTATACACTACACCACCAAAGATGGTTGGGGTATTATGCGTGCAACACCCATCTTGAAGCATACCAATCAGCTCAGAATCACTTTTTTAGTCGATTTAATGATGTCCGCCCGTCAATCCGTCTGGCTGAACGGCTGGCTGACTGGACAGTTGGATGTCCATGTAAATTTGTGCACAACATACAGGTCGAATTTTGATGGACGTACACAATGGTGTGGGGTATCATATGGTCGGGCTTGACTGACTATGTCTTTCTTACTTATTTTTACTTAATTTTGCTACGCATATAGTGGAATCAATATTTCCATTTACATTATTCAAGAAAAGTTGGAAGTTTTAAAGGGGACCAACGACTACGATATTCCTCCATATCGGTTTGAATCAATGTTTCATCTTAAGTTTCGGAGACAAAAAAAAAAGGAAAAACTGTTTTTGGACTGATTCAAGTTTAAGAATGTAAACATTATATTTTTGGTTCTAGATTAGCGAATCGTATTCCAGAATAAGCCTAGCTAATGTAGTAAATAACGCATCCGTCACATAAGGATCAGTGAATTCTTTTGAACGCCTTTTTATATAACTTAAAACACCATATACCTTGCTCACAGTCATTACTATATGATATTTGAAGTTCAGTTTCCTATAGAAATGTACTCCTAAATCGATGAAGGAATCAACCGAGATAAATTCTTTATCAACAATATTGTAAGCATAGCAATTTGGAGAATATTTATAGAAAGACAGGCAGTAGAATTTTTCAAGATTTAGTTCCATTAGGTTGATGTTGCATCAATTATTAAAGCTGGGTATTGTCGATTTAAAATATTTTCTTTATTTTATCATCTTCATACATTAGGATCTCGCAATAATGAATGTAATTCGGAAGATCATTTATAAAAAGTAGAAATAAGATGACTTGTGAGAAGTAACATTCACATGCTAAGACATTGTGTTATTTAAAATTACATATTCTTCAGATAGGAACAAATCCACTTAAGGAAGTTGCTACAAAGTCCAATTGCATCTGGTTTAACAATTAACAGATCATGGTTAACTTTGTCAAAGGCTTTGCTAAAATCAATATATACTACATCAGTTTGTAATCTTCTGCGGAAACCGGAAGTAATATGTAATATTAATCTCATCAATCTGGTAGATGTTGGTGTTGTATTTTTGATTTTTATGGATGAAATTTGTGGCCATAATATCGATGTTATAATTTTTTAAAATACTTTAGGAATAGTACTAAATTTTGCTATTGCTCTATAATTTGTCGCTGCGGTTCTACTACCCGATTTATAAAAGGAAATTATATAGGAGTTCTTCCATCTTTATGGAAAAGTACTGAACTTAAAAGAGTTATATATACATATGTGAGTAAGAGGCATTGCACAGTTTTTTAGGATACAAGTGGTAAAACCACCAGCACCAGGACTGAATGAACGTTAACGTTAACGTTTAAAAAATTTTAAAAACTGTTGCAATATTCAGGGACTATGTACTAATCGATGGTAATTGTAATTCAAATTATAACGGTTCATTCGATTTCTCAACCACGCCAATGTCGCAGTTTTCCAAAGAGGTCCATTTATTTTAATTTCTTTTGTAAAAAGAACTGCTGCAGCAATGCACATCTCAAATATTGAATAAAAGTTATGTATAGCTGGGTCAAAATTACTTCTATCTTCCTTAAAGGATAATACTTCAAACGAGTTTACATTGGACAATAGCTAATTCACCATTTGCAAGTTCTCGATTACAGCATAGTGCCGGGACAACATTATGGGCTTCAGTTTTATGTTGAATTGGTGTTGAAATTTGAAGTGTTGGATGATGTCGATACTCAACAGATACATAACTGATTTTCTCGAACTACATCAGATAAGGAAGTATTATTTGCAAACACTAAGTCTAATATTCTATTCTTAGAGTTAGAAGCGCCATTTATTTGGAAAGCATTTTAATCGGAGAGGGACTTTAAAAAGTATTATATCCAATCAATTGCATTTATGGAAGCCTGTACTAAATACTGTGACCCAGGAAGCCGTTGGAATATTAAAGGTACCTAGTGTAACTAAGTGATCATATGGATTAAGTCTATAAGCAATGGATTTAGTTGCCAATGAATGATTTTCATACATCATAGGATTAGAGTTAGGAGGTATATGTGAACACGTTATGTATATTGACTTATTCATAATTTTTATACCCACAATTATTATTTCAGTAATCAAAGTTTTATCAATTATACTTTCTTCAGCAGGATATTCATTTGACAGGGAAAGTAAAATGCCGCCACCGAGTTTACTAACTCTATCTCTTCTAAAAATTTGATAATTATCGCATATTATCTCCGAATTATATGTATTACTATTAAGATATGTTTTAGTAAAAGCGATTACTTGGAATTTAAAATCGCAACTATTTAGTAATAAGTCAGAAAGTTTTATATTATATGATATATAATATTTAAACTTAAGAATGGTTTTAGTTTTTTTAGTTTATTGTACAGGAACATTTTTCAGGCAGAAAATTGGATTCACTACTTGTTCAAATAATTTAACAGGAACAATAATCTTGAATGATGCCCTATTTCTTGCATTTATTTAATCAACTCCTGAAACATATGGGCACCAATGCTGTGATTCAAAACTCCAACAATTACACTCAAAATATATCAGCCGACAATGTCTGTGGTTTCATCCATGCTTACCGATATAAATTTCTTTCTTAGAAATGATTTTATTTTTTCAAGATGAATATAGTAAACTTATACACTTTTTCAAAATTATTTTTTCTAGTCGTAGATTCAGATAGATTACTTTCATTTGTGTAGGTCTTTAAAAAATTCAATAAAATTGGATTAGATAATTTTTTCAAAATAATGCCTGCAGATATAAAAGCTTCATATATATAAGTTGAAAGTATCTGCATGCGCTTTTATGGTCAATTTTTTCACAATTCTTGATGCGTTTGCTATTAACGTGCTAATGAACAAGTAACTACGTTTCATAATTTACAGGCCTATTGCAAATTTTATAAAAGTATTTCATAAAAATGTGAAGTACATATATATTTAATACTAAAGTTTTGACGTTCGTACTTATGGTATTTTATCCTAAGGAATATTTATTCGGTAAACATCGCTTAATAATTTAATCTAACATTCTTACTAAATTTCACCAAGTAAAGATTCTTATAAAAAAAAACTAGCAATAAAATAAATTTTTATTAGAACTTCTGTAGGACACTTAAAATGATCGTTTACTTAAGTTGTTTAAAATTCACTAGAACACCTGTCATACGCATTTTACATCAAAATTAACAAATAAAAAATTAAATATGTGTATATGCATTACTAATAAAAATATGGCAAAATATAAATTTTCTATTAAATATGCACTAAAAAATTGACGCCACTTTTCTGTAAAATGTAATTGATCTGGAAAAAACAAGCACTAGCATGGAAATCTAATCCATATTAATTATAGTTCTGAAACTATCCTTTGGGTCCGCCAAAGAATTCATTATCATAAATTTTATTTGGTAATGCTATGAGACATGGCCGCGCATCAAAATTTAATTTCTTTCAACATTTTTTATATGCACTGCATGTCCGCGTAAGGAAACAAGATCAGCTGATTGCTATGTGCATTGGTCTTCTACTATAAGTACCGCACAAAGACGAAGACCATGATCGTTACACTATCAATAATTTTTCAGCTGGTTTTACCAAATGCTGAATGCAAACCAAAACAAATTTTTACATTAAAAATGTGTATATTAACATACAAATCGTTAGTGCGCAGACAAAATGCCCTCTGTGTTTTTCAACAACTTTTAAGAATAGCGAACATCTTATTTATTTAATTCAGCTATAGATTCTACAACAGCTGAGAAAAAATTGCAATTGAAAAAGTTAAAAAATATATACTTAAAAGAACACAAAACAATATACTATATATATATATATATATTTATTCACCTCGATGCATATGCTACGAAATGGATCAAACATATGATCTGAGTTGTCTATTTGGAATATTAATGAACACTTTACCGGAATCATTATTTCCATTAACAATAACGCTATGTTTCCAACAATCCTTCTACTTTTTAAAGTTGGAAGTTTTATAAGCCAAGCGGCTACGATACGGAGGAAAGTTTGAATCATGGTTCCATCTTAGGTCCCGGAAGAAAAAAAGGAGAATCTGTTTCTGGACTGATTCAAGTTTACGAATGCAAACATTATATTGTGGCTCTCAGATTACTGAACCGTATTCCAGAATAGGCCTAACTAATGTAGTAAGTAGGCTCTTCTTTTGAAAGTATTTTTGTATAACTTAAAACACCATATGCTTTATTTATTATTTTATGACGATTGAATTTGAGTTTTTTTTATCAAAATAATTGCATATTAGAGAATATCTATAGAAAGACATGCAATGACACTTCTTAAGATTCAGTTCCAATGCTGCACCATTTATTAAAGCTGGATATATCGGATTGTAGATTTAGTACGTCTTCTTCATTTTATAAAGGTAGGAATAGCTTTACATCATCTGCATACATTAGGATCTTGCAATGTTGAATGGAATTAGGAAGATCATTTGTAAAAAGTAGAAATAATAGTGGACCAAGATGACTCTTGTGAGACACCGGAAGTAACGTTCATATAGTTAGATATTGTGCTATTGGAAATTACACATTGTTTACGATTCTTCAAATAGGAAAAAATTTAAGGAAGGAATAGCATCTAGTTTAGCAATTAATAGCTCGTGGTTAAATTTGTCAAAGGCTTTGCTAAAATCTATATATACTACTATACTATACAGCTTGCAAAATTCTTCGAAAATCGGAATTAATATGTGATGATAATTCTATTAAGTTGGTAGATGTTGATCCTCCCTGGTAAAATCCATGCTGTTTTGATTATGGATGAAATTTGTAGCGATAATATCGATGTTATAATTTTCTCAAATAGTTTAAGAATGGCACTAAGCTTTGCAGTTGCTCTATAATTTGTCACTGGGCTTCTACTACCCGATTTATAGAGAAGAATTATACAGGAGTTCTTCCATCTTTTTGGAAAAATACTATATATGTGAGTAAGAATCATTGCAAATACTTCCGCACAATTGTTCAGGATACATGTGGGAATACCATCAGGGTCTGGACTGAATTAACTTTTTACACTTTTCAAATATTTCAAAACTGTTTCACTACCCAGGGACAATATATTAATTGATGGTGAATGTGGGATAGCAAATGGATATTTTTTATTATTATGTCTCCTCAAGGAAAATGTTGATGCAAAAAAAATCAGGAAATGCATTTGCTATTTCTTTATCATTGAAAAGCATTGCACTATTAATTTTCATTGTAGTCGGGTAAGAGGAAATTTTTCGCTTGGAATTAATAAATTATAAAACAGTTTCGGTTTCGTTTAACGTCTAATTTCATTTTATGAAGATAATTATTACAACGTCTCTTATTATTCAAATTATAACAGCTTCTAGCAATAAAATATTGACATTGAATATTCATATCATTATCTTAATCTTTTTAACAACTTCGGAAATAGTACAGGCATCTGAAAATAGATTAGTAAGTGAATGAACGATAAATAAAGTTTTCAGATGACTCAATGAAAAAATTTCTCAAAATTGCACATAATTTTTAGTCCTTCGGTAAAAATATCCCTCAATCCAAATACTTTGAGGATTAGTTCGTTAATAAGTGTATTATACAATTTGAAACATTAAATTTATGCACTATTAAATTCCTGATTAAATAAAAATTATAAGGTATATATTATGGCTGGTTAAATATAATTTTCTGTCGTTATCTTAAATTTTATATGCAATTCTACTTGATTCAAAAGAAATGCTAAATTCCAACCAAATTAAAACTGCCACTTACTACTAAAAACCTTTAACATATCAGGTTTTATTCAACATATCCTCTGTTTAATAGCAATTTTTGAAATTTGCAACCACTCTTGGCGACGAGTTGCATTAATTAACACTTTGCTTTGGAGTTAATTTTATGAATATGTTAACCTTGATATTTGTAACCTCGGATAAATCAGTAAATTTCATTTGTTGTTTACACTGTAGAAAAAAAAAGAAACTTGGATTTACATTAAGACAATAAATATTTGCATCACTTTAAGAATGAAAGTAACTTGATATTCAAAATTAAGAAAATTAGTCCTATATACATATGTATAACAAAGTGGCTTTAAGCGAGTAAATAGAAAAGTCGACTTAAACTGAATTTTCGATGAAGGAGTTAACGATTTCTATATGTCAGTAGAAAAATATTTAGCAAATATTATCGGCAAAGCCTATATAATATTTGGTATCTATGCGTTCAAGCGATTTCCAAAAGGCCTACCATGAAATCTATTATCAAAGGGCCTATCATGAAATCTATTATCATTTATGAACCGATTCGTATAATTTAGTCGCTTTTCTAAATACATTGTAAAGTAATTTGCGGAAGTGGGTTTTATATGCAAAATCTTGACACCATTTGTACATTTAAAGGTGAGGTTAGGCACCATTCTTTTACACTTTGTAAATATCGATTTAAACGTATTACATATTTTCATCTAGCTCTAACTCTTTGCATTATATTTTATTAAATCGCTATCTCAATGCTATATCAACTTTATTAAAATTATTAAATTGATTCATTTATATTGGAGTTTTTCAAAATATAACTTAGGTACATATAAAATTAACGTTGAGAAAATTACTGGGCATATCTTTCCAGTTGAAAAACTTTCTTTTGAAGCAGATCATTATTTCAATATAAATATTACACCTTTAAAGTTTACATTACATAAATATAAAATATTTTTTCTTAAATATTATGTGTGGATCCTTAACATCCTACCTTTCTTTTATTCTGTTAAATAAATTGAATGAGGTCAGCTGATCTTCCCACGAATTTCTTAAAGTGTACACTTTGGCCGTCCCCAATTGGTATGATATTACATTTTTAAAATTAAGAAGAAATAAAATCAACAGAAAAAATGGCTCACGCCTAAATAATCAACAATCATAAATAAGTATCACAAATAAGAGCAACAAAAGAAGGCAGAACAGTGTTAAAATAAAATCAACATTGCACAATGTTACAAAAAACGACACAGCGAGGTGCAAAATAACATACTCCCCCGGTTTTATATGAGCGTCTGCTTGTTTGTAAATGCCAGTATGCATTTTAAAATTTCACACCTTTAAGGTAGTGAAATAAGGCTCAACCCACATAGTTATCCTTTTGCAGACAAAACCACACAAATAGTGCCACAAAACTAAAAATAACATAAACTACAGTACACTTTAACAATGTATAAATGTATAGTATGTTGATACGAGTAGCTATTGTGGACATGGATGCCACAACAAAAGGAAAAAAACATAACAACATTATTGTATTTATAGGAGTTTTTCCTTTTATTTTAGTTTCTTTTGTTTATGGTATGTACCATAAAATTATCGCCCATGAAAAATTGTGTTAACACCTCATCCTCAACAACAAACACAACAATTTGTGCATTTCCAGCTACATATATGTCTCTTCTTTTAATTTTTATTTTTCTTATGCTTGACTTGTCCTTTATATGCATTTGCAATACAAATTTTAAGTCCATCAAGATCACTTGGTATAAAAGGTAGACAAAAAAAAGAAGAACATCAAAGCACCTTTTTCTTGCCATACAGGGTAATTGCGGTATTTGATTCAAAAAAATGTAAGAAGAGTTTTTGGAGTACAGTATGCAAAGCTGATACCCTACATAAAATGTAAATTTTTATTTTACGTAATATAAATAAATTATTAACTGCTTTACCAAACTCTCATATCTCAAATCAAATTGTTCCATCTTTCCACTGGACTACAACAGATTTGTTCGGAATAAATACATAATATTTCTTAAATGTTATACTAGAAGTGGTCTTTTCAACCATTTCTAGACCCACTTTTTATTTAAGCTTACGACTCCATCACTGATGAATTAAAAAATTCGATAAGGCCTATGCATATACTATTTATCTTTTATAAGATAATATATATATATATATATATATATATATATATATATATATTCAGGGTCAGCAAATGCGAAAAATACCACTAACACTCTGGGTTATAATAACTTTAAGTAAATTCATATAACCTTCATCCCAGTAATAATCTATATCTATATTTCAAAATATTCCGTAAAGTATTGGTCCACTATTACAAAAAATCAACCTATATCAGAAAATTAAAATTTGTACTTTCCAAATCAAATATTTCGTAAACAGAGCGCAGTGTAGTAGAATGGCGACCGTGCAGACATCTCAAGAGCGGAGCTTTTAGGACCCAAAATAGGGTACCTTCTATATAGAATATTTTTAACTGCTTTCGAAATTTTTATTTCTTATTCGTTTTAAAATCTTCTTAAAGCTATCGATGAGGTTATGGATATACTGTTTATCTCTAATAGTTTTAAAGTTACTTGCATTTTAACTTTTGCAAAAGTTTGGTACAGTTTTTTTAAATATACATCCCAATATTTTCATCAGATTTTGTAAATTTTTTCCAGTTAGTTAAAATAGAAAATTATCTATCGACTACAAGAAATTCTAACATGATTAATTTTCCTAATTCAGAAATAAAAGATTTTGAACCTGGAAATTAAAAAAAAAAATTATTTTTAATAGGTACCCTATTTTAAACCCCAATAGCTCCGCAGGGGGTGGCTGCAGCGTCACCCTTCCAAACTTATTTCTACACTTATATGAAATTTTATGTAAATCCAATCATCCGATTAGAAATTAGAGATTTATTTCCTAAAATTTTCGATTCTGCCACACAGTGCAATATAATTTTAAAGAATAACCCATACATGACTTTTGTAGATCTCAGGTTCTATATTTTTAATTATTTTCGAATCAGTTTAAATATAAGGAACTGGGATAATTTTACATTTGGTTATATTATTTCGGGCGTTAGATTTATATGATTTGTTAAATTTATATGATCTAGATTCAGTTATAATTCTGCTATCAAATTTCAAAATTGGTCTATAAGTTTAGAAGCTGTAGCTTTATTTTAATTTTTCAATATATTTTTGGTATATAATTGACGTTTTTATCTATTTATTTAATCAGTTTTTGTGATTCAAAAACATTTATTTTTGTTTAAATCTGAACTTAGTTATGGAGATTTATGGGGTGGGATCTTGACATTAAATGGCATATAAAATACTCTAAACAAGTTTGGCAGCTAGCCATTGATTCATATAATTGGAAACAATTAAGTAAATGATCAAGTCGACCTAATATTCCTATTGATATGATTTTTTGGGCCATATGCAATTATAAAAACATTTGTGTACTTCATTAAGTATGTTCGCTAGATGTCAGCTCTAATACAACATTTGGGTACTCAATCTTTCAAGAATTACAATTGTGGCCAAGTGATTACAGTTTAGGACTAAAATCATTCTGTTTTACATAAAAAAGACAGAAATAATAAATGGCCTCTTATTCTTTTCCTTAATTATTCCAAGAAATTAATTTTAAATTTCTATGTAGGGTACATCAACATAATTAAATTGCATACTTTGAATGCAATACATATTTGATTTTTCTCCCTTTTGTCCCACAAACCTGATAATAAGAAATTGTTATTGTTGTATAATGTGTAAATTGTCTATACTTTATAAAAAAGTGCAACTTGTAATTAAGCCCATATTCTTGGCCTCTTGATATTACAAGTAAAACTAATATAGACAAACGTTTGTATTCATACTTTTACAAAAGATACTTAGCGAGATATTTGTAAATATATCGTAAATTCATACTCCTTACTGTGAGCGCGAAATCACAAAGTGGTTCATTTATGGAGTACTTTACGTTAATACAATTTGTTGTGTAATTTTCTTGCACAAGATATTATTTTTTTGTTTTTTTGTTTTTGGTTCATTGTTGGTTTTGTTGGTTCTGTTGTTTCTCTCATTTTATATAGTTAAAATTCTGTTTATCAGAGTTAAGCGCCAATTACCCTTAAGGTCTCTTACTTCTCGTTTCTCTTTCATACATATACACTACGTTCCTTTTTGACTAAGTTGTATATGTATAAGAATATAGGAGTATGTTCGAGGGTCTCGTTGACGTTTTTGTTTTATTTTTATTTATTTTTCGTGTTAACTTTGGTCCAGTATACTGTATGATTAATGATTTCTGCATATTAATTATGTACACAATGGACAAACAACCTTTTCTTGTAAAAAAAAAAAAAAATATAAAATTAAAAAAACGAGAAGTGTTTTTTCTTGAATATTATAAGACAATGGAATGTTTTGCTTTTCAGGTAACTCCCATTTATTGCACTTTAGAAAAAAAAAATCGCGATAAGATATTCATTTTCGTTTTTTTAATGTTTTGTAAATGTGGTACTCAATCGCATTTATTTTATCTATATGACGGGTTATTCAGTGTTTCTTAAATTGTTTAAAAATATTTATTTTAAAGAATATTATAATCAGGGCAACCAAATTTTTCTGACTTAGTTTTAAATTATCTACTATTCGTGTTAAAAGTAACTTGATTTTTATTAGCAATTGCTAATAAAAATTTCATTTTTGCACTCAAAAACATTCAAAGCTAACACATAGTATAATATATATATATATATATATATATATATATATATATATATATATATATATATATATATATATATATATATATATATAATAAAAAATACAGATATATGGTATAACAAATCGACGACGAATTTCTTAAACTTGTCTGAAACGAATAAACAATAAACACTTTCGTTCATTTGAAGCAAAAGAGAAACATGATTTTGAATATTTTTGGTTTTCATGGTTATAATAAACATATAAATAAAGCCCCTTTAACCATTTTGTGCATTATAAGTTACAGCTGGAAGCAGAATCTAAGTAAATTATTGATATTTATTGATTTTAATTTATAAAAGCCCACTGAAATATGCGCAATAGTGTCCCGGTACACTTTTTTTTCCGAAAAATGTTTCAAGTTTCTTCTCGAAGTATTTTAAAAAAATTGTCCCATGTGATTTTGTTCCTGGAGACGATAGGACATTTTGGTGAACCGTTTTTTGAAACTACAAAACAACTTTTTAATATTTTTCTCATGAAAAGAACAAAAGTATGAAGTTTTCTTTAATTTTTCTAAAAAATATATCGCTCTTTTTTCAATAATGTTCTAAAGTGGCTGCTTATGGACCGAAAAAGAAATTTATATTCTTTTCGTAGCAAGTTCAAAATTGTGAATTTGTTTATGCTTATTTCGAGACAAAACAAATGTAAAACATTTAAAATTTCTATCACTTTTGATGAATAATTTTGTGTAGGTTTTGATTTCCGTTATAAAATTTAAAAATAATATAACAGTAGTGCGATTTTATGCTCATATTACAGTCCAAATATTATGGATGAAAAAATAATATTTAATGGAATACGTATTTTTGGCCTGCATTTCCTGCGGAATTATTAAATTAATTTTAGATGAAAGCTTGATTCTGCGAATGTGATTAGGGGATAAAAATACATGGTTATTATGTGGCACTTACTGACGGACGCAATTATAACATCACAGATTTCATAATGACTTAAAGAGAAGATATCGTTTATTCCACAAGAGATTTATATAAAATGGCAATTTTTATGACGGGGACTCATCGGATTCTGTTCATATTTAGTACACTTATAATCTATGGAGCCATTTAGTCTTTCTCGTTATTCTTTCCAATAAAAAAAGAACGCGAATTTATTCACGATTTTAATTTTTATAAAAGTTAAAAAATCCGACGAAGTAGTAAAGTTAAATGTTAATATCTCTTTGCTATGTAGACGGATTTTAATGATTCAAATTTCTAACGAAGGCCAATTGAAACCACTTTAAAGGCAATAATGTAGGGATAAATTGTTTATTTAAAAATGCATTCGTTATGCAATTGCGGTTTTACAATGCATTTTTGAAAAGTGTTTACTTTAGATTTTAAGTTTAATATTTTAATAATTTTAATTTAATAATTTTCCTGGGACAACGTGATCTACTATTTTTAAAATAATAACAAACTAACAAATGTTATGATTAAAAAAATGTTATGATTAAAATATTTAATAAAATAACCCACAAAATATAAAACACAAATAGTATAAAAAAAATTATTTTTGTATAAAATCTCTAGGAATAATTTTAATTCTTTTTAAATAGCAAGCAATATAATTTGTATAATATCAGAGGAAGATAAAAAAAGGTCGAAAATTTTTAAAAATGCATCACAAAATTTAATTTGTATTATGATTGCATTTTAAAGTGATAATATTGTTTTTAAATTATTGTATTTAAATAGGACATATTATTTTTCTATGTATAATTAAAATAAATATAAATATAAAAAAAATAAATAAATTCCTCTTACTTATAGAGATTAGGTGTTATAGACTTTTTAGATTTTTTGACTTTTCAAAAATTAAATTCATGAATAATTTCGCGAGTTTTTCAATATTAGAAAAATAAAAATGGAAAAACTCAAATGGCTCCAAGGATATTCTTATGCCGTCTGTTAACAAAATCCAAAGAGCTAAAGGACATTTTTGGGCGTTCTTTCATGGAATGAATGCTATATACATATATCATTCATTCATTCACTACACTGAATGCTATATTTAGATAAATGGTAGTCGCGGTTATTCAAATGGTTTTTCATACAAAATATAGCCCAAAATTTAAACATATCTGCATATATTATGAAAGGGGACATCGTTTAGAACATTTTGGCCAAATTTCAACTTCTTATGTTAATTATATAGATGATCCCAGAACAAAGTGAATATTAATACATAGATAATCGCACTTTAAGTAAAGATCAGATTTTGGTAGCAGTAGATGTGATTTAGCTGTGCAGCAGAAGTTAAGTTAAAGTAATAAGAAAATAATCAGATATATACTGCATATAATTATGTATCCAGCTATTTGTTATGACATAAACTAAGATTCATAGAATGATTCCCGCAGTTCAATTCTAACTGTTGAATTCAAACAAATTAACACAAATTTTGTTATCTCTTCCCTACCATAAATTATACATGAATATTACATAATTTAAGAGAACTTTTTTTTTAATTCATATGAGCACTAATAAAGTATATTGCTTAAGTTTTATATTAAACCATTTTGTTCTTTGTTATGTCACATTAATAATATTTATGGGTCTGGTTTATATGTTGGATATTTTGTCTTAATGAGTTTAAGAAAACTGGAATCTTTGAAATCTTATCTCTTTAAGAAAATAAATAGAAAATGTAATTCATAAATCAAAAGTTCTTCTCCATTTTTTTAATTTTATACTCATACGCTTACGACTAAAATAAGAAGAACCAAAAATCAACATTAAAATTCACGCTGTGAAATTGCTTCTTCGACATCAAATAGTTTGTTATTTTTAAAAAATTATAGATTTTTGTACCAGTATCTTTTATACAACTTTGTATTTATGTGAGCGTGTATTAGTTTGTGTTTGTTCACTTGGTGGATTCCTTGAATTGGATTGGCAGGGCACCTTACTGTGATCTGGTAATAAAAACGTAAATTTTACTTTTAAAACCATTTCGCCTTTCAGTATTTCTTCTATCTTTTGTTTTTGTTCTAGAGAACAACAAAATTGTTTAAATGCTAGAATATAGAATAAAAATATAAAAAAATAAGCAAAACCCTTAATTTAAAATAACAACGTCATGAAATGAATTTTTTCACACTTTATTGTTTGTTGAAATATATATTATATCGTTTGTATATACATATTGTTTTTATCTGTATAAAATAGATACAAAGTTTCTTTCTTTTAAAGTTCATATGTGTGCGAGGGTTATATGTTTGTCGTCCAGTTATATAGTAGTTTAAGAAGAATAGTGAAAACAAAATTTAAATAATATTGTTTATCATTCAATCTATTTATGAAATCCTTGACGGAATTGGATTGTGAATGAAATTCCAATCCAATTTCAATTTGAAATGGGTTTATGGAAACGTAAAATTTGATATTTCCACTGTAAATTACATTGTTTTCAAATAAATAATGAAATATTTTAAGCGTTGTTTTAAAATTCTCCTTATAAAATGGAGACGAAAATATTTGAAATTTTAAATTCAATTATTGGATTTCATAAACAGAAATCGAATACATAAACCCAGTTTATTGATTTTGTTGAGAAAATGTTGTAAAACCAATCCGAGTTGGATTCTATAAACAGGCTGATTAACATTTTTTTTATTCAATTATTTATTTGATCAATTTAATTCAAATATAAATGTCTGTCTGTTGAAAACAGGATAGGGCTACTGAGGGGAACAATATTTGTCTCAAATATTTATTGGGTTTGCTTGGTATTGAAAATGAGAAAAATCGGTTAATAAACAAAAAAAAGTTATAGGCGAAATACTATAAAAACTTTATGTTCACACATATAAGGTGAAAGTTAAACTAGCGTGGCACAAAAAGTTACCAATGGTGGGCATAATAGATTCGGCTAACCCGAGTATATCATTCTTAATTGCTTTTTATTAAAACCAATAATTGGGGCAAGTTATCAATTTTCATTTCTTTACAGTTATGAGTAAATAATGATTATACTTTGAAAGGTGTGAATTTATTTTTATTAAATGAATAATTTTTGTAGTTAAAACTATTTATACTTTTTTCTGTATTATTTTTATAGCAGAAGACTTTATTTTAATGCGATATAATCCTATAACAATTTTTTAAAGGTTAAAATCAGAAAGTTTTCAAGGGTGGAAAATAATGTTCCCTTAATAAGACTTCAGACAAAAGTTTTGTGCTATTTATCGTATACCCAGCAAAAACTTCGCCTACTAAAAAAAAAAAAACAAAAAAAATACGCCTCCTGTTTATATTCAACATCCAGAAGCTATTAGATCTGTTTCTCGCTCCGCTAATGTAAATGATTTCGTTATTGTTACGGGTGATTTTAACACGCCATCTATAACTTGGAAGTATTTGCATGACGATAAATATTATGTTCAAACTAAACTAAAAGAAGATTTGGAAAGATTTCTTTAATATTTTACATGACAAGGCTTTTTCAAATAAATGGTATTCTAAATGTTACTCTAAAATACTAGATTTTTTGTAAATGATAAAGAAGAATTTTACATCAAATAATCCACCCATATTAATCTTCCAGAGGATAGACAATATCGTACTTTTGAATTAACTATATATTTTTACCATTACAACGTGATTCACCAATGTCCACTATAGCTAAAAAAGTATTTTCATTCAAACAGTCTAACTATTATATGTTAAATCAACTTGTTAAGAACACAAACTGGCGTAATATTTTATCACTTGCACCAAGTTTACCGGATTCTTTTTTATAACAATATATTTTCCTTTATAGACTTTTGTATTCCGAAGAAATTATTTAAATCACTCTCTGGGCCATCTTGGACTAATAAATATTTAGCTATGTCTAAAAATAAAAAGAATAAACTCTAGAAAAAATTACGCGATCTGGATCTTCTCTTGACTATCTGAGATATTCTGTTTGCAGTGTTGACTACACTACATTAAATAAATTATACTATACACTTTACCTAAATAAAATCAAATTTAACTTGATTCAAAATCCTAAATTATTCTATAAATAATTATACGATGAAATATAAACAAACTGCATCAGCTGATGATACAATAATAAGTAATATATAATATATTTGCCTATCATAGTCTAGCCTATGATGATACTATTAACTATCCATACCAGTTGCTTGAAGGTCAACCAATTTCTTTACCATATCTTGATTTTAATACTGTTTCAAATGTTCTACAAGAACTGAAGTTCTCTTATAACTTCGGTCCTGATAAAATTCCAAGTTGTATCTTAATAATTTGTTGTGAAGCTTGAGCCATTCCTCTGACACTTATATTCAATATTTTAATTAAATATGAATTTAATTTCCCTAAGAAAGGGTGTTCCACCACAACAAATCTTATTCAATTATTGTCCAGTATATCTTAGGGTAGTCATCTTGGGCCGCTGCTGTTCTCCCTATTCATTAAAACGACTTGCCTATCGTAATAAAGTTCTCAAAAATCTTAATGGATGCAAACTATGTTAAAGTTTTCTTAAGCTTTAATCAAATCTTAGATCGATAACTTCTTCAGAACGACTTAGATTCTCTACATAAATAATGTAATGTCAACCAAAAGTGGGTAAATTTGAAGAAATATAAAATAATGCGATTTGTAAGAAATACCCCTTTACTCGTGAATTATTTCCTTGGTGATAACCAAGTTGTGATGGTTGAAAATTTCCTGGATTTCGATATATTATTTGACCCTAAATTAACTTTTTCTTCACATATAACAACCACAATAAATAAAGCCAGGGGTACACTTGCATATATAAAACTTTGGGTGAAGGAATTTAATGATCATTATATTACGAAGACCATATACACATCTCTTGTGCGCCCAATTCTTGAATATGAATCAGTAATATAAGACCCTATTTATCAAACTCATTCCAATGCAATTGAATCGGTGCAAAAACAATTAATGTTGTTTTGTCTTCTAGGATTGCATTTTAACCCCCTTAACCCTCCTTCGTACTCAGTTCGTCATGGTGTTATCAAATTTCCCACTTTAAAAAGCCGAAGGACTATGCTGAATGCGTTTTTTATTCTAAAAGTTATCAATAGTAATATCTGCTCAGGATTTTTAATTAATGAAATATTCAATATACCTCAATGTCCATCCCGTAATTTCTTACTAATATTATTTTAATATTTTTAATATTTTTTGGAACTAATTATGCTGATGCTGATCCTCTCAGGAGAATGTGCAACACATTTAAGCAGTTGTGTAGATTTATTGATTTTTCATTGTGAAAAAATCTTTAATATTTTTTTTTAACTAATTATGTAAATTTTTATATGTATTTAAGTGTAAATTATACTTTGTAAAATGTCTGTAAACATAAAAATCTATAGTCAAATAAATAAATAAATAAATATTATTTATTACAAAAATTATTTGCCTCTGCTGGGATCTGTACCCTTTTCGAGATTTAGTACCGATTTTTTACTACTGAGCTAAGTAAAAATCAAATTCCTAGGAAATAATGCATACAAGAAGCTGTTGCTTTTAAAATTGAAAGTAAAGTTTTTGCTCGGTACACACATCCCCCGTAATATTGCTAAACTATTTTATATAAATTCAAAACTATAAAATGCAGCACAATACTCTCCTGCAACATCTCTGGCAAACAGTGTTGCCTGTTTAGGTTTTTTATTTTGCTTTTAGTCTCAACTTTTTCATTTCAGCTTCTAGCTTTTTTGATTCTTAAAATTGTCTTAAAAATGTTAAATATTAGCATTTCAATAATGAAGAAAATAATCTTTTATTTGCTATTACTAATTTTAGTTTTACAGAATCAAACATTTAAGAATTTTTGTATATTTATTCGCACAAAAAATCGAGATTATTTATATTTAATATAAATATTCGCCTGCTGCGCTTCATTACCCAAATCAAAAACAACTTTACTAATTTTATGGACTTACTAAATCGATTATAACTAATTTTTAATAGAGTTCATTAAGTATGGTTATAAATAAAAGAAAAAATCTTATAAAAATCCGAAAAACTCAAAAAGAATTATAGATTGCAAAAATTGCTTTAAAATATTTCGTAATTTTTCACATGAAAATTTCCAAATTTGTATTGGAATTTTCTGGGCTATTTTGCATTAGGTCATTTTGCTGGCAGCCGTTCTGCATTTTATAAATTTACTAAAATATCTTTTAAAAAATAATATCAAAACTAATGATAACGAGAAAAAAATTTGAGGTTTAAGAAAAATTTTAGCTTTTTTGGCCATATATTTTTTTTTTTTTTTGGGAATTTAGCCTTTTGTGACCTTTTTTAAAGTTCAATATAGCGTTTTTTTCTCATCTCCTGGCAACACCCTACAAAGATATTCGTATAGTAAATATTGAAAAAACAAACTCTAACATGCACCAAACTGTATATACAAATTCTAAACATAGTACATTTGATATCTATTTAATTGTGTGTAGATATAATACACATGAACATGATTGGATTGCTACTGAAAACTATAGATGAATAATGTTTATTTTTAATGAAATATGTATTATTCTATGTATATTTTCTTATGCCAAAATAAAAGAATCAAAGATGCAATTAAAAGATAAATTTTATTTGGAATGAAAACATACTATTTGTTGCAAAATTAAACAAAGTTTCGTAATATCTATGGAATACGTATTTATATTCTAAGAGAATTTTATTTCGTAAGAAATCGTTCACTTCGATTTTTTAGAGATAGTGGTAAATAAAAAACAAGAAATATTGAAATCTGTTTCAAGTTTAGGAAACTTATAGATCAGGTATTTATGGTAACCAAATTGAAGTTTTGTTACCAGTTGACGAGATTATATTGCAGATAGCAACTGGCAACTGAAAGTTCTGAACTTGTAGTTTCCACATAGGCAGGTATAAATTTCTGGTTGCAGAAAATTTTAAAAAATTGAAACCTAATTTTTTTTTTTTTTTTTTGTAAAAGTGTTAATAGTATATTTAAATGCATATTCAGTATCACAAGCGATATTGTCTATGAGAGGATCCATTGCGATAATCTCCTCCATTCAGGAAAAGCCATACCAAAGCGGTGTATTTGGTGAGTTCTGTAAGGTGTCATATATTGTAAGCTGTTTAAACTCTATGTAATTATCACGGAAGATCTGTAACAAACACAATTGCTCTATTTAAAGAGATCATCGAATGAAAAACATAAAAAAGGTTTTTTTATTTATTATTATTATTATTGTTATTATTATTATTATTATTATTATTATTATTATTATTATTATTATTATTTTTATTATTATTATTATTATTATTATTATTATTATTATTATTATTCTTATTATTATTATTATTATTATTATTTTTTACATTTATTTCAGTTACTGCACTTTCAAAATAGTGTTTTCTATAAATTTTTGACAACTGAGATAGAGTTGCTATTCATAATAAAAAATTATTTGTAGGTTGCATTGCCAGTGGTAGCATAACTGCAGTTCGATTGCCATACATAATCGACCTATAAATTTTTTGTCCACAAGTTAATACTGAAGTTAATAAAAAATAGGTAAATTAATTAAATTTCCGTAAGTAAAAATTAAAGAAAAATACATATTGAATAGTTTTTGTCAAGGAATAAAAGGAATGGAAGGCCTGTCAAAAAAACCCTAACTCTGTTGTGAAAAAAACTAACTTTTAGATTGTTTAGTAAAATTTTATTTATAACGATTAATGTTGAAACCACTTTTACCACATATCATAGGCACTCATAGTTTCGCAAAAGAGTATTGAAAAATTATTAAATATAATTCATCACAATTATATTCGTAGATTTTAATTTAATGCAGATTATATCCATAAATATGAATATGAATATAAATGTTACGGGAATTTAAATGCAATAAATGTGTTTGAAAAAATAATAAAAAATAGTGTATGTTAGAGAAAAAATGTATCGCGAGTATAATTTTCCTTAAATTTTAAAGGAAAATTTTGTTTACTTTGTGATATTTTTTTAGCTCGGAAGTGTGTTGAATTCACACAGAACTTATATGTGAGGAGAGTGAGAGAAATGTTGTTATAATATCTAAAATTATAGTTAAAAAAAATCATTTGTAAATACATATAAAAACACAACCAAAACTGTCATGTTTTAAAACCCATAATTATAGTTTATTTTATACAGTTAATAAAAAAAGATCAAAGGCACGGGCAGTCGTACTGTTTTCCTAAGCGGCATAATTTTGCCATTAACGTAAACACTACAAAAAAAAAAAAAAAAAAAAAAAAAAAAAAACAGAAAATTAAAATTAAAATTAACTACTCAAAAACATCCAAACAGCTACAACAAATCAACAAATAATACTCGTACTTATACATATAAAAACCAAGACGTACACTTCAGAATAATTAATTTTGATTAACACAAAAAGAAAAAATTTATATTAATAATAAACAATTTAATTTTCAATTCTTAAAAGAAATTGTTTACTTTTAATTTCGCATTTATTTATTTTAATAAAAGCTGCCCCTAACTTAAAAACAATCACTTGGATGCAATTAATTCCTGAGAAATATAACAATAAATAAATGAATGTATGAATTTAATAGCAAAATATTAAGCAAATTTGTTTTGTACAACTATGCTTAATAAAAAAGTGATGAATAAATACAATATTTTGCACGTACTTATTCATAAGATGCTTAAATTAAGTAAGATCTGGTAAATATTTAAAATCATAAATTATGTCTGGAAGAAAATGTTGCATGGCAGATAAAAGAAAAGGCAGTTTTGCTAATTATTATTATTTTTTTTTTTTAAACAAGGATTTTGAGGTTTATTTTTGTAAACATTAAAAACAAATATTGCCACATTTTAGGAAGGGTTATTTTGAATTAAAGGGATTTTTTTTATTATTTATTAATTAAATGTGTAATTAAATTATTTAATATGTGTATATATAAGTCAGTCAACATCATCCAGCCCAGAGATGAAAAAGAGGTTTATTTCTTGTAGAAGGAGGTTTATTCTTGTAAAGGGAGGTTTGTTTCTTGTGAAGGGACTTTTTTTATTATTAATAATTAAATTTGTAATTAAATTATTTAATTTATGTAGATATACCACAATCAATAAATATCGTTCAGCCTGGAGACAAAAACTAAAAGGCATGAAAGTTGGACATATATATATATATATATATATATATATATATATATATATATATGGTTGGCCCAGATAAAGAGCATACTCATTTCATTGTATTATTGGGGTGTTTTTGAAGGCAGTCAACCAATTATGGCAAAAACTGAAGAATATGCGGCATTTAAAGCTATTGGTAATAAGGAGCTGGCGACTATTTTGTTAAGTGTAGAATCATCGGTTCTTCAGTACATAAAAGACAGTAGGTCTGCTAAAGATGCGTGGTTGAAGTTTATCAGCACATATCAGGTAAAAGGACCTGGTAGAAAAGTAAACCTATTTAAGAAATTGACTCAATTCCAATTTCATTTTTCCAAAAAATGTTCTGCTCAAATAAATAATTTTTGTGCTATTGGCAGTAATTTAGAGGAAATCGATATTAGTATGCCAGAGAATTAGTTGAGTATATTGGTTTTATGTAGCCTTCCGTCCGATTTAGAAAACTTTATGGTTGCCATCGAGAGATTCGTTGTCATCATTAGGGAAGCTAAAAATAAAAATTCCTGAAAAGAAATAAGCATAAAAGGAGAAAGAATTACAAAAAACCAACTCACAAAAGCAACAAGTGTAATCGAAAGCGCAATATAAAAAGTTATGGTTGTGGAAAATGTGATCAAATTAAATCAAAGTGCAGAAATTTCTACAATAAAGTTTGTCCCGTTGTTCTATGAGCGAATGAAGGTTTAAATCGTATTGATGACGAAATGCTATTGGATAGCGGAGTCTCATTTCACATTTGTATTAATAAAAACTTGTTGACTTTACTTAAAGAGCATCAGTAAGAAATTTTCCTAGCTTCTGAAGAATGCAGCATATCGTATTTTATGTGGATTGAAAGAAAACAATCCGTTTCACGCCTTAAAATTTTTGGATGTCATTTAATATATCTGGGTTACTCTTTAACTACAAAAGGTTATTCTCTTTATGACAAAGTTCACAAAACTATGCTTTTTGAAAATTCATATAATTGGTATAACGATGAAAAACGAAATCAATATTGGTTCGTTATTAATCGTAGTGAAAACAATCGTCTCAAGCCCTTTTCACTGATATGAATATGGAGCCGGTTGTAGCAGAATCGGAGAGCGTTAATTTAGATCAAACCGAAATGCCAGAATCCGAAAATTACAGAGCAAAGAAATTTAAAGAGAAAATAACAAAGAGACCGTATAAATATTTTTTGAGAGACACGACACCTGAGGTATTAAATGAAATAGCTGAAGCAACTGCAGATCCGAGAAGCCATGAAAAGCAAAGATGATAAAAAATGAAGAGCTGGAAAATTAGTTCGGAATTCAATAATTTAATTAAAAATAAAATTTGGAATCTTGTTGATCGTCCAGAAAATAAGAATATTATTAGCTATAAATGGATATTTAAAACAAAGCGAAATTCTAATTGAAAAATACAAAGCTCGCTTCGTAGGCCAAGTTTGTTTTCAAAATCCTAATGTTGATTATGCAGAAACATAAGCACCAGTCATTCGTCACGTACTATCCATCTAATATTGTCATTCTCTACATGCTATAAATTATTAGTTAATCATGTTGATATAGTTTCAGCCTATCTAAGTCGTGAACTGAAGGAAGATTTGTACATAGTTGTTTACGAAAACAATAAAAATAAAGTGCGTAAGTTAAACACATCTCTTTATGCCCTTAAACAGGTTGGAGTACTTTGGAGTGTTAGAAGACAGACTTCTTCCTTTTATCAGCAAGTTTCGCAGATATAAGCAAAATTTTCATCAAAAGGACTATTTAGTTCCCCATATTCATCTGAAAAATCATTTAAACTTTCGCAAAAGAGTAAATAAAAAAAAATCAATTGGAAATATTGTTGCATTGGATTTAACCAGAAAACTATACATTTCAAAGAGTATTCCATGTAAAAGGATCAGTAATTAATACGAACACTACCGTCAACGAAAAATTGAGAATAAAATTGGTGAAAAGGAGGTAAGATATAATTTTTTAATTAACAGAAATTTAGAGTGGTCATACCCATTATTAATTAATATAATTTTTATATTTTGTTCATTCAAGTTTACAAATTTTTGATGATTTTAATTAAGAGCGTTTATATTTATGAAACACAGCAAAATTTTTTTATTCCTCAAAACTTTACTATCAAAACAGAAAAATCTTTTTAATAGAAATATATTTTACTTTGACCAATTTAACACATATACAAATTTTATTATTCTATAACTTGTATATCATCTGAAATTTGCGAAAATAGGGTGCGTTTATAGTTGTGACACATAGTGTACTATATCACAAGAAGTACTCTTATTTTTAGTACTATTCTTTACAATTGTTTATTATTCTTTATTACACATTTTTATTTATTTATTGTTAAATTTGTTGAAATAAAGCATTGTTGCTTAAAGTGTCGTAGTTTTATTCGTAAACAGACATTACATAGAATTGATCGTAAAATCTTTTATACAAATGTGGTATAAAAACACAAATCTTCAGAGAAGTGGTTTTGTTGAAACACATATCTGGAGATTAATGATCATTAGGAGGAATTCTTACTAATTCCTTCTTAATAAAACAAGTGATCACTACTTACAAGGCAAAATTTGAAAACGTTCATTTGATAGAAGAAGGAACGCTATAAATCGGTCAATAAAATCTGCACTCATTTAAGCAAATATTTTATTGGATATTTTTCATAGTAACAAAGTTCACTTTCCAAAACAAAAACTTTATCTACTAAATAAGGTGTATTGTGAGCGAAAGTAATATGAAAAACAGCTTCCTTTTTAGTTAACGAATTTTGTTACCGAAAATTCACAATGGTTTATATATATTGTGGCGTATGGGGTGAAAGTTTTCATTTTTGGCGTATTTTTAATTGCTTTGCAAAAAACACTACTAGTAAATGTTTTTAATTAACGAATTTTGTACCCG
Organism: Protocalliphora azurea; assembly: GCA_932274085.1. Classification (NCBI taxonomy): domain Eukaryota; kingdom Metazoa; phylum Arthropoda; class Insecta; order Diptera; family Calliphoridae; genus Protocalliphora; species Protocalliphora azurea. The sequence continues at coordinate 118,867,833 of OW026519.1, read as the reverse complement.
ATATCCAAAAATACACAATGGTTATTGGGGAAAGTGGATATTGTGGCGTATGGGGTAATGGAGAAAGTTTTAATTTTTAGCGTATTTTTAATTGCTTTGAAAAAAAAAAAACTACTAGTAAATGCTTGCTATTATTACACCACATTTGTTAATTATATTTAACCCATGAAAGCTCTGATTTTATTGCTTTTCGACCGCAAGCAAATAAAATATATTAAAAAGTTTTTTAAGTGCTGATGTTTATGAGGAAGAAATCGCTGAATGCACAATTGAATACACAATTGTATATATTTCAATTGCAAAGAAGTTTTGTTCCAAAAACATAATGCCTTTTAGATTTCTATTTAACTCAAAAATTATTTAATTGGTGTAATGTGGTAAAATATATTGGAGTAAAGTGGGTTATATAATTAAACAAATTCTCTAACCATTTTTTGTAACTTTGCTAAAATTTGATAGTTTACGAGATTTGATACAAGAAGGAAGGCTACATAAAGCAAATGATATCGGTCAATAAAATGAGATATTTTGTAAGCAAAATAAATTTGAAAAACAGCTTCCTTTTAGTGCTATAGCACTATATTGAGGAAAGTGGGGTATTGTAGCGTATGGGGAATCAAGAAAATTTTATTTTTTCGTGTATTTTTAATTCCTTTGCAAAAAGGACTACTAGTAAATCTTTGCCATTATTACACTATATTTATTAATTATATTTCACACATGAAACCTTTGATTTTATTGCAAGCAAATAAAATATGTTAAAATAGTTTTTAAAGTGCTGATGTTTCTGAAAATCAAATCAAAGGCATTTTTAAATTGGTGAATACGCATTTTGTATATATTTCAATTGCAAAGAAGTTTTGTCTCAAAACTTAAAAATTATTTACTTGGGGTAATGTGGTAAAAATATATATATATATATATATATATATAATTTAACAAATTCTCTACCCGTTTTTTGTAACTTTGCTGAAAATATTTAAAATAATTTATTTCTTATTAAATTGTGCTGCCTTAATGAAAGCAATAGAGCATATAAAAAGTGGAAATAACTCAATAAAGTCCATAGCTTACATTACATCGCGTAAATAGGGGATGCTGCAAAAATACACACATGGTATGATGTAACTCATACGAATGGCAATAAAAATGGACTTAAAGTGTAGGAAAATTATAGCAATTTATTACACATATGAATTAGACTATTCCAAATACGATAAAAAGCTTCCTATTTTTATAAATTTTGTATATTCTATTATCTGTTTTAAACACTTACTTGAATTTTGATATTCGTATGGTCTCGTAGATATAAAAATTGTTTCAAAATATTTTATAAACACAAAATATATTTAGACTTGCTATTTTTACTATGTTCCACCTTACCCCAAGATTTCTCATTTTACCCAAAAATACTTGATTGGAAAAAAATTATACAAAAATATAAATCAATCTTATTATTTTTATGCAAAGCAATAGACAGTAATCCATTCTATATAACACTTCCATTGAGGATATTATTGGTTGAAATTTTATTGAAAATAGATGAAAGTGTGTTCCTGTTTACCCCATTTTCCCCTACAAACTAAATAGATATGAATAATAATGCATTAGCTCAATTGAGAGTTCAACTCGCTTTTTTATTTTTGTACACAGCTTTTTTTAGTTAGACGTTCGAGACAACTGAACTACATAAAAATCAAATTCCTTTCATATTTACTATGAATTACTCATTTAACTACAAATAAGTAATGTTGGGAGTACAATTAAAGCTACAATGTAATGCTTGCAGGAAGCTATTGCTGTGATTTATAATTGTAAGTTAAGTTTTGGACGGCATAGCTTATATAATGGCTAATGTGAGAACACTTGTAAATCTGTTATAAATGCATTTTTTTCGACTGCACAGTGGTACCAAAACGTTTTTGTTTTTTTTTTTTTTTTTGGAAATAATTCTGTAACTTGTGAACCGTTGGAGATATCTCAATAAAGAAGATTTATTTTTGAGTTAATCTGGAGGAGTACAGATTCCTAGCGGGTCAAGGGGAGTGGCGGCCAGCTCGGCTATGTAATTTTTTTAAATCGCCAAAAATTCATTTATGGTGTGACAGAAAAGAAATTTAAATATAGATAGCCCTTGCAAATCTCTACAAAAAATATGCTTTCAAATGCAGGTTATCACTTTTAGTTTAAGAGATATTCAGATATTAATTTTGATCTAATTTTTAGCCTCGTTTTTACCTATTTTTAACTTAGGTTTTTTCCCAGAAGGTGACATAATTATTCACTTATAAAATTTGTTATTTATTTTGGTCTATACAATTTTTTTTTAATGTTTTCGAAAGAAATCGTAACGCAAATGCATGTAAAGTAAATCCGGAGGAGCTTGCGGCAAAGCCTCCTCACAAGCCCTATCCAAACTTTGCAAATTTTATTTTTTTACATTTTTTTGTTAAACGCAAAGCTGGGATCAACATGAAATTATTTTAATTATTTGTCTCCATATGTAAGATAAATACTAGGGTTGTCAATTATTCGACATTGAAGTTAACCGAAAAAAATTTCATAATTTTTTTAATTATTTGTGTGAACGAATAAAATTTGAATTTTTTTCGATGAATCGAATGAATAAAGAATAATATATATTATTCGAATAATTAATTACAAGTTAAAACAATACAAAAACTAATATTTTTTTAATCAATTTTTTGTTTTATTAACATAAAACAAACCTAAAAATAACAATTTATTAACACAGAACAAGAAATATTCAAAAATTTAGGCCATATTTAAATTGCTGAGAAATGATATAATGATATTAAATTTCTTTTAAAATTATCATTCATAAAGAACATAATGAAGCATTTTGGCTTTAAAACGATTATTGTTTGTTTTTTTTTTTTTTTTTTAATAAAAACCGATGTGCGGAAAAAATTCTTTCACTTACTATTAATTGTGGCAATTAATTAAGCAAATCTAGTTTTTCTGTCCTTTTTAGATTTTTTTAAATAAAGTCAATGATCATCAATATTGCTAAAAGCTATTTTTTTAACTTTTGATACTATTTTTTGATTGATTGAGTTCAGTTAACAAATTATCGTTACATTTTTCAGAATCTTCCATATCACTTGATTCATTAAGATAATTTTTGAAATAAATAATAAATGAAAAATACTCCAAAATAAAGCATTTGCATATGTTTTTGTTTCACTGTTTGTTTAATATTTTCCAGAATTTAATAACAACTTATACGTTTCCCGTTTATCCTAACTTTAATACGTTTGATTAAATCTTTAGAAAACCTATTATATTCAACAGGGTTTTCCAACTAAACAAAACGTTTTACACTTATAATTTCAATAAGTCATACATATTTCACAAAAACTCATTTTGAAAAATTATTCGATTATTAGATTAATCGTTCAAAATTGATCGAATAATTTTTTTAATTTTAATTTTTTATTTTTTTATAAATTTAAAAATTTTGTTCGAAAAAAATAAAAAATTTTTTCATCGAATAATCGAATAATATCTGTTCAAATAACAGCCCTAGTAACTACCCACACTGTACTTTCTGACGGTTACCCCTTAAAACGACAGGGTGACCATTTCAATAAAAAAGTAAATTTTTTTAAAAACGTTTTATACGGATTAGGATTTTGAGTATTTTCATGCAAAAGAGTGGAAGTTTTTTTATTTCTCTGACCTTAAGACAAGTTTTTACATATTATACTAACATTTCAATAAAATATCGTTATTCATTTAAATGCTATTACAGTTTGTTAACTTTATTTAAAAAAGATAAGCCTTTAGAGAAATTCTGAGATCGAGCTACATTCCACTAACTTTTTTTTATAGTTATCAATTTCCATATTCTAGAATTTTCTTAGATACCAGACACTTGTACAAAAAGTTTATACTTTCGCTTAAAATCCAACAGAAACTTGGTCTCCTCTAGCCAAATTAAGTTGTTTCTCATATATTTGTATGAAAAATGTATACTGCTTAAGAAAATTTATACATGTAAGAAGCATGTCTGAATTCTTTAGTTATCTGTCTGTATCTAGTTTTTTTATTTTTTTAGTTTTATATGACTTAAGTAACTATTATTATTAAAAAAATATATTTAAAAAGCAATGTTTTATTTATTTCTATATATATATATAATATATATATATATATATATATATATATATATATCATTTAATAATTTTCAAAAAATCGCCTTGCCGTATTGCCTTCATTTGTACTGCCATAGCTGAAGTGGTTTATCTATGTTTAGGCCAGTCATATTTTTAAATTCATTTTGAATTCTTCTTTTTTATTGGCTCTTACTTCTACAAGTTCTTTGGTAATCAACAAGAAGGTGTTACAAAAAACCTTCTTGTTGATTAAAAGATATGCTTCTATATTTGAGATCATATGCAATATGAAGAATGTATCCCGAAAAGTTTATTCGAGCATGAAGGGAAGATACACCGAATTGCAGGCCGTCTTTATTTATCCACATATTGAGCAAGTCGAGGCAGAATCATACCTTTCATTGTTAACTGAAGTTCAAACTATATGTTAATATTTTCAATTGCCTGCTCGATTTCATTGAGCATTTAATTTTCATTACCATTATTTAAAAATAATGATAATGTAAAAATTTTAAATACCATTTAATTACAGTGATTTTATTATTTATAATTTTTAACTAGTGCTCAAATACTAATTATAATTACTGAAAAAAGCATTGTTTGTATAAAAATATTTTTAAATCCTTTAAATCTTAATCTCTATTACAGATAGCTGTGAGGAATATAAAATGTAATATTTTTAAAAATTATGCAAAAATATATGTATGCACCAAGTAGAAGAGTGAATTTAGTACAAATGACATATAATTAAACAAAGAATTTAACAGTAGGAAAAACTCCGCTTAATACTGATAATGAATTTATAAAATTTAATGTTAATGGTTTTATTTTTAAATAATTATTAATGAAAAGATATCGCTAAAAACCATTACCATTATCAAAAATAATGGTAATGAAAGGAATTATAAGTATCACTGTTTAATTTAATGGTAATGAAATCGGCAATTCATTAGTCGATTTAATGAATTACTCCCATGTATGCTTGGTTGAATTGATCCAATTTTTTGTGTATAATTTTGTTTTTATATTCAACCCTTCTTGGTCTGCAAAGGGCCTTTGATCCTGGATTTGGATTTTTCCATACATATTTGATAGTAATTGTTGATTTCGAAAGAGCACTTGAAGCGTAATGGAACTAGTGATGCCATAATTACACTTTTTTAGTCAGTAGTAATTTCCCCCGATGATGTTTGTATACTGAAAATGGTGATAATCCATCACATCCCTATTTGCATACTAATGTCAAATCCGATTTGTGAGGTTCCGTCGCTTCGTTCTTTGATAGTAACGCCTTTTTCAATTCTATATATTTATTTCTGCTGAGTCCCAATTCCAGCATAAGTGCAAAGGTTTCTCCAGGAAACTCAGAGTCTAAAGTGGGTGCGGATATACTTTTTACTATTCGCTTGAAGCGTTTTGGTGATACCAACAAGGATATCTATTTGCGTTGCTTCCACTGGCTATTTATTTATTTTTTAATAGTTCCTTAAAAGTCTCTTTAGCTTCAGTCTCGGAATACGTTGACAGAATTTCCAACAATCTATATTTTTAAACTTCACTTCCAGATCAGCATTCCGTTTAAGTGGCGGTACTGCATTAGTGGATTGAACTTTCATAGTGCTATCGAACCACTCACTCTAGTAACAAATTTTGATTCCAATTGCGTCTCTATGAATTGAATTAGTGTTTTAGTAGGTCCAGATGTAGTGTTAGTAGGAGTTTCCCAAAGGACGCAGCATAGAACTATGAGAACTACGTATATAGTGTAGTGTTATCGCCATGGTGGTAAAAACGCTAATGTTCCAAATAATGCAAATAAGTAATTTATATATTAGAACAGTTTTCATAGGTACCCCTAAACTATATTCATTTTTTATGATATTGCACAGGTATAGAAGAACTTTTTTGAAATCGCAATCAATGGTTTAGAAACTTACCTAAATATACCTGAATACTAAAATATTTTTATAAAAATATACTAAATACAATGACCTGTAATATACCAAAAAGAATTTAAAATAAAATATTTAAAATAGAATTAAAAATAAATAAAATAATTTTATTTATTAAAAAGTTGTTAAATACAATTTACCTACAATTTCTATTTTCTTTATATATATAAAACACTTCATTAATCAAATCATAAAATTTCCCTACAACTATATAATTTGTAAATATCTCAGTTATAAATAAACGTTAATTAAACAGTTCCTACACCTTTTATACATCATATTTAAACAAAAATGCAATAATAGATATAGCTCTTATGTATACACAGCAGAAAAACTGAAAAAGAGTTGAAAAAGTCAAAAACTTATCATTGTGTTGTCATTGGAAGGAAAAAATAAGTGTTGAAAAAGAGCTGCAGAAGTTCTTTTTCAACCCATAGTTGTCATTGGTAGAATGTTCTTCTTTTATGCTTCTTATTCAGTGCTTTTGAAGTAATTCTCTTAAAACTATATTTATAAAATTTTTTAATAAAACTATTGTTTTAGCTTTGTTAATAGATAAAATAAAATAATTTTCAATTTGTGAAATTTTTATTTTCTTAGAAATTATTCACCTTTTTTCCAACTAAAAATACATTTATTTTCACTTTCTTGGAAGTAATTTTTATAAATGTCAAAAAAAAGTGCAAAATTTGCCTTCAGTTCTACTTTTGAAGTGGTGAAAAGGTTCTTTTTTGGAAGCACTTACTCGTTTTTTTTTTTGCTGGGTTCATATGTATAAACTGCTTAAGCAGCATACATTAGTCATACAAATGTATAAAAAATAGCTTAATTTGGCTACAGGAGGCCATGTTTCTGTTAGATTTGAAAATTTTTGCACAAGTATTTGGTACCTTAGAAAATGCTACAATATGGATAATTTATAAAAAAGTTAGAGGAATGTAACTTGAACCCAGCATTTCTCGAAGGACTTAAAATTTAGCTGTTTTGGTTTTTTTTAATAAAGTTAATATTTAAACTTAAATAAAATTTATATTATTCAGTGTAATATGTACAAACTTGTCTTAAAATCAGAGAATTTGAAAAACTCCCACTTTTCTGCATTAAAATACCCAAAATCCCCATCCGTATAAAACATGTGTGGGGAGACTTTACCCCGAGCTCCTCTGGATTTACTTCATGCTCATTTGCATTACGATTTCTTTCGAAAACATTAAAAAAATTATGTAGCCCAGAACAAAAATTGATTTTATAGGTGAATAAATATTGTCACTTTTTGGAAAGGAAACCTAAAGATTTTTAAAGTTCCAACTACATTATTAAAAACAATAAAAAGACATACCCGAGGTGAAAAAATATTCCTATTTTTGGTACTTTTTTTATAAAACATTTTTTCTATTTATCGACATGTGGATATGAGTTAATTCAAATGAATTTTAGAAATTCATTTGAATACAATTTTTGCAATAATTATTTATTATTTATATTTATTATATTATCATATGTGGAAAAAAATTCACAAGTGGGGACTTTTTGGTTTTTTTTTTTTTTTTTTTTTTTTTTGTTCTAATAGTATTTTTGGAATTTTTTTTTGTAATATTGAATAAAGAAACATGAAATTTAATATACATGGTCCCATGTGGGTAAGAATTCTTTAAGGGTAATTTTCGGTACATTTTCGTTCTAAAATTACTTCTTGAATATTTGGTAATAATTAACCTAGAAACATGAAACTAAAGATATGTGGTTCTGTGTGTGTGACACTCTACAGGTACCATACTTTTCTAATAAAAATAACAGAAATACTTGTGTACATCGAATCGTCAAACGTTTAGAAAATAAAAAACTGGTACTTTCTTGGTACCAAAAGTCATAGAAACAAATTCTAAATAGTATTATCTCTTTATCACAAATATTTCAAACATGTCGTTGGTACTTCTTGAAAATCTTATTATTTATTTTACTTTTTCGTACTTTTTAAAAGGTTTATTGTAGTAAATGGCGGCACAATGTCCTATAGAAATTGTACCGTAGATATCTCCCTCTCAAAATGTTTAGAGTCGTAGTGGTAAAAGCGTCTAGAATAGGTACTTTATGCATCTCCTAGTCTGTAAAATGTATGAACAAAATTTAAAAAGTCTTTTTTCAAATCTAATTTTTAATTGGATGATAAATATACTTTAGTAGTTTTTTATTGCCCTGAGTTATTTAATGATGAACTCATAAAGGGTTATGAAGTGGTACGATACCCAACTCCACGTTATTTATATATAAACTTGGTGGCATGAAATTATTATATCATTATAAGATGCAATTGAAATGTATGAAAATTAATTCCGAAAACACCGATATTATAACTGTTCCCAAGGACAGTAATTCCATTTTAAATTTTAAAAACTTTGACCTTTGGTTACCGATTTAGATAAAATTTGGTGCAAATGTAGAGAGGGATAAAGAGGCATGTAAAATTATTTTTTTGTCATATTTATTTTGAGGACTGTGGCAACTCTATAGCTTTGAGAGTGATTAACATATTTATTTAAATGGTCATAACTTTTGCTATATGAAAGATATTAAAATAATTTTTTTGCAGTGGATTTGTCAAAACTTGTGTTTTAAGATGCCATATAAAAATTTTTAAAATATTTTTGTTAACATATTTGTAAGAATTTTTTTTAGTTACGTATATCTAAAAAAGTCCATCTTTAATTTTATTTTTTTATGTTTTTTTGGTAAGAAGCCTTATCGGTATACTTGCCACAGGGAAAATTTCGGAGAATTCAAAACTTTTAAATTTAAAATGGAATTACTCAAATAAAAAAGCTACCAAGTTTATATCCAACAAACATTTCATAGGTTAAAAGAGGAAAATGTCTAAAGCAAATAATACAAGAAATCTCATGATTAAAATAATTTGCGGGTAATGAGGGCTACAAGCAAAAACAACTTGAGTAGACAGATATTTCAATAAAATTCGAAAATAATGTAATTATTTTTGAATTTTATTATCATAACTAAATTCGCATTTTTAAAGAAATTAAGTGAATATATGTTTTTAAAAACCAATTTATAAGGGGGATATAATAAAATTTAATAGTAGTGATGGCGCCGACATATTTTTTTGTTTCACTTCATCCAACAACTCTATTTTGTAAAATCATCCAAACAATTTATTAAATAAATAATATAATATATTGACTAGAATATTGACTGAAAGGATTGTCAAATTAAACTAAAGAGAATAAATAATTTTTTATTCAAAGCACAAAGACAAAATATAAAATTTTGTGCTTATGCAACAACAAAATATTGCATAAATTATGTTTTTGAATTGAATTAGATTTTTTACTCTTCACTTATTTTTTAGTGGTAAAACAAAATTCATCATACATTGATGAATAAAGTAAGTAAAAGGAAATTAAGGTAATGTCATTCAACAACAAATACAGTCTGCTAATACCACTGGTCCTCCTGGTGCGGTTCAATCCCATCATACACCCGCTAGCGATACTCCAAGATTATTATGAATATCTTATATTTCAAACGTTTCCATTAATGACCAATTATCGGAATTTTGGGTGTTAGAATTAGTAACATTAATCTTGAAATGGCGATTTTTTCAGTTTGTTTTTAATGCAGATATCTCAAAGATGTACCGTCAAGTTTACGTGACTCCAAAAAATTGTATTTAGAAGTTCTAAGAATAGTGACATTGATGATTGTCAATTAAAAACAGTCACTTTTGGCTTAAATTGTGCTCTTTATTTGGCTCTAAGACCAGCTGAAGATGAAGAGCTACCTCTTCCGTTACGATCTATAATTTTGCGTGAAAATACTTATGTAGATGATGCTTTGGTAAGAGCTCATTCTATTGGTGATGCTTTGAAAGTACAATACCAATTAATTGGTAAATTGTAAAGTGGATGGTTTGAATTGCGTAAATGGATCTCGAATTCTAAACAAATTTAAAAAAAAATATTGAGTACATAATTTTTGTCGCTAGATGATAAAAGCACAAAAAAAAAACAAAATAATGCGTTTTTTACTTTTCTAATGTGAATATCAGTCTCAAACAATCTTATACAAAAAGAAAAGTTCTGTCAGTAATAGCAGGGCTCTTTGACCCTGCGGGATAGATTGCTCTTGTAGTTGTTACAGCAAAAATCATAATGCAATAAATGTGGTTTGATACAATTAATTGGTATGATGTCATAAAACCACTAGCAAAAGTGTAAGGCATTTATAAACAACTGCAACGAAATTCCTCATTGGATTCGGTATTCTCCAAGTTGCATAATTAAATTTCATGGCTTTTGTGACTCGTCAGCCGTAAGAGTGAATATGGAGAGTCAAGTTTGTACAAGTTTGATCGTATGTAAGACAAAAGTAGCTCGAGTAAAAAAAAAACATTTTTATCTCAGTTGGAATTATGTGGAGCTTTTCTTTTAGTTAATTTGTATCTGGAAAACTTTTTTGGCAATAACGGTTGGCACTTTATTGGAAAAGGTGAAAAACAAGAATTGGCATCATGTACAAAATCCTTCTGAAGAACTTAAAAAGGTTTAATCTTATATTGCTAGATCATCGGAAAAGCAGGATATTTTAGACCGCTTCTCATGATTATCCTAGGCGTTCCATGTAATAAAATATATGTTCAGATTTTATATCGTAACTAGCAAAAGTAAAGAAAGTACTTATGATACATTAAGAAATATGGCTTAAGAGGTAGTTTACGCTGGGAATAGGCTATTTTTGTCTTAGCAAAATAGCTTTTCAACTGATTTTAATTGCCTTACATCCAAAAGGAAAATTGACTCTTGTAGTCCGTTATTGACCCTTACATCGTTTATAGATAAAAAATGATATTATACTTGCTAATGGCTGGTTCTACATCATATTTATTTTAAAATTATCGACATCTTATTATACTAGCGTATAACAGTAGGAGGACTTCGTTTTATTCTAAATGTTGTCCGATAACAATATTGGATTATAAAGGCTAAAAATCTAACAAAAACTATTATTCACATCTGCAAGGTTCGTGTACTTTACCGAAAGAAACTTCAAATCCAAATTAAGGCAACATTACCTGAACAACGAACCACGTTAAGTCGCCCTTTTATAAATACAGGAACTGACTTTGCAGGATCATTTGACATTAAGGGTTTTACCGGTCGATATTACCCTATTACGAAAGGCTACGTGTCTTTTGTATGTTTCTCAACACAGGCGCTACATCTCGAAGCTGTTAGAAATTTGTCAACTCCAGCCTTTTTAACAGCTTAGCCGTGTTTATTTCCATTTTTATTGGCACTGCAAGAGAAATTGTTCCAAACTTTGAAAATCACATAAAGGAACTCCGTAATCATGCGGTTGAAAAATATTGTCATCAACATCTTTAACGGCATTTTATTCCAGCAGAGGCCCCTCATATATGGAGATAGGGGCCAATCAAAATATACTTTTGAGGAGTTTTCAACACTATTGGCAAGTATAGAGGCGTGTCTTAATTCTCATCTTCTTGCTTCCAATTTCTATAATGTCGATGATTTGTCTGCTCTTAATAAATTCTTCTATGCTTCCGCTGCTGAACCCGGAGATAAAACTTCAGACGGTAAAGTTCGTGTCACTGACCTTAAAACTCAAAATGTAGTAATCTATCTTCTTCTTTCTAATTGTAATTAACCCAATACCACAGCCATCCACAAATTAATATTCTACGAACTCTATTTCATTTTGCGACTCTTAAATAACTTCAAATTAATAACGTTTCTCTTTCTTCAGTTCGCTTCCAGCCTTTCTAAAATGAGTGATATTATATTCAACCTCAACTACAGTTGCCCCATCTGCAACAGATTTCACGCAGTTATTTTCCACGTAAATAGAGAAGCGAATTACATCAAATTCGACCCTCTCCTAAATAGTCAGTATTAAAAAAAGAAAACTTCCTATATCGATTTTTATGTAATTCGCTTCTCTATTTACGTGGAAAATAACTGTTTTAAAAAAGCTCTAGCAAAGTATAAAATTAGTATGAAAAGAACCCACCTTAAAGAATAGCATTTGACTCAGAATCTCTTAGTAAGCCGATTAAGACAGTATATTCAGAGAAACCACCCCCCCCCCCCCCCATTATGCCCACTTTGATACAGAAATGTTGCTATATTTACGACCAAGTTATCCTCAAATTTTAAAACCTATAAATATGAAACTATGTCACCATTTTTGTGTCCTGCCCAATTTTCTTATAATTTCTACATATATATATATATATATATATATATATATATATATAAAGGGTTATTCAAGTAGAGAAACTTTTTCAATAGCCTTTTTTGACAGATCACGTGTGAGTCGTGTCATGCTGTCATGTTATTTTTGTTTAGTATTATTTGGCATTTCATAATGGAAAGACTTACGCCTGAACAACGTTTACAAATCGTTCAACTTTATTACAAAAATTCACGTTCTGTGCGGAATATGTTTCGAGCACTTCGCTCAACTTATGGTCAATATAATCGGCGTCCTGAGCGTACTATTCGCAACACCATCACCCATTTTGAGACCCAGCATTCATTATTGGATAATATTCGACTGAAGAGACCACGTCCAGCACGCTGTGAAGAAAATAAAGCGGTCGTAGCTGTGCGTGTACACGAAGACGGTGGAGAGTCGATTCGGCGCCGTTCGCAGCAACTCGGACTGACGTATGGAACGACTTGGCGCATTTTACGTCGAGATCTTAAATTGAAAGCGTACAAAATACAGCTTGTGCAACAACTGAAGCCGCTCGACCTTCCGAAGCGACATCGCTTCCCTCTATGGGCTCTTGAAAAGTTCCAAGAAGATCCGACGTTTTCGAGGCAAATTTTATTCAGCGATGAGGCCCATTTCTGGCTCAATAGGTATGTAAACAAAGAAAATTGCCGAAGAGTAACCTGAAAAGATTCAAGAACTGCCACTTCATCCAGAAAAAACAAAGGTTTGGTGTGGTTTCTGGGCCGGTGAAATCATCGGTCCATATTTCTTTAAAAATGATGCCGGTGCGAACGTAACCGTCAATGGCGACCATTATCGTGCCATGATAACCGACTATTTGATACCTGAAATTGAAGCTCGTGATATCGGCGACATTTGGTTTCAGCAAGACGACGCCATTTCCCACACATCGCATCAATCAATGGATTTATTGAGAGAACATTTCGGTGAGCACATAATTTCATGTTTTGAGCCAGTCGATTGGCCACCAAGATCGTGTGATATCGCACCGTTAGACTTTTTCCTGTGGGGACATGTAAAGTCCAAAGTTTATGCGGACAAACCCGCTTCAGTTCAGACCTTGGAGGAAAACATCACGCGTGTCATTCGCCAGTGTTTTTTTTTTCTGTGTTTTAAAAGTAGGGAACCTCGAAATGGATCACGCTTTATATATATATATATATATATATATATATATATATATATATATAAAGTGCATTAACAAACAAATTTAATTAATTAGTATATACATACATACATACATACATACCTTCAATTTTCGAAAAGAATCTTTAGTTCTTAAGATTAAGTAAGTATATAGGCTCCATATTCTTTCAATGCACTTGCTGCTACTTATTTTATTTTTGACCGCTTACAGTTGTGCGAATTTTGAAAACAAAATAATAGTAAAAATGTCAACTTAATCAGCAAAGTGTAGGTCATCTGTACACCATAAAATATTTATGGAGTTAAAGTTTTCAAAATTCGAATTAAATGCTGCTGGAGCAATGATTTCGTCCACTGTGTGGGATTGCAAAGATCTGTGCATTACAAACATCAGCAAAAACGCATAATACCCTATCCACGTTGGTAATGAGAGTTGTAAATAATCCTGGGAAAATATAATAATAATCCTGGGAATAAAAAAAGTAATTTTATCGAAAATTATCCAACTTAATTGTTATTGCGAATAGAATGTCTTAAAAATCTTTTTCCTAAAATTAAGGCTAATAAGTGATTCTACATCAAGACGGACATGATATCTCCGACGTCAATGATATATCCGACTTCTCTACAGACATTACAAATGTTACTCAAATCACAAACTTTCAGACTGAGACCCTTTCCATCAAAAAAGGAAAAATCTGTCGAATTTTTTACAAAAGTGTACTTTATTGCTCATAGCTTCTAAACTATATACCGTAGAATTCTAATTTTTATTTCATTTAATAGAAAATTATATTGAATTTAAAATGACATATATAAAATTTATTTATTTCGAAAACTTAATGGCAAAGATCGATGATATAAATTTCAAATCTGAATATCGCAAAAAAGATATTTTAAAATTCTTAAAAAATATATGTTGATTATTCAACTCTACTCTAAAAAAAAAAAAATAATTTAAAATTTAAAATTAATTTCAAAGTAAGTTTTTTTTATGAAACATAAAGAAAACAAATTCTATGTAGAAAATTTGAATTGAGTTTATATTTTGTTACATAACTTCTAAACTAAAGGAGTGTCCAACATGAAATTTTGCACCAGTATGAAGAAGAGTTGTGTTTACATTATATACTTTTTTAAGAATTTTAAAAATATCGTTTTTGGAGATATAATGGTTCTATTTATAAAAGTCGAATTTTGATCTTTGTATTTTCGATCTAAATTAACTTACTACATAGCATTTTGAAGGCAATATCCTTATCTTTAAAATTTTATTAAAACTAAAATTTTATTGTGTGTAGTTCAAAACTTATAAGTAATCAGATTTTATTTTGGTCCATACTTCTAAATGAGTGTCCACCTTGAAACCATGAGATCTACCATGTATAGTTGAGAAGTTCTTAGCAATGAAACAAGTACACCTTTGTAAAATTTTTAGCTTTTTTTCGTTTTTTAAACCGCCATATTTTTGGACCAGAAAGGGGCATAGGTCTAAAATTGTATGATTTGAGAAACACTTCCAATAGCCAATGTTTGGAATGAACTTCATTGACATCGGAGATGTCAAATCCTACTGCTGTCCGTTTTGGCATGGAATTATTCTAATGTGAAAAACGTATTTATGTATTTTAATTATTTATATTTTTTTGAAATTATTCTTTTCTTAAATGATAGCAAATTATGTAGGAAAGTAAATTCTTTGACAGTTAAGTGGTGAATAAAATTTCATTAGCTCATAGGGATACAAAAATTATTGACAAATGAATAGAAAATTTTGATAACTATAAAATAGCTAATAAAGTCATATCACAACTAGAGAGGATAATTGTACCAACTTTTATTGCAAAAAATGAAGTGAAATTTATAATACAAAATCTACAATACAAAATCTACAATTCTACAATTCTGAATATGATATAAAAATATCAGGTATACAGGTCAGCTTTTTAGTTTATTATTTCCATTTAAATCGTTACTTAATACTCAGGACAGCTCTATGTTAAATATTTTATTTACGGAAAATCGAAACACACCTATAAAAAATTATTTTGCAAACTAAATCTTTTGTGCAATGTTGTACATATTTTTATCATTATTTAAAAAATAATAAACAAATATATTGCCCCATAAAACATAGCTTAAATCTTAATTAAAAAAAAAAACATAACGAGAAACTTGGATCTGATGATAATTTGCGTAAAAATAAAATATAAAAATATTAAGAAAATAAAAAAACGTTACAGCAATTTTTTTAGTAACATCAGCAGCAAGAACAAAGCAAAAGGTAAAACAGTTACGATATTTTGTCAACAAGTTAAAACATAAAAAAAAATAATAAACATGAGAAATTTTACGATTTCTCATAAAAATATGGTTAAATCTCACTTTTTTCTCGTTAAATATACACCAGCAAAAATAGGAAGAAGCAAACACCATAATCGTCGTCATCGTCATCATCATGAGCTTAAAGCCAAGTTAAGTAGCTTCTAAAATCCATAAAAATGAATAAAATACTGAATGCTCGTACAACATACATTCGTTTTACGTACGATACCTTGTGTTGGTAAACTAATACATCCACCCAAATGTGGCCCACTCATTGTCTATGCATGACAAATAAAATGTTAAAATATAAAACAATAATTTTTTGCAGCTACAGAAAATGTAAAAAACACAAATCTAAAAAGGGAGCAAAGGAAAAATAAACAACACAGGAATACTTACAGTAGAAAAAGTCGAAATGGAAAAAGGTGCAATATACCAAAATGACAAAAAAAAAAAAAAATAATAAAAAATAAATAAATCGAAAAAAGATGGTAAAAGAAATTCATATATTGTCATAAAAATAAAATAAAGCAATGATAAATAATAAAGAGTGTCATAAAATTAAAGAAAAAGGAATGGAAGGCGATTTTTTCTTTTTCACTTCGACTATGAAACACAGTATTTTATATAATATTTCTTCACACAAGCACAATAGTTTCTTACCCGCTGCAGTGTCAAACTCCATGTATAAAAAATAAGAATTATATATTCGCCGTATTGTTGTTTTTGTAGAACTGCTGCCACCTGTTTTATTTCGCTATGGTATTTGGTGTTGAGAGAATAGCATCACTCGTAATACATATATCGATCGGTAACTGATTTTGTTTCTTTATTTGTCTTTTCATAATCACCATCAAAAAGATATGGGATATATTGGATTTATTCCGTGAGTAATAAAGCTAAATATTCTAACACCCTAAAAGATTATCTAAGATAATCTAGCCATGTCCGCCTTCATGCCTGTCGTCGCACAGCTGATCATTTTGCTGAAAACTATGGCAAAAAACAAAAATTTCACAGAATAATTTTATAAAATTAATGATAGGCCTGATAGAGGACTTGACGTAGATTAAGAATATAAAAAAGAAAGCAAACATTTTGTGAAAATTATAATTTTTCCAAATTTAGTGCAACAGAAATAAACTAGTTACATTTCGTTGCAGGAAATATTATCTATGTGAATTCAAATAGATAATACGCTATCTAATTCAATAAAATTTTCCTGCCCCTAGACAAAATGAAATAACCTTGAAATAAAACTTGGGATATTTATTTGAAAGTATTTCATGATATTTTTTTTTTTTTTTTTTTTTTGAAAAATTCGAAATTAAGTTGATGAGTGGCGATCAAATTTTATGCAATATTTTTAAAAATAAATTTGAACTATAAATTATCTTTTTTTGTGACACAAAAAAACTTGTTATTTTACTTCATTATTCCTTTTTAGGTTGTAAAACACGAACAAAAAATTTTACGAATCTGTGGTTCGTAAATTTCAAAATATTGAATACATTGTAATAATTTACGCATTTCAAAAAAATAAATGCATTTCAATGAAATTAAATAAAATACATGACCTGAGGTTGAGCTATGGGTTTGATACTTAGATACTTAGAGCTAGGTTTTAATACTTAGAGTATAAATTTTATTTAAAGAGATCTAATTATATTCTTTAATATCAGAAGCTTACTGATGTAAAAATTTGACAAAGAGAACCTTTCGGTACGGTTCCCGATACTTTTTAAAAAAAAATAAAATAACTACTTTATATTTATTTGATTTCACTTAATAATAGCTTTGCTCCATTACCTTTCATCACTTATAAAAAGTAAGGAATTGTAAGAAAAACGGTAAAGTTATTGTCAAATACAAAAAACTATTCGAATTCGAATAAATTTTGAAATATTTAAGTCAATTTTTAATGTAATTGAATGAAGAAAGCAAAAGAACATATCTTTTGAAATTTATTTAAACCTTTTATATTTACTGCAAATAAGAAATAATTTATTAAATTTTTTAATTAAATTTGCTTTTTTATTTCAAAATAATATCAAATTTTAAATGTTATTTCATTTACAATAAAATGAGACATCAATCTTTCAAATCGTTTAAATACTCAAAAAATTAAAATTAATACATTTTTAAGCAAATCACTTTATGCTTTATTTGAAACATACTTGGGACAAAAATAAAAACCTATAAAAAGTTTAAGTAAATCATTCCATATAAAATCGAATATGCTCTAAAATTTTTGTCTAATTTAAAAGGAAATAAATCTTGTTATGATTACAAAAAATTGCTCTAAAAAATAATACATCGTTGCATAGCTTTTTGTAGAAAATTTTCTAATAAATTGCATTAGAACTTCAAAAATATTCATTTTTTCAATGTTGTTTAAAAAATTTCTTTCAATATTTGACCAAAACATATACAAATGTATATGAATAACAAGATTAATTCTTCTACATTTCAACAAAAATAAAACAAAATCTGAAAATTAAATTAAGAAATTAACAAAACAATAACAGAATTAATCCAAGAATTTATCAAAAAAAACCTTTTTTTTTAGCATAATTCAAAATTTTTAATGATTTCTACTTATAAAATTATGCATATTTTCAATTAACCCTTTTTTAACATTTTACTTAAAAAATTACCATTTTAGATATTTATCGTTGATAATTTATGCGTAATTATTTTATTTAGCTCCCAAGATTAAATTGTCTCTTATATGCCATTTACACCAAACAAAAACTAGTATTTTTTGGCTTTATTTGGTTTTTGAATGAAAAACTACATAAATTTGTTTGGTTTTTCCATACAAATCAAAAATTATTTTTATCTAGTTTTTATTGAAAACCAAATAAAAACCACTAAAATAACTACTTATGATACATCCTGTGTAGCAAATTTAGAACCGTAAATTTTATGTATAAAGAGAAAAATAAAATTTCAAATTTATAGAAATTATTTGTCTTGTTTAATAAATTATTACAGTAAATAATTTATTAAAAACTGTTAAAATACTTTTTAATATTGAAACTGTGAATTCTCTGATCGAAGAAATAGCAAATAGAGCGGAAATAAAAAATATCCAAGAAATGCGATTGTCAACAAAAACTACATTGGAAAGAAATAAGGTATGTAAACGATGTAGTTTTTGAAATTTTGTTTTTCAAAAACCAATTAGTTCTTTTTTTGGTATAAATGGCATATTAAGCGCTTTTTGTAAAAAGTTTTGGATAGATTTTGATTTATAAAATAAAAAATATTTTTCATTAACTAATAAAACTAGTACTTAGGCAAATTATTTATTTTTTTTTTTTTCGAAAGATGCACTTTTAACCGTATGGTCCGTAAAATTTAGGCTTAAATTTAACGAAACTTGGAAATTTAGAATTTCGGAAACCCAGGAAAAATAAATGAAATTACAAAATTATTTACTAATACTCGCATTAGAAGAATTTAAAATTTTACAACAATTTATAAATAAGTTTGCATTTCCTAGATTTTTTATTAAACAAGTGCCAGTTTTTAAAACCTATGTATTTACTTAAAAATTTTCGAAAGCAGATGCAAATTTTTGGATAGATAATGTTGAAGATAAATTCATCATGCCTTTTTCTATTTATGACAAACTAATTTTTTCCAAAATAATTATTATATTTTTTCCTCTTTCTATTGTAAATTTTTTCTCGTGTTTAATATTTCTTAGTTGAAAAATTCATTTTGGTGGGAAATAAAATATTTTGAATAGTTAACGGGGAAAAGTTTAATTCATACTCGTAGTTATGAAGTTGTCTATTAATAAAACATTAATTACCTTGTATTTATTCAATATTTAAATATAAGTTCGATTAAAAAGGACAATTAGAATAATAATTTTTTTAAATTTACATTAATGTAAACAATGTGTTTTTAATTATTTAAGAAAATTAATGTTTTTTAACAATTGACAATTTGTTAGTTAGCAACCACTTAATGACTACAAGGAGTGTGTTATATACAAGAACTACGATATAAGTAATTAAAATATAAAATGTTAGCTTCTTTTTTATTTCAAATCAATTGATGGATTTTATTTGAATGTGGAGCTGATTAAAGATCCTTTTGTAAACATTCAACGATTTTGATACATCACTTTCTATTATTACCACAACATTTATTTTTGATTTACTTGTATTTATAACCAGCGTTGCCAGTTTAGCCTTTCTAAGACTAAATCTAGCCTTTTTATTTTGTTTTTAACCTCTAGCTTCTAGCTTTTTTCTAGCCTTTTTTGATTCTTAAAAAGGCTCAGAATTTAGTATTTTAACAATGAAGAAGATAATTTTTTATCTGCTGTTAATAATTATATATTTACAGAATCACCCATTTAAGCATCTTTATACATTTATTCGCACAAAAAATCGAGCTTATTTATAGTTAATAAATATAATAATATAAATATATATAATAAATATATCCAAATTTTAAGTGCTATAACTAATTTTGTGGACTTATTAAGTCGATTATTATAATTATTTTTTAATATACGCCATCAACAGTAGAAACTATTTATAAAAATAATTTAAAAAAAATCTTATTAACTATAGTTTAAAAATGACAAAAAATCACTTCAAAATATTGGGTAATTTTTCGTATGAAATATAACCGAAATTTGATTGGGAATTTTTTGAGTCATTTTGCGAACTTTAGAATTTTTAGAATTATTTAAAAATTATTCGGGTTCATGAAATAATTATGGAAGAATATATTGTAAAAGTTTATTGGACACTCGCGGCAGAATAGAATGCTATATCTAGTTAGCCACGACCATCATCAGCGCTATTTAGTGTACCACCATGGTGTTCCCTATAAATTCGTGGCTTCTCACCCTATATGTTATTGAGTTAGACTAATTATAAAGCTTTTATAATTATTTTGTATTCTCCTTTTTATTTATTTGCTTTCTAAATTAAAATGTATATATATATATATATATATATATATATATATATATATATATATATATATATACATATATTAACTTTTTTTGATCTTTTTTTAAAGTCCAATTCATCCTCTTTTTTTCATCTCCTGGCAAAACTCTACAATATTATTTACAATATTATTTGCTATACTCTATCTTTACCAAAAACATCACTGATTTCTCATAAAGACTTTTTACCGTGCCACCTGATGGAACAGCTTTTTTCAATGTCCTGCTGAAAAGTTCTATATTGCGATTTCAAGTTTTAAGTTTTTGCAATGTTGTAAAAATAGGAAAAAAAATATTTTATTTTTATATTGAGTTATTGGGCCATCACTTTGAATATGCAGGGCCTTGATATTTGATACAAACTTTCTAATAATATTTAAAACCGCTGTGGTATTACTTTGATATGGTTCAAAATGAAATACGCTTTATATGGTTTGATTCCAAATCCTTAAAAAACAAGGCACCGCTCTACAAAGAAATTTGCTTTTTGATGCATAAAATAGTACACTTTGAATTTCTGATGCAAACTTACACAAATAATTTTCTGAGAAATCAATCCTATGAATGTTTGACTTTCATTTAAGCAGTTTTTTGTATTTGGCATGTGCCTGCTAACGTTATGAGATGAACTATTTAAATTTTTTTTCTGCAAATATTTACTCACTAAACTTGATATATTTTTAGAACATTTGTATTTTTTTAAGTTTTACCAGAAATAATTTTTGAATAAATGGTTTTGTCTTTTTGCGAAACTACTTTCTGTTTATTATCACTAATTTGTTCCTTTAAAACCGTGTAAAACATTAACCTCTTTTTTACAGCGAATGAATATTTTTGAGGAATATTTTCGGTCATTATCATTTTTCTATAAAATTTTTGTTTCAATATTCAAATGTTGCTTTTCTGGTTCATAATAGTATGTTCCCATTTTTCATTTTTCTTCTCTAGAGCAGATTCCCTTTAAAAGTATTTTTAAGCGTTTTTTTTCTTTTACAAATTATTTAACTTAAAACATTCACAGTGTTTTTCACCAGCACTACAATTTAAAGCTTCTTAACCTTCATTAACGAAAAATTGCGATAGTTTTAACGATTTTGCTATTCTCTACTATAAGTTAACATTTTTTTTTTTCGTGAGTATATCTTATCGACGAATGTCGATAGAAATGATAGAACGTCATTATTTGAAAAATAAAAATTTTAAATAAAGATTGGATTTTTATATAAAAATAAAACTATTTTCTTGAGAAAATGTGATGAAAGTGTAAATATTTTATAAATGTGAGCAGATTGTCTACCAGCAACATACCAATATGAGTGAGTATATGTATGGTATGTTGTTGGAAATATTTGTGAAATTAATTTGGTGTTAACTGTTTGTTATATAAGACCTGTTCATTGAAAATTTATGTTAAAATTATAAATAACAACGATGTAAAACTCATTTTTAAAAATTTCACTAAAAAATAAGATTTTTCATCAAATATTCTTTTTTGTACAAAAAATTCACTACACTACAAAATTTTCTCTAAAAATAAAAACTTTACGCAAAAAATTAAAATTTTTACTAAAAATTAAAATTTTTTCTTAAAATCTAAATTACAAAAAAAAATCCAATTTATGTATATCCTACTCTTCTGAAAAAACATAAATTTTTACTACAAATCAAAATTTTCGAAAAAAATTCTAAATTTTTGCTTAAAATTCATTTTTTCATTAAAAATTAAAATTTTTAGTAAAATATAAAATATTTTTCCTAAAATTAAAATTTTCACAAAATAAGCAAAACTTTTCATTAAGAAATTAATTTTATTAAAAAAAATAATAGTAATAAAATAATAGCAAATCTATTTCAAAATTGTAAATAGTAATTTATATTCGTCAAATTCATTAAAATTTTTGTAAAGGAAAATTCAGTTAAAGCTTTTACTTAAACGAACACACTTAAATTTTATTATATTTTTCTTACTATAAATTATTTACAAAACAAAATTGTTAAATTTTTACTATATTATAGCACTTAACGACAAAATTTGTTAACTAACCCATTTTCGATACTTAACGACAATTTTTTGTCGTTAACAGTTATAGAGTTGCGGTACAGATATTAAATTCTGGATTTCCATTATTTTAGAAATTGGTTTAGTTATTTTTTTTTCTTTTTTTACATATTACATTTTTTGACCGCGATCTTGTAGATATTCTAGATTTAATTTTAGATTTTGACTTTGTGATGTGAACTGTTTATAACATTCTCCTTTTTATTTTTTTTTGCATTCAACATCTTCATTTTGTTTTTTGCGTAATTTTTTTATCTTTTTTCTAAATCATCTTATACAGTTAAAAGTTTAAAACTAATTTACAAAAATATTCCTTTTATTTAATTTTAAAATGTTTTACAACGCTTACTGACATAACTATTTCAAGTACTTTTTAATCAAAGTACATCTTATTTTGCGTTTAACCTTTCTTAAGGTCGTTTGAAATATTTAATAAATTGGTTACTTTGAATATTTTTTTTTTTTTTTATTATAGCGGTTAATTTTTTAAAATAGCGATCAATATATAAATTATATGCTCTCTTATTACAGGTAATGTAATAAAAAAATGTTAAATACAAAGAATTACTATTTGATACTTTGATCTTTTTTTTTTACTTAATAATTTATTTTTTGACTGACATCTTCCAACACATTTTGATGAGCCTACGGTTTTAGTTAGAACATTATTGTTAGTAATAAACGGTGACAATATTAATCCATTAAAAGCAACACTAGCGATGTGCCTTAGCAAAATGTGTTTTGATAAAAGAGTACCGACTTCAACCATCATAGAGATTCGACTTTATATATGTCGCCGTCTTTATCTCCAAGATTTGAGAAAATTAAAATTTGCTGTATAAAATATAAAAACAAGAAGCGCAATTTTTGCGTAATTTTCAAAAAGTCCATAAAATTTTAAATTTTATTTTTAATGCTCCTCCGGTTTTTTATGTAAAATATAAAAAACTAAGTTCACACAATAATTTATGCTATTCCATATGGAACTGTGAATATGCCTCGCGAAAAACTGTCTTTTTGAAAAATTTTAGCTCTTCTTTTCCAAACTTTAGGACTACGTTAACTATTTCTGGTACATCAACGGGATATTGCGAAAAATGCGCCCAATTACAACAATTATCAATCTCTATTTCAGTATTTGTATTTCGTTGAGGGGCGCACAGACACCGCCCAACAAAACTGAACATTTTAAAAAATTAAAAAATTTTGTCATAAAAATCTACTAGCCTGTATTTAACAGTTGAAAGTCTGTACAACAACAAATATGCTGCAGAAAGTACGCTTAATATATATATTTTCGAATGAGGTTAAAAATTATAAACAAAAAGTGTAGAAGAATGGAAAAAACTTAAGTAATTTGTAGCCTTTTTTGAATTTTGAACAACAATCATGATTACACAAAGAAACCTGTGGTACTAAAATTATGTACCACATACCATATATATATATATATATATATATATATATATATATATCATGTGTCGGTTCTTCTGTGTCTGTTAAAGAAACGATACAGTTTAAGGTGGATCATTTGGAGCAGAGGTTCTCACAAGCTCTTGCTTCGCGACCCATTTTTGATGTTACAACTTGAGAACGACCCACCGCATTATTGAGCTAACGTTTAAAATATGATAACTTTATATATTTCACAAAATATTTTCAAACTACAGCCAAAGCTCGTTATAACAAATACCGATATAATGAAAATCCGATATAACGAATATATTATATATATTATATATATTAGTTGCCTTATATAGTACAACAAATGAAGAAAATATTTTACTGCCGATATAATGTATTTTCAGAAAAATTTTTCTTAATTTGCTAAAATATTAAAAATATTTGCTTCCATCAGCCTTTTTTGTATTGCCTAAGGTCAAATTGATAAATATAAAATTTTTTAAGATTTTAAAAATCTTCCTGATATTCTAAATTAATTGGATTATTTGAGTTATCGAAAAAAAGAACCCGTTAAGTTAATTAAAAAACAGAAAATTTTGTAGATTACTTTAAAACTTTAATGTAAATATATCAAAAAGTTCATGTCCGATATAACGAATATTCCTGTTTAGTGAAAGGGCCTGATTATATCATTCGTTAAATTCTGTAATTTAGGTTTCAAGTTTCTATTCAAATTTAATATCGTGTTATTTTTAAATAATTCATAAACCTAAAAGTAATTCATACTTAAAAAAATATATATTTTTTCAATTTGATGTAAAATTTTATTGCTATTTTATTCATTAAGAACTATCAAATATAAATATTTTTTTGTTTTCAATTCCACAAATTTCGCAACAAGAATTTAATAGCAAATTTATGAACGTTTGACATTACTGAAAGCATTTGGTTTCAAATACAAATTATAAAGTTTAGATAAATCCTTCATGTTTAAAAAATATTTGAGAAAAATTTATTAAAATTTTTGAGATTGAGAAGATTATTTGACTAAAGATTATTGTGATTCCGTAGTGTATTTGATATTAAAATTAATTATCTGCCATTTTTAGTCATATCTCTAAGGCATTTAATAATATATTAAATTTTATGTTCACGCGACACATCTTCGCGACACCCCTACAATGTCCCTACGGACTCCTTGTGGGTCGCGGCCTCTCACTTGAAAACCGTTGATCTAACCGAAAATTTAAAATGAAAAAAATCGGTATATAAACAAAAGAGTTATGGACCAAATAGTAGGAAATTAGTGTCCGTCGTAACTCCCATTCATACTATTCCGTAATGAAATTTACAAATTGTTCACATGCTTTATTTTAAATTAAGGTGGTATAAGAAAACTTGCAGATGATGCGTATAAGAGATTCGATCAAGGTTACTTGTTTTTATTGAAATATCCAAAACTTTGTGGCAAACTGAAATATATTAATCCCGGCTTGATAATTTTTGCATAACTTATATGCGAACTGTTGCAAAACTCCAAATTAAAAATGTAGAGTACCTATAAGAAATAAAATTAAAACAAGTTTATTAGCTTTAGCATCCTCAAACCATTTTAAACAACATACAACAATAAATGAGAAAAAAAAAACAAAAAGCCATTATTTGAAGTGCATAACACAGCTAAATACGTAAATGCTACTAAAACGTATGACTGACTATACAATTTCAAACAGTCTAACAGCAGTATCAGGGCTGAAATGAAAGAGATGTGCAAAGCTGTAAAATACAATATAAAACCCAATAAAAACAATTTTTTTTTTTTGCAAGTTTTTAACAAGCTAAACAAACATTGCAAGTCCTTGAATTCATATGACATAAGTACCTTCATGTAAAGTAATAATAATAATTTTATTGTTTTATATTAAGGTATCATAAATATCAAAAACAATGGATGTTATTTATTTTTTATTATTGTTTTCTTTTGTTTACCTATTTTTGCTCTCAACTCCGACCATCCACAATCAAAAAAAAAAAATAATAATAAAAAAAAAAAAAAAAAATAAAAACAAAAACTAGAAGCTCGAAGAAGAATACTCTAACATCAGCATCTGTTTGCTAGAAAACAATTTATTTATATATTTTTTTATTTCTTTCTATGTTGGGTGTTTTTCATTCATTTTTTCCTTTTGCAAAATCAAGAATCCACCACCTGATGCATGCCTACTGAAGAGGTATTAACTGTATCAAACGTGTGTGATTGTTGGTTTGCATTTTCGGTGAATAGCAAGACACATAAGAATACTAGGGTATTCACTCGAATAATGTTTGTTCGATTAATCGACAAATTGAAATTAATTAATTGTTCGATTTAAAAAAAAAAAACAAGAAAAATTAAAATTTTAAAATAAAAAATTTAGATTAAAAATTTATTCGAGTAAATTTTGCCGACTAATCGAATAATTCAAGTAAAAAGATATTTCAAGATTTTCTTTCTTAACTAGTTTTAAAAATTTTGAAAACAACTGTTGCAAAATTTTTATAGAATGTGTAGAATCTAAAAGTGACACCATAATTTGAAAATATACTAAAAAAAATATACTAATTTACAACGCGTAGTCAAATGTAGTCAAATGTAAATATTTTATTTTTTATAAATTGAGTTGAAAGTTATAAAGAAAATATTTTAACGTTTTTATATTAAATTTTTCGTAAGAAAGACCAGCCCATATTTGTAAATATGAAGTTGATACACCAATAGATTACACTGGTCGGCAAAAAAAAAAAAATTTTTGTCCTCCTTCAAAAAAATAATAATAATAAATAAATAAAAAACTAAATAAATAAAATATGTAGACTAGATGGAATTTGCTATCCGTTTTTCTACAGCAGGTATTGATTTTTTATTGGCATGTCTAATATTTCCCATTTAGTAAGCCGAATACATGAGTATATTTCACCATAATACAAGAACGAGTTGTCCAATTTAGAGAATTGAAACACCGAAAAATGCAACTGAGAAAAAACTATCTTTAGGTCACCTTAACATTATTTTTTTATCTTCCCAACAGTTTCAGAGTTATTTAGAAATTCGTGTCGGAAAAAACAAAAAAAGATTTTTTTCTTAAAAATTTCTTTTAATTCATGAAACTGGAAAAATGTGCAGTTTTTAACTCTTATCATAAAGCTGGTAATACTATGAATAAAATAAGCCATACGTCATTAAAATTGATGCACAAATCTTATTTTATTCACAATTGAGTGAATATACACATGTATATTTACAATTAAGTGGAGCGTAGCTGTTTCTTGTGAATATTTTAATTAAAGATATTTGTTAAAAATAAATTATTTTTATTTTCAGTTTATATTTTCAAATCATTTTGTATTCTATATAATACAATTTTCTGTTACTTGAAACTAATTTGGAAATACAAGTAAGATTAGAAAAAAGTTCAACAGAAGTTTTCGAACATATATTTATAAAATTTAAATCAAATACCAAAGACTTTAACTAATTTGAAAAAATATTTTTTTTTTTTTCTTTAGCTTGAATACAATTACTTTTTTATTTCTATTTTAAAAATGAAATAAAATCTGTTTTGAAACATTTATGCCCTAATTTTATAAATCGCTTGCGTTGAACGTTTCACCTACACTTCACTTCAATCACCAACAATTGACGCAAGAAATGTAATTTTATAAATCACTACGACTTTGCATTGACATTTTACGTTATCACTTATAAATGACAAATAAAAATAATTTCAGGATTTCCAACATTGATACATATGTACATGTATTTATATAAATTAATTTTCTTATTAGACCTAAATTTATGTATTTGGCAAATCTTATAAAATTTGAAAACAAAAATCAAAACATATAAGAGAAAAATAAATTGCCAAATCAAAAATGTATTTTTTATGATATCGTTTTTTTTATATAAAATTGTGATATCGATTTCGCTATCGTAAATTTAAAAAATAACTATATGGTATAGATAGTAAAATGGGCATGGTCCACATTTTGTTCTGAATGCTATCATAATTATAGTTTTTGCATTTAAATATACTAAATATAATAATACAAAACCATAATCAGCTAAAATAAGAGAAAAGTCATAAATAAATATAAAATATATAAAAATCATCATACATGACATATTTTATTCAAAGATTATAGAAAATAATATTTGCAAGAACGATTTTTCCTTACTGACATATTCTTGCAATTACGTACCTAAAAAGTTTGGTTTTAGTATTAAAAAGCCGTTAACGATTGATATTTTGTATTTGATTCTCAGTTTGTTTTTGTTTGTCGAAAATGTTTTAATTTTTAAATTTTTATTTTGAAGTTTTTTCCAAATGCTTGTTTTTTATTTTTCTTTTTTTTAATATTTCGAAATTTCGATATTATAATAATATCGTTTTCTGCAATATAATATGATATTATAATCGGCAGCTTATATGATATCGTTTTCGCTATTATATCCTTCTAAGGTATATTGGGATTTCTGTTTTTATTTTAAGTGAATTTAAAAATTAAAGATTGACTTACGACTTCTATTTGTATGATTTTTTACGCCAGCGCACAAATAAGTTGGGTTTTGGATATGAAGTTTAAAGTGATCCATTTTCTAACGCGGTGATTTATAAAATGTACTACATATTTCTTAATATAATAATTTATTAAATTACTACCATTTCTCCTTTTTCTTTACAATTTTATTTAGGTATTTTTAATTATTTTCCTTTTTCATACTAATATATTATTACTTTATTAGTAATAAGTAGTTACATTGAGCGCCCCTACTGTAAATACCACATACACACCCACACACATGTATAAAAACTTTTTTAAATGTGCAGTTGATATTGCTTTATAGCCAACAAACAATATAATTCTCATTTAGTGTATACATGACTAAGTATAAGTAAACAAAGGTTAGTTACAGTCGGGGCGGTTCAAACAAGACAAGAATCCGCCACATAAGCCTCTAATATTATTTTATATAATTAGAAGAGCCGATTCGATTTTGCGGAAGCAGAATATAATCGTATTTTGCACGCTCAACTTCGGTTGGGTCCCTAAATAAATTTTAGACTAGTGACTTCGGCTGCTCGTTCTCACGAGTGACTTCGGCTGCTCGTTCTCACGAGTGGCTTCCTGCTGTTCGTTCTCACGAGTGGATTCCTGCTGTTCGTTCTCACGAGTGGCGTCCTGATGTTCGTTCTCACAGTTGATACGATCTTCGATTCCTGAAGCTAACACCTGGACCAGAAATCGATCCTGCCGAATCCGATTGACAGCTGAGAGTTTCGAAGCCGAACGTACGACGCCGATCTTAGTTCTACTACCGAACCAAGAATTTTCGTACCCGACGCTGCCACCAGAAACCGATCCCGCCGTAAACCCGAACCAGTTTGACAGCCGAGGGTGTCGAAGCCGAAAACTCAAAGCTGATACTACTACTGAAGCGAGCCTACTATAAGCCAATCAATCGAACCGATACTAATATAAGCCGAAGAACCGAACCGATCCTAACATAAGCCATAGAATCAAATGACCCTAATATAAGCCGAAGAACCAAAATAAGCCTAGTTGAAGAAGAGAGAGCCTAGTTGAAGAAGAAACGATTGAATTATTATTATTAAGTCGATGGTATCCGAACTGAAGTTATCAAAATTATAATCCTGTAATGTCTATATATTATGTATTTGAAATATTCCTGACCTATTCAATAAAGAAAATATTATTAAACAGTCGGAGAAATCACAAGGAACATTATTTGCTGAAAAAGATTCTGCGACAATCGCTTCGTTATTCTTTTTAATTTAAATAATTTTTTAATAATAATAATAAATCGGGATGGGATGAAACCAACGGGAAATGTTATATCGGTAAAAGAGAAGTTATACGTGTCCCGGCGTTTCGCTGGGTCACGTCTAGGAATCGAGATATATCGATTTGAAGTTAGTAATTATCATATAGGGGAAATTGTGACCTTTGGTGGTCTTTTTTTTTTTTTTTTGACATAACTCGAGAATCACCAGTCCGATTTTGCTGAAACAAATTTAAAAAAAATTATAAATTACAATTCCTTTAATCTGTTCATACAACGTTTCGCTACATAAGCAACAGTTTCGCAGTTATAAATAAATGTATGAAAAAAAAAACTATTTTTTGCCTAAAAATTGAATTTTTTTATTTTTAATTCATAAAAAATCCAAAACGGTAAAAAAAGTGTCAAGCCAATTACTTTCACGTAAAGTCACATAACCTTTAAACAAAATGAGACAGATCATGAAAATCGATGGACGCGTTTCGCTTTTATTCACAATTAAGTGAAGATATGAATTTCAAAAATTTGCTCGAGATATGCTCAAAATTCCTTGGAAAAAACATTGATAACATTTTTTATGATTGTCAGAATTAAAAAAAAAGTAATAAACAAAAGGTTATTTGATTTTTATGGTAGCGGTAACAAACTAAAAAACGGTCATAAATGTGCTTGGACAATTAAAAGGAAAAAAGGAAAGTGCACTTTTTTAATTATTTGGGTTTTTTCCGTTGGCTACCTGCGCGCTTTTAAACTTTATTTTGATTGCGAAATAATTCGCGGAGTTTCGTGGGTCCCACACAAAATTTGTAAAACGTGCTACAATGGTCTTAACAAGTGGATCCAAGGGAAACGCAGTTCACTTCGTTTTGGTGTACCAATGATTTGGACTCAGCCAGGAGAGCACAATTCCGACAACTGTTACGCTTGCGCAAACAAAATATGTGGAGTAAATCGTAAAGGCCTTAAACGAAGAGTTTACATATCTGTTAAAAGTGCACAAATACGTCTACCTCATGCGGATGAAATACCAATTCCATCACTTCCAAGTCCTGACAGAGAAACTTCTTTTTCTATTGAAACAATGGATCAATCGAATTTCACCTATAAACCAACACCAGAAGCCGGCCCATCGAACAAAATAATTCCAATATCACAAGCAAGAATGGACAAGATTGTTGTAGAATTAAACCTTTCTCAACGTGAAGCAGAAAAACTTGCCCAGCTTTTGAAAGAAGGCAACAATTTGGAGCCTAATGTCAAAGTCACCGGATATCGAAGACGACAATTGCTATTCCAACGGTACTACACACTCAACGAAGGGAACACATTTGTTTACTGCAACGATATAAAGGGACTGATGGAGGCGATGACCATTAATTATGTCGCAGCTGATTGGCGAATGTTCATCGATTCTTCGAAATCAAGCCTGAAAGTCGTTTTTCTACATAAATATAATAAAAAACCAAGCATTCCCATTGGCTACAGCACAGACATGAGCGAAACATACGATTCCACGAAAATAATTTTGGATAAAGTTTGCTACACTGATCACATGTGGCGGATCAGTTGTGATCTGAAAGTCGTGGCGATTCTAAGAGGTCTCCAAGGAGGCTATACGAAAAACATGTGTTTCTTGTGTCTTTGGGATACCCGATTTAAAGGAAACCAATACGAAACGCATGAGTGGCTTGCTCGAGATCCAACGGAGAAAGGACACAACTGCGTAAATGATCCACTGGTGCCAATGGAGAACGTCCTCATGCCCCTCTCCATATCAAACTGGAAATCGTAAAAAAATTCATCAAGGCCATTGTGAAGCAACCGAAAATTCTTGATTGTTTGGAAAATATTTTCCTATGAATCAGCGAAGCAAAATTGAAGGAAGGTGTTCTGAATGGGCCGGATATAGGAAAGTTCATGAAATCAAAGGAATTTAAAGGTGCTTTAGACGGTAATGATTACTTTGCGTGGAGGCCAGAGAAGAAAGTCATACGATATTTTTTGGGAAGTACGCGAGCACACAATTACCCCGCTCTTGTGACCAAGATGTTGCACTACTTCCAGAAAATTGGAGTGAATATGTCCCTCAAAATTCACTTCTTGCGTTCATCGATTTTTATAACCTATATATCTATGTAATAACCTAATAATCACCTGTAATAATTTTTAATTTTACGTGTTAATAATTATAATAAATAATATATAATAAATATTATCCAAATTCATTGAAACATAAAATCAATATTCTTGTCAAAATGAGATACCTTCACTTAATTGTGAATAAAAGCGAAACGCGTCCATCGATTTTCATGATCTATGTCTCATTTTGTTTCAAGGTTATTTGACTTTACGCGTAATAGGACTTGACACTTTTTTTACCGTTTTCGATCTTTTATGAATAAAAAATAAAAAAATTCAATTTTTTAGGCCAAAAATAGTTTTTTTTTTCATACATTTATTTATAACTGCGAAACTGTTGCTTATGTAGCGAAACGTTGTATGAACAGAATAAAGGAATTGTAATTCCTAATTTTTTTAAATTTGTTTCAGCAAAATCGGACTGGTAGTTCTCGAGTTATGTCAAAAAAAGACCACTAAAGGTCACAATTTCCCCTATATGATAGTTACTAACTTCAAATCGATATATCTCGATTCCTAGACTTGACCCAGCGAAACGCAGGGACACGTATAACTTCTCTTTTACCGATATAACTTTCCCCGGTAGTTTGAACCCTTCCCAATCACTGACCCCTACCATTTGTCGCACAGTGTAATATATCTATATATCTATATACATATATATATATATACATATACATATATATATATATATATATATATATATATATATATATATATATTATTGAGTGTTGACTTTTTTCAGCGTACAAACATAGATGTGTAAAAGAGGAAAATTTTTTAAAATCTATTTATATATTTTATCAATTCAGTAAACTTATGCATGTGAGAGTTATAATGTTTTTCATGGAGGGAAAAATTACATTATTCATAAAAATGGATTTTTTTATAAACTATAAAAACTGAACCAAAAATGACTAATTAATTTAAATTTAGTTCTTGCATAAATGTATCCCTAATTGTATTATTCTTTTGTTGATTGAAGTGTAAGAATCAGACTTTTTATTCGCATTCATTTGTGTATATTTTTTTAACATTAAAAAGCAAATATTTAAGAAATATTACAAAAAATCCAAGATTTTTCAAGTTTAATTAAAATTTGCTATAATTAAATATATATATATATATATATATATATATATTTAAATTCTATACAAAGATGCAATATTTATCTTTCGTAAACATAGTTTTAAGAAACGTACAAATTAATCGGTTTTGTCTGGAATAACTTACTAAAACATTTCTAATTTTTACCCAAAAAGTATGCACCAAATCAAAAATGATTTAGAATAAAATACATTGTTTTCAGATGTATGGAAAACTTTTTGATAAAGTTTTGAAAATTTGTAATAGCCTTCTTGTTCTATTCTAAACAAATTAACATTTAAAACTTTTTATACAATTACTTTTATTTTTTTATTTTATTTTTATAGAAAAAAAAAATAAAAAAGAAAAATAGATTTAAAAATGAATGAGTATAAAAAAAATTTGAACAGAAAATACAAATCATTTTTACAGAAAAATATTTAAAAAAATATGAATCCGAATGTACATATATACCTATAGGAAACGATTAAAGGTATTATAATAAATTTTACATATAAAATTATTTTTAAAGAATTTGGAAATCCAAAATTCCAATAAATCTACATAATTTTAATTTGTATTTTTTAAGATCAAAAATTTTATGATTGAAATCTAAATCACTATATTATTAATTGTTAAAGTTTTAAAAACATATCCAAGTAGGTTCAAAAAATTCCAAAATTAACAATAAATTTTTTTACACACTTTTAAAATTTTTGTTTAAAAATGTATGATTTGACCAATGAGACTGATGCACATTTAAAATTTTTTAAAGTTGATCTATTCTTTTATAAAATATAAAAAAAAACATTTTACAACCACCATCCGAAAAGATGGGGGGTATATTGGGTTTGTCACTTGGTGTGTAACATGTCGAAAAAATCGTCCGCCTGTTCGTCTGTTAAAAGAAGGATAGGGCTCGGGGCATGTAAGCCAAAAAAATTTTGTACAAATAGTTCGAGGATCGATGTAAACTCGTCATCCAAAAATGGACGTGAAATTTTAAATTACGGTGGAATAAAAAATTGCAAATGGTTTATGTATGAATTCGGCCATGAAAAATATAAATTTCTCACCTGTTTTTAATTGAAGAAAACAAAATTACTTTCTTTGGCAAAAAATAAAGGCTCTTGAGTCAGTTCTTTTTTCAAATTTTAGATTTAAAAATTTTTCTTCGACTTACCAAATTGAGAGAATTTTCTTTTTCTACATCATTTAGAAAATTATTGCGAATTTCACTATATTAAAAAAGTATATTTAAATCATAAAAAAATAGTACAGTACATTAGGCATTTTTTAGGAGAAATAAAAAATACATATAAGAATTTTTCCAAAAAGTAGGCATATTGGCCAATAGTAGCTTCAATTATATACTCTAACAAACAATATTTTGAAAGTATAACTCCTCATTTATCTACGTTTCATTTAAATCGGTTCAGTAAATCACCAAGGTCAGGTTAGGAGATACAGATTTATTTCCATTTATTTTGAAAGTAAATAGAACTAAAAATATTAATTGAAGGTGATGGGCAAATCGAAACAAAACGTAGACTCACCAATCAATAACTAGAAATAAAAAGATGCTTATGAGTTTTTGGAAACTGACTCAATTACCTTTAAGCAATTTCTATATACATAGATACCTAAATAATGGTATATGTACGGATAGGAGAATTCTAAAAAATTTGGACCCTGCTCGAATTTTCACCATCACCGATTTTAATGAAATTAAGACCACATAATCTACTCTATGTGCTTCATATTACGTATTAACTTGCAATATGGTGAAGTTCATATTCCATGAACCTCTAAATTTGGACACCTCGAGCTTTTTTTTGTTAAAAATGAGCAAAATTTAAGGTTTAAAAGCTTTTGTATGCATTATCAAATTTCCTGGCACAAGTACATCTAAAATGAAAGATATCCTTTATCCTTGCATATCCTCAAAAAGGCTCTTTTAATTTTCATTAGTTTTTCAAAATGGAATCTCAATGTGATCAGAAGTTACAATAATTATTCTTTACTAACACATTTTCTATTAGACTAGTAAAATTTTAATAACAGATAATTATTTATTGAAACAGGTCGCATATTTAGCACATTCGTGATCACGAAAAAATAATTTTATACTATATTAGAAGTACCAGGAGCACATTAACAGACCATTAGCCCACTGTATCCTACTATACAAAATCCTTGGATTAATTTGTGGTGATTTTAAAGATTATTTAATCAAATTTGATACATGTGGTTACAAAAAATCTACTGAAATTGATCATGATCGGTCCATTATTTTACTTATACCGCATACAACTTTGTTTCTCGGAATAATGGATTAACGAATATAAATATCTGAAATGTGTAGTATTTATGTACACATAAGTTTTGTACAAGTATAGATCGTTGTAAAAAGTTTTATAAAAATCGGTCCATAATTAATCATTTCGTTCATGTAGATTCCGCTGCCTTAAAATTACTTAAAACCACATCAAAATTAAGGTTAACATTAATATAAAATATCATATATTTGAGTTTTATATAGGTATAAATTATCTTACAAAATTTTACAATAATAGGTCCAAAATTGAACATGCCTCCCATATAATCCCCATTCCCAATTACAATTGCATAAATCTCACATAAATATCAATATCGAGATAAAATTTAACACAACTAAATTTTGTACAAGTATAGATCCTACCATTAAATTTCATAATGATCGATCCATAATTGTCCATAGGTTCAATATAATTCACATTCCCGAAAAATACTGCATAAATCTTACATAAAAGCCAAAATTGAAATGAAATTTTACATAAATAATTTTCATATACGCATAAATTATTATAATAAATTCCATACGGATCGTTTCATAATTGACCATAGGCATGTAAAGTATTATATGATCAATCTTGACCAACACTGCTTGTTTTTATTATTTCCTATTTGTTTTAATACTAAATTTAATGTAAAAGTAACAGAACACCGAAAAAGATATTAACTTTTTAGCAAAATTGTACTAACTGGTATAACTTCTGAACCCTTTGATTCCCATTTACACTATAACGATAAATGGTCTGTAATCATCATGTCAAAAACTAGTGAAAATTAAAAGATCCCTTTTCAGGATATCATAGGATAAAGGACATTTTTTTATTTTGTAGGAAGATCATTAACTTTTATGATTTTCTATTAATACCAATTTTGTTAAAATCAGATAAAGCACATAAAAGCTATCTGACCTTAAACTTTGTTCATTGTCCTACTACTACAGGTCCATACTTTGAGGTTCATAAAACAGAGCCGTGAACGATATAGAAATGATTCATACGCTACAAAATATACGATGACTATTTTAGTGAACACCCCAAATTAAAAAAAAAAAAAAAAAAACGATGATATAAAATTTTTTAAATTGTAATTTTGGTTCGAAATTTTTTGGAATTACCCGACATGTGACCGATGATATGAATGACGAATATGAAGAAATTAATAGTGAATTGTGTATGTATGTATGTGTGTATGTGGGTATGTATGTATGTATGTAGGTATGCATGTATGTATGTGCACAGCAAAAATAAATTTTTAAGGAAGTACTTTTTGATTACTTCCAAAGTTAGTGTACAGTTTCTTGTGCTTAAGAATTTATATAAACATCATTCAAAGATGTTATTAAACAGTGATTCAAATCAATGATATAAAACCTTGAGAATTTACAAATACTTCTTACTTAATTATAACTATTTTAATCAAATGAAAAATATTGTTATACATATTTTTTTAATAAAAAATATTTGGTTTATATAAAAATTTCTTGAATTGATAAATAAGTACAAAAAATCAATTTTACATGACTTTTTACTCATTGAACAAGTGTTAAAAAAGAGAATATTTTCCAATGACAAGTCTATGTTAAATTCATTGGAAATGATTGGAATTTGCAATAATTCTGGACCACATATGTATCTATATATGAATGTATATATGTATATATGCATGTATGAATGTACATCAGTATAGTAATGAAAATAATCATAACCAATTATACGTTTTAACCTCCCACCAAATTTTGTTATGCTGCCATATTGACCCTTAGTAATTTTCAATGAATGTATTTTAAAACTACAAGCAGAAATTATTGCAGATGGAAATTTCTGTATATGTGCGACTTGTCGTAAACACTAAAAGTTTACATCTAGTATTACACACTCTAAAATATCCATGTAAAATTACTGTTATAAAGTAAGTAAGTTTATATTTAAAATGGCGGAAAGTAAATTTAAGCTCAAAATATTTACTAAAGCTGCTTCAATAATTTAAAAACAGTTTAATTTGATAAAAACAAAAACAAAAAAATATTGTATTTTGAGAAAAACTAATAAAGTCAATTTTATTAACAATGAAATAAATTATTTAGAGTAATTTTTATTACTTCAGAAATAAAGCTTTATTTATAAAAATAGCTAATATAAATTTCTCATTTTTTTTTTTTTTTTTTTTTTTTGATACTTTAGTAAGAGGTCTTTAGGACGACTTACAAATGTGGACCTTAAGTTTGTTGTTATATAGTTAGTTTTATATCATTCTCAAGTTCACGTATTAAAAAATATATAAAGTACAAAAATTGCAGTTAAAGTACTTTTGATCTGCCTGTCCTGCCTAATAGGTCACAAAAGGTCACAAATAAAGGTAACTTATTAAAAATGGATTATTTCCATCAAAGTGTGAAGATCGATTACTGATTTAATCTCCCACATATACTATTCTAAAATAACTTGAAACGTTCCAAATTTATTTTTGCATATCCGAGTCCAGAAAACTCCAATTATCGAATGAAAAATAAAGCTGTTATTCAAATTAATTTCGTTGAATTTTATGGATTCGAATTTTCCTCAAATTATTATAAAAGCTTACCATCTTATTACCTTTATCTTTCAAAATATTGTAATGCTCGACCAGATAAGTTAATTCGTAAGATTGATAAAATTACAATCCACAGTATGCCAGAATCGAAATTTTTTGGAAATAAATCTGTAACTTCTAACCGGCTGGTTGGACAAAAACCTTGTTAAATTTTTGTTTCTTATCGGATTTCAAATATTTTTACAACTTCTTAAAGCTCGAAAAGGCCTATGAAAAATATGCTTGCATATGCTATTATAATTTATAATTTTCAAGTTATTTGCATTTGAAATTTCCACCATTTTAATTTTACAAAATCTTGGTACAGTTTTTTCAATATATATTCCAATATTTTTGTCCGATTTTTTAAATCATATCTAATTGGAAAAACGATAAAATTAATTATCGAATAAAAAACTAGAAGTCGATATCTCTTCTGAGTCCAAAAATTAATGAAATTGAAAATTGCAAAAATTATGATTTTGTGTGTGTGTGTGTGTTTTTTTACCTTAAAGGGTCTACACTCCTTTTTCTTAAAAATAAAATTTTATTTAGGAACATATAATAATTTAACACTTTTCTGAAAGGTATCTTCATTGAGATAGCTTTAGAATTAAAAACAAGCCCAAACATCCAACAAGACTATGTAGAGACCATCCCGAATTTTAGTTATTTTAAATCAAAATTTTTACTCTAGCTTACGTGTTCTAAAATCCCAAAGACTGGTGCAGTTTTGCAAACTGTTATGTGTTCCAAAGAGTTTGCCAGTGGCTTTTTCCAAACCTGCAATAAATGTGGACTTAATGGTTTTCGTTGGTTTTTTGGGAATTGTGGGATTCCTTTAAAAAAAATCTGAAATTTGACTACACTTTGTCATTTCAAATGATAAAATGAATAATCGCTGAAAATTTCGTTATGATATCTTAACAGGATTTTATTAGAGTTCAAATATCCAAAACCAATTTTTTATAAAATTTTACTTTAGTTCCAAAAATCAGAATAACTATGCAAATAAACTTCTCTGTCTGGCTGATACAATTCTTAATTATATATAAAAAGAATGTAGTCAATATCTTATTTGGTGTGAAGAAGGTCACACCGGATAAGATGAACAAATTCATGCTTAAAATTTATTTCAAACTAATTATTTTTTATTTTACACTGCGTTATATTTTTCAAAATAACTCAAAGGCATTGAAATCCCCAACACGATACCAACAGAGAATATATAGAAAAGCTTTATCGTCTACATATATTAATTTAATGAATTTAAAAATAAAATTTTTTGAGATGCGCGACCGCGAAATTTAATTCACAAAATATCGACCACTCAAATTCAACAGAAAAACATGTTTCAGGTGTCGTTTTAAAGGCAATTTTATTGTCTTTGTGTTATATATATTTTGGAAAGTATTCTTATTTTTATAAATACAATTTATCCCATTTTAGAAGAATTGTAAATCGCGAACCATTTCGGAATTCATACCAAAACTCGGTATTTGTACTACCAGTGTTAATAATTCTTGATAATGTTAAATAAATTTGTATGATTTTTGAATCTGTTTAATTATAAACGAAACAATATAAATAATAAATATTTCGTATTTATTATGATATTTTTTAGTAATAATTTATAAACTATTGCAAGTCCTAGCATTACAATTATCTAGGGTATACAAAATATTTTTACAATTAATACATTTTTTTCTTTTTTGGGAAAAAATTCATGTTTTACGTGATATATGACATCTCAATGAATCTTGCACCATAAATACTAAAGATAATTTTTCGTGTTTGTTTTAAATGGAATGACTCAATACCAAAAAAATTCTTTTGATTATTCAAGAAACATTTTGTATAAACATATTTATACATATTTTAATTGTACTTATACATATTTTTTATGTTTTTTAAACATAAAATATGTAAAATTCATATATTGATAAACATCTTTTAAATACATAAATAGATAACTATACACATTTAGTGCATATTTTTTTACCCAAAATATGCTTAAAAATTTCAAAGAATATTTTTACCGTAATTACAGTAAGTCAAGTCAAGTTACCTATGGTGTAAATTTACATAAAATTAATTAGAGTGTAAACTCCTTTTATTAATTGTAAATAAGTTCCTTTAAACGACTGACTCTAACTACATTCTTGATAGATGCTTCTCTTTACTGTTTTGTATTTTGATAATGAAACGCAAAAATATTAAAAAGAAAAAATAAATTTTACTTTGTTATAAAATTTGATACTTAAATTCATAATTCGTATCAGAGTATGAATTTTTATACTAGCATAATTTATTACCATAACATAGGTAGACAGAATGATATTACCATACCGTTTTCCAATTTATTGGTAATTCTGCGAAAATGTAACATTCGCCTACACGCTTTGCAAAAATTCGTTAAATTCAGCAAGGGTTAAAATTTTACGTTTAAAATAAACGTAAGTAATGCAGTCATAAAATACCAACATAAATTGTTTAGAATATAATTTACAAAACCCATAATTTGTTCAATAAATCGACTTTTAAATTTTTTTAAAAGGTGTACACCTGCTACTCGCAGTGTAGAATTATATCTCACACCATGCATTGGGTAATCAAGTTAACACATCAATTTGAATAAATGTGTCATAAGCTGAGTATGTCAGGGAAAATAATAATAAAAGAAAAATAAATAAATAAAAAAATATAAAAGGAAAATATGTTTTAATAAATAGCTACTGATTTCAAAGGTATCGTAAATATTTTAATGTCTTGCTTTTCTTTATACATATTTGATGTATGGAAGAGTTATCGAGATGTGTTTTATGTGACCATAAAAAATATTGTATTTCTTCACCTAATATTGTGAAAATATGGAGAATGTCAAAGTCCAAGTGTGAAATAAAAATATATTTGAAATTACTTTAGGAATCCCAGATAGTACTAAACTTTTTTCTCTGTTTTTTATAAATTATTTGAAAAACATTCTTACCTAGTTGAAAACATATTATATATTAAAATTCCAAATTAGAATATATTATATATCTATATATTATTATATTACAATTATTAAATAATTCGGTTTCCTTTTATCACAGAAAAAATTGGCAATTAAGTAATTTATCAAAGATAAAAATGATTCCAATTACTTTTTTATTTATATCAATTATTCAAATACTTCAAATACAAAATTTCTAATATCTAATAAAACAATTTATTGGCTTCAATTTGATTAGTAAAGTAATCAAATATAAAAAGAAAGTAAGTAATTATTTGAATAATTTCGCGTGCAACGATAGATCGCCTCCTCGTGGTGCACTTTTGGTAAAGGCTGCCAAATTATTAAATTAATCTGATCTCTTGGTAAATAAACAAAATAATTTTTATCACAAATAGAAGGCGATTTGATATAGCATACAAATATACCACATATAAATAGCTCTACTAAAAGCTTTTTGACAAGGGTAATCGGGCCACCAGCCCGAATTCTGCAACTTAATTTTGAGGGAATGTGCCAGGTTAAGCGATATTATTTCGGTTGTCTGCTAAAGACCATGACGTCGACGTGGAACTCATTTAAGTGACTCACATTGCTACAGAGGATGATTTCAGATCTAGAGGAATAATTGAAGCGGAATATATGGTAGTGAGAGTTATGTCAGAAATGCACAAACAATGTGAAACTTATCAGTGCCGGCTTAAGGGGGAACATCTTATGCTATCGCTACAGACTTGCCAGGTATCCATATTATCTACAAACAACCGTACTTACTATGGCCTTAAAATCTGTTACTAATTTTCTCGCACCCATCAGTATATGGAGGAGATTTCAACAGCCACCATTCTGCCTGATGATATGTGACTGATAAAGCTCGTGGCTTCGTATTGCATGAATGGGAGGAACTTGGCAACATGCACTTAATTTTTGATGCAAAGGACTTAGGGACTTTCCATTCGGGATGATGGCGTAGACCATACAATCCAGATTTTACCTTCGTCACTGCAGATGTAAATGAAAAACCAATGTCACTATCTTGTAAGATCCTCCATGGAAATTGGTATAAAGATCGCATTGGTAGTGTCAAGACCAAAACTGAGATGGAATTTTAGAAAGGCATTGTGATCAACATTCCTAAAGCAACATACTTCCAACTGCCAAAAGACATCCGCAAGCAGTGTTTACCAGGTTGAACTGAAGAAAGTGACGCTCTCTATGCTGAATATCTGCATACAAAGGATCCGCTAATTGCCGAGGATCTGCTGGACTTAATTGACTATTTTCGCATGGAGAAATGGCACCATACTGTCGAAAATTTCAAATTCTCTCACACTAGCCAGCATTGGATTACTACATAAACTTGTTACTGCACGGCAATCTCTATGTCTAAATTTGTGATTATCCCTGACGCTGTTACAGTGCATATGTCGATCATATAGAACATATTAATCTACAGATCAATAACAATTGATATCAGGAGGAACTGGAATCGCTAAGGCGAAGAATATAGGCAAGTGGACAGCATTCAGATACATTCCGTCTAGAGAAAATGCTAACGGTATATTTCCGGAATTTGTTATTCATATCCAACCAAATTTACAATAGGGATCTGAAGATATCTGTTGCCTTTGTTGACTTAAAGTCGGCGTATGATACTGTTTGGAGGGATGATGTAATAAATAAATTTTTGAACCTAAAACCCTACATCAAAACAATTACGTTACTCAACAAAATGTTGAGTGATAGACATTTTAAAGTCTGTTAATTTATACATCCAAGATTTGCCTACAATAGCCTCAAAGGAAATTTATATACTCAGATGATATCGTCAGTGCGACACATTATCCTGATAAGGCGCAATATGAACCGGTCCTGACAAGAGTTTGGATCAGGTTATGGAGATCACTTGTAAGGATCACTTGTAAGGTAAGGAGGTACCAGGTTTCACTTTTCTACCACAACTGCTTCTACTTTTGTTCCATCGTTGTAATGAATAACGCACTGTGCAGCAGCAAAATTAAAAATACGCATGGATATCATGGGGAGCTACTATCTGTAATTTACGTTCTGCAACTCTTGGACTCGTATACTGAGCTCCTGAATACTATGCTTAACATGGCTTAACAGCCCACGTATCGAAAATTTATTAAGAGCTGTAGAGCGTAGTACTCTCCTGCGTGTATATGAAAAAATTACATCTTACTCAACTCTTCTGATCCTCGAATATATTGCAACGTCCATGAGTGGACAACGCAAATACCGAAACCCCACTTTGAAACTCGTCAATTTGCTTAAGCGGGGAAGTTTTAATGTGCAAGCAATATGGAAGATGAGTGGATGAGTCATCGCTCAATGATCCATTTCAGTTTCAAAATCTTTCAATAATATCTCCTGTGCCAGGTTGAATTGTATTGCAATTCGAATCATGGCAGATGCTCTTTATAAATAGGGATCCTCAGATAACCCCTTTTGTGACTGTGATAATGATGTTGTAAAAACAGTCTACAATATGATAACGGAATGTAATTTTGTGAAATAATAATGTTATGTTATTTTCTTTAATTTATATTCTTGCTACTATGAACACATTTGCTTACTATAAATAAATAAATTGAATCTCATTTATATTTATTTTTTCTGATCAAATTTTGTTAAAAAAAAAAAACTATTAAAATATATCTTTAATTGTATATTATCAAGTTAAAATTTTTGTCAAATAACATTTCATATTTTAAGTATTTTATCTAAAAAAAAAACAAATTTATTATTACTCTTTTCACTGAAGAATTTTTGGAAGAACCATTAACTGAAAATAAAGGAATTCAACTAAACTCTGATCACTTAGTGGCAAAATCGTACTTAAATTCTTAAAATTGTTTTATGATTGAAAACTTAAGTCATAAAATACAACTAAAAGTTTATATCAGAAGCAGATCAAACTAAATTTTCAAAAAATGTACTCATTTTTTTTCAAAACACAAAAACAAAATTCATGTGATTACATTTATTTTCTAATAATTCTAATATCTAATAAAGAAATCTACGGCTTCAATTATTTTTATTATTATATTAATTAATTAATAAATAATCAAATATAAATAGAAGGTAA
Organism: Protocalliphora azurea; assembly: GCA_932274085.1. NCBI lineage: Eukaryota > Metazoa > Arthropoda > Insecta > Diptera > Calliphoridae > Protocalliphora > Protocalliphora azurea. The sequence continues at coordinate 118,823,478 of OW026519.1, read as the reverse complement.
GTGCTGATTTGGATAATTGAATATAAAATTTTTTTTAATAGGTTGAATTATAATTAATAAAATGTTTGGAAATTAACTTTTCGTAATTGAATTATGATTTTAGATTTTTGGGAGTAGAATTTGAATTATATATATTAAAAACTTCGTTTTTTTAGAAAATTATTCAATTATAAAAAAATTAAAAGCGTTTTGATTAATAATTTAATTAATTTTTTTCTTAAATAATTTTTCTGTGATATATCTTATATCTTATGAAATAAATCATTGAATCATAAAATAAGAGCTGCCTTTAAATGCTTATAAACTTAAAATTTTATAATGTAATTAAAACAATAACACATGACATTTTTTAAAACATATTTGTTATATATACATGCATGTAACAGTTTCCTGAAAAATATTTGATAGTGCTATTCAACATCTGTTTCAGTTTGAAAAATTATGTTATTGTTTTTAAAAATATAAATGTAAAATTGTTTTAATAATACTTATACACAGATAATATGACCGATGCTGACTTTTTTTTAATACTCTATTCTATTGCGGCATTACCCAAATATATGTTTAACACTTAAGCTAATAATTTAAGTATTCTTTTATGTACGAGTATAAATGTAAAAAAAAAAAATATTATGTACTATATTATGTGTCGTTTTTTATTTTTCATGCATGACAATTAACACCCATTATTGTTGATATAATATTTTTTTTTCTTTTTTTTTTAACAAAAAAAAAAAAATACAAATGTTATAATTAAGTAAAACAACAATACAATATACTTCCTGAATACACATATTATAAAGAGAAACAAAACCTTAAACACTATGGGTGGCCCATTATATGAAACAAAACATTCGAAATCTAAAGACAAACATCTTTAAGAAAGCATTTTGTCAGATGTCTTGACTTACGTGTAGGCTCACATTTGATTGCATGTCTGAATGGTTTAAAGAAGTAAAATCAAATCGATATTTACAACTAAAACTTGCATATCAATTTAATTGAGTATTGATATCCAGCGTAGAAGATGCTTTTCATTAAGATTAGAAACAATATTAGTAATAATGAGTATGAGTACTCTAAAAATACCCGCATCTCATGTCATGTCGGATTTATTTATTCAGGTTTGGTATTGTAATGTGTTGTTTTGTCTTGGTTAGGAAACGGGAACTATAGAAAGAAAGTTGACGCAAAAGACAAGCTGTCTGTTAACAACTTAACTCTTTGTTTGAATAAAATTTAAAGAATGATTTGCTGACTCATTAAAAAAAGTTCTTTGAGCGACACAATATGAAAATTAAATAAAATGACAGAATGTATATATGTATTTGTTTTAATTCAAATCAATAAAGATAAATATCAGAACATTAACCAATGAATTTCATTTAAAAAAATTTTAATTCTGAATCTTTGTGAGGTAATTTAAAATGATATTTTACATAAGTTTATGTTATAAGTTATGAGTGTTTTACATGAGACGAGAGTTTAATTTAGATTATAATGTTGTGAATAGTTGATAAGAATTTTTATAAAATTTAAATCTATAATTTAGTTTGGGAAATTTTCCTAGATGTTGTTATCTTTAACATTTCCCTACATAAAACACTTTAATTCAGTTTTTTTTTTCTATATAGAAGGAGAAAATTTCAGCCGACGCACTATATCCACAAAAAGATATTTTCTGTAATACTTTCTGAATATAATTTGCAAAAAATTATTCCTAATCCGATTACAAGTTTTAATCTACCTTCATTTTATTTCATAACAAATAACCGTCAAAGCGAAAAATTTAGGGACTTGTAATTGTTAAAATAATTATTTTCGTTTTTGATGGTGGGTATATTGGGTTTGTAGTTCTGTGTATGACATATCAAAATATTCATCTATAAGAGAAATTTCAAAATTTTCAACATTTTTTGAAAACTACTTTAAGTACCTTGTATTTCTTGGGCTCATGTCGGATCATCTATGGGGATGAAATTTGACTCAATCCATTTGACGCCCACTTTCCATATAAGGTGAAATTTACAATTTAATATATTTTTTTGTACAATATGGTCAATTTGACAATATATTATGAGCTAAAATTGATTACGATAAGCCTGATGAAAAAGTGGACCACTTTGCCGCCCATCTTCTACATATATATGGTGAAGTTTAAAAATTTAAATTTAATTGTATGTGCAATTATTGTGTGAGTCAAAGGGGCATTTTGACATCTTCTACTAATTGTAGATATAATAGAATCGAAAAAATTAAATATTTATAACATTGTTACTTGTTATCGATGACATTACTTATGTGTTGAATTTGACATTGCAAAGTGAGGACAATCGCGATCAGCATCTATAGAGAAACATTTAGTCTTTAAAAGTGTTTTTTGTGATATTGAAGAACAGACAGTCTCACAGTTGACAACCTCGAGTGGGATTTTATGAATTCTATAAAAAAAAAATAATTAGTTTATAGTTTTTTGTTGAACTTTTTCATATAGTTATTTATAGAATTTTTGCATGTTCGGCTTAAGTTCATTGAATAATTGCAGAAGAATACAGTGTAAAAGTTTTATTGGATATAAAACTTTTACAATTATTCAATGAATTTAAGCCGATAAATAACTGTATGAAAAAGTTACAAAAAAGCTATAAACTAATTAACCTTAAACACAAGGCACGGTGTAAAATGTTACTTGATTATTGCCCCTGTTAAGTATTTCTAAAAAAAAAAAAAAAAAATAGAAAACAAACAGAAGGGATAAATCAAAAATAACAACAACATTGTTCATTGCCACTTAATAAGTGGCTAAACAATAACGAATCATACATTGCTGATTTGCTACCTAATAAACTTGTAGCTTTAAGCATATAAACAATAATAATTGAAAAAGGAGAATACAAAATAATTGTAAAAAGCTTTATTGTAATCCATTCGTCTTACTTAATAACATATAGGAAAAATAAGTTACAGATCCCATTTCCCTAAAAGTTATAAGTTAAATAGATGATGTTTACTGAGAACCAGAAAATGCATTCCATTCTGCCGAGTGTCCAATAAAACTTGTACACTATATTCTTCTACAATTATTCAAAAAATATAAGCCGAACATGCAAAAATTCTATAAATAATAAAAAATATATTTATTTGACTTCAACAATTGAATTGAATAATTGCGTTTGTGGCTTATAACGCATTAAAAAAAAAATAATAACAAAATTTTTTTACAAGTATAGTGAAATTCCTGATTATTTTCTCAGTGATGTTAAATAAAAAAATCAAAGTGAAAGTTTTGAAATAGGTCTCAAAAATCGAAAATTTTTTACCAAAGAAATATTATTGTTATTAATTTAAATTTTTATTTTACATTGTTTGAAAAGTTCTGAAACACTTGAGAGCGAAATTATGAAAATGCTTCCAATTATTGTGCGAAATTCATCAATTTGTGAATGTTATTTTTGTTGATATCGGAACTTTCTTTTGCGAAACGAACTGATTTTGTAAAAAAAGCTCATATTTTCAATAACATTATGCGACAAATATTGGGTCATCAACTATTGGCTTATTCCAATACAAAATTTAAGTAACCTATTTATAAAAATTCCAAAAGGTTTTGCCAAATTATAGAGTCTTTAACTTCAAATATTTAGGAAAAATGTGATAATTATAAAATAAAATATTTAAATCAGTAAATTTTAATATATTTGTGAATACTTATTGCTTTATATAATTAAAGCTTATTATACAAGATTTATTCTATTATTGCCTCTACATTGTTACGTCCAATTTTCATAATTACATTGTGTGAAATATCCGATTAGTCACATTATTCAATCACACAATTTGACACACACAAAGAAAAGAAAGTACTATAGATTATAAACTTTCAACTGGATGGATGTCATGCCGTTTTTCGTCCTCTTTTTATACATTATGCTATTTTTTTTTATCATTCTCATCAAAATTTTAGTGACATTTGACCCATTATGTGACATAAAACTATACTAGATTTAGATAAAACTCCACGCCCCTTTATATTATGTCTAGGTTGCAATTTTTCCTTGAATCTGACAAAACAAAACATATTTACTCATATTGCAAAATTTTAATGAAATCTTTATAAACATTCATTACCACTATTGTTCCACAAAAATATATGAATATAAGCCGCAAATTTTTGAATGTTCTAATCCGAACTTTTTAGTGACACATTGCATGCAGATAGATTTTTTTTTTTGTTTTTTTTACCAAATATTGAAAAAATGTAAAAAGACGATTAAGTTTTATGATATGAAGAAGTTTTTGTCGTCTCTTGTGAAATTTTCTTTATGGTTTCAGCAGGGCAAATGAACCAAACCATTAGATATTTATCCGTTTCAGACAATTTTGTGCTTAAGAGCATAATTTTGCACATACTACACTAAAGAGTATAATTTCGCGAATTATACACTTAAGAGAAAAATTTTGTATATTTTGCACCCAATATAATTTTTACATAAATTTTCATAAGTTAATTTTTCCTTTTACTGTCGCATACGATTTTCAAATCGGATTCCCTAATAATTTTCATCTTATAAATTGATAGAAATTTTGTCATTTTCTTATTAAATTTAAATGTTTTTAAGTGAAAAAAATATATATTTTTTAGAAATTGCTAATAAATCAAGTTACTTTTAGTATGAATAGTAGATAGTTTAAAAATTATCCCGAAAAAATAATATTTTAAGAGCATATTTTTTAATATTAAAGGCATATTTTTGTATTTTAAGAGCATTTTTTATGCATATTTTTGGTTGCCTTGGTGATAAGCTTCATTTTAGCAGGTTCAGCATGTAGTTTAAAATTAAAGTCAAGGTAAATAAAGCAAACATTGTCATGGCAAAAAGGGAGTAAAAAGGGAATGACATCCAAATTTAATATAACAATGGCAATAAACTATAGAACAATATTTACACATATTATCATTTGGATTCAATAATTTTAATATTTTTATTTCCATTCATATTAAAAAAAAAAACAATTCAAAAATTCAAAATTTAAGAGGTAAATAAATAAAGTAAATAAAAACAGTTTTTAGAGGTTTTTATAGACTACTGGTACACTTTCTTTCTGTGTTGAAGTTGTTGATTAATTTTTTTTTATAATTTTGTAATTTTGTAACATATGTGTGTTAAAATTATTCTGATACCTATAACAATTTTATAGATATTTATATAGTTACCCTTTTTATTTAATGTTAATTATTTAAGTCAAACCAATGTATATAATGTATAATATGTTTTTGGTTTATGATTATAAAAACCTTTTACTTGTAAAATATACTTTAGAAGCAAAGAAATAACTTTTTTTCATTTCTAGCACAACTCTTTTTCATGGCAATTTATTTTATTTTTTCACGTATGATTGATAAACATTGATTTTTTTAAGTAAACCGTTTTGATCACTCACACTTCGAATTTAAACGTCGAAGAGGTATTTCGTTTATAAGTTGACAAAAAAAAAAAAAAAAAAAAAAACAAGAAAAAGTTTATAATAAAAGTACATAAACGTATTTATAATTTTTCATTAGCCTTCAAATGAAGTGTTAAACTCATTTTAAACACTGTTCAACATGTGGATGTTTCATATGTTCATGTTGGTCAATGAAACTCCTCTAATTAATCACATTTAAGTATAAAATTTTATAACATCAAATGGCCATTAATAAATTAATGACTACAAGAGGTAAAAAAATTAAACAAAAATTATATAAATAGACAGATATGGTCTATCAATTAAAGAAATCAAAGAAAAACAACAAGGGATAGAATATTGGAGTGCATTTGAGTAGATATACGTGGGTAGTATCAAAGATGTCATAAGAGGAACAGGTATTTAAATGATCTGCTATATAAATTAGACAGGTTTTCAGTTAGGTCCTGATCTTATAAGATTATTAATCTTTATGCTACTAATTACTATACATTTACATTTGAAAGATTGACCGTCCAAAGGAGAATCCACAGGACAGTTAGATCTATACCATTAAATCTATCTCGAAAGATATGCGCTTATCACTTTTCGTTGGTAATGAAGATCATAAAAATGATGTTACACATATTGAAGTTAATTATGTATTAACTTCAATAACATAAATGGATGTAGCACTGCTTCCTTTTTCAACACTAATAAAATGTAACGGAAATCCCGGAACGGAAATTTGGCTCCCATAATCAAGTACGCTGCGCACAAAAATTTAAATATTTTCTAAAATATTTTAAACAATTTGGTGTCAAAATACATAAAATAAACTATCCTGGTGTCAAATGCACCACACTTATCATACAAACCTCGCATGAACTCTGAACGATAACGAACATTTAAAATAACATCAACAACACTGCAGTTTATCCATCAATTGCAACATGTTGTTGATGTATTCAATTCCATACGAATTCAATTGAAAAACGTACATCCATATAAACATTTATTCACATACAAATAAAGCAAAGGAATAACAACAAATAAACATATGGACTTTTGGTGATACATACTCGTAGTACATACGCGTATTCTAAATACATTCATATTGCATTTAACAGAATTCGTGCCACAAGTTTTAGAGTCAACAAGAACTGACAGTTTACAAAACGATGCATAAAACAATTTACCTTTAATTTAAAAACTAAACAAAAAACCACACTGAAATGCATCATGTTTACATTACAAAGAGCTGTAGATGAGATGAGGTCTTTTCGAAATTTTCCGTTTTTTTCATATTTGTGTAAATATTTTAAGGTTGGTAGTGCATTGTGGAAGATCAAGTCTGAGGGGGAAAGAGATGCAGAAGAGATGTAAACATTAAAAAATAAAACGAAGAAAAAACTTTTAAATGAACAATAAATAACGTAGGCTTTGTATGTTTGTTGAAAAGAAGACAAAAAAAAAAAAAAAAAAAAAAAAAATACTAAGTAAATGAACATTCCATTGTTCATTTTGTATTTTTATTATTTCTTTTAAACGGGTGCGTAATCCCATTTTTATGTCTGTCTGCATGTATGCAATAAACATATAGAATTGTTGTTTCTTTACTTTTAATATATTTTTAAGTTCTTTATTTTATTTTCTTGAGAAATGACAGATGATGCCGCTTTAAAAGCACACGTGAGTTCTAAATAAACCGCCCATTAGCAACAATATTAAAATGCTGACTTTAAATATTTATTTGTGAATCAGAAACAATTAAACGGCACAAGCCTACAAAATTTCCAACAACCACAACAGAATGATCTTACCAACCAAAAGTGTCAAATGTTAAACAATCAACAAATACTGAACCCAAAACACACTTACTTACTCCCGTCGTCGTTTCCTGCCAACAAGAGATTGAAAAAACTAAACAATAGTTAAAAAAAGCACATTTATCACAGCAGGTAAAATTTGTTTCAACAACATAATGTCAGTTGAAAATACCTAGTAAAATAGTTATTAATAAGTTGTATTTTCTTTCTCCGCACAGAGTGAAAATAATGAATTATAAATGTTTTGTTGACGTTCATTAGATAAAAAATACTTCCTAATTTATGACCTTAAAAATGCATTAAACCAAACACACGTACATATGTATGTATGTATACTTTACATTAAAACGTCTCAGTACCAGGGATTGAAAAAGTTTTTCTCAAAATAGGTCTTACATAATTCGTCTAGAGTTAAAATTAGCATAAAGCATAGCTTTTACAAGACATTCTTCAATAGATGTTAAGCCTTTGAGGCATTCTGATAGCCAGACCTTTTTTGGGCTAAATTTATTAGATTCATGATTTCCAATCGAAGGTAAGGAACGGAAGTCGAATTTAAAAAATTTTTAATTTATGCACATTACCGTACATATCGTTTGAGTTATCTCCCTACAAAGCATTTTTTAATTATATCGTCCACTATACATTGCACAGTGTAGCAGAATCAACAATCATTAAGTATTAAATTTTAAAGTAGCGTAGTTTTGGTTTTATAAAAGATATTGATTTTAATCTTTTTGTGCATAAGTAATTAAGAATTACGTCAACTAGATAATAGAATTTACTTATAAAATTGAGGTTCAGAAAAATAATTTTTGGAATTAAAGTGAAATCTTTGAAAAAAATTTGTTTTTGGAGAAACTATAAATATTTTATCTGTAATAAAATCTTTGTAAGTTGAAATAATCTAATAAAATTTTCGGTGATTATTGACTTCATTTAAAATGATAAAGTGTAGAAAAATGTAAGATTTTGATAAAACAAATACCACAATTCCCAAAAATCGGCCAAAAATCCAAAAGTGGGATTTTCCCATAAAGTCTTTAGAGCACATTGGAGTTGAAAACTACATTCAGTTTGTAGAATATATAGGCTAAGGTCAAAAGTTTTGATACAAAATAGGTCAATTTTAGGAGGGTCTGGAATAAGCCTTATTGGATGTTTGCTCTCAATGTTAACTTTAGAATTACCTCCGTGAAAATACCTTTCAGAAAAGTGTAAAAGTATTATATTTGTTTAAATAAAGTTTTATTTTGGAGAACTAAAATTAATATGCATTTTTGCCAAAAATGCATAAAAAATTATAAGCTATCGGCTTCAAATTCTTTTTATTCGATAGATAATTTTATTTCTTATTTAATTAAACAAAAAGATACAAAATCAGATGAAAATTTTGATCTATATATTGATATAGTTGAAATTTTAAATGTAAATAACTTGAAAATTATTAGAGATAAATAATACATCTAAGCATATTTTTTATAGGCTTTATTTCTAATCGGATAAGAAACCAGAATTTGCCAAACGGTTAAAAATTGTCTTTGTCAGAGGTACACTATTTTGATCTCCAATATCATCGCTCGTGAGGTCTATGGGGCTCTTCTTCCAAACTTAAAATTGTAAATTGTCTGCTATTCATGTGTAAAATTTTATGTAAATGCAACTAGTGGTTTAAAGGTTATAGATTTATTTACAAAATTTTCGATACTGCCCCACTGCATATTGTATGATTTTGAATTACTTAGATCAATTCAAAATTAGTCTACTATTAATACTAGAAGGTGGAATGTAACTGAATTGCAAAGACATTATAATACTAATTACTACTACGTCTAAAAACCATTTTAATACACTGTTACATCATTGAATATCAGGAGTTATTATAAACTATAAAAGAATCAGAGCTAAAGTTTAATTGCTAAGAAGAATATTTCTATATAGAGCTAAGTCTAAACTATGATATCGTTCAATTTGTCGTTACAATTTGACTTAGCCAAAAATGCAGAATTTTACCTTGAGATTACAGGTCGTTTGTTTATTAAATGTTGTTTCTTTTAGAAAAATTGCAAAAAAAAATTTATTGTTGAAGCTATTTGAACGATTTTTTTAGGAATGAAAGACTGATATTTACTTTATGTAAAACATGAAAAATAATTGTAAAAATGTGGTAGCAATATATATATTTTTTTTTTTATAAAAAAAGACTTTTAAAAAGTTAATTTTTTTTATAGCATCTGCACTCCTGCATTCGGCCGGGCGGGAAACAGTTTAGTGCCAACTCGATCAAGTATGTTTTGTAATTTAACAGTCAATATATTATTTATTTTATTTATTTTTTTATTAATGGATAAATATGATTTTTTTCAAAATTCATCATTTTCGTTCAATGCTGGATGTAGACTGCAAATCTAAATCTAAATCAATTTCAAATTTCCTTATTAACCATTTATGAAGTCTTTTAAAATATATAAAGAAAAAATTTTTTTATTAACATAACTTTGAAAAAGGGTATGGGTGGACGAATTGAGATAACGAAAAAAAATGTTTAGCGTATTATTTCGGGAAATATTAGAAATACCATAATATTTTTAAAAAAGTTTTCCTTCATATACCTCAGGACTTATTCCCGCAAACCGAAATAAAGTCAAGGCAAAAAATCAGACATTCAAGCGTAAATATCTTTTTATCTGTAAAAGATAACTTAGGTTAGTAAGCACTTTATAGAAATATAAAAATCTTTAAAATCGGACTTGATTTGTGGAAGTTGCAACTTTTTGTGGTCAGCTTTGGCACTCTGTATCTCATATTATTACAGGGTAACTACAGGATGATTTTTCTAAAAGCATAGGTCCTCATTCACAACTCTCCTATACATTTAAATTCCACTCCACCAGTAGTTTAGGAGATAAAAATTTATTACCATTTTTGTGGTTGAGGTTCAATTGAGATTGTTGACGCAAGCGTTCATTCAAAATCGGAGTCCGCTTTCAACTGCTTCAGAACATAGCCATCAAGCACATCGTTATGTTTCCAGCTCCTGGATTATAACAAGGATGTGTAAACAAATTTTGATGCAAAATTCACCAATTTAGTATACACAAAACGTCTATATAAAGTATGTGGCACGGGTTAAGTTCCGCACAGAGGACAGCTATATTTTCCCTATATCTTTGCTGCTAATAAATTTATTATTATAATAGATTTTTTTCAATCACAGTTTTTTCACTAACACCGAAAAAATTATACCAAATAATTTTTTAATAAAAATAATTTTTAATGATAAATTAATTTTATATTGAAATTTAATTATAATATTAACTACAGTAATTAACTTTCTACCACTAAAAATTATAAAGAAAAAAGGAAAGTGTGTCGATAAAAAATATATAAATAAAATAACTTTAATTCAATTTCCAACCATTTTCAACTAATATTAATACGAAAGATTTATATGATTTCTTCAGCCTTCGGAGATGTGTTTAATAATCATTTGATGAGTACGAATTTTTAATATTTGATAAGATTATTAATCTTTCGATGCTATTGTAGATGTTCCCGTCCGTCATTAGTATCGGAGGTTATATACAATTTCAAGATCCCAGTTTTTTTAAAGCTATGAAAGATTACATGAAAATAGAACGTAATTTAAGTTCATGTTCATGTATTTCCTATCAGTGGTTATCGCTTAGAATCAGGGATAATAAATGTGATTTTCACTACTGTACTATATTAAATAAGAAATTGTACTTTTTGGGTCGTAATTGTACTGAAATGGTAATAACTTCTTTTGTAGAAAACTTTAAAATATGTATTGATCTAAACACAATATCTTCCGGAAGTTTTCCTTTAGTTCTTAAACAAATTTTCAAATTAATAGATATCTTTCAAGTTGGACATGAAAAAATTTGAAAAGGGGACGTTTGACCAAATCTCAAGCTTCAAAATCGATAAGGCGTGTATTAAATGTCACGTTAGTGCATTGAAAAACTTGAAAATTTTTTACTGGTTAAAAAAATACTTATATACAAATTAAAAGTATTCATATTCAGTAATGGAAAGCTAAACATACGTCTGTATTTTCCAAAAAAAAAAAAAAAGATTATCCGAGTTGAATCCAAAAATTTCTAAAAAATTCATAATATTTAGGTTTGAGAATGTCTAAATGATTCTAACTTTTATGCATAAATTAAGCTGCATTTAAGTAAATTTTGGTTACTATTCTGAAGTGTTGGAAAAAATGTTTTCTTATCAAGAAAAATATTTTAGTGATAGTCTTCTTTGGGAACTACATCTAAGAATTATACCACAATAGCTAAGTGATTTGCCCATTGATCAATCTCCAGTAAGCATGATTAGCGTGACTAAAAAACATTTCCTCAAGTGTAGTGATTCCAATCTGAATCTTGATCCCAGTACTTCAAATAGAGAACATCAAGTATATAAAATAAAATGTGTCGTTAAGGATACACTTTTTATATTCAAAATTTGATTTTGAATAAAAATTTAGAGGTCTATACCAACGAATATATTGAGCGTTTCCTTCAATACATATACAGAAAAATGGTATTAAAGAAAGTTCCATCCCAAAATGTTAGCTGACTACTGTTCGACTTAAAAAGAAGAGTTACTTATTACTGAAAATATACCTTTCCTCATTAAATACAATTTTAAGCTGCATTTCTTAAAAAAGTTAAGAATAACTAAATTTTGTATTCGTATATTCATATATTCTTTGTTAGTTCAGTTGTCCTGTCATTATTATTTATTATTTGGAATTGAATTTCCACATTGGAGATTTATCGTTCGTCAGATAAAAGAGGCTTACAAACCATTTTCTCCCTGCCATTTTTGAAAACGTATTCTGTTTGTTAATCCTAGCTTTGAAATTTTAGAACATACGGGATAAACTCAAAAGTTTGATATGAAATGGATAAAAATAAGAAGGATCTAGACTAGCTTCTGTTATGAAATTAAAATTGATTTCTTCTTAGAACTGATCTCTATAAGTGTATGAAATATTTATAATTTTTTTTTATCTAGAACAGAATAAGCTATTAAACTCTTTTAATAAAAATAGTGAAATCGGATGAGAAACAGAAAATTAGCGAAAGTTTTAGAAACGTTTAGGTCAAAAGTGAGAAGCCATATATCTATTCCTAAGACTTTTGTGGGACTCTGTTATGAGAATTTTTACATCAATAAAATTTATAGATTTATCCTCAATGAATATAACGTCAACAAAAATGCAAAAGAGCCAATTAAGACTTCTTAATACTTTACGGGAGAGATAAAAAATTTAATGTTAAAAAAATGAAAAACAAAAAAAAAAAAACGATTTTGTTACAAAATCTATGAAAATCTATTGTTGATATCACTGCAAATGATACATTTTTTAAATGATTTTTTGCAAATAGATCACATTGTACACTCAAAATATACTTTCTAATTGATTTAGTGTAGATTGTAGGCCTAACTGAGTAGCAAATTTAGTTATTTTTATAATTTCCAATACACAGTCTACATCTGAAGTTATCTACAAAAAAAGCTTTTTTTTAAATTCTTAAAAAGTAACAAAAGAATTTTTATTTCTTCTAAAGCATATACATATAGATAAGTTCAAAGCTATGTGAACTAAAGCACAGATTGCGTGAAAACTTAAGTGAAATATGTCTTTACAAAAAGTTCGCTTAAACAAACAGGATTTGATAAAGCTTAAAGTTTCTTTCGGAGACCATAATATCTTTCTGCCAAATAAGTGCTTCGGTTCATTAGTTTTCACGTGATGTCGTCACAAATACGTATTATGACAAACAAATCACAAAACTCTACGTACAAAAGTGGGCGGAAAAAGATGTATGACGTATTATATGTATATAAACGGATAAACGGATTCAGTGGTTGAGTCAAAAAATGAGCAGAATTAGGTAAGATAGTTTGCTAAAAAACTTCGCGTAAAAAAGGGTATGGCATCAAAAAATAGGCCTTATTAGTCTATTATTTTCTGAACTATACAAATTTAATGTGAATCGATTCAACAGATGAGTCAAAAATGAAATAAAATGAAGTAAAATATTATTAAAATATATAATGGCATAGCGTCAGATCGTAATCTGGTGTAGCCTAAAGTTCCGCCTGGGGGTCGAAATATCTATGTGCCAAATTTTTCCATGAAAGAATAACAAATGATATATATATATATATATATATATATAAATAATATATATATATATATATATATATATATATATATATATATATATATATATATATATATATATATATATAGGGGTGTATATGACTCCAAAGTGAAACTATATATGTACCCTCAATCAAATTAGTAATTTTAATTTATTTTAATTTATTTATTATAATTTTATTTTATTTTTTTTTTCATTTCATTTTACTTGTATTGTATTGTTTAAGGAGGGATTTCATTAATTGTAAAATTGAATCAAAAAATTGTATTTGATTTAAGCAAACTTTCAATCATAATTCTAATTAATTTGATTAAAAAAGTTTATTGAAATTTAAGCCAGAATCAATTTTATAGTTAATTCATATTATAATTTTCCTGATAGCTTAGCCTGTTGCGTTTCGCTACCTCCTTTGATACGATAACTAATATCTACTATGTATGGGCAGTTATTACTTCCATTTGAAATTTGATATGAAAAAACTATGAAAACTATTTCTAACAAATTTTAAGATTATTATTTATTTTGTATGAGAGCTAGCATTTCTCCTGGGACTAGCTGTCCTATTTTCATCTCAACAAAGCAATTTTATAGGAAACTTATTCCCATATTTTTTAAAGCTTTCACGGTTCAATCAAGTACCTCCAGTGCAGGCATTATCTCTGTGTCAGATTTCATGAATATCCATTTAGCCCCTTAGATATGATTGATAGACAATTTTGGATCAAGCAATTTTCTGTGCGAGCTTATATGGAGCTTAATCCAAATGAACTTTTTAGTGGTAAATAGTATATCATTGCTAACATTATATATGATTTATACAGGTTTGCGTAAATTTCAGAAGATGACCTAATGCAGCAGCGATGGTCAACTATGAACAAAAATGGGGTAGGTAGGTAGAGAAGTGTTGCACTATACTCAGAAGAGTGCCTGTGCATCCACTCGGAGACCTAGAGGTCCATTGTGTGTCCTTTCGTAGAGTATATAGAGAAAATTTAAAGAGGTCTAAGCCAACGACCCCCTCTTAGCCAGCCTATTCCCATGACGAATCCTATTAGTCTATCGAGATCTATCCTCGATATACTGTCCAATTCGTCAACGAATCGACTGCCTAATAATTTCTCTCTACTTAGTTGTAGATATGGACAGTGACATATAATATGTCCTACCGTCTCTAGCTCCTCATTATCTTCGCACATCCTGCAAAGACTGGAGGAACCTCTATCCCAATTCCCTGTCATTCCCCCTATGGTACAATGACCTGTCAGAATACCTATCATAGTCTTCAGGTTTTCCCTTTTCATGCCTAAAAGTAGATTTGTATCTGCTATATCAAGTTTAGGCCATAGGACTCTTGATAATCTGCAGTCCGTTCTACGATTCCGTGCATGATTGGTTCTATCCCGAATCCACACCCTAATTAACCTGAAGTAAAAGCCTAGAGGTGGTCTCACACCATTTTTACTTACAGCCCTATCTAAAGCTGAGCCGTTCTATCTAATTCATCAGCTACCTCATTGCCAGTTATCTAGCAATGACCCGGTACCCAGCGGAGTCTAATATGATAATTTTCCATCAATCTCCTAAGAGCCTTCTTACAGTCGCTAACTAGCCTAGACTTGACAAAATGTCATTTCAAGGCCTTCAGCGCCGCCTGGATATCTACATACAGAGTTATCTCTGTATTCTCTTCAATGTTCCCTGCTATCAATTCCGTGGCCCTAAGAATACCCAGAATTTCCGCCTGGAACATACTGCAACTATCCGTGAGTCTATACATTTTCCTGATGTTCTCTTCTCCTCAACCGGATACACACCTGCACCAGTGCCTGTATCCATTTGGGATCCATCAGTGAATACCGATACTCCACTGAATAGTTTCTCCCTACCTGACTATTGGTCCCTACTCGGGATAATCAGTATAGGATTTTCCCCAAAATCGACCTCCGTGCACATATAGTCCATGGATCCAGAAGGAACCAGGGCCACCAGGATTGACCTCGTTTAGAAGTTTGGAATGTCCTCTTCTGATTGATCCCGTAAGCCCTAGTTCACTAAGTCTAAGCAGGCTCCTTGCAGCCATTCCCATTACGAACTCGGAAATGCGGAATGACGTCAATTGCCGCCTGAGATGTGAGGGAACCAGTAATGCCAATCGAAGCACATCTCTGGGCATTAGACAAAAGATTCCTACGACTTCCTATTCTCATTGACTCCCACCAGACCAGACATCCATACGTCAGAATTGGTCTCACACCTACTACAATTTGCATGTGTAGTAGGTGTTAAGACCTCTTTTAAGCCTTTCCTGAGTATTCCTCTTCCAAGATAGTTTATTATCAAGAAACACTCGAAAATATTTTGCTTCCTTTGCCAGTCTTAGTTCAGTTCCCCCTAGTACCGGTAGCCTAAACTGCTCAATCCTGTACCTTCTGGTGAAAAGAAATAGCTCTGTTTTCCCCGTGTTGACACCTAAACCTTTACTATTGGCCCATGAGGATAGTTCGTTAAGTTCATACTGCATGACGTCGCTGATCGTGGAAAGAATTTACCTGTGATCAGTATAATAACGTCATTAGCATAAGCAACGATTTTCTGCCCTCTTGCGTCAAATTGTCTTCGAATGACATTGACGGCTAAGCGCCATAGCAAGGGCTAGAGAACTCCTCCTTGCGGAGTCCCTCTGGTCACTATCTTCCTTATGCATACATCTCCCAAGTTCGAATTAATTATTCGGTTATTTAGCATCAAAATAAACCATTGTATTAGTGATTCTCTAATAGCCTCAATCTTAATGTTATTAAAAGCTCCTTCTATATCAAGGAACGCTACTACGGTATACTCCCTATACTGAAGGCCGCATTCAATGTAACTCACCACATCACATAGCTCACTCTCAATAGATTTAACCTTTAGATAAGCGTGCTAAGCCCCACTGATAATATGGTTGTAATTTTTGTCGTACTCAGATAAAGATCGTTCAATCTCTCTAATGTCTTCAAAAGAAAAGACGATTGGCTGATCGGGCTAAAATCTTTAGGTTTCGAGTGGCTAGCCTTGCCTACCTTAGGAATGAAAATTACCTTAACCTCTCTCCACCTCCTTGGAATATATCTCCTAATAAGACATTCACTAAAAAGCTCTGTAAGAAGTATGGCTGGAAAAACATCGTCTGGACCAGGTGACTTGTAAGGTTCAAAGGTGTTCGCGGCCCATGCTACCTTATCCATCGAGACTATGTCACCGACTACTTCACTAAGTTCTCTATCAGATACACATTCTGAGAATCCCAAGATTCGTCCTGCTTGTGCATCTGCCTCCAAGTTCCTACAGCCTGGAAAATGAGTTTCCATAAGTAAACTCATAGACTCAGAGCAAGACTCCGTCCATGAGTTATCCGCGCGCTGAATATATCCAGGAGCACTAGGATCCTTGAATAAAATTCAACTGAATCTGGATAACTCATTAACAGAGTCGATCGACTCACAGTAGTTCCTCCATGAGTCCCTCTTTGCCCTCTTGATGTCTGCCTTATACCTATTAAAACTTTCCCTGTAGCTGTTCCAATCCTCACACTTGCGTGTCAGTTTCGCCCTATTGAACAGCTTCCTGACGGTTGACCTTTGGTTCCTAAGTTCCTTGGTTCACCATTTAGGCTGTTTCCTCTTTCCCGGAAATATTACAGGACAAGTTAGTTCATAACTGTTCCTAACTTTCCCCGAGAAATCCTCCATTAACTCTCAACTCCCTCTGATGACAATTGCCATCCTGGAGCGGCATTTAGTTCCCTATCTATAATAGAACTAAAGGAGTTCCAGTCGATCCTCCCGGATTTCCTATATGGTTCTCCCATTGGCCTCGCGAAATTTAAACTAAAGGATATCCTGTTATGATCCGACAAGGAACATTCACTATCTACCCTCCAATTCGTAAGGTAATCGCTCCTAAAATGGGGTACAAATATTTTAGAATTATGTTCATATTTAAGACCAAATTCTTCCAGGCAAATGTATTGTGTAGGTGAAATAATAATAAATTTTAACCAGTCATAAAAGTTTTATACACCAAATTTTAAAGAATTATATTCGAAACTGCGGATTCTACTTTAATTGCAAGCGTTACATTTACGGACGTCGTACATAATATCATAACATAACATAATTATCTATTGAATAAAGAAAATGTGAAGTCTATATCTTAACCGAGTCCACAAATAAGCGATTTTAAAATGAAAATTGCATAAATTACGAATTTTTGTGTTCTGTTTTTCGAAAAAGTATCTGTACTCGTTTTTCTCTAAAATGTAATTTTTTTAATATTTTAATAATTTTTACATTTTTATGGAAGGTATCTTCACAGCGATGATTTTAAAATAGAAAACAATTCCAATAGCCCAAGCGATCTAAGTACACACCCTCCCAAATTTGACCTATTTTATATGAAAGCTTTGATTAATAGTCTATATGTTCTAAAATACCAAAGCAGAAATCTGGAATTTATAATGTGTTCTTAAGAGTATTTAATCGTTACTTCTGGGACATCCGAAAAATTTAAACTTTATGGGCGAAAAAGTGAGAAATCCCATTTTTGGAGATTTTCGACGACACCAAACAAAAACTAGTAAGTTTTGGCTTTATTTGGTTTTTTGAATAAAAAACTACGTAAATTTGCTTGGTTTTTCCATACAAATCAAAAATCATTTTTAACTAGTTTTTATTGAAAAACAAATAAAAACCACTAAAGTAACTATTTGTGATACATCCTGTTTAGCAAATTTTAGAACCGTAACTTTTATATATAAAGAGAAAAATTAAATTTAAAATTATTTAAAATTATTACAATAAATAATTTATTAAAAATTGTTAAAATACGTTTATAAACGGCATATTACAAAAGTCTTGAAGTTTTTTTACACTTTATCATTTTAGACGATGAAGCCTCCCGTTCGTTGAAGTATCCTAACTAACTATAGTTTCTTCAAAAATCAATCTTCAGTCAAAGGTACTCTAATTTGAGCCCTCATAATTCCACTCCTGTGGGATATGTGGGGTCCCACCTCTAAACTTAAAATTGCACATTCCTTTGCTACGCCTGTATAAAATTTCATATAAATCCAACCAGCTTATTAGAAGTTATAGTTTTATTTCCAAAATTTTTCGGTTCTTCCTCGCTGTGCATTACAGTTGTACATTCGTGTCTAGCCAGAGTGCATAGTCCGAAATAAGTATGTCCTTCAAACTTCAAATAAAAACGCTATAAATAATCCATTCAGTCATATATGGTCATTGATTCCAAAAAAGAAGGAATATTTTCTTTGGAAAATTCAAATAAATAAATATTTTTCAAACAAGTTCAACAAACTCTTTAAAATATTCATATTTATTTATAATAAGCACAATATATGATAAAGTAAATGAACTGAAAAAATATATATCCACTTAATAATGCAATTGTTTAAATTTATTTTTTTAGGAAAAACATTTAAACGAAAATATGATTAAGTATTGAATATAAATATTGTATTTATTAATTCTAGAGAAAACCAATAGTAAATAACTGTTTTTCTCCATTTTTAATTAAAAAAAAGAGATCAGGACTTTTTGTAAATATTATATCAACACGGAAGAACGATTATTATCACCCCAGAAAAAAGAAAGACATTGTACAGATGAAACTAAATGTTTCTAAATATAAGAGAATCCGGTTTTAAGAGATTAAAAACAAAAACAAAATAAATTCATCAAACAGACTACAATATATTAACCAAACAAACAATTATAATTTCCTCGTACGTTAAGAATTTGAGCTAACAGGGAAAGAAAAGCATGAAATCAAGAAAAGATTTATATTTGTTTAAAGTACATTATTTATTTTAAGTGATCCCAAGAATATGTTAATAGTATCTATTTATATTTCAATGTTTTATATGCTTACATGAAGTGAACACATGCAATACACATCGATGCTTCATAACTAAATTGAATCGTATCGTGTTGAGTCTAGCAAGCCAATGAACTTTATATGTTGTACTACAAACACAGCAGCAGCAACAGAAGAAAACTGATCTAATTCAATGCAAATGAGTAATATTCGGAAAATTGTCTGAGTTATTGGAGTTTTTGTTTTCTCAATATGATTTTAATCGTATGCGCACACTTTGTAAACATTCAATTCGTCAGACTGCCATCCATACTTCCGTTTCATATTAGAGATCATACGTAGGAGCATTTAGAAGTTATGGGGATTTTAAAAAATTTTTCTGTTTTTAAGAATAGAATTCATAGACAGGGATATATTTATATATATATATATATATATATATATATAGACAGGGATATATTAAATTATGTATATAAATATGTACAAATATATTTATATATATATATATATATAAATATATTTATATATATATATATATATATATATATATATATATACATATATATATATATATATACATATTTTTATAAAACATGACCAGCGCAGCATTAATGTTGGGCGACTTCACATTTTGCAACTACCAGGCCACTTTTTTTGCTGCTTTTTAAAAACGGAACTAATTGGCTACTTTTTAAGACTATGTACTAAATGACGAGAATCTAAATTGTTTGAAATACCTAACCCATTTGATATAAATTCCAATGAAGAAATTAATTATTTTGAGATTTTTACACCATGTCATACAAAATCACGGAGAATTTATAAATGAACTGAAACTTTTAGAAACTGAAGCTAATGATAAAATTTATGAACAACTATTTAAAACATAAAATGTCGTACTTTTTTCACCGGATTTAAAAATTTTCAACGGTAAAGCTAACATTGTTCAAAGTGCTGAGTGCCGCACAAAGGTATAATTTTCGATGATATATAC
Source organism: Protocalliphora azurea (assembly GCA_932274085.1). NCBI lineage: Eukaryota > Metazoa > Arthropoda > Insecta > Diptera > Calliphoridae > Protocalliphora > Protocalliphora azurea. The sequence continues at coordinate 118,803,136 of OW026519.1, read as the reverse complement.
CAGGCTAAATTAAAGCGTAGTGTATTGGTTTTAAAATCGGTATTAAATGCAAATTTATCGTCACTTTTTATTTATTTTTAATCAGATAAAGAAAGTCTAGACACATTTCTAAATTATTTTACCCAAATAATTAAAACAATTAACATTTTATAATAAATTATCAAACTACCCACCACAATACAAAGAAAATAATTGCTTATTAAATGGGAAATATTTACATAGTTGGCATGATGTTGTTGCTGTACAATGTCTAGAATGGAATTCTAAACATGCAGTGAATATCCTCTATAATTTCATCATCATTAATACCTTGACATATGTTGCCTCAGGCGACTAAACTCTACCACAAGTAGCAGCAACTGCAGCCCATTTTTTTTTAAATCAATATTTTTCTGCATTCATTCTTTTATTAAGTGATACCACAATGATCATCGATGTGGTTGCACGTACACTGAAACGAGATGTTTCTTTACGTTGCTTTGGGTTGTGTAAACAAATGAAATTAAAATGCTTCTAGCATTTAAAATTAAAAGATTATATACATACATATATAAAAGAAAACTTTAAGTTCTTGCAATCAGCGAATTGAGATCATTTTTCAATATATATTCTTTTTATTTTTTTATGGCTGCCTTATTGTGACTGTGTTTTTTTTTCTGTATTATTATTTGTCGTCTGTCAGGCATGTGTGACGTTGTGTTAAACAGATTCCCATTAGTGTCTTTATAAAAATATGCCAAGTGACAGCCTTGAAGTGTGAAAAATACCAAAGGCATAGACCATAAATGACATTGCATGTTTTGTTCTTGTACTCCTTCCAAATAAAAGGGCACACATTTTCATAGTTTCTTTCGCTGATACCTTGAAAATGTCTAAAGGCATTTGATTATTAGTACGTTTGTTCTAATTCTATGTATTCTATGAAATGATTAAAATGTAATTTATTAGGTTCTTTTGTATAGTATTTTTCTTATAAGTGGAGGAAGAAATTGTTTAAATGCTATAAAATTACAGAACATTTTTTAAGTCTTATTACGTCGTCATAACCCATAATAAATGAGGATAGAATGGGTTTCAAAATGGGTTAAAAAAATAACATACGGATGTTGCTTAACACGTAAAGAATGATAACTTTATTTAAAATAGTTATCAAACTTAATTTCCCAGCGTTAAAATACGATAGTTCTCAATTGTACACGCTTTTGTATATATATATTTTTTAAAAACTTTATTTGGCACTATGAGTTTTTTAGGCTGTTGAAAGCATACCACAAAAATTCTGAAAACCATAGTCAATGAGTTCAAAATTCTTAAAAAAAACGTAGGCTCGGCTAATTTTTGTAATCAAATATTTAAATATTTTCCAACTATTAATATATAGATCTATAAAATAAATTTTAAATATCAAGTTTTATATACCAAAAAAAAAAAAAAAGTTATAAAAGACATTTATTTTAGTTTCTTTATTACACTTAAGAGTTTAGAAGATATTTATTTAAATATTTTTCAACACTACTTTGCGCTTAAAACATCCACTTAGGTAAACAAATGCAAATTTAAATTTTAACTCTATTCTTTTTCAAATAAAATCACGTTATTTTTATTTTCGTTTATTCTCTTTAAATTAATTTTCAAACAAAATAAAAATATAAAAATGACGTGTAAATCACGTAGTCATTTGAGATCACAAAAATTCTTTTCATTATTCTTGCATAAAAATTTTCTTGCTTCTCAACAAATTTAAACAAAAAACTAAGAAAGACATTTATTTGATTTTTATTGATTTAAATACGTAATTGGTAAGAAACTACCGTCAACGTTTATGGTCTATAAAAGTAGTCTTCTTTCCTTTTGTATTCTTCTAGTTTACTAGACGATTTAATTTTCTAAATATTTTATATTTTTATGATGCCATTTTAAGCACACAACCAAACATTTTTATGGTATATGCTCCAAACTTTGACCTACAACTGATACTCACGAACTAGCAACATGAAAATTTGGAAATATTTCAATATTTAAAATTTTCAATTGTGGCAGCAAACGACCAGCGAGCCAAACAGAACTAAACCAGAAAAGAAATGTTGCATCCATTGGGTATACAAACAAATGTACCAAAATAAAAGGCAACCAGGGAAGCATGAAACTTTTTATAATTAGAAACATGCAACAAACATAAATTGCAACAAAATACCAAAAATTGTTTATGGTTTTGACCATTAAAGCATTTTAGACTCTCATTTCCATGCATTTAAATCATCACTGTATTCATTATTCAACTTGCCATCCATAATCATTATCATCAATGGGAATAATTATTTTTATGATATTTGCCAAAATTAATTCGAAAAAACAAATAGAAATGAAATAAAATTGAACATGTAGGATATACATAAATTATTTAAAATAGTGTTATTTGTGTTGAAACATGAAATTGACTTTATATTGCACATTTAAATTACGTATGTATTGCTATTTTTATATAATAATTTCATAATACGTACATTTATGTATAAAGTTAATTTATTACACTGAGGCCCGACTGCGTCGTTAATGGGGACCAGAGAATTGCGACGCAAACTAAAACGACGCATATCAAATCGCTACTTTATATGTATTTACACTGTTTTCTTAATAAGTTCCAGAACTGAACATAGCAACGTAAATCGAATTCATAACGACGCAAATCGAAATATTGAAATTTCAAACAGTGGCGCAAGCGAAGCAACGTAAATCGAAACGACTCAACTGTCAGAAAACAGAAAAGGAAAACTGGACCTAAGTATATAATTTTTAATAACTTCAATAATTTAAAAAATTTTGTGGGTTTTAAAATTATAAATAATTACTTATATCCTATTTACGTTACAATATAATTACAAATTGTATTATAACCTTATAAAATCAGCAGAATAACGTAAACTATTTGTCCGTTGTAATAAAAAAGACCAGAGGGATTCGAACCCACAATTTGCAAACTGAGACTAGCTCACTTCCAATAAACCAGTGCTGCCAACTCTTTGGTCTTGGTTACCAACAAAAGCTAAATTCGCGACAAAATGGGCTAATAAATGTCTAAAACTTCTAAGTAAAAAAACGTATACAATTAAATAATTCGATAATTTGAACTTTGTATAAGATACTGTCATATATGAATCATTTTAAATTCCCATTATATAAAAAAGTGACATATATATTAAAAATTAACACTGACAAAAATTAGCACTGAGAACATGTCCGGGTAAAAGTGCTTCACATTGCACGGTGGTAAAATCCAGCCAAAAATTTCTTAAAAATGAAATTATTTTTATAAAATTTATATTACAATATAAAGCCACATGCCATCTATTTTGGTAGTAATAATGACGCAAACATACAGGCCTTTAAAAATTTGCAAATTTTTTTTTTTTTATAAACATTGGTTTATCATCAATTTTCTAGTCTAAAATACTGGTCACAAAGTTATCTTTTTGGTACATTTGGAGAAGGATCAGAAATTTTTTTCCAACAAATTTTAGACGTTGAATATAAAAAGGGTAGCATACTCCTAAGTATATAGGAAATCCATATATAAGCAATTATATGTTTTTTGTACGTTGAATGGAGCCATTGATAAATCATTTATCGAATAAATAAAGCATTTTGGCATCGATTTGTAATGGCATATTATTGCATATAGTGATTTATAGAGCATATCTATGGCATATTTTGATATTTTTAAACCATATTTAACCCTTGTAGTGCATATTTTGATATAAAAAAAATATTGAGTATTTAAAATTAATTTTAATTGATACTGCTAGATTTCGATAAAAATATTTGAGGAGCTTGATTTGTAGTAACAAATGTTAAAGTTTCACATTCCGCTTAATTGAATTTTATAATAGACACCAGAGCAAAAAGGAAGAAAATCAATAACCACTTCTGTTTCTCATGAAATATTAATTATTTTAGTCAAAACTGAAAGGCACAAAAGTTTATCCAAAAATCAGAAAATATGTCCTTCAAAATTTAAAAATGTGTTCATAGAATATTATTTTTTTCTGGTAATATTTGAAATTCCAAATGCAAAAAAAATATTGATTTTTATTAGCAATTGCTAAAAAATATATATTGACAATTCTCCGAAAGAACGCAAATAGTCTAAAATAAATTAAAACTTTTGGGACGAACACACAATTTCGCTTTTTTTAAACCTATTCACATTTCTTCATATTTTATTTTTCTCGTAGGCATTATTTTTAAAATATGATTAGTTTTATATATTTTATTTAAAAAATTCATTGGGATACTCTTTGAAAATTTATTAAAAATAATAAACCTCTTTTTACTAGACTAATTAATATTGTAGTTAATAGTAAACAAAAGAATTTAAAATAAACTTAAAGAAAAATTAAAATTTTATTAATTTACAATTTTTTAACTTTCATACAAATTACAATAATTTTTTAAAATTAGAAAAATGTTGAAATAATGTGTAGATGTGTGCGTCCCCAAAATAGGAGATTTTTATTATAATGCTTTCCAAATATGGTATAAAATCAAAAATATTAAATAGCATGTTTAAAGTAAAATGCTATTGCATTAAAATGCAATTCCAATTTTTAAAATATCAGTGTTAAAGCCGATATAAGCAAAATTCAAACGCCTTTTAAACAATTAAAATTCGTAAAGCTTTCCCAGGGATATTTTCATTTAAATTTGAAAACAACAACTGAAATCAATAAATGGTTTAATGAAGTTTTTGTGTAAACATTTTTATGGAAAGAAAAAAGATTGCCTTTTTCTGACGCTCTTTCATGGATTTGTCCAGGTAATTTGTAACAGGTGGTTACAGATTATATGTAATATTTATACATATCAATGCACATGGTTTGCATTGTATTTAAATTTAATATCATAGGTAAAATAGTGTACTGTTGAAAATAATTTGGAGCGCTACCTACTGGAAAAATATTCCACAAAATATTATATATATATATATATATATATATATATATATATATATTTAAGAAATTCCTTTTTTGATGAACTAGCACTAAAAAGTTCTATCGAGTTTCAATTTAAAAAGACGATTGGTATATAAAAGGACAACCATAAAATTATGCTTCAGAATAATGGCTGTGACTCTTTAAAAATTTGCAACTAGTTAAGAATTAATTCAAAAATTTGAGATTATGGCTGAAAATTTGTTATACAAATAATAAATTAAGTCTGCCACGTCTACAATTAAAGCATTCATTTTTTAAAGGGAATGTTTATGAACTTTTCTACTAATGAAATATAAAATTTCTGTCCAATATCTCCAAAACTAGATTTTTGTCGTTCTAAAATAGCCAGATGAGACACAATAACTTTGCTTCAACTTGTTAGTTTAGTTTCAGAGGGTTTTATAGATATCGTTCTATAGCTTTTTCTCGACTGAACCGATTTTGCTGATTTTAAATTCCAAACTTCTTGGGAGTACAACAAACGACATTCTGGATGAATTTCACATAACTAGGATTAGTAGTTTGGATGTTTTAATGTTTCCCACGTATAAATTGATGGACGGACAGACGGATATAGCCTAATCAATTCAGGATTTCATATAGAGCAAGACTATAAATACTCAGAAAAAACGATCTTTCAAAAAGAACATTTTCACCACTTCAAAAGTAGAATTAAGCGCATATTTTGAGCTTTTTTGGAAGCTATTAATAATGTAAAACTGTATTTTTAGCGACAAAAAATGTTATTAATTTCTAAGAAAATTAAAATTTTACAAATTTTAGAGTATTTTTATTATCTTTTAATAAGGCATAAAAAAGAATTTCCATAAAAAATATAATTTTAAGAGAAGTAGAAGTTTAAAAGAAAAACATCCTAACAATGACAACTACAGGTTAAAAAAACTACTTCCGCGGTTCATTTTCAGCACTAAGTACTTCCTTCCAATAACAACACAAAGTTAAAATCATGACTTTTTTGCTATTTTTCAGTTCCTTCTTTGATGGGTACTTTATAGGAATATAAATGATTTTTTCGTAGTGTTTCACACGGAACGGGAAAATTAATATACGATATTTTACCATGAGTGGTGATGGAGGGTACAAAAATATGTAAAATTTAGATGTAGTTGTAAAAGAAAAAATAGAGCAAGCACACGTCACTTTGCCGGGCAATGCCTTAAAGTAATTATTATGTTATTTTTATTAAAATAAGCTCAATAATATCCCAGTCAAATAATATCTCGCGTAGTGTGCACGTGAATATTGGTTGTTTTTTAACAGCATGAATAAGACGTCACGCAGTGCACAGAGTGGCGGAATCGAAATTTTTTAGAATGGATTTTCATGAAATTTGGTGCAGGCGTAGCAGAGTAGTGTACAATGTTAAGTTTGGAAGGGGGACACAACAACCGGGGGAGCTAAGGGGGCTCAAAGTTAGGTACCTCTGACATAAAAAAATCTTTAATCACTTGCAACATTTTTGTTTCTCGTCCGATTTCAAATATTTTTATATATTGTTGTAGGCCCCGATAAGACCTATAAAAGACATGCTTACTCGTCCTATTTATCTCTTATAGTTTTGGAGTTATTTGCGTTTGAATTTTTAAGCACCATAATTTTCCATGTTCTTGATGCAGTTTTTATCAAATATATCCTAGTATTTCCGACCGATTTTATTAGTTTTTTCTCCACTAGTTAAAGAACAAAATTATCTATTGAATAAAAATTCGAAGTCGATATCTTTACTGAGTCTGAACATAATCGATTTTGTATTTGAAAAGACGACTTTTTGTGTTTTTTTTTTTTTTTTTTTAGCCGTAAAAGTATCTACATTCCTTTTTATTTAAAATAAAATAAAAATAAAAAACAAGCCCAATAACTTAATTGGTCATGGTACACAGCTTCCCGAATTCGACCCATTTTAATGAAAGTTTTGATTTTAGAAAATATTTTCTCAAATACAAAGCACGAGTCGACAAGCAGAATATATTTTAAGAATCGTCAATATGTTGTTAAAAGCTTTAAATCAAAATCTACGGGACTTCGGAAAAATGTGGATTCTATAGCCAAAAATGTAAAAAATCCAATTTTTGAGAACCTTCATTAGTTTTTTTCGGAATTCAGGAAAACGCTATCCCTGATTGAAATTTAGTTAACGCGCTTTTATTTATATTAATAAGGTCCACATTTCCTGCAAATTTCATTAAGATATCTTTATAAAAAAATATGTTATTACAATTAAAAAATTTGTGTTTTCTCCAAAGACCCTAGCGAAAGAAATTTTAAAAATATGTATTCCAAATTAAGATTATCCTTTTTCTAAAAGATTCAAGTTAACATCATGCCTCATTTCAGAAATATGCGCCTTTAAACTTTTATATTTCCAATTTATTGTATATATGACTATATTTTTACTTGCAACTTTTGCCTTTAGCTTTGCGTGAATAATTACTTAGAAAATTGTGAATATTTCGGTATACTTTTACTAATATCTATACACAAAATATTTTTATAAAAATAATTACTAAGTATTTTTTATTTTTAATAGGGTTGCCACATTTCCCAAATTTAAATAAATCTTTATCCTATTCTAAACATTATATATTTCTATTAATGAATTTAAAATAACAATAGAAACAAAAAAGGTATATTTTAATTTAATCAGTATTATTAATTTTGGTATTTATCATCTTCCTTAATAAATATTCTATTTCTAATATGATTTTTTATTACTTATTTACATTAAATTTATGTACACAATCTTTCTAATATTTTAAACTTATACTACTTATTTTCTATAAAATAATCTGCTGTATCTGTATACATATCTAAAAGGTAATAAAGGTCTTTCAAGACTTCAGTATTTTGAGTTGATAAAGGCTCATAATAAATCCAACATTTTAAATTAAAAGTATCCTCGTTTTGTGACGTTATAGAGCATTTCCTGGAGCTGAATAATTGAACGTGCTTAAAATTTTTGTTTCTTGCTTCTTGAGCCTCTTCTGTAAGCTTTCCAAGTGGAAGAATATTTCGTTCAATTATAATTTCGCCATGGCACAATACTTTATATACTGTTGGTGTCATTTCTTTCCACGGTGGATATACAGAAACAAGTAGTTTAGATAATTCTGTTGCATATTCTCCAAATCGAGCAGAGTTCATTTTGTGCTTACTATTAATTACCATTATTAGTATGTTTGTCCTTTCAAGTAACTCTTTATTAATACCAGTTATTTTTGATGTAGCTTTGAAATTTCTAAAAAACATTCTTGCAGTGTTTCCATCATTTATACTACCACCAGTCGGCAGAGGTTTGTCGATGTTTAACCCCGTCTCTTCTATGAATTCATCCTGGATTCTACTTTTCTCAGATATTCTAAGTGTTTTTAAATACTCGTTGTTTCCAGTAGGTTTTGTTATATTTGCTGGCACCCTCCTATACTTTAAATCATATGATATGTGCAGAAAATGCTCCATGAACCGTATTATGGCGTGAAGTGGAGATATTTCGAAAGACAGAAATTCTTCATTAATACTTCTTGCTTTACCAATATCCGAAAATTGTGATTTCGTCTCATCACATAGTGGGCATTTCCAGAAGATATTTCCGTAATGGCATTACTAACCTTTCCATCAATCATTGTTAGACTAAGTTGAAAGGATATGTCGAATGTGTATTGGTTTATGGTTATCGAAAGAGGTTGTAAATCATTTATTTCATCTTTAGTATACTCCACTAAATCCTATGTTGTTGTCTTCGACTCCGATGTGTATTCGAACCAAATAGGTCTGCAAAAATGTGCTGGAGTGGTGTTAAGCCATATATCTTCAAATGAGTTTTTACACTTTGATGAAGATTGCTTTAAGGAATAAGATCGCGTTCTTAATGACACCAAATCTTTTCTTACTTCCACTAATATGCTTGCATTCAGGAAGGGTTGATAGTCCGTCACATCCCCACTTACAGATTAATACAACGTCGCTGTTATTTACTTTTTCCAACTGATCTGCAGAAAAATCTGCAACTATCCTGGTAGCTGTATTCTCAAGCAAAGAAGATAGCTCTGCACATGCTTATTTTTTGGTAACCGAAATAGATGGTAAAATAGTTTGCTTTTTTTTCTCGAATATCCTTGTATGATAGTAGAATTGAGTGTCCCTTTTCCAGCAGAGCTTTTCTTAAAATTTGATATTTGTTTCGGCTGAGGTCCAGTTCAAGCATTCTCTGTAAAATTGGATTATGATATTGGAGTAGGTACACTTTCGGCAATCCGTTTAGTATCAGATTTTGAACCACAAGTAATAGATAAATGCTGCAGCTAGGTATCACCAGAAAGGGTACCTGTACATTACCACTAGATCATAAATATATACTTTTTTAACCATCGCCAATAGACAAGTACATTTGTAAAATTTAGGTAAACAGCATAAATGTAAACTAATAAAATACTTATTGATTGAGTTAAAATAGACATTTTTTGTTTGTTTTGTTATTTTAAATTCATTAATAGATATATATGAATGCTTAGAAAAGGATAAAGATTTACTTAAATTTGGGAAATGTGGCAACCCTAGTAAAAATAAATATTAATAAATAAATTATTTTTATAATTATTTTTATAAAAATATTTTATGTATAGATATTATTAAAAGTTTACAGAAATATTCATAATTTTCTAAGTAATTATTCACGCAAAGCTAAAGGCAAAAGTTGCAAGTAAAAATATAGTCATCTATACGAAAAATTGGAAATATAAAAGTTTATAGGCGCATATTTCTAAAATAAGGCATGACATTGACTTGAATCTTTTTGCAAAAGATCGGAAATTATATATGCTAAAGGATAAGCTTAATTTGGAATACGTATTTTTAAAAATTCTTTCGCTATTTCGAAATAAACCAAACAAAATAACCAATTTGGAGTTTTTGGAGAAAATACAAATTTCTTAATTGTAATAACATATTTGTTTATAAAAATATCGTAATGAATCTGGACCTTATTAATATAAATAAAAGCGCGTTAACCAAATTTCAATCAGGGGTAGGGTTTTTCTGAATGCCCAAAAAAACTAATGAAAATTCCCAAAAATGGGATTTTTTATATTTTTGACTATAGAATCCACATTTTTCCGACGTCCCGTAGGTTTTGATTTAAAGTTTTTAGCAACATATTGGAGATTCTTAAAGTATATTCCGCTTGTCGATGCTTGCTTTGGGATTTGAGAAAATATAGTCTAAAATCAAAACTTTCATATAAAATGGGTCGAATTCGGGAGGAAATGTACCATGACCAATTAAGTTGTTGAGCTTGTTTTTTATCTTAAAGTGATATCTGTGAAGTTACCTTTCAGGAAAGTTCAAAATTATTATATGTTGCTAGAGAAAATTTTATTTTACATAAAAAAGAGTATAGATAATTTTTCGGCTAAAAAAAACACAAAAAGTCGTCTTTTTTGCAATTTTCAAATTCATAATCGTTTATCTTTGGAATCGGTAAAGATATCGACTTCAAATTTTTTTATTCAATAAATAATTTTGTTCTTTAACTAGTTAGGAAAAAAACTAATAAAATCGGTCGGAAATACTAGGATATATATGAAAAAACTGGACCAAGAACATGCAAAATTATGGTGCTTAAAAATTCATGTAAGCATGTCTTTTATAGGTCCTATCAGGGCCTACAACAGTATATAAAAATATTTGAAATCGGACGAGAAACAAAAATGTGGCAAGTGATTAAAAATTTTTTATGTCAGAGGTACCTAACTTTGAGCCCCCTTAGTTCCGACCCTGAGGGTTTGTTGTGTCCCCCTTCCAAACTTAACATTGCACACTCATCTGCTACGCCTGTACCTAATTTCTTGAAAATCCAACCAGCCGATCAGAAGTTAGAGATGTATTTCCAAAAAATTTCGATTCTGCCCCACTGTGCAGTGGGGCAATTCGCAAAATTTTAATCTGTATTTCCTAAAATGTATGGGAAAGTTGTAGAGGAGGACTTGGTCTTTCAGAAAAATAATTTTTTGTCACTCTATGTTAACGTCAGATAAGCTCCAGCCGGTAAATATCTCAAAAAATTGTATTTTTTAAAATTTATATATATATATATAAATTTATATAAAATTTATATATATATATATATATATATATATATAATTTGATCGCTAATAAAATCCTGGTTTGTTCAAATATCTTAACGAAATTTTTAGCAATTAATGACTTTATTATTAGAAATTGTAAAGTGTAAACATATTTAAGATTTTTGAAAAGAGAATCTCACAATTTATATATATATATATATATAACATATATATATATATATATATATATATATAACATTTTCAATGGCTTCCACAAATCGTCCAAATTAAATGAAATTTGGCAAGAATATTAACATTAACACTGGTGTCGCAAAGACCGATTTTATTATGATTTCCGCTATATTTCGCGATTAACAATATTTCTAAAATAAGATAAATTCTCAAAACGTTCATTGAGGCCTATAATTAAAGGTAATAAAACTACGTTTAAAATGATACCTGAAACAGGTTATTGTGTTATATTTGAATGATCAATATTTTGCGAATTAAAATTCGTGGTCGCGTATCTTAAAGAATTATAAAAATATTGTACTACTATGTTTTCTTGTGCAATTTAAAAAATGTCTTTTGAAAAGTTGACCTTTTTCATAAAATCTGCGCTGTTGTTTTCTTTTTTGGCCGGGAATAAGTTAGTGGCAAATTGATTTAAATGCATTTTTTAAATATACAGAGTCAATGAATTAAAAAAAAACTTGCGTGACATTTTTTATTAATCGATAAACATAATAATTTTTCTAAAATACACCATTTCGCCAAATGCTGGATGTAGGGTGCAAATTTATATCGATTTAAAATCTCTTTACTAACCATTTATGAAGCCTTGTCTTTTGAAATATGTGAAGAAGAAATTAGTTTTTTTTTTTTATTAAAAAAAGAACTTTGAGAAAAAGTGAAAGTATTGTACTATATTTTTGGTAAAAAAAATGCAATTTTTCATGCTAATTTCAAAGTTCTGACTTTGAACATTTTTTACGGTTAGACGAATTGAGATAATCAAATAATTTTTCTGCATATTATTTTGAAATGTATTAGAAATTATAAAATAATTTAAAAAAATCTCTCATATACCTCAGACTTATTCTCGAAAAACATAATAAAGTTAAGGCAAAAAATCAAAAATTGAAATTTTAAGTGTAAATGTCTTTTTAATTGTAAGAGATAAATGAGATGAATAACCATGTGTTTTTATTTATCTCGCCAAGGACTATACAGAAATATAAAGATCGTTGAAATCGGACTTCAATTGTCGAATTTACAATTTTATAAAACTTTAATATATTCGAAGAATTCAACTTTGACACCCTGCAGCTAATCTCGTATATTTCAAACTTTTCCACACATTTCAATTCGATCCGACGATTAGTTTAGGAGATACAGACTTATTACCAAAAATTGTTCGATTGGCCCCAAAATTCGCCTCCCTCCATCAAATTTCTAGCTCGGACGTTATTTGATTGGACTATTTTTACTTAACATATTTGTCTAGTTTTACTACTAATGCCTTTCTTCGAATCATAAAAAAATTCAAATGATACGAATTCATATTACTAGCGTTTTGGTGATTGTTTTAATACGAGCATTTGTGAACAAGTGTGCCTGTGTGTATGTAAATTGATTCGTTCATAAATTCAATTGTAGTTTATAAAATTTTATTGTTTTATTTTTTACGCAGAATAATTTAATTTACTTCAACACTAATGTTTGTTTTTGGATTTCTGTAACATGTCTATCAAAATATTTATGTACATTTTCTGTTGCTGTTGTTGATTTTAATGTGAAAAACAAATATTAACCCATTTTTTGAAACAGACAATCGGAAAATTTAATGGGAGGCATTTAGATAAACACAAACAATACAGAGACATTTCCTATTAATTTTTTGTGGGGCGGGCTATTAGTGTCATGTAGAAATAAACTCATAATTGAATATTAGGGAATTTTCTCAGAAACAAAACAATGCATAAAATATTTTTCATTAAACTTTGAATAATCTTGAATTTTAAAAGTATTATTTATGCTAAACATTTTTTCCGGAGAATTTTTACAGTTCTCAATTCTGTCATAAAAAGCTGCTAGCTAAAATCTAGCCTTTTCTTCCTTTTGTTTATAAAATTGCCTTAAAAAAGCTAAAGTTTTATAATTTCAACAACGAAGAAAGTGACACATTATTAGCTATTACTAATTTTATTTTTACAGAGTCACTCATTTAAGTATTTTTATGTATTTATTATATATTATGATATATTGATGAATAAAAGTTTTTTGACCTCAGTTCTTCCGACTTTCTTCAAATTAAGCAAACACTTAAGCTATGGAGTAAAATGAACATATAAGGTTTTATTTTTCTAAATTTCAAAAATCTCGCAAAAATATATAAAGTATCCAGTTTTAAAAATTCATAATTTTTTTAGTGTGATCTGATTTCCCAGAAATAACAACTATAGCAAAGACGATTATGTCCACTTTAAACTCATAATAAAAAAGTAATAGTTTTTTTTATAAAACTGCATTTGTAATGCAAGTGCATTTTTCAAATGCATTTTTGAAATTGTTCTTTCTCTACGATTTTTAATTTCCTTATTTCACTAAAGAAGTGGTTTATTGGTTATATAATTCAATTAAAATCTTTTATAATGGAAATATTCAATATTTTTAACAATTTCTAAAAAATATCAAAATTTTTTTCCACACAAAAAATTATTTTTCAAATATTTTAGTATTTTGTACGTTTTAATCAAAGATTATATAATAGGGCGGTCTCCATACAAAAAAAATAAAAATAAGTTATACCAGTTAGGGAAATCACTTTATGCTTGATATTGAAGGATTAAAAATTAGAGGCTAAAGGTTTGACAGTCAATCGACAAGTAAAAAAAAAAAACTATAATGTGCTGATAAAGCACCAATTAGCGGTTTATGATTATGCAGAAAAATCTCACAAAAAAGACAGAACAGAATTTGACTATAGCTGTATTTAATTGGGCTTTAGCTATTTCTCAACTTAATATTCTTTCCCTGCTAGATTAAAAATCGGATTAAATTAACCCCTTAGAATGAAAGAATAGTTCATGAGGCTTCCAAAAAAAAAAAAAAAAAATATATATTTTTTTGCCACGCACCAAAATACTGCCATTTTAAGTCCAATTGTAGAATATGATATGTCTTTTTTAATGGTTTGACAATCGCTTAAATTTTCTCTGTGCTGATTTTCAAATACGACATCAAATTCTGGATGTCACTTCTGGTACGAGTATCTCGCATAGCATACAACCCCCTAATATGCAATTATTTTCTTTTGCAAACCTACTATTTTTAGTTCAAGCAATTTTATGTACAACAATAAAATTGCAAAGGTTCAAAAAACTGTATAAGCTTAAATCTATTTCACTTAACAAAATTGTTGAAATAGTAAAGTTATACTAAAAAAAATCTTTTATATGAAAAATATTATTTATTTAGAGTTATATTTTAATTTTGGCTAATAATTATAGAAGTTATGGAATGAAGTAAAAACTAAACATTTGTCGCACCAAAACTATTTCTTAAACTATTCTAACTTCAGTATGTTTTAAATTTTTTTAACTGAAATTGCTTTAAACTTAAACGGTTTTTTAAAGCTTTACATATATATATATATATATATATTATATATATATGACATATGTCAAATGTTGTAGTACAAAAAATTAAAAAAAATATATGTTTTTAAAAAATTTTATTCTTTAACATTAGATTTATTAGTTCATTATATACTTTATACACAGGATATTTCTGCTTTCCTTATCTTTAATTTGATATCCATATTGGGTTGATATAATTTTGGTAAATATTTTATAATTTTGTTTAGACTTGTGTATTTTTTGAAACATTGAAGTGCTTTTGAGAGAAAATTTTACGCCTTTTATAATAACTGTGTACGTAGTTTGCATATATCGATTTTTTCATGCGTGAGAAAATGTTTGGGAAATAGTTACACAGTGTAAACATTTTAATACAGCTGTTGTTCACTAAACTGTTTGTTTATACAAAAAACATCAACACTAATAATCATAGCAGTGCTTCAGCATATATGTTTGTGTGTGTATACTTTTAACAGATTTTTTGAGTTTTTGGTCCATAATTCGGCTGTTTATGAACCAATTTGGTTGATTCAAGAAACCGATATTTTACAAAAATTTATGACCGTTCTATATAAAAACGAAATCCGCAGCTTAAATAATGGCTTCAAAAAGTCAAAAATGCGTTTTGGACGATTTATCGGAATTTATTGGACCGAATTAGTTCATTAGAATTCATTAAAATTCATTAGAATTCATTAAAATAAAAAATTCTAACATTTGCAAACATCGCAACATTTTCGCCTTAACGTCTCATTTTATAAGAAAAAAATATATATGTTGAAGACGATATAAGTTAGCTGCACCAAAAAGAAACCTATTTATTGTGCAAAATATTTCAATACCTCAAGGTTGCAAAGTCGCCTAATTTGAAAAATTCAATGTTGTATTTGTTATTATTTTTTCATGGCACAAAAATTGCAAAAGTTATGTCCTAATATTATACACTAAAACGATTTTCGGAATAGGGATTTATGTGTGAGCTTATGGACCGACCTTCATGAAACTTGGTGCAATGATTAACACTTATATAGAAATTCTTTGTTTTGGATTTTATTGAAATATTGCTATATTTATGGCATTTATGACCATATCATATTATAATAAATTTCAATATTTATATTCCATTGAAGGGTGTGCAATCCCCCACAGAAACCAAAAAATTTTAAAAATTAAAAAAATTTGGAGGTGTAGAATTTGTCCACAAATTGCGGTTAGTGTAGAAGAAGTGTAGAAGAATGGAAAAAAGTTAAGTAATTTTATGTCCTTTTTCAAAGTCTTTGAACTTTGAACAACAAATATAATTTTAAAATGAAATCTAGAGTGCTAAACTGTAACTCATTTTTTTAAGATAGTATTACCACAAAATTTATTAAGGATTAAAGTCAGTTTCAACTATGGTAAAAATTTTCTATAAAGGCCCCTCCCTATGTTTTTAGTCTAAAACGCAAAAATATTTGAATAAATGAATTTTTGTATCAGAAAATTTGTTAGTGTTTTTTAAGAAAAAAAAAGATATTAAAAATAGTATACCTTCTCGTCACAGAAAAACTAAAATTGAATTGTTTAGTCAAAATATTGACTAAGTTTATTTAAGTAATAAAAAAGTAGCAGGTAGATAAAATTTTTAACAATACATCCAAAAAAATGTATTACATGTGCATTTTTTCTATTATTAGAAGGGGAAGGAAAAGCGAGTAAGCCTTTCTAATGGCTTCTAATTCAATGAAATTGGACTATAACTTCAAAAGATATGAATAATTAAAATTACATACATGAAACAGATATGCTATTATGGTTTTCCAAAGCATGTAAGTGCCAACTATGAACCAAATCTGAAGACCTATGGCATTTTTCATATCTGATGTCTCATGAAATTTATGATATAACAAAAATTTTCATCTGGGGCGTAACATTATCTAAAAAATAGTTATTTTCAAAAATAGTTACTTTCATCAACTTATTAACTAACCGTGGAAATATGATGAAAATTTGTATAGGAAATTTTTATTACAATATCGTTAAAAGATATAAAAAGCTAATGGGAACGAGAAAAAGTAAATTAAAAATAATGTTCGCTTTTTTATGGCTTTATTTTTTAGAGCATTTAGTCATTGTTGACCTTTATATAAGTTTAGTTTAGCATTTTTTTATAAGCTCCTGTCATCACTGGTAGGTACTTAACATGTACAATGAAATTATTTTAGACTATTTACACATTTTATTACTCAGGGAGAAAAAACAAAAAATATAACTTCGCTCTCAAAACATGCATGAGTTAGAGTCAACCGAATAATTCCAATGGTCAATTTCAAAAGCAAATGTACTACATGCAAGATAATTGATCATAGATTAATTTGCAACTGATTTGTTAAAAAAATATTCTGCATAAAAGCTTTAAATTAATATTTTAAATTATAGCTTACGACCTTATAATCATTTGTATTTTTGATTTGCAAAAAAGCATGATTATACTGCCTGTAAAATAAATTACAATTCTTGTTATAAATCTAGTTGGATTGAAAACGTATTTAATATTTCCTTGAAATTTAATAATATTCCATGAAATAACTTCAAGTCATGTTATATTATTTATTGCAAAATGTTACTCAATTAGTTATAATTGACTATGAAAGATATCATTGGTGTCGAAAACTATTCATCGATTATATACTGACAACTAACTACCTGGAAAAGCAATTGGAAATATTATAATACTCAAAGCAATTAGAAAATTGTTTAAGTATGGACTTTTGAAATTTGACCGTACTTCTCCTAGAATCGTTCATTGGGTTGTAAAAAGGTATTGTGTGAAATATTAGTGAAATCGGATATCGTTAACCCGTGTCGCATCGGATATGAAGTTTGTATGGTGTGTTTATATGGAGAAAAGAAAATTAGCTATTAGTCTACACAAGACTATCTATCAAACAATATATAAAGAGAAAACATCGGTTAAAAAATGTAAAAGTTATTACGAATTCCCCAGACCATTAATATGTTTTAGACCACTTGTGTAAGGGGCGTACAAACAAATTCTTAATTGTTTAAGAAATCTTTTAATGAAATGCTATTTTTCTTTAAATGTGAATCATAATTACAGAAAAATATGTTTTTGTTTCAAAAGTCGGTAAATTTTGGTGCAGTTTAATTGACATGTTGGAGGCCATATTTTAGGAAGCTTATCATAATATCTAATGTCATAATGCTCATGGACATTATGACACACAAAAAGTGTCATAGCGTCAACGGACATTATGATACTTTTGAAAGTGAAATAATGTCCATTGACGCTTTCTGGTATGAAAATGTATACATTATATGAACAAATTTTTGGGCCATTTTCGGTCAAAATGGTTTTAACTTTGACCTGGGTAGGATTCTGGCGTGGATTAAAAACGATTCCTAGCTGGATGACCTTCAAGGACGATGGGATTTTTAACTCTGATGTATTTCAAACACCGGCTTCGCTAAATTAACGTTTTTCTGAATAGGATAACTAACTGTATCCAAAGGACTACATGTCATTTTTCTCTTGGATATTATGACATGATTCGAAGAAATCAAAAATTCATTCCATATTCATAATACTCAAAGTGTTTAAAAACAAACATGCATACCTACAACAACCATGTTTGGTGTTCAACAAATTATGTGCTTTAACATGATATGTATGTTATCCTTATAAATAACAACAATAACGACTACAAAACGCAATCACTAAGTTGACCATAATACAAATCACTATACAATTACTTGCCACATCTGCTCAACTAAGATTTCTTGGTCACTTTCATATGTATGTATTACATACATTTGTATTCATACATATACATATGTATAAATACATGTGTATGTAATTACTTACATTTATGTATGATATATTAAAATATCTTAAATATGAAATTGTTGGTAAGGAAACACCCACTAATTAGCGAAGTAAGCCGCCACTGGAGCCGTTACCGATACAACGAAAAATGTTAAAGTATTACATAGCAGAATTTCCATGACCATTTAACAATTGTGTTGTAAACTACAGGATCATTGAAAGGTATTTTATATTTTGCTATTGCGTTGGCAACAAACGATCGACTGAGTTGATTATCCTTAACTAGAAACCATCAAAAAATATACTTTATTATGCAATTCAATATAACCATAAGAGGTTGCTTACAGGAGAATGAGAAATTGGTGCAAATATCGTGGGCTACTCTCCCTTTTAGACAAAACTAATTTTCAGCATTTAATCTCACAACATCCGCTGCATGTATGTATGTATTTCGGATATGTTTGTGTAGAATGTTTAGACCTTCTTGATAATATAAAATAAGCCAGAAGAAGCTTTTATTGTGAAATTTAAAATTTATTTATGGCAAATTATATATCGAAACTAATATTAAAATTTTTTTTCACTCGGATATGAGATATTTTAAATTCGAACCCTTCGCATAGTACATCGTTGTCTTCATCCATAAGGCAGGAATAATAGTAAAACATACAAAGCTAAAGGGTAACTAAGTCTATCGTCCTTCCTTTTAAAATCCTTGGAAAGATTTAGAGATTTTTAACTGTATTTTGAAATTTCTCATTTATATTTTAAAAGTGTTTGGATGTATTTGAATTTCAAAGTTATAAATTATAAATGGATATTTTTGAATTTCAATTATAAATTCAATAAAATTTATTTAAAATGCTTCGTATTTTTTAAAACTGAAAAATCCGTTTAGGTGTATTACTAGGGGATTTATTGTGTTGTATATCTAAAAGGAAAAATTTTTTGTGAAGGGAAAAAGATTTTTTTTTTCATTTTGATTCAGCTCAAGAAAGGATAATGACACAACGAAAATTTATAGAAACGGAAGTAAATTTTCATTTGAGATGGGAATATCGATACTACTAATTTTGAGGTCACCCACATATATGCAATTACAAATGTGAGAAGAACAAATTTTGGGAAAAATGGAAAATAGGTTACTGTAATTTATTTTCATATGAAAGATTTTCGTGCAATATTTCCAAATATGCGTGAACATTAAATTAATTTTTAGTCAAAACTTAAATTTTCATTGACATTAAAAATTTTACTCTCAAATTTGATCCTATACTAGCATCCATATTGATAGAGAGGCTTGTATTGTATCAGGTATTAAAATAATTTGATATTATGATTTTCAGTTAAAAGAAACTAAAGTAACTTTGAAAATATTTTTGTGATCAATTTTATTAGAGTTTTCCTTGGAACAAAATGATGTGTAAAATTTATACAATATTTAGTAACAAGATAGTATGATATATGAGTTGATGCCACAAATCTGCCACAGTGTGTATTTTTAATATAATTGAAAAAATTCTTAATCTTTTTATGTACAATAAGACAAAACAGCAGTTCGAAATTGTGTAAATTTTACTTTGTTGTATTATTCAATATTAAAATACTATGGAATATTAACTGCAATATTTTTCTTAAAGAAATAAATTTCTTTGTAAATTTAAGCTAAATATTAAATAACGTGTTGCTTAAAAATATTATTCAAAGATCACGTTTAAATATACAAAGAATTTCATATTTACGTAGAATACTGAAAAAAGAATTGTAAGTAGAGATTCTTAGATTCTCTGGCTAAATACAAAACTGAATCGATTTTTCAATACTCAATATCATAAAAAAAAAATAATAAGAATAGTATCCCCAACATTCGAGCTCACAGAATACATTAATATCCTTAGCAGTCTCATTATTTTTTGGAGGACGCCAGTTATGGTGATATAATTTATTTGTAACATTTAATATTCATTTAAGCGTAAAATCACTACAATTTCGTTTATAGTAAAAACACAAGTCAACCATATAGCCAGAATATTTATTTAAAAATTTCTTACCAGCTTATATGAATGTGGTTTACAATATTTCTTTTGAATTTCAAGTAATTTACAGACCCATATATCTACGTACATATACTAAGTGCTTCATTTGTGTGAATGTATCATATAAGCATACATATTTATAGAAGAGCAGTATTCGTGGCAATTACTTTGGCTGCTAGAATTGCTACTCCATGTATCTGCAGCACATCTCCAATTGTAAACTACTTGTAGTATGTTTTACATGCTATACCAATGACCAGGGCATTTCTACGTGGTCTCCTTGTTATCTAGGTGACCACATGTAGTGTCTGAATTTAGCAGCTAGCTGGATATTAGCTTACAACTATTGTCTGGATTTAAACAGAAGTATTCATATTTAGTTCTTATATTAGGCTTACCTGCTATATTAATGTTGGGGATACCTCAGTTGCGGATTTTAGATTTATTTAACAAATAAATTTATGTTTAATTTTTTCTTCAGTTTTTTAGTTTTTTTGGTTTAGTTAAAGTTTATGTATTTTAAAGTTGTATGGTTAGTGTCTCGGTAGGCGTAAGTTTGAAAATCATTTTATTTACAATATAGTACTACAACTGAAAAGGAAATTAGGATTATGCACCTCAACACTATAAACATTTTGATATTTTAAACACGCACGTGTTCAAGTCAGAAGGGCATTTATATTATTTTTAAATTGTTACAATTTATTGTTGATTTCTTTGTTGTGATAAGTTAAAAAATGTTTTCACCTAAATTTTGAATGGAATAAAATGAAATTAATAAAAATTTATGTAAGTTATTTTCTAAGGAAGTGTTTGATTAAAGACTGTTTCAAAAGTAAGTTTAGGAATATGAATCAGACTTAAAAAACGACCTCAAAAAATACTTTTAAAATATTACACAATTATTCCACCTACAGCTTCTGATTTTTATATATAATCGTATAAGTGGAGATAAATAAAAATGAAACTTGTAAATATTTTTATATATATTTTCTTATCTATTCTTACGTAAAAGTTCTCAAAGATGAAATTAAATCCATCTTAAATTTTAAATAATAAAAAAAAACATAATTATTTTATTTCTTTTAAACAGACATATTTATGTATAACAACAATTATTAAAATATATTTAAAATCATATACAAGATAATCTGTTACATGTCAAAAAACTATATTATATTAAATCGAAAATAACTAAAATCACTAACTTTGCATGTCTTAATTGTTATGGTTTTATTTAACATAGAGTCATATACATTTCAATATACTAAACACACTAACGTCCCAGCAGGAAAATATGTTAGTACTTTGTCCTTACAGCCCTTTGCGAATGCCTCCATAGCGAAAAAAATTTTAAACCCATTCCACACATTGCTAGACTTGCAAATCTCAAAGTCATTTAGTAATAATACTAATTTAAGTGTCTTTATTGAAGATAGTCTACTTGTTCTTTTTTAAATTAAATTTCAGACTCTTTTGTAATAATATTGCACATAAGGGAGTATATTTATTTAAGAGTC
This sequence comes from Protocalliphora azurea, assembly GCA_932274085.1. Taxonomy (NCBI): domain Eukaryota; kingdom Metazoa; phylum Arthropoda; class Insecta; order Diptera; family Calliphoridae; genus Protocalliphora; species Protocalliphora azurea. Next base: position 118,781,042 of record OW026519.1, on the reverse strand, counting down.
CTTCTTTTTGGAAGCGAGAAGGGAAGGCTTTGCCTCCGATGACACGCCGTGTAAAAAAGAAATTGTGTTGGAATGCTAGTGGCATACCTTGTAGATCCTAAGTAAAACATTTTAGAATGCCTCTTTAGCCTCTATTTTTCCGGATGGGATACATTCGCCTTATTTATGTATGTATATTTGATTCTTAGGCGTGTCTTGGTCTATTAAATTTGTGCGTAAATAATATTTTACAATAATGGATAGAAACATAGCAGCGTAATACCGGAAATAATCGAAGATAATAACATATATATATATATATATATATATATATATTTATCTATTTAATTTAATTTTTTATTTATATAATTTGTACTTAAATTTGTTAATATTTATTTTGATTATGTGATTATAATGTAATGTCATTATTCGATAAAAAAAAAAAAACATTCACTTTTAATAGATATGTATAGGTGTTTTGATTTAGCCATGACACAGTGCAGTGTTGCTAAAGCAAAACTATTTCGAGAAACCAAATCTTCGACATGATTTGAAACAAAACTAGTAAAACGAGGTGATTTGGTTTATGAAAAATGTAATGGAAAACTTATTGAAATCATGTCATTTTTCCCAAATTGACATGATGAATAGACGTTGTCTTTTTATTACATATTAAGTGAAGGTGTTAGATAAACCCACTTATTAAAATTTAAAAATTTTTAAGTGTCAAAAATTATGGAGAAAGGTTTGTACCAGGATACCATCTAAGATCCCGGAGGTGAAATAATACAAACTGTTTTCGAACTGATTCTAGATTTTGATATATACATTATGTTTAGGGCCTAGTTTAATGATCTTCATTTTTACTCACGAAACATTTACCTAATCATTTAAATAATGTAATTTCATGCAACATAGTACAAAATATCCTGAAACAAGCAATAGCTAAAACATAACAGTAATTTTTTGTTGGAAATCCATAAAGCTATTTTTATTAACACAATTGAAAAAAAAATAAATGTGTAGATAGTCTTTACCGTTACATCCGATTATATATCTTTCAAGTTCATTTAAATTTTTACTCACACATAGATAATAATAAAATAAGTGCGAATATGTGCCACAATATATGTTATAAATATCTGATATCATTGAAATATTACACTAATGCGTGTATTTATGATGTAAATTTTATAAATTCATTTTCTTTATAAATATTTATGCTCTCGCAGACACTAACAAAGTCTCATGCAATGTCTTACAACGATGATCGTCTAAGAAGTTTAGGATAAGAAAATAATAAAAACTTAATGGGTAAACAATATACTTGCATGTGTAGACTTTATTTATTAACAAAATATATATACATGTATGTATATAAACAAGTATACGCATGGACACATTTAAGGAAAGGCCTCACATTCCTACCCTTGCTCATGTCATTCAAGTGTTTATTTTAGTTTCTGTGGATATTTTATGTCAGTAGATATTTAATTGTAACAATATTTTTAGATAAGACTTCAAGATACAAAATGGAAAAGTCTTAATAGCTTAAAGAGTTGAATAATATGCAGTTTAAAATATATTTACGGTAAAAAAAAATTATATATAAAAATTATTATGATTTCTTCTAGAGCAAAAAGTTTTAAAATGAAATAGTAAACATTTTAAAATTTGCGTATAAAATTTTTAGTTAATCCTCCACTAGTTTGTAGAACCTGATATTTTCGTTGAAAGTCCAAATATTTGTAAACATAAATACAACATTTTTAGGTATTCTTTTTTTTAATTTCTACAAAAATTGTAGTTAAATCGTGGGTTGATTAATCTGTATAAAATTGTATATCCTTACTATGACATCCATACATTCGTATTCCTTAGGAAGAACAATATGTATGAAACGTTTCAAAAGGAAAAACAATAATAATAATAAATCCAAGGGTAAACTTTTCCACTATAGTAGCTATCACTTAGTATGAATATCAAATACTAACGAACGTCATGCTAGAAAATATATTCACTGCTTCACACCTAGTGTTCCATACTACTAAAAACTTCTGCAATATTTTCATGCGATATAGAAAAAATTGCTGCATTTGTTGACAATGCAGCGTAAGATGAAGCCTATTGAAATTGGTTATGATCGGTCCACTATTTCACCTAGCCCCAATACAAATTTCCTCCTGGAATAAGGGTCTAACCATCATAAATGCCTTAAACATAACAATGTTCTGATGACGATCGGTCCACAATTGATCATAGTTCCCATATAAACCCCACTTCCTAAAATCACTACAACGTGTATAAATCACATACAAATGTTAATATCAAGTTAATATTCAGAACAAATAAGTTCTATATAAGTAGAAATCACAGAGCCTTTCTGGGAATCGCCTTTAAGAACTTAAATTCCTTAAACATTTTAGTATATAGTGTATATATATATATATATATATATATATATATATCTATATTATATTATATATATATATATATATATATATATGTACATATATATATATAATATAATATAATGAATACTAGATTATATATAATCTAATCTAATAAAAAAATTTCAATAATAAATAAACTTCGATATAAAATATTTTGCAGAACAATTTAATAGAAATGTACATTTATGAATTATAACTAATGTAATACTGAATTAATTATAGTTATTTATACTATTTTTACCAATTTTAAAATATTATAGATCCTAAGTTTTCTACAAAAAATTCAAAATCTTCAAAACACGTATGGAATTGAATCACCAAAATAAAAATAACGGTTAAAAGACAAACACTTGTGAGTTCAAACAATTCAACACATTTTTTCGCCCTTCTAATAGAACTCTGAATAACTGCTTTGGCGATTTACTTATATTGCCTATTTTTTCCGTCGTAATTCAGTTCATACTTTTCGGCCAATATCTAAAAAAAAAAAAACAGAAATAGTTGAAGGACCGATAAAAACTCATAAATAAAAAATGGGCGTGGTCTACCAACTTTACTGCCCACCTCCCATATAAGGTGAAACATCAACGAAATTTTGTTCAAATAGTACCAATGTAAGGACCAATGTAAACTCAGAAACCAAAAAGGGCGTGGTCCGCGTGGTCTTTACCGCCCATCTCCCATATAAGGTGAAATTTTAAAAAGTTGAAGATGCAGATTCGGTAAAGCCGAATATAACATTCTCACTTGTTTTATTTTGGTTTTTGTTTGTTCAGAAAACAAGAATTTAGCTAGAATCAACACTTGTTTCAAAATATTAATTTTCGGTGAATTTTTCTAAATTTCATCCCTTTGTGCAGCGATTCACTTGAAGAAACTAATTGTGTGGACAGCTTGATCTCCAGTTTTTTTTTTAATTTTTATCTGGAATTTTTATTCGACATTTTTTTGTTTTATTTAACAATAAACCAACTGGTCTTTCACATTATAAATTTTGTTTTTCCTTCTAGGTATTAAAAATTTATTAGAGTTTTTTATGACAATTATGTTTTTTGTTACGATACTGTAGCAAGTTCCATACTACTCATATATTTCATACAAATAAATATATTAACTATTTATATGTGGCGATTCCACAATGGTAAGACAAGTAAAAAATAAGTATTCAGTTGTTAATATAGAATTAAAAAAAAAATAATAAGTTACTTAAAACGCAAATGGACTTAGCTAAAATGTCGGAAATAACGTACAAGATAACGAAGGACGAATGAACTGCGAATAACTATTTGTGGTATTTTGAAGAAATTCGGTATACTTGGTAAGTAGACAACACACAAATTGTTTTTAACTTGATAACTTTAACTTATATTTTTTCCCTTTAAAATTTTTGTGAATACCATAAAAATAACAAAAGGTCTCTAAGTATGAAGACCACAATGACAGCACATGTAGAAATCAATTTGAAAACATAAATTACTACACTCATGCTAGAAAAACATTAAAAAATTATATTTTATTGATACATAAACAATACTGTATCTTTTGGCATAACAAAACAAAAACAATAAAATGAAAAATCCACAATAACTTCCATCAGGCTTGCCAGATACTTTTTTTGGCCAACCCCAAATTTAAAAAAAAAAAATCCCCTCTCAATGAAAAAAGACGGTTTATCATTCAAAGTAATTATTATTATTATTATTATTATTATTATTTTCTTTTAACAAATATTTGTGCTTTCTCTTTATCGAGATAATTTTTGGATGAATGTTATTACATAACTACACATCGTCACCTAAAATACAAAAGTCCGTAACCACTTAAAAATCCAATATTGGGTTTTATTGGATTATGATGTGAGGTACCGCAGAACAAAACATACTTTTTACTACTTATCATAAATTGTTTATTTGTTAGTTTTGTATTAAATGGGTTAAAGTCTACCAGAAAAATTTATGTTAGGATATTTTTTCATTTTTTTTTTTTTTTTCTAAAAAAAAGAAAAAGAAATTGTTTTCTGCAGAATAAAATATACTTTTTTCATTCTTTTTTAATTTTGAGAGATATATTTTTCTTCAGAAAAAGTATTTTTGTTCTTTTGATTCACATTTAAAAGTTTTTTGATTTCATACCTCCTTAAGTTTTGTTTCGGTTAATTTATGTGGTTCGGTGTATTTTATCGCAAGCAGAACGATTCGTACTTTTTCCATGTTCATGCTGCTTTGTAAGGGTATACAAAAATTAATTCTCATTTTTTCCCACCAAATTCGAATAATCAAAAAAGGGCGTTTTGTTCTGTGTCTCCTCATGTATTGATCCAAAAGACATCTGCACAAAAAAAGAAAAAAAAAAAAAAAAAAACTGCTGTAAAAAATTAAAAAGTGTGTTAAAGGCTTTTTTCATTTTTGGTGAGGAAATGTATTTCAAATAAGTATTAATAAGTATAAGTATAGGTATTAAACCTCAAATTCAATTAAAAGAATTTGTAATATACATAATTTTAGAATTGCAATTATTCAACATGTCGGATTAAATTCTTGCCAACAGATCGTATTAATATTAATATATTAATGCACAAGGTACGAGTAATATCCAGGGGAAATATTTAGCAAAACCTCTGTTTGAAAATAAATGTATATTAGGTTCTCTTTTTGGAGAGCACATTTAATTGGGTGCAGTATTAAGATATTTTCCAGGATGATTTTTTTACAAAAATATGTAAGGAAATAATAGAGTATCATATTACCAAAAAAGTCAAATTCAAAATATACATTGAGAAAAATTAAACCTAAGGAAATTTCCAAATGACATGTTTTGCTTTTGATCTGAAAAATTTAAAATTCATAATCAGCTTTGATATTTATGATTAGTATATCCCAAATTTGTTGTTTTAAATCGCTTATTTAAATAGGGAAAGAAAACAATTATAACTTTTTAAACTTTAAAAACAACAGCCGATAATGAGTTAAGATGCCTTCCGTAGTTCTAACTGCAAGTTATCTTGAAATTTAGTATTTGTTAAATTCATAAAAGAAAATATGCATTATACACATGCGTTGCTCGTAGGAATCGTGAAGGACGGCTTGTGAGATTTCTTTATAATGATGAAGCACTTTTAAAATTATATACTTTTATTCAAAATACCAATTGTTAACTAAACAAAAAATACAATTATTACATAATTTCGCCGAAAAAAATCTTAGATATCCCCAACAAATTCCCAAATCAAAATTTTTATCCTTTTCTGGAACAAAAATTTCCCAAATTTGGATTTAAACCCCAAATCTGGCTGCGCTGTATATACGCACAATCATTTTTTATACATGTTTGGACGTTTTTTAGTTCGAAAAAAAAACATTGCAATGACTCAGTGTTGTTTTTTGTATAAAATGTATCTGTGTATATAAAAACGAAATTTCTTAAATCTATCTGACGTTTAATAATAAGATACATATGTATATATTAGACTTCACCAAAATTTAAAGTCTTTTGAATTTTGACCGTAACTCCCCCATTTCGTGAAATATTAGTAACATTGGATAACGTTAGCTCGTGCCGCATCGGACCTGAAGTTTGTAGATTGCGTTTATTTAGTCTTTTTGCAGGTTTTTTAAAAATTAATATAATAAATACTTTGTTTTGTAGCGGAATGTTAAAAAATCGAAATCTACACATAATTATATATTAGACTAGATATAATCAGTTAGAAAATACTAAGGGAATTCCCAAGAGCATTAACGTATTTTGAACTTGAATTTTTTGAGAAATGTTTAAATAAAAGTGCTATTTTTAATTAGATTTTAATCTTAATTACTGAAAAATATCTTTTTGTTTCCTTAGAATAATTCAAACCCCTTTCCATGCTTAGTTAAAAAAATTTGTTTTTATAAGGTTGTTTCAAAACTCATATCTCAAACTTTTAAAAGTTTTGTTAAAGAAATATCAAACAAGTTCAAAAGAAGCTATCCAGTTTTATAAATAACACTACAGGATCTAAAATCAAAGAAGAATTGGGTCAATACCTTCGATAACTAAGCCGCACCAAAGCATCATTTTTTGCAGTTCGTCTTAGAATTTTACGACGTCCCCGAATATATATACTTTATAGGGTCTTAGTTTAATATTTCGGTATTTTAAAAACGAAATGACAAACTCAATATAAAACCTCTTTTTTGGATGATGGGTATAAAAAGCAGACCAGAGTTTCTGGGTACAGAAATACGAAGTTGTGCAGACTGATCTGAAGTTTTTCTGGTTCATTTTTTCATGAATTTCGAAATTTAAATTTCTTTCCGATAGTGTACAGAAAGCATTAGAAAATTTTCTGACAAATCATATGCTTTTTCGATCAGATTTTTCTTTTTTGAATTTCTGAAGGAAATTAAAATTTTTTTCCGACAATGTGCAGACGTCCGTTTAACTGTCTGATCTAGCATCCGCAAATGTGCGGACTAATCGTATGTTTTTCTGGTCAGAGTTTTCTGAAAGAAGAATACTATAGAAACAAAATCAAAACTAATTTTTTTAACTATAGAAAATGCTAGTTCAGAAAAATAGTGCATGACCAACAATACAAAAATATATTTTACTTCGAGTGCAATGGTTTGCATTTGCTGCTGCAAATTGCGAGTGGAGTAATTGGAAACTTGTAGTTTAGTAGTTGTAAGGCATTTATAAAGCCATATTTACTTACAAATGTCTTAATTACCGAAGCCGATATTTTAAATACTACAAAGGCGAAAACCTATAAGTCCAGCCGAAGACCGCTTATGCAGAAAAACTTTCATTAGTGAAACCAGTGTTTTAAATACCACATAGGCCGGGTCTAATAAAATGAAATAAGTCCTAAGCGGAATAAAATACCTCTTAATTGTAAAAGGACATTAAATAAGGCCAAAAAAATTCGTTAAGAATTATTTTATATATATTTTATTTGGGAGTTATTTCATTATAAAGTTATTTCGTAATGGAAAAAATTAAATAAATTGTATTATTTTTCCATAGTGAAATAAAACCTATTTGAATGGAAAAAGTTTGGAAGCAATTTAAATTTGTTGCTAGAATTTATTTTATTTGGGAGTTATTACAAGCTATCATATGTTGGGCCCTGAAGCCAGATTTTTGCCCAATAGAGTATTTCAGATAAAAAAGCAAACACTCTCTATTGTTAAATAATATACGCGTTCAACTGGTTTATGCAAAAATAATTTGTTATGATGTTTCATGATATTCCCTCCATAGAAGCTCAAAATCGAAAATTACAAATTTTTGGACTTATAAACCTTGAGGATTTCTTTAATCATTGAATGCTCTTGGCAGCAGTTGATTTTAAACAAGAGTAAATTGTAGTTTACATTCTATTACTTTTTAATATTTCATATAAAATTGTACAGTTTTTTGAAAACTGGCTTTTTTCAATACATATATCCAAAAAGTTTCATTCGATATTTTTATAAATTTAGTTTAATTGTGATCCTCGAAAATTTTCTAGGTGCAGAAGGTTGCAACTTTTTGCTCCTTTTCGTAAACGTTTGAGTTATTTCTGCTTTAATGAAAAAACTAACATAAAACTAGTGTTTTATGTAACACAAATACATTTTTCACAATGTTTAATATTTCGTTACATATTTCATTAACGTATCTTCAAAAATCTGACCAGTCCAATCAGCTGGCTAGACGAAAGGATATCATAGCCTGAAGACCACTGAAAAATGTCAAGAAATACGATATAGCGTTTTCGCGATCGTTAAAAAGTTTCCGCACCAAACGCTTTGAAGTGTTCAAATTAGACGTAATGTAATGTTGAAGTATTGAATTATTTTATATAATAAATAGGTTGTTTGCTGCAGCTAGCTTATATCGTATTGAATATAAATATTTTTATTATATTATTAAAAGGGACGCTAATACAAAAATTTTGCGTTTTTTTTTTTGTTTTTTTGTTGCAAATGTTAAAAATTTCTTATTTTAACGCAATTGAAATCTTAAATTCGTACGTTTAGAGAATATTTTTGCCAAATGATCATAAATATCAAATACTTTTCAATCTATTCTATGATTTAAATACAAAATGTAAGCTTTTTTGATAACTCAAAAAACAGAACAATATATAATAAATCTCATATCTCTTAATCTTAGAGTTAATATTAACCAAGAAATTAAAAAATAGTTTTAGTATTATACAAAAAATTAAATATATTAAAACTTTTTACCCAAAATCGGAAACATTTTATTTCAAGTTTACTTTGAAGGACAAAAATGCTTAAAAAGTTTTGAAAATTGCATTCAGTGTGGAAGGACTTAAAAAATTACTTCTGATATCAGTACACTACAGTATTGCCCATGACGTGGTACTCTGTAAATTTTTGGTTGAAAAGTTGAATCAGCAAATTTTAAAGCCCTTACATGTTAAAATGTTTAAACAATTATTTAGTATTAGTATTCATGTAATTTTCACATATTTTTCGCCATATTGGATAATCATTTTGATTTTTTTAATTCCATTTTCATATTTAGAATAAGCAAATCCATGTAATATGATTTAAAAAAATTGTATAAGTTAGTGTTAGATATGTCATTTTCAATTCTGAAAATTTTATTCCAGGTTCATAATCCAAACCTCCTTAGTCATACTTTTATATTACGAATTTGCAGTATTCTATTTATGGCAAAAAATTGGGATCATTGGGTCCAACGTGTACGGAAACAAATTCTAATGAAAAAGCAGAATCATTCGTTGATCATTTAGAAAAGTGCTTTTAACACAAATACTATAGGTTCTTCTCTTAGCACTGCTGTTTTTAGCGATCAAGAACTGAAAAAATTGCCAGTACTATGATTAGTTTTCTGCTCAACTCAAAACTTCCTTCAGTTGGTAAGCGAGGAGGCGGCAATTGAAACTTTTCTGATGGATAGTAATGAAAATACTAGTCATGAAAAGCAGCAAAAATAAATCGAAATTTTACGTGAAGATTTTAATACATATTGTGAATAAAAAAAAAAAAAAAAAAAAAAAAAAAAAAATGTTGAAAGTGATAGATATCAAAATATTTGATAGAAGAAAGTATGTGCTTATATATTATAATTTCCATAACATGATATATCGATGGTTTCCAATATTTATATTTATATTATACCAATATACTGATATTCTTTCGTTATCTATGAAAATTTACATAATACGACTAGTAATACTCGTATTACATTTTCTGGATTCGTAAATTTTCTTCTTTATTTAAAATAAAATTCAAACATATATATTTATTTTTGTATAAAACCCATATAAAATGCATATATTAAAAAAAAATATTAACATTTACAACGAAAACGGATGTGTCATTTTATAACCACTAGTTATTCGCTGAAGTGGTACTCCATGCTGAAGGTGTTGGATATAGTAGTTTTGTCTAATAACCCAACCAATTAGTAATTTCATACTAATTAGCATATTTTCTTTGTACAAATCCTTCATAAAAGAGCTTTATATTTATATGTGTATGTATCTTGGATTTACTTAAAATAACATATGCACGTCCTTCAAAGTAAACTTTTCAACACATATGCTGACAGAAAGTTAATATGAGCACATATAAGTACTTGTACTATGCAGAAACGTTTATAAAAGTTTCTTTTGAAATTTGTCCTCCTCAAAATGCTTCATTTAAAATCTAAATCATCATTAAAAATATACACAATGTAATATGTACAACGGTTTATTCGTGTATTCTTACCAGAGCTTTTCTATAAATCAGATGCAATTAGGGTTTTTATAAGGGAATTCTTTTGCAGTTAGGATTGTAAAAAATTATTTTAAATATAGGTTGGGGAGAATGGGGTAATCTGGAGAACTCTTTCTAATTTCGATAATATTTCAACCAATAATATCTTGAACCCTGCAATAGAACTGTTATATAAAATATTCTGTATAAAAATAATAAGATTAATTTGTCTTTTGGTATTATTTTTCGGCATTTTCTCGAATCAACTACTTTTGAATAAAAAGAGGAAATGTAGAAGTAAAGTGGAGTATAGTAAAAATTGCAAGTTGAAAGATATTTAGTGTTTATTAGAAATTTGATGATGATTTTTCTATTTACGAGACCTCAGGAATATCAAAATTCAAGTAAGTGATAGAAACAGATAGATAACAACTGATAAAATTAATCCAAAATTTGTTTTATAATTAATCCAAAATATATTTTATTATTATTAATTTATAAAATAGGTAATTATTTCTCATATTTATAATAGTCTTTTATTAATAGGTATAATGAAATCTAAAGTTCTCCGGTCATTTGTATAATTTACATTAGGTAATTTAATGAGTTATTTTCAATTTTCCTTTGCTTTATTGCCTTTAGTAAAATATCACACTTTTGATCTGTATATATTTTCTAGTCATTTGTATAATAAAAAGTGCAAATATTGGGTGGAAAATTCTTTAAATTATTTAAAACACTTTACCCTAATTCCATAATTTTTACCTTAGTAGAGATTTGATAAAGCATTATGTTTTTGGGAAAAAAAACTATTTGCAATATAAATATGTGCAGAATAAAGTATTCAATTTAGTGTTCATCGATTTGAAAAATCTCTTGATTTTGATTTCTTCCTCAGAAATATCAGCATTTAAAAAACCATTTTCAATATTTTTTTATTTGCTTGCCCTCGAAAGGCAACACGATCAGAGGTTTCATTGATAAAATATAATTTAAAAATGTAGTGAAATAATGGCAAACATATACCAGTAGTCTTTTTTTCCAAAAAAAAAAAAATAGAGAAAAGCAAAATTTTCTTCCTTACCCCATATGCCACAATACCCTAAGATTTATAATTAAGTTTTGTGTAAATTTTTTAATACTGTAAAGGAATCTCAAATAATTTTGCTGTAGCCATGTATTAGTTTAATAAGTGGTATCATTTATTTTGCTTTATCCCTGTTCTGGCATTAGGAAGTATAAATACCTAGTTATTTCTCCTCGAAAAAGAAAGTTACAAAATTTGTCAAGATTCAAAAACCCTGTACCAAGTAACGACTATCCGTCCAGCATTCATACTTCTTATTTAACATTTTACGAACTAATGATGGTGTAACTGTGTTTTTATATTTAGTTGGTATTTAAGAAAGTCACATAATGTGTTATTATTTCATACTGCATTTAATTACACTTATAGTGATGACCAGGGAAACCACAAATATTCAATTGCATGTTTTTCGTCTACGTTGAATGAAACAATCGATAAAATATTTATCCGTTTCGAATAAATAAAGCATCTCGGCATAGATTTGTGAGTGCATATTTTTTCATATTTCATCCTTAACGGCATATTTTTGTATATAGCAATTTTTAGAGCATATTTTTTGATTTTTAGGGCATAATTAAAAAAATAAAAATGGAACATATTTTGATATTTTCAAAATAATTTTATATTCCCCATTGGATAATTTTTAAAAATTTAAAAAAATATTTAGTTATTTTTATTTATTTACTTTTTTTTTATTAATCTTAATGGTTCGTTAAAAACCACTGCAGAGTTTGATTTGTTAGATAAAACAGGAAGATTTAGAAACTGGTTAAATAGTTTTTATTTATATTTTTTGTTTGATGTAAAGGACGATTTGGTTTTTAAATTTGCCTAAATATCATCAGTTAATATTAAAAAAATATAACAATAATTTTTGTTTTTGAATGAGATATATATATATATATATATATATATATATATATATATATAAATTTACATACGATAATTTTAATGTCTTCTAAACTAATACTAATGTTTAGAACTAGATGGGTAAGCAAAAAGTAGATTAATATGCAGAATTTTAAATGAGACTTTTAAGAGCATATTTTCTCGTTTTAGGAGCATATTTTTCTTTTTACTGCATATTTCGTGTGCATAAAACACTTTCCTTAGAGCATATTTTTGATATCCCTGGTGATGACATATACAATGAAATACTTGATAAAGAAAACTGAATATACAACCTACCACATAGTACTACTCTATTGGTACATAGTATTTAGTATGTAGAAGAAGGTAAAATCTAGTACTTTTGGCTCCTTTGCTAGACGTGTGTTTTTTAAAGAACTGCAATGTGTTTGTTATAATGATGGCAATATACTTACGGCTTTTCATGTATAGTACTTGTAACATTGCCAACCAGATTCTTCTTGGCTAATAAGCCACGATGATAGTGGCTATTAGCTTAAAGTGTCAGTTTTACACATGTACTTCATATATATGTACAAGAAAAAATATTAAATATACTTTTAGACGAGCACACAAAGTATTATTATTTTTCAAACATAAAATATTACGTATTTAATCGGAATGTCAAAAAAATCCGATAGAATAATAATTAAGTAGTTCAGATGGTAGTACAAAAATTTTATATTTAATTTCTGTTTCACGGTTTTTTCTGATAATGACAATTTGAAACGTTATTTTCTTTAAAATTTTGTATTCTGTATGTCGATACAAGTCGATTGAAATGTTAAGACTGTTTTAGATAAAGTCATAAATTGGCCACACTCAAAAAAAAAAAAAATATTTTAAAATGGAATCTGAAAATCTTAATTATTATTAGTTAGCGATTTATTATTAGAAGTAGTTAGTGATTTTTGTTTAGTGGACCGGACGAATGGGTTTTCTTCTCTGGATACGTATATCGAATGCTCACTAAATTCAAAATCGAATTCTGAATAGCTTTTTAATTTGTAAAAAAATACATTCGGATAGAATGATATTCTAAATGTATACTTCCCAAGCTTCCACTTCAAATATCGAGAGAATAAATGTTTTTCACGCGAAAACTTTTTTCTGTAGGTATTCCACAACATTTATTCATTTCTAGTCATAATTTGAAAAAAAAATTTTTTTTTTTTGTTAAGTAAACGGAGAACATCCTGGAGTACATCAGAAATGGCCATCTATAATAAAATAATAGGAATAAGAAAACATTGCAAAATTATTCACAATTTCTTTATTTTTTATTTAATTATGTACATACATTGTTTTTACTTTGTTTTTCTTTTTAATTGTCCATCTTTTGTACTAAGTATTTTCATATTCAAAAAAGTTTTTAATATTGGCAACATCCCATTTGAAAACAACATAAATCATATACCTAAACCACGTAACTCAAACGCAAAAAATGTATATTATCCTATAGAATAGCATTTGTGATAGAGAATATATTAATAGAGGAAAGACAGTTGTGTACAATTATTTAAATAATGTGGAAACATATGGAAAAAACATGAAAGGGTAGAAGAAAATGGCAATAACTCCAAAAGAAAGACGAAAAATTCTTAGAATTGCATCAAATTCTGCCATGCCGGTATCAAAAATCCGTGAAAAAAGTGGAGTCATTGCCAGTCCAAAAACAGTGCACCGTATTTTAAAGTCGTGCCCATACATAGTCCGACGAAAACTGCAAAAAAAAAAACATCACTTTATGAAAAACGCAAATGACAACGTCTACAGTTTGCCAAAAATACAATGACATTTTAATGGTTTAAAGTTGTATGTTCCGATGAAAAAAAGTTTAATATTGATGGTCCCGACGGGTATAACTATTACTTCCATGACCTAGATATGGAGGAATTATTTTTGAGCCACAGACACAGCCGAGAGGGCGGAATAATGGTATGGGGTGCCATTTCGTATTATGGTACCATAGAATTGGTTTTTGTATCCATTAAAATGACTACAACGACTTACAAAAACATTCTGGAGGAAGCGGTTTTCATTAATTGGTGCTTTTTTTGCAATTTTCGTCAGACTTTGTATGGGCACGACTCTAAAATACGATGCACTCTTCTTAGACTGGCACTGACTCCAGTTTTTTCACGTATTTTTGATACCAACGTGGCAGAATTTGATGCAATTCTAAGAATATTTCGTCTTTCTTTTGAAGTTGTTGCCATTTTCTTCATGCTTTTTCCATATCTTTCTACGTCATTTAAATAATTGTACACAATTGTTTTTCCTCTATTAATGTTTTTGGCTATTTAGACCGGATTCTGACCCTGAGATTTCAAAATCAGAACTTTTTCTTTTTCAGAGTTATTAAGAGGCTTACTACGTCCATTTTGAATAAAAACTATTTAAAAACTATCAAATTAAAAATTCTCTAGCCATTTATATTGAAAGAAGTTCAAATCATAGCCTTCTTGATTAATATTAAAAGAATTCCTTTTTCAAGTGACACGAAAGAATTTAAGTATAATTTTAGAATAACAAAATATGTCTATTTTTTATTTCTTTTTCTTCTTTTCTTTTTATACTAAAGCCAACACTTTGAAATTTAGTTGCGCAAAAAATTATTTTTTTCTGAACTTTAGTTTAGGAGATATACTTAACTAAATTAATAAAATCTGATTCCTTATTCAAGTGGCAGGCAGTGTAAATACCTTAAATGTAACAATATTTTAATGATATTCGGTGCAAAGAAGTTTTGTATAATTATCAGTTTTGTGCTAAATTTTATGAAGATCGGTTCATAACTGACAATTTCTCCCATATAAGTCCACTTTCGGGAATCACCCTATGGTGCATAAACTCATATAAATATTATTTTGTACTTAGTAAGATAATATAAGACCCCTCCCCGAATTTTGATGCACACACAATGGTGTAGAGTATTGTATGGAATCATTTCGCATTAACATATAAATATTTTGTAGTTAAAAAAAGCATTGCATATCATTTTAAATTTTATTTCCTCAATCAATCTTTTATCATAAATATCTTGAAAGATATTTGAGCCTTTACAATTTTGTTTTTTACTATTTAAAGCCGTTGTAAATCACAAACCATAATGAAGAATGTATTTAAGCTCTGTATTAGCGTTAGTTACGTTAGTGATAATGTTCGTACCAAATTTAATTAAATTTAGATGTAATATAATCGCTGTTGGTGGTTTTTCTGTTCGACTATAATTTGACCAAACCAAATTAAAAGAAATTTTTAATTTTGATCATAACTTCCTACTGAATTTTTTTTTTTTTTTTTTTTTTTGTGTTATAAAAAGTTACTGTATGAAACAGTTGTGAAATCGGATATGTTGATCCATGTCACACCAAACCTGAAGCTTGTAGGATGTGTTAATATGGAGAAAATATGACCCTTTTACAGTTTTTAGAATTTCGAATTCCCCTGATCATTAATGTGTTTAAACAGATTTCAAAAAGCTTCGAATAAAACTATGCAGGTTTATAGACAACAACACAGGAAATAAATTTTAAAATACTTAGAGCAATACCTTGTATGACAAAGTAGTACCTGCGACTTGAATTTTGAGGATTTCGGAAAAAATGCATTTTTTGCAGTATGAAACAGTTGTTTCGATTTGTTTGGAACTGATATTCAGACTAAACAGAATTATTGCATAATAAGATAAACCATATCTCATGATATACATTCTGAAATATTTAATATTTAACGATAACATAAAAACACATAGGTCAAAGAACAAATTTTAGAATGTTTGAAATTTTTAACGAAGACATAACGAAAACTTTTTTTTTTTTTTTATTTGGATTTCGACTTTAACGTTGACAGTCACCTCACGATCAAGTTCTTTAATACATATGTGGTGAAATCGAGATGTCGACTGCTTTCAAAATCTATATATATATATATATATATATATATATATATATATACATATATATATATATTTATATATATATATATATATAAATATATATATATTTATATATATATATATATATTTATTGGTGTTGTGACAACTTAAAAGTACAATAATCGAATGCATATCACTATATGAACCGTATTAATCCAAGTGTCCGCCCCCACACCTGTTTTTATTAATCTTCCAAATTTGAAAATTTTTTAAAGGTGCAAGTCAATACCTTTTTGTCTTTAAAAATATTTTGTCATTCTTTTTCTAACACCAACAAACAAAATACTATTTACTTACTTTTTATACATTGGAAAATGTTCAATATTTTAGAGAAGGCAATAAACTTTAAAATGAAATTTTTTTATTAAAATCACAAGATATTTGAGAGAAATTTTCATACACAGAGAAAGAAAGCTTAAAAAAACAAATATTTAAAAATTGTGTATAATAAAGTTTATTGAATAGCAAAATTAAATTATCCGGAATTTGATCGAGGGGAGCTAATTTTGCCACATACCCAGTAATAGCACGATCAAGTGCTTCCAAGAAATGAGTAGAGCCAAGTACATATTTTAACTTTTATGGATATTATTTAAAATTACTTCCAAAAAAGGGAGAATAAATGTAGTTTTAGTAGGGTAAAAGATTTATAAATTCTAAAAAAAATTAAAATTACACAAATTTTTATTATATTTTAATATGGCTAAAATAGAACTTTTATTAAAAAATTTTATAAACATAGTTTTAAGAGACGTACTTCAAAAGCAATGAACAATGACAACAATGGACTTCAAAGAACTTCTGTAGCTCTTTTTTAGCACTAAGTACTTCCTTTCGATATAGATCCAATATAGATTCCAATATAGACAACATAAAGTTAAAATCATAACTTTTTAAGCTCTTTTTCAGTACTCTCTTTACCGGGTAGCTTAATCTTGGCGTTTTATACATATTTTCCACCGATAAGGACAAGTACGCTTCGCAAGATAATCGCGATTGAAGGTCGCAAAATGCAGTTTTGAATAGACTTCTGTTTTTATAAAACACAAGTACTTTGGTGAAATTACAATATTAATAGATTTCAATATTGCCTGTTAAATGGAGGCATAATTATCCTTACAGTTCTACAATATATTCCGGAAATATAGCAGGGACTAAAAATCAATAAATCAAACTTAAAATGGTAATGGCACATAAGACTATGCTTTGGCAAAAGTGTAGGAAGTCTTTTAATAGATTCATAATACGTACAATGCATAATAACTTAGATTTATATAATTGAAGAAGCGTTTTTTGTCTAAACGTTTTGCGCTGACTTGATTGAGAAAATGATTGAAGGTTTGGTACGGGATCATTGGTGGCTATAATTACGCTAATTTGCTCTTATTTGTTTGAAAATTTGTATAACATGGGAGCAGCGTATGAGCTAAAGGAAAATTACACAATACCAAGACGGAAATAGCATCTAACTAGGCCTATTAAAATCAATCATCACACATCTCTTGAATATAATAAGGATAATTTAAATCTAAATATAATTAATTCATATTCTCTTACCAATACCCATAAATCCATAAATCAAAGTACAATTAAAAAGTGTAGTTATTTTTATTTCATTATTTTATAATTTATTAAAAAATTCTATCAATTTGTTTGTATTTTTTTTTAAAGTTCAAAGAAATAAATAAACCCGATAAACACAATTATAATTAATTTGGAAGCATCGAATTGCTTTATATTTCGTTATTCTAACCGAATAATATTGATTGAAGTAACTGAAAATATAGTCAATATTTAAATATTTATATTGTAAAACATTTTTTAGTTACAACTACCAATAGTTGGTGTTAATATATGAAATCACTTCGGTTGTTTCTTCCGAATTTGCTTAACTTTTTCCAGACAATCATATTGATTGCAGTAACTAACTTAAAAAATGTAGTAACTGTAATTCTAATAGAATGATGACTTTACATAGAAAATCCGGAGCTTTGATTAATTTTTTAATAGTATTGTAAAACATTATCAAATATTTATATTAGTAACTTATTTCCAACTAATATTTATTCTATGTGTAAAAATTTTCTGAACGACTCAAGCATAATGAATTGGAAACTGGGTATTGCTTCCGATCTACTTTTATTTTGCTCAGTATCAATTATATTAAAAGATATAATTTTAGAGCTATGGTGTCAGACTTTATATTAAAAATGTGTAATTAAAATATATTTATACAAAGAAAACAATTTCGTTATGGCGATCGAGTTTTTTGTCAATCGAATTCGTTCGGTTGCAGGCACTATCTCATAATTCGGTTGAGACAACTATATGAATCGGTTATTGTAACTAGTTCAAAAAGTAATTCGGTATTCGTAACTTTATAATTTTCAGGTTTATATTAGACTGGTCCAAATAAAAAATATATATCTTTTATTTTTTTTTTTTTTTTTTTAATTGGTTTCATTTTCATTTTATTATTATTTTATTTGTTATTTGTGACCTTTATTTTATTGTTTGAAAAATAAAAACTACTTTTGATTTTTTTAAATGAAAATTAAAAATAGAAATCAGTTTGTGAGGTTTAAGATAATAAAAAAATGAAAAATAAAAATCAGACAATGAGTTTTACGTTTTCAAATGAAAAGGACTTATCAAATCCCATGGATACAAAAATTAATACAAAAAAAAAAAAAAAACGAACCACTGTTTTTATGAAAGGAATTTGCCTTCACGTTACACTTACTTATTTCTAAATTTGTACAAAAGCTTCTCAATTATTGAATATTATTAAACAATAATTAAATTTTGTCTTAAATAAGGAACATGATGGTATAAGTTCAAAATATTTTACGTGACAGTATTTTCGAAAAAACAAACCAGCTGACTGCCAAAGAGAAAATGTAAATAACGAACATTGATAAACAAAGCAATTTTAATTTTTAAATTTTTTACAAAACAAGCAGTGTCCTTAGAAATTTGTTAATATTTATGTTTTTGTGTAAATAAAACGTAATTTTATTGCAAAAATAAGTAGAAAACACATCATACATCATACAAAATAACATTTAAAGTTAATTTTCTATAAGTAACATAGGCAAATTAGGCAGGTGATCAAATTATCAAATTTTATAATTTGCAGTCGCTACACAGAAAAAGAAAAACAATCACCAAAATAATTTATTCAATTAAAAATTGTTTAAATTTGCGCCTCTCACCAAAATTATTATATTAATTACTAATAATTGTAAAAAATTAAGAACATAAAAATTTTTCGAATTAAAAAATTTATCAAATCAATCAAGTTGGTGATTGATTCAAAAAAAAAAAAATAAATGAGAAAAAAATTAACTTGAATTTCTTGAATATATTAATTAAATTTTGATATCAAATGAAACAACTGTATTAATTGAAAAATAAAGGTAATAATTTTTTTATAAAGGAAATTCACCACTACAGATTAATTAGCACATACGCCTGATAAATAACACATAAACATTGCATATTTATTTTATGCCATAAAAAAAATAATTTTATGATTTTTATTTTTTGTGAGAGAAAACAAAAATCACAACTTAAGTTTTATTAAAAAAAAATTATCAATAACTGTTATTTGAATTTCATAAAATAAAAATCAGAAATAATTTTTATTTCTGAAAAATAAAAAAAAAATAGTACTCAGTAGCGTAATAACAAATACTATGTTGTACTCAGGATATGTTTAACTACTTTCCTTCACATTGATTTTTTTTTAATCCAAAATTACACAAGCAATAATTACTTTTGGTATCTTGTTTTACTATAATTTTATCGCTATAGTTCTCATAAATCAAATTATATTTTATAAATAATTATTTTATGACATCTAGTGATAAATTAATTAGATTTTTAACCATAAATGCATTGTCATTTCTCTATGTCAGTAAATTCCTTTTAAGTAAACCAAATGCATAATCTCTGAACATTCCTCTAAGAACTCATATATAAAGATTATTTGACTTGTACATAAGCAGATGCATTAAAATTATTGTTTGGTAATACTACATTACTAAAATATCTTACTGTTATATAATATATAATATGGAAATAGGTTAGATTATGTAATCATAAGATGTCATTTGTCATAGGAGAATACGGACTTGATAAATATTGGGAAGGGTTGTGTTAGCAATTTAACAAACAGAAGCTTGATAAGAAAAATAAATTCGCTGCACATCGCCATACTTTAATAAATCTATAGATTCCGAAATTTATGAAAATATATAAAATCGAGCACAAATTAGACAGATTGAAAGGATTTTCAATAATAGTTTATTCTTAAACTTCTTACCTTCCATAATAAGACCCTAAAACTTTTGAAAGTGTAGTTCCTAGTTCCAAAGTAAAGGATATTTTACCTTGGAAGAAATTTGAACCATTATTGCTAAATTTCTCCAGTTTGCATTTAAGCCACCGCCACTGGCCTGTTTAAAATACATATTAATATTAAATTACATATTTAGATATCACCCATTATATACATATTTATAGAAAAAAAGTCAATTGTTTTCACACGTTATTTATTTCTTTTGTTCTTTAATTCTTGGATTTGTTACTTTTTAATTATTTATTTCTTTTATTTCCTCAAATGTCAAACCAGTTTATACACTATTTGAAGAACGCAAAATTCGGTTCTTTAAAAACACCGATTTGATTTTCTTTTTGGTCGTTATAATCGAACTTTGCTCATAACTATAACTGAAGTTATCTTACAAATTTTTTTAGTTTCAAATACAAATAATTTGTATTAATATGTATATGATTCAATTCGGCTGTATCTCCCGAATTTTTAAAATTTATTTTAACTGAGTACATTTGATTGCAATAACTTACTTAAGAATAATTAGAACTATTTTTCTAATATTATTATGATTTATTTTTTACAACAATCGTGAAATTTTAATGTATTATACTAAATATTCATATTTGGAACAGTTTTCCAACTGATTTTTTTTCTGTGTATATGCTTAACTTTAAGGAAGATTCAACTCGCTTACTTTAATACATTAATCGAAAACTTAAGCAAAATGTGCTATAATCTCAAATAATGTTATACTTACATATTATCATTTTTTTTTTTTTTTTTCAAAATAAAATGTTCCAATGTCCATATATCACCCAGATTCCATTAATTGTGATATATCCATTTACTTACAGACAATATGACAGTTGTAACAAACATGTATTTTTCTATACTACAGTAAGTACGTATTTATATCTTTAAAGTGTTTAATTTTGTTTGCTTTTCACTTTTCTGTTGTCGTTATCATGTTAAGCATTTTTACGTTGCTATAATTATTATTTTGCGGCACAGTACACTGTGGCCTCAAATCTATTTATTTTGGAAATAATTCTGTAACTTGTGAAACTTTGGAAATATCTAAATAAAACTTGACATGGTCAGAGTTTGAAGGAGTATAGGCCCCTAGCGGGACACGAGGGTCCCTGGATGTATATATATATATATATATATATATATATAATAATAATAAAATAATAAAATAATCACTAGATTTCTTACAACATTAAAAAAATTATTGTTGCTTGAATCATATAATTATATCTATCCTATAAAAAGTTATATTAATCTGAATAAAACTTAAAAAATTGAAGTCTAAAATATCATTATATGTGGTATAATGGTTAAATATACAAACAATATTTTCTGAGTCACGCCTTTTGCAACGGCACCCAGCCATTATGAAAAAAGTAAATTTTTAAATCAAGTTTTTCCCGGACTGGGATCTGAATATTTCGGTACGAAAAAGTGTGAGTGTTTTAAATCTTTCAAAACAAAATTATCTCCATGTATATCTTTGTTGTACTCCATCAAATCACTCGAAGACACCTCAGCTCTGTCCATGTAAAATTTTATTTAGATTCACAAGTTATAGAATTATTTCAAAAAAAAAAAAAAGCAAAAGAAAAAAATTAATTTTGGGCCACTGTGCAGCATTAGAAATGAAATTATGAATGTGTATTTTATCAATTGTACTACATTAACAAAAACTCGTTAAAAACTTAATTTATGAAGCACAAACTTAATGAAGAAAAAAATAAGTTACTTAAGTACTATTAATGGAATTAATCATTGTAAATATAATTTTTTACGGTTTCATTTTAAAGAGGTAAATTATAAATGAAAAGCCTTGATTCGCAATAAAAGAAGCATATGCAAAATAAAATTTTATTTTCATCAATTCTGTTATGCACATATGTGTTTTTAAAAATGTAGAAATATTAAGCAGAAACCAAATAAATTAATTTTGTTTGCATTAAGTAAATGTAGCAGAAATAATTTGGTCTGAAATATTCTCCTTGATAAAATTTAGTATAGAAATATTTGATCATTAATAAATATTATAAAAATATTAGATAAAGTTTTAGTGAGGAGTCAAAACTGCATATCATAAGCTCTTATTTTATATCCGTATTAACCATAAGAATTTTTCGACACACACATTTAAGAGAATTTAATACAACCTCTTGGCTTTAAGCTTCTCTATGCAGTTGTGTACTTTTAAAATACACCTTTTAAATATTGATTTGTTTTTGGTTTTTATTTAACTTTTTATTATACCGTTTAAATATTTATATATTTAGATTTTCTCTCTATAAAACTATCACCTGCTTTTAAAGTTCATATTTTATTATAATTTATTTTTTAATTTTTAATGTTTACGATCTCTTGCATACTAAAATGGGTCATTTAGTTGTTAACTAAGTTTACGGGTATTTATTATACCAAATTTATCATTTCATTATGTTTTTTATCTACACAATTTTTGTCATAATCCGAAATCCAACAAAATCTTATAAAAATATTTTTTTTTTTTAAATCCATTGACAAATTTTATGTTGATTACAACAATGATAAACCATAAAATTGTTTTATTAATACTTCATTTAAAGCTGTTGGTTTTAAGACAATTTAAATAAAATGACTAAATTTAAAGGCTTTTAATAAAATCACTTTACGTTACCTAGTTGGATGCTACTATATTGCATTTATTTAGTACACCAACGGTGTGCTTGTCTATTTTTTATGATAACCAGTTTTCTCAAGAAGACCCTCCTAAAATATCTTTTAATTTTGAACATTAAATTGTTAAAAATAAAGGGAGAAAAATAATTTATTAAAATAAAGAAAAACGAAATGGTTGAAAAATATGTATATGATTTTAGTGTTAATTAAAAGTCATATACAATGTTAACAAAAGTATCTAAAAAAAATTGATCAAAGTCTCTATTGTATGATCGTCGACACAACCCAGTGGTGAAAAGAGGAGGTAAAGAGCCCTTCTAGAAGGCCTTTTTATAGCCAGAAGAGCTTCTCCCTGCATTCCATCTTCATGTATTTTTTACACGCGATGTCATTGAGAGCAAGGCCTTATACATTCGCGACCCGATGCGGGATGATATGTTCTTATAACGGTTTCTGTATGGTTTTGTTTTTTCTTAAAGCAAAAAAATATTGTAATCTTCTAAAAGAAGGGAATTAAGACGCTGTATCTTTATATATAGAATTGCTGTTGCTTAAAAAATATACATTTAAAAAATACAGTTTCTTACTCTCCTTCTAAGAGAAGGGAAGTCGGAAGTTCTATCGAATATTTTAGAAGACAAAGATGAGACTTTCTTGAAGGCCTGGTTAGCATGAGCAACTGCAGCTTGAAGAAGGTGTAAATAGACCTTCTAGAAGGCCAGCATGATGGAGGCCTTGACGTTTTTACCGCTGGGCATCTGCTATGTGGTACATATTACCACATACATACAAAGAAGGAATTAATATAAAGCTAAAAACCCAGCCATTAACAAATAACACAAAAAATATGTTTTCGTAGAAATTTAAGATTTTTTTAAAGAAATTTTTGTTGACAAAATATATGGACCATTATCAAAAAATTTTTACCTAGCTGAAACTGTATTAATCCTTATTAAGTTTTGTGCTAATACCATTTTAAACAAATTGGTTACAGATCTGAACTCACAAGACATGAAACTGATAAGTGCAAAGTTTTAGCACCATAGGTTTTATTTTGTGATCACGATTGTTGTCCAAAGTTCAAAACCTTAGAAAAAGGGCTAAAAATGATTTAACTTTTTCTCATTCTTTCACACTTTTTGTTCGCGCGTTTATATATTTTGATCGCATTCGATCTTCCATAAACTAATCGGACTTTGTTTGATAAATTCTGCATCATATTTGTTATTATGCAGATTTTCAGCAGGTAAATTTTCTTGAAACAATGATTGATACTTCTTTCAATTGTGCGTATTTTGCTATATATCTCGTTGATGTGTCCAATATAGTCAGCACAGATAGTCTTAAAGTTGGGAAAACAAGAGCGAAAATTTTTCAAAAAGTCAGTTTTTCGCAAGGGACATTCACAGTTTAATATGAATAGCATGGATTATTGTGTGTTTAGTTTTTTATTTTTTATTTTACATAACTAAGAATAAATATAATAAAAAAAATTATAGACTTTTTCAAATTACGCAAAAATTACACTTCTTTTTGTATTTTTGTATAGCAAATTGCAAATTATTAAAATCTTGTGTATACAGATATAAGAACGGCGATAAATATAATGGATCAGGACTATAAATTTAAGTCAAATATCATTAATAGTGGAAAACGAGACACTTTTTTCAAAACACAATTTGCTAAGGTACATCGTATGATGATGTTTGTTATTCTTAACGGAAATGTATGGGCGAATAAAAAATTTCGAAAGATACAAATTTTATGGACCAAAAAATATGTTCTTGGGTTAAAAATAGATCAAAATATTCAATAGCATTTCTTTATAATAAACTCTAATAAAATATATTGTAGTATTATATGTGGACAAATAACTTATATTCGATCCATTTATTGCAAAAAAAAATTCGTAAAAGTTTGCAAAAGTGCTTACATGTTCAACTTAAAACCGACAAAACTTTCGCGCCCCCTGCACGTAATGATTAACGCGAACTAATCTACTAATCGAACTAATCGGGTCACTTTATATTTATACAAATGGGTTTTAATATGTTATCAAATATTGTTTTCTTGAAGGCCTTAAACGAAAAATTTTTGATAATGGCTCATATATATTTTTAACAAATTTAAAAAAATTTAATGGTTTATTATTTTTTATGAAATTTATAGCATATTTTTGAATTAACATAAAAGCCATTCTGTACAATAATAATTTCATTCATTTCAGATATCTTAACTACCTTTCCCTTGCGGCTTGGTCTTAACCCCCTACCAGCATCGAATTATGTCATATCGCTTGGCTCTTTAAAGGCTGTATTATCTTTTTCTTGTACATTGGTTTCAGTTCCTTCAGTTTCTCTATAACGAATTTGGTCCAAATGACATTTTATTTCACGGTTGTTGTGAGTTAAGATACAGGTATAAGAACGAGGACCGAGTTGCTTTTTAATAGTGGCTTGAGATTTTTATAATCATGTATTAACACATTTTGTCCACTTGAAAATTCTAAATTTTTTTTGCCTTTGTGGTTGAGAACACTTTTCATTTGAGAGTCTACAATTTTGTTTCTTGTCATTGGAGGCTTCAATATACTAAAACGGGTTTTTTCAAAGAATAGCTTGGCAGGTGATTCACCTGTGATGCAATGTTTGGTGTTTTTATAATCTGCTAAGAATCTATTTAATGTTGTATCTATTGAACAATTCTTACCTGATTTAGAATTTTAAATACACTTCTTTAAAATTTTAACTAAATTTTCTGCCTGACTATTAGTGGCGGGATTACCACGATTAACATCATTAATCTTCATAAATTTTTGAAATTCATCAGACGTAAACTGTCTACAATTTTCACTTACCAATAATACTAGCCCATAAATAAAAAACAGTTCTCTCAGCTTCAAAATTGTAAATGCTGAAAATTTGAAAAAGAGTCTATTGCTATAAAGAGATAATAATTATTTATTCGACCGGCAAAGTCAACGTGTATATGACTCAGAAGAAGATTGTAATTGTTGACAAGATCTACATGAATCGACTAGACTTTCAATATCCTTGTCTAAACCTAGCTAAGGCCTTTGTTTTCACTATGCCAAGATGTAGCTGCTGTAATAAAGGTTTACGAAGTTTAAAAGGAAAAATGACATGGTAGCCCCACAAAATACAATCATATTCAACCGAAAGCTCGGTTCCTTTGTTAAGATATGGCGTAAAGTCATCATGTCTCAGATCAACAATAGTGCCACTAAATATTGAATCTCTTAATTTTGGGTCACGTCTTGTTTCCCGAGCAATGCTCTTGAAATTTATATTGAACCTATTATCATGCTCAACAAAATTTATATAATTGCTTTCTTTAGAATCTTTTGAAGTAAAATATTGAAGTATACCTTTTACATATTCAACTGAATAATTAAACCCTGAAAATACTAACACCCACTTTTGTATACGAGTAGATGTCATAGTGGGTAAAACCTTATGCTCGCCAAATATTATTTTTAATGATTTATGATCAGTTCTCAGTTGTTGTTTTAGCTTCGTTACACAAAAAATTATGGCCAGTGTCTGTTTTTCCAATGCGCTCTTAGTTAACGCTCTTGAGACGAATACAATCGGTTTTGAATTATTGTTTATCTGATGAGACAGAACACCAGCAACAGCGTTACCGCAAGCATCCGTTGTTAGGACAACTGGCAGTTGGGGATTAAAATGAACTAAAACTTGATCAGATGTAATGTCTGACCTAATTGTTTCATACGCTTTCTGACATTCTCTAGACCAAATAAATTTCATGCCATTTCTTAACATTTCATATAAAGTTATCATCTTCTATGAAAAAATTTTGTATAATTTTTAAATAGTAGTTCACCATTCCAATGAAAATTCTCACTACTGAGATGTTATTTCGAATTGGAGAGCTAATAACACTTGAAATTCGGGTTTCATCTTTACTCAAACCATTCCTATCTATTGAAAATCTAAATACGATATCTTAGTTTGGAAAAAATTATTTTTTTTTTTATTTAATCTTAATTTATTTGTTTTCAGTTTCTACAAAACTTCTTTTGACATATTCAAATGCTGTTGTAAATTTTCTCCTGTCACGGTTATATCATCTTGAAATACTACAACGTTTGATATACCACGAAATAAATTTTCCATTCTTTTTGAAAAATAGCGGCGGCTGTTTTAATGCCAAAAGGTAAGCCTTTTACTTTAAATGTTCAATATGTGTACACCAAGAGCACAATAGTTATGAATTCTCATCTAAAACAACTTATAACTAAGTATTTGATAAGCCTAGTTTAGAAAACATTTCTTCACCTTGAAGTGAAGCATAAATTTCCTCTGTACGAGGGAGTGGATATTTGAAATCGACTAAATACTTATTTAGAGTAACTTTATAGTCACCACATATTTTTAAATCACTACTTGGTTTTAATATAGGGACTAGCGAGTTATCAATCGGCTCTAAAATGCCATCTTGCGTTCTTCTGTTTTTCTTTATCCCTCCAAGGTAAAGGTACTGGACGTGGTTTAAAAAATGGAGGTTTTGCGCCCTCTACAATGTCAAATGAAACTTTATTCATATTATATGCTCCAACAGTGTCACTGAAAACTTCAGAAAATTCCTTTTTTATCTGACCACCAATGACAGAAAAACTATCGTATTGTTGAGTAAAGTTCACTCACCAATAAGAGAAATTTTGTCCCCACTATAACTAACATATGGAATTTTGCATTCCCTGAGAGGTTTTTTATTGGGATGTTTTTATAAAACAGTGCTGAAACAAACGTAGAAGGTGCCCCTGTATCACAAGCTTTGTTTAATTTAACACCATCAATTGTTACTGGCAAGAAGTACATACCACAAGAAGATTTATTTTTAATACTAAGAGTGATGAAAAATGTTATTTACAGTAACATCACTGTTTGAATCAGATAAATATTGTCTTTTTCTTTTCTAAAGACCGATGCCAAGTGACCAATCCATTTACAAGAATAGCACCTACTCTCTCTAAATTTGCAAGACATTGAATCATGGTTTTTCCAGCCGCAATGCTCACATGGTTTCTTACTTCTGTCGCGGCTGCTATTTCTGTTGATATTTCGTATGCCTTCACCAATTGCGCTGACGTTTGATCCTACTTTTCCTACTTTTTTGCAGGTCTATCACGTTTTTTATTTTTGTTTATATAACTTATATTGAGATCCTCACTAGTGGGTTTTGAAATTATTTTAGTTTCCATTATCACGGCTTTTTTAATGCTTAATCTAATGTAAGATTTTCAGTTTCTTCGCACAGTTTTTCAAATATGATGGAAGTCCAATTACAAAATTATCCAGAATCATTATATTTAAATGTTCTTTAAATTTCAGTTTAAAACCAAATTGTTTATTTTGGCATACCATTAACTTACTAACTCTCCTTCTTCCCTTTGAGCAATATGAATTTTTTTTCTTTCGCTGAATACTATTGTTGGTGGAGTAAGAATTTGAGACAGTTCCTTATATGTTTTTTTAATCGGTGAATCTGGATCACATAAACTGTGTACAAGTGAATAAGTTTCAGCCTCTAAATTTTTAGCTTTTTTTGCATTTTCCTCAGAACAATTTATTTCATTCCAAATTTTTCAATTACAATTTGAATTAAGTTCAGGAACTCCAGAAGTTTATAAAACTGATACCGACCTTGTCGCCATTTTTGTAGTGTATTAAATAGAATTTAAAACGATACTGACTTCTTTTGTTAATTCGTTTTTCTTCTGTTATTTATATTTCTACTTATTCTACATTTATGGCGGAGATGCCAGATTTTGATACTAAGTTCAATATCCAAAATACCACAATATCAATATCTAACAACTAATTTCATTTTTGCAGAATCATCCATTTAAACATTTTTATGTATTTATTCGCTCGATTTTTTACTTAACAAAAAAATCAACTGGGGTGCTTCATTCTGTAAATAAAACGTAATTAAACTAATTTTATGGACTTACTAAATCAATTATAATTAGTTTTAATATACTTCCCTAATCATGGAAGCTATTAATGAATATAATTAAAAAATATTAATGCCAAAAATCGTCTAAAAACTTTTAAATGCCCAGAAAAAACATTGCTTTCCTAGTAAGCTAGCAGTTATAATTGGAAACAAAACTAAACTACTTATATTTTACCTGAATAACTAGTTATTTTTGTTCGAATTGTCCACAAATTCATGCAGTTATTTGAGAACCTAGGGATACATAAATATGTACATAAACGAAAATAAAAATACAAAAAAAAGTTTTGCCGTCAGTGAGATTTGAACTTGGACACAAATTAACAATTCGTTTTTAATGACTAACGTCTTACTCAGTATACCATCTCACACATAATTTCGTAAGTGACAAAAACTGTTTTTAGTATAAAAAATCTTTTTAGACATTTTGTTATAAAAAACTAACAGCACCAGAATAGGGTTAAAAAAGCAACCTTCTGGTTGCTAATCCATCTCTCTAGCCAACTCATCCACGTGATTGCAATATTACTGTACTATTATACCATTCAGTACATATTTATGTAATACAGAGTAGGCAAATAATAATGACGCCTCATTACCGAGAAACTACTTTAATAAGTAGTTGCCATTACCGAAAACCAACAAGTTTTTTTTACAGGGAATTTAGTCTTATTTGTCACTTTTAAAGTTCAATTTAGCCTTTTTCTAAATAACTTTCCTGGCAACACTGATATACACCTGAAAAATACTAAATAAAAATGCCAAACATTTTTTGTAAAAACGAAAACATTTAAATTTAAGTGCTACTGAATCATAATTTTTTTCAGATTATACCAAGAAAATGCGGGTGTACTACTGGCATTATTCGTGTCATCAACTTTAATGGAATTTCAACGACCAAATGCTTTCACTATTCCTAAAAATGTTCAAAAATCTACGATATGGTGTTGACTTACATCAGTCAAACAGAGCAGGATTATTAACGATATAGAGCTAATTGATTGAAACAAAAATTTATGTTTGAGTTTAATTTATTTTTATTATTTAAAAATTTTTTAAACTTATCTTTACAAATAACTAATAACGATTAAATTCAATTCATAAAATTTGTATTTAACAATGTTGAAGTTTTAAATGTTAAAGTGAGTTGTTTTTTAAATAAAAGAAAACATTTTATGATTTAATAGTAAGGATAAAATAAAAATCCTAATGCAACAACAAATTTTAATAAATGATACCTATAAACCAAATAATGAAAGTTTAGAGTAGATTGTAATAATAAATGTATTCACTTAAGTTTATACATAACTATAGACATAATTATGGTCAATGTTTTCGATTATTAATGGGTTCCAAATAGCAGTCCGCAATATTGATGCTGATTGAAATCCAATTGTATTACAACACTATTGTTGCTTAACGAAAATACGGTGGGGCAGAAAAAGGCGTAGCAGAGTAGTGTACAATTTTAAGTTTGGAAGGGGAACCATACAAACCCATCAGAAACGCAACTATTGGGGCTCAAAATAGCCCCTTCAACATAGACAATTACTAACTGCTTCCAAAATTGTTTATTATCCGATTTAAAGAATTTTTACATCTTCTTATAAAGGCCCATAAAAAACGCACTGGCATGTGCTACTTTATTTGTCATAAAGTTGTCAAGCAGTTTGTATTTGAAACTTCAATTATCACAATTTTGCAAAATCTTGGTCCATTTTTTTAAATATATAACACAATATTATCATCCCATTTTGTAAATTTTTTTCAGTTAGTTGAAGAGCAAGATTATAAAAGAAATTTGAATTTCTTTGAATTTATATTTTATTCGAAAAAAATATAATTTCGATGTCATAAGAATATCGTTTTCTGCAATATAATATGATATTATCAGGGACAGAAAATAAGTTATTTTTGAATTTTGAAAAAAAAAAAGAGTAATAAACAAATATGGGACAACAATTTATATACACCATTTTTTTGTGTTTAGCAAACTTATGTAGGTGCGTAATCAAGGTGTTTTTTTATTTCAGCTATGGCTCTTTTGAGCTCCACAAATTCTTATAGGGCTAGCGGGGACCTCATGGTCTACGAGTGGATGTAAAAGAACTCTTATGAGTGCTGTGCAACCCTTCTGTACCTAGCGGGGAGATCGTTATCCCAAATTCCCTCGGATTTCCTTTGCATGCATTTACGTTAAGCTTTCTTTTAGAAACATAAAAAACGTAGTATGGTCCAGAGGAAAATAATTTTAAAGTGAATATACATATATATATATATATATATATATATATATATGTGTGTGTGTGTGTGTGTATGGGTGAGTTTGTACTACACGCTCTGGTTCTACCCATTCCACTTTCATTCTAAATTATGTAGGCTCAGAAAAATTTTAAGACTTTTGCTGTAAAAGTACTTAAAAAGATATACGATATTTTATTCTTAAGATATACGATATTTTATATTTATATATGCTTCTATCCGTTCCATCTTCATTCTAACTTTGCAGGTTGATGTAAGGTATTCCCTTACAATTTTATAACTTTTGCTGTGACATTATTTAAGTTATTCCATAATTTGTATTTTCTTTATATGGGGAATAATGTTCCCTTTGGTCCTATCCTTCGCTCTTTCATCTCAATTATGAAGGATGATAAGGAAGTTATTTCCTCAAAATTGCAAGACTTTTACCGAAATAATTTTTAAGTTAGGTGATAACTAATATTTTCTATTTAGCGGGGTACCACATCTCCTGTTCCTATGGATTTCTAGGGTGCACAGGATAATATTGTAAAAAATTTAGGTGTCTATAAGGTACAAACAAACACAATTCACTTTTATATCATAGTAGATCTATTTGGCGAGAGACCAACTTGCGGCCCAAGTTTCATCATTCCAATTTCAGCTTCCTGCGTTTAGGCTGTGCCATGAAGAATCAGTCATTTATTCAGTCAGTAATGTTATTCTTTAATATACATATGTATATATATGTGTATATCTATAGACAAATAATCTTAAATTATTATAAAACAACAAAGAAAGCGCATACAAATTAGTATAGAATTTATAGGAGGTAATAACATTCAACGCCTTTTTGAAACAAAATGTCATAATGTGAGGTCCGATTCATTAAAAAAACACTATTTTACATATCTGTGCTAGCAAAACGTTTCGAATTTCTTTTTTATTAATTTACAGCTCAAGTAAAATCAGTTAAATGTTAGGGTAAATTTTTATTTTAAACGCATTAAGTATTTCTGATATAACTACCTCATAAATTCCATTAAAGAGAAAAAACTACTACTCATTTTTTCTCAATATTTTAATTAGAAACAGAAAAATACAAAGTAAATATGTGGGAGCGTTATTTTCTCATTCCAATTCAAATCGTTTACTTAAAGTGAAAACTAAACTCCCCAATTCGGTATAAAATGTTACATGATGCCATTGGGCACGCTTTCAACTTTCAGCTGTGTAATATTGTGAACTTATACCAAAGTGAGTGAAAATATTTAGTTAAATAATATTTGTTTTGTCATAAGACTGATTGAAGTTAAAATCAACATCATTTTCAAAAGATTGACAGTTAAGGAAAATTGTTAGAAAATAAATAAAAATCAACTTGAGATTTAACGAAAAAATAAAGCAAAGAAAACATGAAAATGAAAAACGAAAATAAAAAACGAAAATGTCGAGGGGAAAAATAAAGAAATGAAATAAATTAACATTATCATACATCATTAAAGGTGACATTTTTATATGTGTTATATATACTTTATTGCACACGAGACCAGGTGAAAAAGAATTTTTGTAAAGAAAATTAAAATTTAATAAAATCGCCTTTGTCGATATTTTTAAGTTCGAAACAATTTCATAAAGCTATTAATGATAGATATATGAAATTATGTCATAATAATTACCCTCTCGAGTAGTTATACTTATACAAATCCTTTATATTATCTAAAAGAAAATTATTCAAATATTAAATTAAATGTTAAGGTTTTCCTCTTATATTTATATAATAAATTTGGTTTCTGTATTTCATAAACGAATTAGTGCTGTGAAAGAGAAGGCAAATAAATTTCAATATTTTTGGATATTTTCCTACATCTGTATAAGATATTTTGGTTAAACGATTAATAATTATTTAGTTTAATTAACAATTTGATTATGTTTGCTTTTTAAAATGTATACCTATAAACATTTAATTACTTTACTAATACATCAAATGAAAGAAATATTATATGTATTTATAAGTTAAAAAGTGTTAATACCCTACTCAACCATAGATGGTGTATTTCTAAGTAAGTATAAATCTGTGCGCTAAATTTAATGAAAATCGTTCCACAATTGACTATAGCTCTCACATAAACCTCTCTTATAAAAAACGCTTCAACACGTATAAATTAATCCTATTCAAATTTTATTATCATGTTATTATTTCACAAAAGTAAGTTTTATGTTGAAAGAAACTACAGGCCAAATTTCCTGACCATAGTTTTAATGACCATAGTTTCCATATAATTCCCACTTCCGTAAATCAAAGTACATAAAGTACAAAGTACTAAAGTACATAAATTCCACATAAATGATAATATAATACATACGTATGTTTTACAGAAATATACATGCACTTAATACAAGTACCGGTCAAAAGTTGGCCACATGGTCCTTATAGGATGCTTCCCCGAATTATGATGAATATACGCAATGGTATAGATTATCATATGGTCGGGTTTAACCGACTATATCTTTCTTACTTGTGTTTTATATATTTTATGTTTTTTCATTAAGGGCTTTTATTGAAGTCTCTATACACAAAAAAAAAAAAAAAAAATCAAAAATGGATTATAATTACGAAACGACTTATATTAATTAATTATTTATTTGATTTTGCTCCAATCACCAAAATGATACATTAATTAAGTGAAAATAATTAACATATATATATATATATATATATATATATATATATATATATATGTTGTTTTGCCATATAACTTATTTCTAGTGTATATATTCGTTTTTAGTTAAAATATATCGAATGTATTTTAATTTTGTGGAGATGGGTTGGTGGATGGCCTTTAGTTCCTTCAAGACTTGAAACTATTATCGTATGTATGTATGTTAGGACCTCTTACCCATTTTGCCTTGTTCTACGCCCTGCCCTAAATGTTTGAATTTTTATTTTAATTTTAAGAAAACCGATTGATTAGTTACGAAGATATAGGGAGGAGGAGTTTTTACCCCTCTTGCCCTATTTCACGCTATAAATAATTAAATATAGTTCCTTGAAAATATTACACTATTTGCGTGCCAAATTTCAAGAAAATCGGTTGATTAGTTAAGAAGATATAGGGAGGGGGAGCTTTTACCACTTTTGCCATATTTTACGCCCTAAATAATAAAAATTGTAGGCTATATTCATTACAGATGTTCAAAAAAATGAGTTGATTAGTTATGAAGATATAGGGAGGGAGAGCTTTTACCCCCTTTTTTACCTATTTTACACCCTCTAGCGATATGAATTCGGAGGAGTTCAATTACAAACACCGTGAGAGAATCATATATATTTTAATATATATATATATATATATATATATATATATATATATATATATATTTAAATTTTTTCCAGTCTATATAATACAAAATTTAATTAAGTATTCAAGCAACTTTTAATAAAGAGCAACAAAACAAACTGAACAAAATAGGTCCAAGATGTCAGAGAAAAATTATCATTCTGCAAAAACATTTTATGTTTTTTGAAGAAATTTCATAATTCCTTTTGGATTAATCATTTCCAAACTTTTGGGTTATTTTTCTCTTTCATAATAATTTTTTAAATTATATTGATAAATATTTTCAGTGGTTAATGAAGTTTATAAAAAAATAATTACCTATAATACTTGATTACGTAAGTTCATAAAATTATATAGGTTATATTTTATTTAGAGATTGAAGAGCCGCAAGCGAAAAATTAATATCAAATATAAAAAATCTCGATTTTTTGTGCGTATTAACTAGAGTTTGGCGTCCGGGAATTCCCGGGGGGGGGGGGGGGGTGTTGTTAAAACTGGGATTTCCGGCAAAATTTCACCGGGAATTCCCTGGAATTTTTGTTTTAATTTTTTCTGGAAAACAGGAAATTTAATATTAATTTAATTAAAATGTAGTTTTAAAATCTTATAGCAAAAATATTACTATTTTCAACGCCTCAGTGAAAAATCTACATTATTGTACACTCACGACTTACTAAAGGCATTTTTTTATGGTAATACTGAATACTAAGATTTGTCAAAAAATTCGATACAAAAGGTGATATTTTAAATTATTCCAGAACATTTGATTTTCATATGTATCAATAAGGCATTTTTTCTACATTATCCAAAATAAGATTATACAAAAGTTTTCTAAAAAATTAATAAATAAAAAGTAAAAATATTGAAAGAAAAATAAAAACTAAATTAAATATAAAATCATTATATTACCATCTGAAGGATTCCCTATCGAATCTTTTGACATACTGATAAAATACTCAATGTTTTAGTTTTTAAAAGTATTAATACTTCTAGTCATAGAATATCTTTAATGAATTTCAAGACACGTTATTAAGTTAGAGTTATTACATTGAAAACACAACATTTTTCAGTTCTTTTGAGACACATGTCTTATACAAGTAATGAAACTGTGAAGAATCATAGGTATATAAAGCCTTAACACTTAACTGATTATTTTAAAACGATTAATAAAACCAATTTTAAATATTCAATAATGTAAGATGAAGATAAAATGTTAATAAAACATAAGAAAAACTATTTGCACTGAAACTTACCATTATGGTTTATTATTACTGCTATTATTGTTATTATTATTATTATTATTATTATTATTATTATATTAATTTTTGACATGAAAAACTAATTAACCTAAAAATCTGAGATATACAGTTTTTTTTAACTTACAAATTATTTTGAAAAATTTATTATACTTTAATATTATTTTATTTTTTATTAAATAATTATGATTTGTAATGTTTTTTAATATTCTTCAAGAAATCAGTGTTTTTCCTTATAATTTAAGTTATTAAATATGAAAAATTTGACTTCTTGGGAATTCCGGGAAATTGAATTTTTCATTCTCATTTTCCGGGAAAAGAAATATCACGGGAAACCCCAACCATAGTATTAACACACACACAAATGCTTCAATGGATGATTCTGTAGAAATAAAGTAGTAAAAGCAAATAAGAAATAACTTCCTTTTTGGTTGAAGTACTAAAGTTTTAGCCTTTT
Source organism: Protocalliphora azurea (assembly GCA_932274085.1). Taxonomy (NCBI): domain Eukaryota; kingdom Metazoa; phylum Arthropoda; class Insecta; order Diptera; family Calliphoridae; genus Protocalliphora; species Protocalliphora azurea. The sequence continues at coordinate 118,744,634 of OW026519.1, read as the reverse complement.
TAAATCAATTTTAAGAATCAAAAAAGGCAAGAAAAAGTTGGAAGTTAAAAATAAAAAGGCTGGATTGAACCTTAAAAAGACTAAACTGTCAACACTACTCATCACATTAGAGATTTCCGAAGTGTTAAGGCCTTTGAAAAGTTAATTTTGCAAAATTGACGGTAAGATATATTACTAATAAGTTAAAAATTCCAAAAACCTTGCAATGAATTGACTTTGAAAGCCGGAAAATTTGTTCGACTATCAATAATGGCACATAAAATGATTCTCTATACAGTGCGTCTTCATTTTTTTTTTTTTTTCAATTTTTAATCACAGTGGTAAAAACTGAAAATCAAATTATTTCGAGATTATTTTTTTTAAGAATTAATTTTATTTCATATTTGCCAAGCTAGGGTGTTTAGAGCAATATTTACGTCTTTTTTAATTTAATGTTTTAGAAATATTTTTAATATTTTTTTCTAAAATCAGTTCAAAATTTCGTATTTTTTTATTTTATATAGAAATTCAAAACGATATAAATTAACTCAAGTAAAAATAAACATTTTGTATTTTTACGTTGACGTGACAGAACGTTATATGTAATCTGCGATCAATTATTGCCCGATTCTTGCGAAATTTTACTGTAAAATATATACCCACTACTAAATTTTATCTTTATGCTAACATTTATATTAGTGTTCAAATACTTGAACATTTTTTATATTTAAATTTTATTATTTAGAATGTTGTAAAATATGTTTAATAGATTTATTATTCTGTTCAATATACCTAATTATACATGTGAGCATAGGATTTCCACAGATGTGAGGACGACAAGGGTTGCCCAGCAGTTTTCCGGTATTAATTGACCCCATTTTATACTGCAAATTTAAATGTGTACATTGTTTATATTACCCAGTTTCGTACATTTTGCGAACGATCGTTAAACAAACTAAAACTTTACAGTAGATGCGGCGATTGACACTTTACTGACCTCAATTAATAACGTAACTAGTGGTGGTTATGATTAGTAATATCATTGGTTTTGCTGACGAGATAATTATTTACTATGCAGATGTTAATATAGAGAGAATTAATGAGAATTTACAAAACGATTTCAAGTTAGTAGAATATTATGCAAACGATTGGCAGATGAAAATTAACACAAATAAATTAGAGATTATCCTTTTTCGATCCCCTGAGTGGAAATGTAATAATAACATTAAAAGAAACTAGAAAGATTTTGGCATTAGGTCTAGTGAAAATATCTGTATTCCAAACAAACATTAGTAAAATACCTTGACATTCATCTACATAAATTTCTTTATTATAATAATCACATTAATCTGCTTACGGAAAACTTTTTTATTCCAAGAATATTCACCCTAAAAATATTTTATACCAGTCGCTTATACGTCCTATCATGACATAATGTAATACATACGAGGTCTTCTGATAATATACATGTGATGAATATATATGTAAGACCCTACAAAGTGGCTATGTTCCTTCTGAGGCCTTTATATGCATTCCTATATTTTACCACATTTATAGGCGTACTAATACTAAAGGAGTTTGTTTCATCCAACGTACTGTTGAAAAATGCAGATTTGACACTAACGTATACAGTGGAGATAGAAATATATTTCCAAACTTAAATATTAAAAAATATTGGTGGCTTAACAAATAATTCTCTGTTCCCTCTTTGACGGTATAACTTTACGTTTTATCTTTATGTAATGTTTTTTCTTTTTTTCATTACAAAAAAAAAAAAAAAAATATATATATATATATATATATATATATATATATATATATATAAAACTATGTATACATTACACAGGTCAACAGCAAAAACTGGCTTGAATAAACCAAAATGGTAAAATTTTTCAATTCTATGGATAATTTTTTTTTAATAATTTTTAAGTAAAATTGTCAACATTTTGAGAAATTTTTCCATTTATGTTGTTATAACTCAAAAACAACTTGTCCGATTTTGTTAAACTAAAATGGTATAATGAAATTGCAGAACATAGAATACATTTTACGACACGGATTTTGGCAAACCCCTTTACATGTAGAAAATTGTTTGGAATAACCTTTACAACAATTTTGTGATTTTCAGAATTAAAAAAATAAGTTATATACAAAAGGTGGTTTCATTTTTACAATTGCGGTAGCAAATTAACGATCGCTCATAAATGTGTATGCACGCTGATTTGCTCTTTTTTCCCGTTGGCTACCTGAAACCGATAATTTTTTTGTATAAAATTCCTTAATGTTTTTTATGATTCTTGGGAATAACAATAAATTTGCAGCAGACACAAACTGTACCCACACAAAGGGTTATCCCAAATTATAGTATCAGTATTTATAAGAGCTCCTTGAGCCATTTTATTTCATTCAAGAAGTGTTTGCGATAACGGAAACATCATTTTATCCCTACATAAAGATTAAAGTCATTCAGCTTACAAGTCAAAAACAATTTCCAAGTATTAATAAAAATTAACAAGAAAGCCAGAACATATCTATGTAAAAACAATCCGGATACATTTTGTTATGTATGCGGCCAATATATCGCTGCTTCTTAACTTCATTGCAAAAGTCATATGAATCTGAACCAGCATTGGAATTTATCTATGAGGTCTTCTAACGTAAAGTAAGTATAGGTTAATACATTTGGAATATTTTATACTTACAGTATTTCTTAAATAAATTTTGAATTCTTCATATTCCTTATTTCAAATTTTTTAATTTTATTTCCATTTTGCATAATGGAAATAAATTTCACTCCTTGCCGATCGCATATTAAACCAAAGTAAAAGAAGAATAATGTGCAATTGCATTGGTCATGAAGAAGATATAGTATGATGAACGTAACTGGGTAATTTGTGTTGATCTTAAGATGGTAAATTTCCTCTTAGTGGCTTTACCAAATATCATTGTTTTATATGTATATGGGACAGCAGAGCTAAAACATTGGAAGAGAAAACAATGGCCTTTTAGGGAATCACTGGTTCCAGTATTTATCAAATCTGTTTTTTAATTTTCCCAATTCGATTCAAAAAGATTCGGCATTTTATATTTTAAATAATTGTTCATAAATACATAATAGGCCGAAATATTTCAAACAACGTAGTTTCCCGTCAGTTTGCACATAGTCTTAAAAAGTCGTCATTTAGTTCCATTTTAAAAAAGGGGGCTAAAATGTGGCCAGGTGGTTGAAAAAGGGACAATTTGGGACTAAAGTCACCAAACGGTAACGTTGGATTCAATTAGTTTTTCGATTACCAACTTTCACCGAAAACATGTAGTCATATTAGAAATTTCTTACAACCCAATTTTTTCTTTGGCTGCATGTAATACACGTTTTCATATTAAATTACAAAAGTATCAACCATCAGATCTATTTTTCGTAACAAAGTTTTTTAAAAAGTTATTGTATTCAAAAATTAAAAATTAATTAAAATTATTGAAAAAATACTGGTTTTTGTACATATTTTAGATTTGCTTAATAAACTCAACTTTGATCTGTTGTGTTATGGTGACGAATTACTAGCAATAAAAACAAAATTGATTACCTGGGTTTTTATAATGTTAATAATTAAATAAAAATAACAAAAGCACAAAAAGAAAATGTGACACAAATTTAACTTTGACCAAGAAAATGGTTGCAAAGTAAGTTGTTTTCAGTATGGGTTTTATATGGGAGCTATGGTCAATTACGGGCCAATGCTCATGAAATTTAGCTATAATTTTAGGCAATCCAAAAAACTTGGTAGCAGTTGGAGTTTTTCAAATGCTGACTAAAATTTACTTATGTTGGTCTACTCTTAACAGTAAAAGTTCTTAAAACATGTAATAATAAATATTTAATTTATATGGGGCTAGCATTCCCTTTATCATTATCTGTCGTATATCCAATCCTTTGTCCAATTGTGGAACTTAATAAGAATATTTCTCCTGCAAATTTTTAAGACTTTTACTGTAATAGTTCTTTAGAAATGCAATAGTTAAGTTTTAATTTATATGAGGGCTAGTACTACTCCTCGACACGTCCTTTTTTCATTTCTGTTGTAAATATTGATAAGAAAAATACTCCTACAAAATCTTCAGACTCAGTGTTATGCCCTTTAGATATTTGATAAATAATATTTGCTTCATATAGGGGTAAAGTAAATATTAAATATCGCATATCTAATGAATTATGACTGAGAGGAAAATAGGGTGATATAAGTATAGAGTAAACTTCTATTCCTTAGAAAATCTTTTTGATGTTGGGTATATCATATTCGACTAAGGCGAATATAACCATACTTGTTTTATATTATTTTTATATTTCTTCTAAAGGAAAAATATGCAAGTATGATATAATATGAATAATATTTCAGAGGCGCATGCAACACCCTTTTGATACTTAGGTCCTGTTTGTAAAAAGATAACGCATGGACAAAAAAAAAGGAAAACGATATCTTGAAATGAATTAAACTTAAATTATATTTTGAAAAACCAAAACCTTATTTTTCCTCCCATACAAAGGATATAACGTGGTTTTTGTCGTCGGCTGAGGTAACTTAGTCGCCTCCAGGTTCTACTTACGGATCCACGAACCTTAAGTAATAAGACGTTTGATTTACCCTTTCTGGGGGTTAGAATAATATTTTCTTTATTGAATACGTCAAGAATATTTCAAATACAAAATATATAGGCATTACGGGAGAAAAATTTCGATAACTTCAGTTCCGATACCATCGACTTAATATTCTCATTTCTGCTTTCCCTTCTTCAACAAGGCTTATTTTGGTTCTTCGGCTTATATTAGGATCGGTTCGGTTAATCGACATCGTACGTTCGGCTTTGACACTCTTATCTTCTGACTTTGAACTTTCGGCTTCGACACACTCGGCTGTCAAACTGGATCGGGTTTACGGCGGGATCGGTTTCTGGTTCAGATCGGCGTCGTACGTTGGGTTTCGACACTCTGAGCTGTCAATCGGGTTTGGGTATTCGGCAGGTTTCTGTTTCAGGTGGCAGCTTCGGGGATCGAAGATCGTATATTTTACTACAATACGTACAATGGTTTCTTAAAGCTAATGTCTAGCTACTTCTCAAGTACTATCACCATGCAATTCTACGGGTTAATATTCTACTAAGCGAACGAGCAGCACGAGAGAACGAACAGCAGGAAGCCACTCGTGAGAACGTGCAACCGAAGTCACTCGTGTAAAATTTATTTAGCGACTCAACCGAAGTTGAGCGTGCAAAATACGATTATATTCTGCTTTCGCAAAATCGAATCGGCTCTTCTAATTATATAAAATAATATCAGAGGCTTATGTGGCGGATTTTTGTCTTGTTTGAATCGCCCCGAATGTAACCAAACTTTGTTTACTTATACTTAGTCATGTATCAACTAAATGAGAATTTTATTGCTTGTTGGCTATCAAGCAATATCAACTGCACAACTAAAGCGGTTGTTATACATGTGTGTGGGTGTGTATGTAGTATTTACAGTATATATTGGCGCTCAATGTAATTACTTATTACTAATAAAGTATTAAATATATTAGTATGAAAAAGGAAAATAATTAAAAATACATAGATAAAATAGTAAAGAAATAGGAAGAAAGTAGTAATTTCATAAATTAATATATTAAAAAATATGTACGTGAAAATAGTACTATTAATATAATAGTACTATTTCCACGTTACAAGGAGTCCCCCTAATATATGTTAAAGCTTAATATTTAATATTTAAATTAAACGAATTTCTCTTTATTATGTCACATATCATAATAATACTATATTAATTCTCCATAAAGTTTTGTTTATTTAAATTTTATAAATTATAAACGAGTTTCTAACATTTTTCTTTTTCAGATAATTTACCTTAGTAAGTATTTGGACATAATTTAAATATATTAATAAAGCTATAAATACTCTTGTACTTACCACCTTAATAAACAAATTTATAAAAATATAATATACATAAATATACATATATTTAGTATTTAAATAAATAAATAAATATTAAATAAACAACGAAATCTACTTTAAAACAAAATTAAATACGAAACTACTTCATGCATATGTAAACAAGTGCATTCACACTTATTTTCATTTATAAATGCAGACATATGCATTATTTATTTTTTCTCAAAAATATGCATTCCAAAATTATATTGATATTATTAGTTATTTTAATAAATTTGAAAGTTTTTTAACTTCCTATTGCTATTTAATTAATTATTTTGTTTTTAATTTATTCTTAGAATTCAAGTGTAACATGCTATTGTGATATTTGATAGTTTTTTTTCCGAAACTTAATTTTAATTGTTTCTTGATCTGTTTTATTAGAAAAAGTATTAATTAATAATGTGTATTAAAGTGAAAATTTATATGTTATTGTTTTGTCTAAAGGCGTCTAAGTAGTTGTACATATAATTTGGACCTTATATATATATGTATATATATATATATATATATATATATATATATATATATATATATATATATATATATTTAGTAAATTAAAATTTGATGTTATAACTTTATTTATTTTCTTAAATAATTTCATTTATAAAATAAATGACGTTTGGGGTTTGGAAATAAATTTATAAACTGTAAAGTAAAACTATTTACATATGAAATGTCAGATTTTGATACATCGTTACCGATAAAATATTAAATGTACAGATTTTTTTAACTTTTGCATCTTATAATTTTGAATACATGAATCTTAATCGGCATAAAGTTGTTATTAAAAATACACTACTCAAAATTTAAGAAGGCTCTTGCACTTGCAGACATTTTAAATTTAGGATGCTGAATGGAAATAGAGAGTATGAAAAAGGACTTAATGAATATATAAAATTCCAAACCACCTAGATAATCAAAACAACGTCGTTGTGGTATCGTCCTGATATAATATCAAAATTATCATAATTATGGCATTGAAATGAAACGAAAACATTTTTAAAATAAAACGGTTAGGTGGGTCGTCCGAGCAGCACTAAATGAAACCCAAGCGTAGCAGAGGAGTATTTGAGTTTTAAAGACGCACCCCATGTCACCTCTATTAGTATTTCAAAGCCTCTGTTTTTTTTTTTTTTTTTTTTTTTTTTGTTCATTCCAATTCAAAAATGTATATATTTTATAGTAGCTATGGTATAGACTCAGAAATTGATTCTAAGTCGAACGGTATATTTTAAGGTGGAGGTCTGAAGATTCTTTTTGTGTGTTATAAACATTAGCACAAATTTATAATACCACAACCATCTATGGTAGTGTAGTGTATAAAATTAATATCAAATTACAAGTGCAATTAACCCATTTTCGACCACTTCCCCATCCCGTTAAGATACATTGACAAAATTTGGTACGCGGTCTATTTTAGTAATGGTAATCATAAAATCGAATGTTATGTACCTAGCTGTTTTAGTTTCCGAGATATCGGGTATTGCGAAAACCCATCAATGTTCAATTAGGGATATGCTGTTGTACTTATATAAGCACAAACATTATGGGAAAATGAGTTTTGCTTTGTATGGAGACTACCATTCCATCTGTTCCTATGGAAAAATAAAGTGGCCTATTTTATTTTCGAGTATGATAACGTAAAAATTTCAAGAAAAGCGCTCTAGAGATTTAAAACAAACACAGATTCATTTTTATATACTCACTAGCTTATCCCAGTGAATTTCGCTAGCCCTTTTGATGCGATAACTAACATTTACTTTATATGGGAGCTAATACTCCCCTTCGACCTATCTGCATTATTTAAAATAATTTATAAGAAATTTTACGACTTTCAGTATATCACTTTTTCAAACATAATTTATATATATATATTCTATTTTGATATGACTTTTTGCTTTTATAAGAATTTCCTTAAAATTCATAAATAAATTTTACAGTTAATGGAGTATATTAAAAAATAATTATAATAATGTAATTATAAGACGAAAACTTTGAGGCTAAAAGCAAAATAAAAAGGCTAGATTTTGCATTAGAAAGGCTAAACTGGCAACACTGGAGGTATGGTTCATAATAGACCTATAACAAATTCTTATTTTTGGCTCTTTGCTGGAGCTGTCTTAAGCTCCTTGGTTGTGAAGAAAAGAATTCGATTTGTCGTTTTATTAAGCATTATTGATTGTAGTGGAATGTGTAGCAGTTAGACAGAACATTTATAGACAGGAACAACAAGCTTGTACAATACTAAAATAGTTGAATTTGTAATCTATTTTCGACCACTGTTGCGTTTTTGCATCAACTTTAATGATAATGTTTTGTACATATTTATTTTGTTTAGTATCTTGGCTCAATAAATTTAAAAAAATTGGAACTCCGTGGAATTTTTACAAAAAAGGTCTATAAAATAGATCCTTTTTAATGAAGAAATGGCGGATAAGTCTTGGGAGAGTGGTAGCCCCCATAAAAATTATATATATATATATATATATATATATATATATATGTGTATATATGTATATATATATATATATATATATATATGTATTACTTAACTGGTTTTTAAACTATCTCAGAGTTTCACCAATGTGGTTTACTCCTACCCCTGCAGATTGTGGGTCTGCATGCAACAGAAGTCGCCGTATCAAAAGCGTCCGTTAGCGTCTTGGCACAGTCTCAATATCATCGCAACCGTTGATGGTCGGATATTTTTTGCTCTAGCCGCCTTTGTTATCTCGCTAACCTTTGTTGGTGGTGGTTCGCATTGCTCATGGGCCATATAACTGGAGACAATGTAGATAGTTTGTCGCTCTGGCCGCTGCTACAGGGTCCTCATAGCTGAAATCAGAAAGAATGACGATACTGAGTTTCTTGCTTGCTACTATACAAGATCGTATTTTACCTGATCCCGTAGCGTATAGCAGCTTAAATTTGTTCTCATGTAGTCCACAAACCTTATCACCAATGATCCATGGTTCCTAGACTAGTGCTAGCTCCTCTTCTCTTTCTACCATTCGGAGAAGCAACGCAGCAGATGCTGCTTTACAATGGTGAGGATTAACTTGCGTTATCTTCACCATGTTTGTCTTTTGGGATGACATTGACGTCATCTTGGTCGGAGTCCAAGAGGGCGTTCTCGTCAACTACTTCGTCCACTCGCTCAAAGAATTCACCCACAAACTCAGAGTTTGATTGAGTGTCCTCTTGAGCAAGAGAACTAGTAGTCTCTTCAGAAGATATTACTTCTGGAGTTTGATCATCATCGATCTGTCTCTGTCATCCCTCGGTAAACCTGTAAGAAGATCGACTCCAAACCGTAGTAGATTTTCCCACTTTTCTCACGAAGAGATATCAGTGACTCCTTGCTCATAACGGTCACAACCTTCCTGGATGCTATGTCGGATTCGGAAACTCTGGACTCAGGGATATAAGGGTTTCCGACCAGAATGAGTTCCATAATCTCCTCCTGTTTGGATGGTACGTCCGGTACTTCGGCCATGGAACTAGGCCGACGTGGGATCTCTTCAATGGAAACCACGTCCAGTTTAGCACCTTCCCATAGGCCATCCAAAAGAACGATCAGCCCGAAAACTTGTTTGCAACTCCCTTGGTTACAGTAGGCACTGGGGTTGCTGCCGCCCGTGTTGGTTTCGGGCATGCAGTCCCCGAAGCAGGAGGTTTCGCCGGTCTTATGCTGGCGCGGGTCAGAGCAGCTTTTGAAGTGCTTAGTGCGAAACTCAAAGGCACATCGCTGCTTTTGCTTCCAGAATTGGAAGCCAGTTTTGTGCATTTGGTGGACTTGCCACCTCCTGCTGTTTTCTTTCCGTCTTGCTCATAATTATTAATATGTTCATTGTTTATATTTTTATCATCCATTCAATTTTTATTCCCACAAGTGTGCTCGTAATGAGTTGAACCATCCATGCATTCATGGCGTACATGGGCTGGGCTACTCAACATTTACAACCGACCCGTGCCCTGGCGTCAGACGGGAGTTATTAGCGACTAGTCTTCTTTAACCACTAACTAGCCACCTTAACCTTATAAGTGGTGACAGTTTTGGTTCGCGGGCAGTGACTAGACACAGCCTGAGCTCATGTCATTACTTATGTGTGACAGTATAATATGTCAAACCTCAATAATGACAAAGCTCCGCCACCACTCCACACGAGATCGTTTGCCTATGTATGATGTTTTTTGTTTTAATACCGCAATTGAAAAAGCAAACAAATAATATTTTTAATTGAATTTTATGTAAAATAAATTAGAGTTCAATTAACAGTGAAGATCCAAAATCAGTGCATTGCGAAAATCACTGATTGATGTTTTTATTTAAATTCTGCAAACATTATACAGTCTATATGTACAGTGAAAAATCTACAGCTATTAGGTACCCCGATGCCGATTGCGACGTTTCTGTAGGATTGGTTGGGTCTGGCCTACCATCAGTCTGGCGAACGCTCCCAAGGAGGAGTCTTATAGACCAATAATAATTTTGTTCACACTTTAAATGAATTTATTAAAACACATGTTCTCAATTTCTGTTCATTACTATTAAGTTTATAACACGGAACACATACTTAACGACTCACACAAAAAAATGTTTTTGTTACCCCTCTGAAAATAAACAACGATATGTTTTATAATGGTTCCCAAAATATCTTGGTTCTGCTGATGACCGTTCATGTTTCCAAAAAAGGTATTTTTTTAGTTTTGGAAAATTTTTGTACTTCTGCCAAAGAACATATACAAAATTTATTATAATTTAAAAGGTATTTGGAAACGGCTTCAATATTTATATATTCCATAAAATATCATATTTTTCCAGGTTTATTCATACACAGAAAAAAGTTTGTGCATAAATATAACAATTTACTTTCATTGATTTTAGTTCACAATATTTAAGAATAATGTCTTAAATATTAACACTTTTTTACATTTTTTGAAATGAATCAAAAGTCAAGAAGACTTAAATAAATTGTTTAAATTTTCATTTATATTTTCAAATTTCTAATTCTTACAGATTATAATTGGAAAATTGCTATTTAAAGGGATTTATTATTAATATTTTCATGCATAAGTATTTTGATTTAGAATTTTAACCAAATCTAATAAAACTAAATTAAAATTGTAGCAGCATTATTGCAAAATTCGAAAATTATCATTAAATACAATTTAATAATATCTATGAATAAAATTTTATTTTTCTGAAAAAAGTTTGGGAAAAAATGACATGTTCGATTTATGAAAAAAATTTTCAAACATATGAATTTCTTTCCTCTGTGTAATAGTTTTAATGAAAATTAAAATTTTTAAATTTTGCTTGCTTGAGAATATAATTTGCTGCTGTATGATTAATTTTGATTTCAATATTACTGCAATTTCGCAGTTTATCAGATAGTCAATCTCATATAAAATTTTACATAAACATAGTCAATATGGGTAACGAAATTTTTCTTTTCGTTTAAATAAAAATATTTACGAAAATTACAAAAATACCAATTACAAAAAAATTTATTTGCAATTAGTTTGACTAATTACTAATAGAATAGAAATGAGTTACTAACTCACAAATATAATATTGACTCAGCGCTTATACGGCAAAATTTGAATATTTCAATATTTTTTATTGACTAAGAGGTACATATAAACGCAATAAATGATAAAAATATTCACTGTGTCTAAGGCTTTTATGATTAACACATTATCTAACATCTAGCTATACTACAAGGATGAAAAAAAACTAATAAAATCCTCTTGTGGTCCTTATAATACTCATTTAAATAAAAATATTATTGTTTATCATATTAAATATAGAGGAGAAAAGTTTTGGAGTATAATTTTTACATATATATATATACTTGACATTTGTGCTAAAAGTTTTAGCTTGCTTCACCACAAACAGGAAGGAGGTATGAGTTAATTAGAGTTTATGAGTCCAACAGTCATTTACTACTGCGTAGATTTGAATAAGTGGATGTCTTCCAACATCCAAAAGGAGATTCATATCACAATAACTTTCGATGGTCATGATGAGGGTCATTTAGTACCAATAGCTAAAATAAGTCGTTATGTATATGGATTTTCCAATACAATTGATTATATTAAATGCTGGATTTTCGATCTGTAAAACGTTTTTCTAATTTCACTTTTTTAAGAAATTTTGCCAATAAAAATATTTTCTTTGAAATTTACTAATTTTTTTAATTTGTCTATGTTGTGCCTGGCATGACATACGGTAACGGCCCATTCTGCCCAACATAAAAACCGAAACAAAAGTGGGTAAATTTTTTTAGGTCCCATAGATATACATTTAGTAACTTTCACCAAAAAACATTCCCGGTCAATTTGGGTAAAGTATATATTTTGCGGGAGTGGGGTCTTTTATATATAAAATATATATATTGGATAATATATATATATATATATATATATATATATGTATATATATATATATATTGGCTAATATATATATATATATATATATATATATATATATTATTCAATATCTCTGGAAATAGTGGACCGACATTTCATTTACTATTGTTTTGTAATCTCTAGTTTGCAATCTAGAACCTCTATGCGACACATTGTATAGAAATTGTGCAATACTAAATAATTAAAACGGTCATCAGTGGAATCCAAATATTTTAGGAAACACTACAAAATATATGTTTATATATTAATATATAAACATATGCTGTTTTGTCCAATCTCTTTTTAAGAGTAATTAATAAATATTTACGTTTATCAACATGGCTTCTCGATTTAATAGCATTACTTATAATAACACCCTGCAACAGTCATTTTTACACACGAAATAATAGATGTATGCATGAAATTAAAGATCATACATATCGAAACTGCATATATATTCAATTTATATGTTTATAAATTATAATCAATTTGTTCATGTGTGAAAAAATTTTGAATATTGTTGCACGATGTAATCCTTTAAACTAACCGACTTATAGTATTAGTCTTAACTATTCAACATGCACTTATTTACTTACTTCTGAACAAAGTATTTTCTTTAAATAACTTTATACCTTTTGTGCATAAATCTTTTTTTATTTGGTTTTAACTTTGAATATAAATATTGATCTTTTATTGGTAAAAAAAAAACACAACATAAACTTAATCCAGAAATGCACTTATTTTTAATATTTGTTTATATAATATATAATATTTGCACTCTGTTGTTAAACACATGCAAATTTATATATAAGAGACCAGTAAACATAACGTCAAACGTTTGGAAAAATATGTCTTTTACATTTGCTGATAAATGTCATCACAAAACTTTTTTTAATCTTTATTAAAATGAAATAAATTTGTGTGTTTATGGTATTTTCCCAAATCCTTCTGAAAAGTTAAACAATTTAAAAATAATTTATTTTACAATCAGTATTTATACATGATCAATCCTATGTGTTTGCTGGGTATATTTATGCATTTACAAATTTGTCTGAGTAAATCCATTTACATATTTCTAAGTATTTTGCATTTACAACAACCAACAAATTCTAGAAAGGAAATGTGTAGATGTATATTGTAGATGTCGATGTATTCATGAATATTTATGAAATTTGCATTCAGCAACAGGTAAAATAAATATGTATAAAAACATATTGATTTCGTAAAAATATTTAGGTGTTATTGGTAAAAAAGACACAACAAAACACAACCATCTACATGTATTTGTATATTAATATTTATATTACTTATGTCAAGTTTAAACACCGAAGAAGTTAAATCAAACTTTTTTTAATAATGTTGGAATACTATAATTTTTAAAAGAACTTTAGTTCATAGACAATTATCAAGGATATAAAATTGATTTGTATTGAAGTGATTTATGACAAACTTTGAAAATTTTTGAAATTTGATGCTTAGAATGAACTTGAAATTTAAGTTTGTTAGTCTTATTATAAATTATTATTAGAAATATTTTCTTTTAAATTTAATCACAGATTTAACTATATATGTAAGGGTTTGATATTGATTCACTTTCATATTCAGTTCATGATCAATAAATGAAAAAATGAAAAATTTAATACCTAATATAGATAAATTTAAAAACCATAATTTTATTCCTTATGAGAATGTTTGATTTGTTGGGCAGTGATAGGTTGTCCGTCAGTCCTTCTGCCTGTTAAAATCAGCTTTCTGATAACTGATTGAAAATTATCAAAATGTATCCACGAATACCTAAATTTAGAGTAAACAAATTGAGAAAGTGATTCTGAATCCGATCTTTTTTGTGATTTGCAGCGTAAATCTATGGTCGCTTGCATTATAAATAGACTGAAAAATTCTACAAAAAATTTGTTCATAGCTATGTGAACTATGCGTCTAATGAGGACCAGTGAATATTTAGGAAGCTAAGGGAAGTATTGAAACTCTAATCTGATGATCGTTTGTTACTTGTAAACTGATACTTTTCGGTACAGTGTAGTTTTTTAAAAGGTGTTTTCAACTTGTTCTTGTGTTCAACTCGCTCAAAATTTTTTTAGCAATTGCGTGACATATTGTAATGTTTAGTGATTTTATATAATGGAAGTCTATTTGATGGATCAGTGGTAATTGTTGGATTCATATGCATTTGAAATAAGTTTTTTTCACTTATCCCAAAATCGTGTAATGTGAAACCATTTCTATACAAATTTGGTAACATTAAAAATATTTATTATGTATGAAGCGCTTATTTTATATAAAAAAATAAGTTTTGTGTAGTTTTATGCAAATAAGGCGAAGGAGGCATAATTTCTATTTAAGTTATTAAAAAATACACTTTTAACTATGAATTGAGTAAAAATGTATTTAATTTTTCACGATTCAATTAAAATGTTTGTTTTGGGTAATGTGGGCATTAATCCATATTAGCCGCATGTACTAATCATCATTACCCGCATATATATATATATATATATATATATATATATTATATAATTTTTAAGTAGGAATACATTTATGCAACAGATTTACAAATTTATGAATTAAAAATTTTTTGATTTTCAACCTATATTGCGACGACACTCTGAAATCAAAAAATGTGGAAAATTCCGAAGTTCCTATATTTTTTGATTTTTTAAATTAGTCTTATGTCGTTTTGTCCACAGGCATATAACTCCTATAAAACATGCATAAACATTACGCCAATTTTCGGATAACTTTTACACAATTTTTGAAATTTTTCATTCATAACACAGGTGTACACTGATGCCTCCATAACTGTTGCGCGTATTAAAAAATTATGTGAGTATAACTTGAAAGCAATTTCAGTTAAATTTTTTTGATATTTTATTGAACCAAATCAGACAAGGCTTTTTCGATATAGGCTTCAATAACCTCCTAAATTTTACAAATAGCTATTTATCCCGAGCAAGAGAAATTTAAAAAAAGTGATTTATATGTTTAGTCCTTCAAAACAAAATGTATCAGAATTGCCTGGCTGTTGTTAAACTAGGTAATTATCTCTTTAAAATTTTAACAGTATATTTTTGATCAAATATTTTATACCCACCATCCAAAAAGATGGAGGATATATTGAGTTTATCATTATGTTCATAATATTCGTCTTAGACTTCATAAAGTATATACATTACTTTTCCTCGTGAAAATCTAAGACGAAATCTGGCGATGTCCGTTCACCTTTGCGCCTGGTGAAAGCATGAAAGAGCTAAGACGGATCACCTTGAGAGATGAAATTTAGCTAAAATATTTTTCTTATAAAACGTTTGTTTGGTATTGAAAATGTGCAAAATCGGTTCATAAATAACAAAATTATGAGCAAAAAACCAAAAAACATCGGTGTCCATCGTCACTCCAGTTCTAAGAATTTTTGGGGTCTAGAAGCCATAAAAACCAAGCAAATGAATACCATAAAACAACATTTTACACAAGTTGTTTTAGGAAAAAAGATAAAAAAATAAACTCTTATACTTTTCTATAGAAGCAGGGCAAAAGGTACCCCCCATACGAAGCAAATATTATTTATCGCATATCTAAAGAATTACTACAGCGTTTTAAGATTTTGTGGAATTAATTGTGATGAATATGGGAAGAGTAGATCCATAAATAGTCGTAGTGCTCATACGGAGTAAATATTTATAATCGCTTATCCAAGGAACTATTACAACGAAAGTCTTAACATTTTAACCAAAATAATTTTTTTCTTGAGAGCTGTAGCCCCTTCAAAGTTAATATTGAAAATTGCATATTTAAAGAACTATTCTAGTGAAAGTTTTAAGATTTTGTGGAAATAATTTTCATATAAAATTTCACAACTGACATGAACTTAAATTATGGTCCGATGCGCTTTTTGTCATTTTAAATAAATATAAAATTGTTAACTTATGCGTTATCGAAAAAATAATGATACGTATGTAAATGAGATTGTTCATGTATAAAAGGAACAAATAGTAAATGTTAAATTTTGGTTCACTTTTAAATAATTTGCGATTTTATCTCTTAAACTTATATTATATTCTGGACACGTACTTATCTATGTGTAATATACATGCTGAATATAAAAGCTTTACACTATATTTACAAATATAAGGTCGCCAAATGGCTTAGTTATAGGTAAAAAGAAATATTAACATCTCTAGAATTAAAATGACCTTAATTAGATTTTGACATTGTATAACGATTTTTACTACAGCGACAGAAGGCCAAAGATAGCTAAAAAATTGTTAGTACTTTAGATCAATACTATAAAGCAATTTTGGTTACTTCAAGCTATATAACACAGGATAAATTTTCATAATATCCTTACACCCCATCGTTTTTAAATTATCTAACCTTACTGAAACAATACTTTGGTTTAAAGTTTGTTGGTTTTTTTTTTTAATAGTAGGCTTTAATACATATCGAGTCTTCTGTTGTTATGGCAAACACAAAAAAAAACTTGGGCCATCATGTTAGGTATAATTTCCTTACCCCAAATTCTATAGTTTATAATTTATTACTAAAAATTTTTTCAGTATTTGGGGTTAATTTTTGTTCATTCATTACTGTAGAAATGTATGTACTTCTTTAGGATAAATTATTCTTATTTGATTCCTATTGATCTCAAGATTATGTTTATTGGTTTATTCACAAATATATTTGCAACTCCTAATTTCCAAGCAATAGTGGTTAATAACTGTATGAGATTCCATTTGAGTTCCATTGTTTTAGTCAATTAAGCGATTTTGAAATTAGGTTGGACGTAGTTATTCGCATTTATTGGTCGATTTTGTTATAAATTTGAAATATATATTTCTTTGTTCACTACAAATGCATAAGAATTATATTTTTATAAATAAATTTCCAAAAAAATTGGTCTCATTTTTTTTATTTCTTTAATATTTTAGAAGGTATAATCTCGATCTTTATAAGATTTGAAGTACATATTTATTTGACTTCTAGTTATCATATAGTGAAATAATTATGCATGTATATATATGAATTATAACCTTTCGAAAATGACAAAAAAAGTTCGGACCATGCTCTAGGACGGATAGGCTAAGCGAGAAAGCAGGCCCCATACAAACTAAATATTTATAATCGCATATCTAAGGCGCTCTTTTCTGATTAAGTTCTATAACTGAGATGAAAAAAATAGGTAGAGTGGTAGCCCCATATGCATATCTAAATAACTGTTACATCGAAGGTCTTAAAATTATGTAGGAATATTTTAAATCAAGGCTGGCTGGACGGTTGGCTGGCTGTCTATGTAAACCTTGTGCAAAAAGTACGGGTCACAATTTTAAAAATAATTCATTGAAATTTGGCGTGTGGGACTTTTATGATATAAGAACGAAGCCTATTGCAATTTGTTGTGATCAGTCCATTATTTCACCTAGCCCCCATAGAAAAGTTCTGTACAAGTGTTAATCTTTGTACTATATCCCATATAAACCCCTCTTCCAAAAATAACTTTAACGTGCGTACGAATATTAGTATCAAGTTAATATTCGACACAAATAAGTTTTATATAAGTGGAAATAACATTGCTAAATTTTATGAGAATAATCTGCCATAGCTCCCATATAAATCCACTTTCAGGAATCGCCCTAAAGTGCATAAAATCATCTAGATGTTAGTAAAAACGCATTATTCTGTATTTGTATCTTTCATTTTACATGTAGAAAAATTGATCACAGGTGTAATATAAGTCCCCTTCCCGAATTTTTATGCTTGTACACAACGGTGTAATGTAACATACAGTCGGTCTTGAACGACTATATCTTTACTTTTCGTGATTGAAAAAAAATGTTATTTTCAAATATTTTATTTGAATTTTATAACTTGAGTGTTTGTAGGAACCACATTTAACCATTTCAGATCTTGAATTTTTATTTTTTTACTCCACGTGGTGTTGTTAGCATAATTAGAAAAAATATTTGAGATTTAAGGTCGGTTTCTTAAAAGTAAACGTAAAAATAGTATTCCCCATATGTATGTAATGTTTCTCTAAGTGTCCGTTCTAAATATATACATATGTATATATACTTAAATTAATTCTCTAAAGGTTATCATAAAGCGTTTACATTGATGGGACGTTTAAACAAAGATGTCCATATTATCCTATCTGAGCGCTTTTCAATCTAGGACGAGATAGTAATAAAAATATTAAGGACTATGCTCGTTATATAATAAACATATGTAAAAAAAACTGAGGAAATCTTTAGAAACTACGAGAGGAGCCAAAACAGTTGGAAATGGTTAAAATTTACTTAAAATTATTTTATTTCTATATTTTTTGACAAGTTTTTCTTTTTTCTTTATAGTTTGTTAAGAACTCTTGATTTTTGTCAAAATAATTTGAACTAGTTAGGAAACTAATAAAATATATGGACACAATATTAAGTAACATTTTTTTACAATAAACCCAAACAAAATATATCTTCGTTAAAATAGGAAATAACTTAGATGGGATCCCCATTGTACGCAAACTCTTTAAAAATCGCGATTTTTATTATAAAGAAAATTTTTAAAATTGTACTAGGAAACTATAAAATATGTAACACCAATATCAAACTTTGAAAATGTCATAAATTTTATATGAGTAACTTTGATATTACGCATACTTTTTTACCAGAATTATACATAAACTTTTAGTTTGCAAAAATTTTTATACGTTCAACACAAAACCGTTATAACTTTCGCGCCGCTAGCACGAAATGGTTAACGTGAACTAATTCTACATTTCTAGTCTCAT
Source organism: Protocalliphora azurea (assembly GCA_932274085.1). Classification (NCBI taxonomy): domain Eukaryota; kingdom Metazoa; phylum Arthropoda; class Insecta; order Diptera; family Calliphoridae; genus Protocalliphora; species Protocalliphora azurea. The sequence continues at coordinate 118,725,469 of OW026519.1, read as the reverse complement.
TATATTATATATATATATATATATATATATATATATATATATATATATATATATTTATATTTATATTTATATTTATATTTATATTTATATTTATATTTAATAAAATATAATAATAATTTTTTTAAGGCCTGAAATCAAAAAATTTTAATAATGGCCCAAATAAGGATGATGATTTAAGAAAAACACGTAATGAAATTATACTTTATTTATTTACAAAAAAGTAAATAGTTACAAAAAAGGTTACTTTTGCTTCATAGTGTATGCACGATTTCATTAATTAGACGAAATTAATTGAATCCTTCTAGTTTTAACAATGAACATTAAATATTTTTTTTACCAATTTTAAATATTTTTCACCAATATTAAATATATATCAACTCTTTGACTGTAACAAAATCAATATTTTTATTTGACAGATGACAAAATTTTGTATTTTGTTAACGTCGTGTATACAAGGACAATTTTTATTAACACAAACGTCAAATTTTTGTCTGAACTGCTGATAATTTTTTATCTCCATCAATTATAGGGGAAAACTTTGTTTAAATAAACTATGTAAGAAGTACCAGCAACAATTAAAATAGCGTTTTATGCCAAAGAACAATGAAAAGTTGTCAGAGCTCGAGCGTTAACAATTTGATCTAAACGCTGCATTTATACTGACAAATTAATTCTATATTAGACAAGTTTTACCCTCATAAAAATTGGACCTTTGTCTTGATAAAAGTTTGTCTAGTACAGGCTTGTAAGTTAGTTTGAATTGCTTTCACACTTTTTGTGTTATTGTTTAATTTTCTAGAAATTGTAATTTCATGCAATATTTAGATTATTTTGTAACATATAAAAGATAATTAAATTTCTCTATAACTTTCATGACATTAATGAAAATGTAATTATTTTCATTTTAATGACTCAATTACTATACATAATTTCGGTAAACATAACATACATATGCTCACATGTTGATTTTCGTTTATCTTAAATCCAATTGCTCCATGATGATATTTAAAAAATGTCAAGTTTTATTTGACCATGTTACCAAATATGTAAATGATAAATGCGATTTAAATGTATTGTATTTATAAATATCGCTCACCTATGTATAGTACTTAAAGTTCATTAATTGTTTGAAAGTGCTACATGTTCCTAATAATCATAAAAGAGTAGATTTCTCTGACATATTAATATATAAATATATATATATATATATATATATATATATAATTATTGTGGACTTGTGTATCTAATGTACTTTAAACAGAAATTGTCTAAAGTTATTTATTTAGGCTTCTGTATTCGAATACATACTCAGAACTATACACATGTATTATTTTTGGAAATATTAAATATTATATTTAATAATTATTTTTCTTTTATTTTGGTATTTCACATCTTTTTGACACAAGTGGTACTTCAGCTGATCATAAAGTACCTATTGATTGTCAAAGTGTACTTTGGGTGTTTTATTGTTTCTTTAAAAATCACCGAGTTTATTCAAGTGCTTGACTACAGTTATTTATATAAGAAATTTTGGAAAATAAAGTAATACGATACATAAATAGCTATGAAAGTCTTTTATTAAACAAAAATGGTAATTTAAAAAATATTCATGTATTTTTTTTGTTGTTTAAAATTTACAATTATGTAAGTAATTAATTGTTTATATCTGGCATTTCTTGAGTAAATATAGTTATTTAATATGTTTGTCATAGTAGGCAAATGTAAATGGGATTAAAAGGGGAATATATGAAAAATGAATTTAAAAGAAGAGAATGCTATATTCGGCTATGACCTTCCATGGCAGACACAATATTTTCATCACTTTTATTTAGAATTAATTTTCGGAAAATAATGCTTTACTTTTATTTTTTGACGTCCAGAATAGTTTAGTGGTAAACTTTTTTCTAATAAAGATTTTGACTTGTATATATGTATGTTGATATTATAAAAAAATTATTCAGCCGATCAGGTATAAAAAGTTAAAATTGCAAAAGAATGAAAGCAAAAAAAAATTTAAAGGTTGATTAAAGATAATTTGGGTAAAAAAATTATTTTATTTTGCGTATAAACACACTAATTATGTTAGAAAAAAATTAAAAGGTCTATTTTTTATTTAGTAAAAATTAAAATTCTATTTTGTAAGAAAACTAAATAGTAGTACCAGAATCAAATGAACGAAAATCTGTAATAATTATACCACCAATTAAAAATCGTTTTTTTTTTTGTATTGAAATCAAAAATTTAATTTTATAAGAAATCTATAAGCGCTAGAGAGAAACGAAAGCCTAGTTTCGTTTTTTAATCTTTTGCATATTTCACATGTATTTTACCAAAAATTAATTAAAAAATTAGTTTTCTTAACAAATATGTGATTTTTTACTGATTTTTTTGTAGTTTGAATAACTGATTTGTACAAATTATTATTTTAGTTTTTTTTTAATACCTCATACATAATTGTAAAGAATATGTCTTTTTAGTTTTCTTTTTAAGTTCAAAAACTATTAGAATTTAAAGTTAGAAAATGAATATTATGCATACTTGAATAATAAAAACATAAATTTCTTTATATTTTTACGCATATTCCATCAAATTTTTGCATATTTCTCTGCAAAATCGATTTAAAGGATGAAAAACTGAAGTTTTATATTGCACTCAAAGGGAAACTCGATTTGCGGCTTAAATAATAGGCTGTGAATTGATCAATTATATCTGTTTGTCTTTGATTACCACAAATTTATATTCAACCAATTACTTAACGAAGCGATTAGGGAAACAACTTGATGATATCAAAAGAATCAAAAAAAAAAAAAGAATATCATTAAGATAACTTTGTTATTACATACAAAGTATAATTTTCTAACTATAAAGAATTCTCCTCTGTATAATTTACTATTATATAGATCGTTCCAACCCATTAAATAAATAATAAAAAATTTTCAAAAGAAAAAATCGGGTGACATTTGGATCAAAAGATAAAAATTTTAATCTTTTAAGCCAAGGAGATAACCTAATCGATAAGCGGGACGCTGTGGTCCCGCTCTCGTTGTGTCAATATCGCTGAAACTCGAAACTTAAAATCGCATTCACTTCTACTATCACTGTATAAAATTTCATTGAAATCGGACCAGCCATTCGGAAATTCCAGATTTAGTTCCATTTCATTTTTTGAATGGTAAACTGTGCTACGGTGCTCTTAAAAATGATGCAAGATTATATTTAAAAACTTTTCTAAATACTAATCTTTAAGAAAATGCCAAAAATTATTAATAATAATAATTAATAATATGTATCTAAAACTCCAAAAATTGTCAAAACCATTTCATACTTATTAACATTATTTGTATTTATTTCTACATGTTAGCAGCAAACTTTTAATATATACACCCCATATTCTTCTCTATCGATGTGTTTAGCATGAAACACATCGAACTACTAGTTTAAAATTTTAAAATAGTTTATCAACATATGTTGCTATCATTGTGACCATTTCAGTATTTATGGAGCCAAATTTAACATTTCTTATTTAGAATTGTCGAAAATTTTTTATTTAGCATTTTCTAATAATTCATTAAAGCATTTTCTAGCATTTCAAATATTATAACTTATTTTCTACATTAGAGTCGTTTGTAATCCTATAACGAATTGCTTAAATATAGACATTAATGAATATAACTCTGAAGATCTGCACCAGCAAATAGTAAATAAATTAAAAAAGTGACGCAATACCACGCCAGGAGACGAGAAATTCAAATTTTAAAAAATTCCAAAAAAACTAAATGTCCTAAAAAATAAGGCGAGAAAAAAGTTAAAATTTTTCTTAAATTTAAAAATTTATTTATTTCGTTCTCATTGGTTTTTTATATTTTTAAGAAATTTATAAATAAAACATAGGACAGTTCATAAGAAAAATTACTTAATGTTTTGAAGTGATTTTTTGAAATTTTTGAACTATAATTCATTTTTGATTAAGAATTTGTAAGTTTTTGGGTAATTTTTCGCTTTTATAAGAATTTGCTAAAATAAATAAATAGTTTCTATGGTTAATGAAGCAAATAAAAAAATAATTATAATAATCGATTTAGTAATTTCTTCAAATTAGTTATTAGTATTTTAGTACATTAGTGGATAATGTTTGTTAAGTATAAAAAATATAGATTTTTTTGCGTATAAATACACAGAAAAGCTTAAATGAATGATAGTGTAAAAATAAAATTTGTAGTAAATAATATGAAATTATTTTCTTCGTAGTTGAAATAGTAACATTTTAGCCTTTTTAAGGCAATTTTAAGAATCAAAAGAGGCTAGAAGCTAAAGCGAAAATTTGAGGCTAAAAGCAAAATAAAAATAAGGCCAGAATTTGGAAGATTTAGCTTTTGGAAGATTTAAAGTAAAAAATTATGGGATTGAATTATAATTCATGATAAATATAAAATTAAAATTTATTTGGTATTGCAGGTATATTTGTGTCATAAATACATTCAAGATTAAAGAGATTAACAGAAGATCTAAAATATTGATCGGCACAAGGGGAAGTACATACAAATTTTAATGTATTGGTGGGTTGGTTGAAAATTTAAATTTTTTACTCTCTTAATTGTGTAATTTATTTGTTTATGTTAAATTTGTAAAATTTTTGTCGACGTTTGTGTTGTATAGTTATGTTAAACTTTTTTATTAAATTTCTAAAAACATACGTTTTATCAAATTTACCTTAATTTTTAATCAGATTCAAAGCTATAGGATTACCACAGTTTTCAAAATTGAAATGAATTAATTTTACATATTTCCTATTTTTATCCAGATCTAAAACGAAGTGCAAAATTTTTTCAAATTTAAAATGGAATTACCCAACTGCGAACATAAAAATTGCCAAACTAATAGTATATGACCTATAGGTAAATCAGCAAATTTGTTAAAAGTTAAAAAGTAAGGAAACAATAGTTTTCTTAGAATAAAGATTATTTAAAATTTTTTAAGGGAACAAAAACTATTAAAAAGGTTGTGGGGGAGAGAAAAAAATTACAGTTTATAAACTGAGTATTTAACAATGTTGCTAGTTTTATTTTTGCTTTAAAATCCAGTATGATCATATGGTTGCATAAAGCAAACAAAACAAAAACTAAACAATGAAAGGAACTGTTCCAAAAATATGTTTGCTTTCAAATTTTATTAAAAGTAAATATATTTATAACAAAAGAAAAAATTAAGTACGTTAAAGTTCATAGATTTTTATGTAGACAAAAAATGTTTCAGATATACCCCTCTAAAATTAAGTATTGATATGTTATAAACTAATCCCCAAAATATTTCGCTTCAATTATTTCATTCAGCTCATGCGAATGAAATTTTTAAAATACCTTCAAAAATATGGTTTTCGATAAGCAGTATACACAATTTTTGACTATTTGTCAAAACATTACAATATGTAATAGACATATATCGAGTAATACGTAGTAAGAAAACTAGTGATTAATTTCAAAGACTTTCTTTTATTCGGTTATTACCGCGGTTTTAAAAGATTTTATTATACTTTTCATGAATTCATTGTTATTTAATATGGTAAATAAAAGAGTTAATTATTTCTAATTTTCCATAATATCGTTAAAGGCCTCTCCAATGGTACCCTAACATCCAATATATTTTGAAAATTATCCAAAATATATACAATTACATGTTTATATAATGAAAATATGAAAAAAATTAATAAAACCTTGATATTTCGCGAACGAAAAGAAAGAAACGTAAGAATTAATGTTAAAATGTATCTATAATATTTTGAGGTTAATTTTCTTATAACGAAAATTTTGATAATGCTATTGAGAGAAATCCGGATTTTTAGAGATGTTTTAAAAATGGTTCAGCTCATGCAAATGAAAACATTCCGACGTAAAAATTTGAAAAAAGTCTTCATTTCTAGAGGGGTACACTTGTAACTTTTTTCGTAAGGCACTTTAAAGTACATTTATATCTATTGTAATTGAAAAATTTTATACTACAATTTTCTTCATTAGCCTTTTTGAGGCTAAATTTAGGCGTTTTATTTTAGATTCTTTCTAGCCTTTCTAGGCTGCAGTTACTTTTTTAACAAATTTCTCCTCCTTTAAACATTGTTGGGTCTTAATTTTTCATAATTGCGGTTATATGATCTACGGGATTATATACCAAACAGGCTGCAACTTTCTGAACGAAATTTTTCTTTGCCTCAGCGAAGGTAAAGTAATGAGAGAATATTCTTAGAAATAAATACATATAAAAGAGTTAATAAAGAATCAATTGTGTATTTAAACATTGACTAATGTAGAAAAAAAGATATATTACGTTCATCGCACTTCCAGAAAGGAGACCATAAAACTCCGGTATATGATAAATTTTTAAAAACTTACCATAAGAAATCAAACACCACATATCATTAGTATTAATTTTTTTCTTGAATCGCACTAGGACTTTCTTTCCAAAAATGCGTCGTCAATGATCGGTCAGAATTGAGAGCAACTCATCCAATGCAAAGCAGTTATTGAAAAAAGAATTCAAGAAAAATTAAACCCAGTTATGTTAGCTGAATGTTGCGAACAGAAAAATAAAAACAAAATTAAAAGTATAAGTTTTTAAGCCTAATATAGTCAAAATTTTTAAGCCTAATATAGGCAAAATTTATGCGCAAAAATTGTGGAAAAAATAAAAGCAAAAAGTCGATATCTCATGAAACTTTATACACTATATATAGCACGAGGAATATGAATTACATAAAATTCTTATACAAAAATTAAAAAAAAAAGTTTATCTTTATGATATTGCTAATGTATTACTAAAAATTTATTTCTGAAGTTAAATAGTATTACTTCATTTTTCAATAGAAAAAGTGAACAGCCTAGGTAAAAATTAGTTCAGGTTTACGCAAGTTCACTGCATTTAAAAGACGGGTCTTTAAGCTTTAAAACAAGACCTTGGGATAGGACCATGGGACGCTTAAAGTTTTTCCCACAAAATGCAATATTATACATAATATTGTCATCATATTTACAAATTTGTTTCTTACCAGCTTAAATATCGATTGGTGTAACAGATTTTACTAGAAACGTTCTCTAATCCATACTATATCAATGTTAACTAAAATTGACCGCCTAATCTTGCTCGTGTACATTCTAAAACAGTTGAAGTTAGAAAACTTACAGCAGTATTAAACATAAATAAATAAATAATTTATATTTAAAGCACAAACTAGCTAATACAGAATTTAGCCCTCAAAGCCTTTCTTAAGAAAATCACTCTACATTAGCTGAAAATTACATTAATTTTTGTTTATGTGAACAACGCTTCCGAGTTTGTCTCTCTCAGTGTTATGAGTAGTTAGAATAAGTTATTCGTTAACTTTTATTAACTGTTATTCAATTATTATTTTTGGTGCCTAGTACGTTTTTAATGATAAATAAGTTTTTTATAAAAAAAAAAAAAAAAAAAAATCATAGTTTATCTTATGTGAATATAATTCTATATAAATGAAATACTTTTATTTAATTTTTGTTGGTTGTAATTATAACATTATTATTATTATTATTTTTTTTTTTTTTTTAATTTTTTTGAAATTTTGTAAAATTTAATTTTTATCTAGACGCTAACAATTTTGAATGATTAGCCTCTGAGTGATTTTCGGAAGTGGGCCTTATTTGGGAGTGGTCTTCATGAAATATGATAGATATATATATAAAATTTATTTGTGCCAAATTTCATTATTTTTTTATATTTAAGATATTTATAAGCTTAAAACTCTATTTTATGTTTGTATAGGTGCCAGATGAAATAATACATCGATCATAACCAATTTCAACAGATATTTTTATGCGAAAATATTTGCTCGCGCTTTGTACTTTATTTTACATGGACCATGCTGCCCATATAAAATTACTTAATAAAACAAAATGATTATTATATTCATTATCATTTACATGTTAGAGTAAAAGGCATTTCGAAAATGTGTATTTATTATACAAATAAATACAATTTAATGTAAATAAAACTTGTAAAATTTATACTAAAAAATATTAAGCTTTGGCATAAAATTTCGGCCCCCTGTTGGGTGAAGTCTAAAGTATTTTAAATTTTGAAAATGTCTGCATTAGATCAAAAGTTACGATTTTTGTAATGGAAAAGTTAAAATGAGCCACTGTGGGTCGTTGCGTTTGTAAAGAGTCCTACATGTAATTTTTTGATGAATGAATTTTTAAATGAATGAGTTATACATTCACCAACCGAAGCATTTTTCTATTACCTCAACGGGTTTTGAAGTTACAAAAATTCTTTTGTGTAGATTTTCTTCTGAAAAGACCTTTGTTAAGAACATAAAACAAAAATGTTAAAAAGACAATGTAAAATTTCCTGTACAAAAAATCCTATGTGAAAATTATGTTTAATTTTTTTGCCATTTGTGGACGCCAAAAAATATCGATTTTTTTAAGTGTGAAAGTAGTAAATACCCTAGTAAATATATAGTCGGTCAAGTACGACGACATGGTACCTTCCACCATTGTGTATGTGCGTCAAAATTCGGGGAGAGGTCTTATATTAGATCTGTGTCCAGTTGGTACCGGTACTTGTATGCAGTGTAAAATATATTGTACGAATACAGAATATTACATTGATAATAATATTTATATGAATTATGCATCTTATTATGGTGATTCCTGAAAGTGGACTTAAATGGGAGCCATTATAAATTGTAGACCAATTCTCATAAAATTTGGTACTGTTAGTTCTACTACTACTAAAACCTATTTGTGTCGAATATTAATTTGATACTAACATTTGTATAGATCTATGCACGTTAAAGTTATTTTCGGAAGAGGGGTTTATATGGTAGCTTCGATCAATTATGGTCCGATCTTCATTAAATTCGGCATAAAGATTGATACTTATAAAGAATTTCTTTGCACCGAATTTCATCAAAATGTTAATATATTTAAGGCATATATGATCGTTAAACCCCTATACAGGAAGGACATTTGTATAATAATAATGCGTGCAAAATTTCAAGATATTTTTAAAATTGCGACCTGTACTTTGTTCACAATGTTTACATCGACAGTCAACCAGCCAACCAGATGGAAGGACATCGTTAAATCGGCTCAGAAAGTGATTCTAAGTCTGTTGGTATGCATCCGAAAATTTTTTCTGCGCGTTAAAAACATCAGCACAAACGCATAATACCCCAATCACCTACGATGGTGTAGGGTATAAACACATAGGTCCTTTCGACAGTGCACCGACGATATATGTATGTTTTAATCATTTTATATCATATTTTATTTACAATACTATAACAATTGTTGCCTATAAGTATTATGTAAGGCAATAGAAAGTCTGTTGTTCTTATAAAGATATCATTTAAAATAAATATTTACAAGAAATAATAATAGTTGTTATTATTATTGTGAAATTTAATACGAAATATATTATGTCCGACAGCAGCTGCAAGCAAACTACTTAAAATTATTTGAAACATCATCCAACAAATGAGTTTTAAAAATGAATAATCATAAATAGCTACATATGTATGTATGTATGTATGTATGTATATATGTTTGTATGTTTGTATGAACAAATGGAGGTACATTTTGTAATTTGAAAATATTAATTGAAAGTACATAAATAATTTTAACATTCACAATTGTCTATTTCCACTTACATATACATAATATAATAATTTATGTATGAATACTCAAAATAAGATTCCGATAACACATGTAGGAATTTGTAGATGATCATAAAAAAGTTATAAATTTCTACTTAATATCATGTAATATTTTCTTTGAGTGACTTTAATAAATCTTAAAAAATTAGTTAAAACAACACATATATTTTGTAGAATATGTAAATGTTTTACAATTTGTATTTACAAGAGATAACGAATATCAAGAGTTTCATTCATGAATGATTAGAATTTCTCTCCATCTTTAGTTATTACAATGTTATAAGATTGATAATATTTGTATTCCTTTGGGTAACGACAGAAGTCCTTAATATAGTAGTGAGAAAATATTTGTTAATAGAAATTGAAATCATGTTTATTATATATTATTATATATATTTCGTATAATAATGTTTAACACCATGGTTAATACCCAAGAAAATAAACGTTAGTCAATACCCAGGTACCAAGATGCTTTAGTTTACTTTTCCGTTGATTATTTACAGAAAATTATACCTTTTATACACGTATAAAAACTTATTTTAGTATTTTCATGAGTTCAGTTCATATTTATGTAAATGTACATTTAATAAAACTACAGATCGCTATTTTTAATATAGTTGGATGAAATTTGGTACATAGGTGGTATTTGATTCAGAAACAAACTCTGTTTAAATTGGTTGATAACAGTCATTTATTTCACGTTGCCCCCATAAAAATTTTCTTCTAGAATAGAGATATCAGTCTCACAAATTTTTTAATATTAGCATATTTTTACATAATTCTGTACAACATATACATGTTTTATAGATTTTAATTACCCCATGAAATTCAATATGATCGGATCTATAATTATAAAAAACTCCCATACAAGGCCATCTAATAAAAAGCACATAAATGGACACAAGTAAATAAATAAATTTACAATAAATTTACTAAATATAAATTAGATATAGATTTGAAAAGGATCGATCTATAATTTGCCATACGTCTTATAAATCCCACACAGATATTATTATGTGTAGAAAATTTGCTACAAATAAGTTTTATAGAAGAACGTTTATAAAAGCAAATATCGAAGGTGCAATCTTGAGGCGGAGAAATGCGTCATAAAAAATCATAACCTTTAACTTTAACCTCCGTCGGTGTTCGGACTTTTTGTAGCCATGTAGCCCTAGATAATTTGGTTTGCCCTTTATAAAGACTTAAATTTTTTTGTTTTGCGGGCATGTCCTGATGAAATTTCGTATCTAATTTTATTACATTTTATTTTTCCTAACATGATTTTCGAAGTACAAAACAGCTTTTCTTGTAAAGCTGTACTTTTTCTGCTTTTAATTTGAATGAAACTAAAAGTACTTTTATAAAAAAGAAAAATTTTGCTAGACCCCATTTTTTTAGGTATCCATTTTTAAATTTTTATCAATCATCGACTTACAAAAAGAATTACATAAATTTTTACTAAAAGTACATATAACATATCAATGGAAATGAACATTTTCAAAACTAATTTCAAATGACAGATTTTTAAGCAAAATTCTGAAGAAAATGTGTATACAATATTGCACAGAGGGGTAGAATCGTTAGAGGACATGATCAAAAAGTTGAGAGACAGCTGGTGTAGTCTTTACACTGGCTCGTTTAGTGAATCTCATCATATCAGTAATTGCAAGATGACCATAGTCCTTTTAGCTTTCTATACGATTTTTAGTATAGTGTCCCAATGAAAATTTGTTAGTAGTAAAATCTCCCAAATGATGTGTTTTAATTATCTAAACTATTATAAACATCATATTCAGTTTCAGTTTTCTACCAGCGATTTTAAATAACGGGTGTAGCATATTTTTCCCAAAAATATGCTTCGAGTATTAATTGGAAAAGGGCCTTAAAATTTTCGTTATTTTGAGCTGCATATGAAAAAAATATTATATTTTTTTTCGCAAAAGTATAAAAAAGAAGATAAATTCGTAAATTTGTTCTGTTATGAGATATCGTTTGGGAAATAATTTAAAAATATCTTTTCCTTGACAACTTCAAAATTGCAGATTTTTGAGACCTATCTCGAGAACAAAACTTTTCTTATAATATTTTTAAAATGTTTTAAATATTTTTCCGATATTCATCGAAATACATCGTTTGTTTGGTCTTCCATATCAAGATCAAGAAGCAATTTCTTGGGACATTCTAATTTATAGGTAGCATATAAAAACTTACTCATATATAAGCATTTTATTTCTATGAAAGCTTTTTTTTATAATGTTTTAAATATTTCTTCTATTTATAGCTCATTTTCTTGAAATTAGGCAGACATTTACGCTAGGGAATAAAGTGAATATATTAATTTAATTTTTCTAAATAAAACTGCAACTGCATTTCTCATATACATTTTTGAAAACGTTCTTCCCTTAGATTTTTAATTTATTTGTTCAATATTTCAATTTATTTTTTTTTTTTTGTGACAGAAATATTACAAAATATTATTATTTTTTTAATATTTAAGCTTTTTAGTTTTACGAAAAGTGTGTCCAACTATAAACATATGAAACCGTAGATGCCCAATTTTATTGATTTAAGAAAAATTTAAACTGTACTTTTATACACTTTAATGTAAGTTATTCAAAAATGAAATATTTGTTAGAGATTTCATCAATGTATTTGCAAATTTTTAAGTGAATTACTCATATATAGTTTTATTTCGGTATACATATCCTCCATTTTTTAGAAATAAACCAGAAATTGTATATCAATATAAAATTTTTGTATTTTTTAAGTTGTAAATTCTAACCGAGCGGACTAACTAAGACTATTGCTCGTTGTAGTGAAACAGACCAAAGTATCTGGTGGGAATCGAACCCACAACCTCCTGACTGACAGACTAGCTCACTACCAAATAGGCCATCGGGGCGGCCAAAAAATTATTAAAAATAATAGAAATTTCTGTCATATAAAACATAAACTGAGTTATTCAGTAAATTTAAAAATATTTATGCTATTTTGGGGAGAATGCTTTTAAAATTGCATCGAAAAAACGGATCTGCATTGAAAATGCATTTTTGTAAAACAATGGATTTTTTTTAAGTTAATGAAATCGGACGTCAGCTTCAAAAAATATTAATAACTAAAAATACGACTGTGAAATATTTTGATTTTTTTTTAGAATTATATTCTTGAATAAAACCGCGAATTCTCTGTCACCAAACCGGAAGACCAAAGGTAATTTCATATTTGATCTCTCATGCAGAGTTACCGTAACAAAGTTACAAAGAAAGCGGATTTCAAAAAGTAAAGTTGCCAAAAAGGGGATTTTTTCGGAAAAAAGGAGCCAGCTGCTTCAATACCCAAAAAACTCATTAAAATTTATTTATTTGCTGAAAACAAAAAAAATATTAAGGACAGAATTTCATTTGCATTTCAGTTTGCGACTATTTAGTCTCGCAAACTAGCGCTGTTTAATTGTGAATTTATAAATCAGCTGTTTATATTTAAAGGTTATTAATAACTGAGATGTAAAAAATTTAGTTACGCTAATTAAAATAAAACCACCGTATGTATCTTTGATTTCAACACAATTTTTCAATTATTTAAAATAATAATATAATAAAATAAAAATAAAAAGAAACAATAGTTTGTCGAAAATAAAAAAGGTAGAATTATTTTTTTACAATATAATGGAGCTAAAATTATTTTTTGGGAAAAAGTCATATTTTTTCCCTCGAAATTTTAAAACAAAATTAAAGGATTTTACAAATTGGCATTTATTTAACTAAATATGTGGAAAATGCGAGTGATTTTGAATATTTTTATACGTTTTTATATTTTTCCAATAGAGAAAAATTTGTTAATTTTATTTTTTTTCCTAGTTTAAAAAAAGGTAATTTAAAATTATTGCATAATTCTCTAAGTGATAGTTTAATCACTTAAACAAATATATTTAAATTACACTAACAAATTTTATTATTACTTAAAAATTTCAGCTTCATGAAAAAAAATTATTTTTTTATAAAATAAAAATTTTGAATATACTTTTTATTTTATTTTAATAATTTAGCTGCCTATTTCTGTATGTTGAAAATTTGGATTATGTGGAAAATTTGGAAACTTGGATTCCAATTTTTATAGAAAACAACAATAAAATGTTAAATTTATTTGTTGTTTTCCATGCATTTTGTCATAACTAATTTTTCTTTGGTCATAGATAAACAGGCAGTTATATATCTGGTAATGAGAAATTGTTAGAATATAAGTTAGTAAGCACTTTAACTTGAAAGATATCGGTAAAATAAATAGATAAGCGTTTAAAATCCTTAAGGATAACTACAATTTTTTTTGGCAGAATCTCATGAAAATTGTATTTAACTTAGAAACTCTGGTAACTGGACACAATATATCGTTAATAAACGTAGTTTTTCCACCAATTTTTATGTGAAACACACATTTTGCAAGTAAAGTTGTAAATTGTGGTCGGATAGTTCGTTTTAAATAAAATTTCATTCATGCTTGCTAATATTTGTTTTTCTCATCCTATTTCAAAGATTAGTGTATTTTCTCTCAATACGCTTGTGAATGTTATTTGACTTTTAAAGATATAGAATTCTTCGTATCTGAAAATTCAAATCTTAAATTTTAACAAAACTTGGATCCAATTCGATTTCCTCTAAATTATGTTGAAGAAACTCTCATATCATTAACTATTCCGGGAGCAAATACATATAAACAATTCTGAATTTGAAATTTGAGAAATAATAATTTTTGGAATAGTTTAAGCCAGTAAAACCTCATCACACATATAACGCGAAATTACTTGCTACGATTGTAAAAATTTGTTGTAAATCGGACTAGTCATTTAGAAATTTTAGAAAATGTTCATTTGACCTGTTCATAAAATAACTTGGACTTGGGTGTGTCTAGTTGTATTTTAAAAAGTTCTACTAAAAATATTCCCAGGAAAATTTCAAACGTTACTTTAATGCTCGCAAGGTAATTTTCCGAATTATTTTACGTATTGATCATCCACTTTCAGTTTTAATCTATTTTTTAATCTAATATTTACGTATATAATTTTATATGGCTTTCATACAAAATATAAACTGTGTTTTCGCATGTTGAAAAACTCATAAATCTTTTCTTCTGCACAGCGAAATGCTTAAAAAATTTAATTCAATTCAAAAAATCACCAAGGGATTTTATTTAATTAAAAAAAATTATGAAATATATATTTTGGAAATTATGTTTAAAAGTTTTTAACTGAAATCAATGAAAGTAACTTACTTTATTTAAAAAATTTTCTAAAAATTTTACAAATTTCCGACTGCAAATTCTAAGTCAGTAATTTTAGATAGTAAATACATCATGATTTTTTTTTTAAATTAATTTAATTTTGAATTCTTAAGAGGATAATAGTAAAATTATAATAATAATAATAATAATAATAATAATAATAATAGTAATAATAATAATGCAATTAAACCATTAAAATCTATTCAATATTCGATTAAAAATCTGTTCTTTAGTAGTTTTATATTGACTAAATCAATATAAAGTTTTAGTTATTAAAATGAATTTTTCATAATAAAAAACGCTAGCCTTATGGAATTCATGATTTCGGTATCGGAGTAAGCAGTTCGAGGGACACTCGAATGTATAGGTAGTACATAAGAACTTATTCATTTAACCTTAAGTATTTTATTTCTATGAAAGCTTTTAGTCAAAGAGACACTATGACTTTACTTACCAGAAGTTTTAATATTTGTTAATTATACCCTACACACAGTAAGCGGTTGCGATATTATGAAAATTATTATTTTATTAGTTTAAATTAGTTTAAATATATATTTCATTTATTAATACATATTTTCTTTTTACACTTTTATTTATTTACTTAATTAAACTAAAATTAAAGTAAACTGTTATAGTCTACACTAAAAGTAAGCTTGATAATTTAATGTTTTTTAATATTAATTATTATTTAATTCTGCATTAACATATGCTTGGTAATCAAAGCTACAATTTTATTACTCTATGCAATAAAATTTATGTTTCTGACCGTCTAGAAATACGTCAGCAATTTCCGATAACCAAACTTGTTGGCTGAAAGTTTAATAAACTGCAATTGGGTCATTAACTAATTCTTATATTTTCTTTAAAATGTTTTTTGTATTAACATGTATCAGTAGTGATATTTTTATTCCGAAAATCACGTTAACGTGCATAAATCTCATATTAATTTCAATATTGGGATTAAATTTAACATCAATAGATTTCATATAATTACAAATTGCAGTAAATAGTTTTACAAAGATCGATCATAATTTACCTTAGGACAGTTACCCCATTAATGGCCACCATTACATAACTATATATAACATGACGAAGTTTTAAAATAAATTGTCAAAAAAAATTTCTTTGTGAATTGTATAATTCAAGGACTGTGTTCTTAAATGGTTTTTTGTCCACTTTTACTCTTGTTGATGCGAAAAGTCCTTTTATAAAGTTCGTTATTTGACAGCTTGCAAAATTTTAATATTGACGACAGAAAGTTGGAAAAATGCTTATTATAGGCATTCAATATCGAGCTCCTATATTCTAAAAACAGTATCTGCAAAACCACAATTGTTCTGGAGAGCATTCAAATTGTTTCTTTCACTCATTTTCCGGTCATCTATGATTTATTAATATGACACTTAAAAATAAATTTTAGCCATATTACTCGCAAAATTATGGTAGATAGACACCAATACTTTTATTTATTTTTAAACCATATTTTGTTTTGTACAACTGTTGAATGTTCGTTTTTGGAACATGTTATGTTTAACTCAAATATAGAATATTTGTTTTGTTTTCCACAAGTATTGAATGTTTGCTTTCAACTATATTTTTTTCTACACAATTATTGAATCAGTTCAGTACTTTCTCAGTAAGCAATCATTTAAGTTATGAACAATAAGTTTTTATTCGTCGTGAATTAGAAAATATTTGTAATAACAAATAAAAGTGAATTAAATGCAAATGAAAAAGGTAAAAATTTAAATCTTCAAGTGAAATTACAACAACATTAAAAGCATATTTTACATATTGTCGGTGCATTAATGGAGAGTCCATCAGGAGGACTACAGATTAATTAAAACTAATTTTGGAAATAATTTTTAACTGTAATCATATATTTCAATCATAATGTGTTGCTCATAGATTATGGCGTGCTTAGATATCTGATAGAAAAAGACCTAATTCAATAGTCAAAAACCTAATTCATACAACATTAATTTAAGGTGTTAAAAATAGTAAAATGTTTGCTATAGAATTTTAAAACTAACAGAATATTTAATTTCCTGTTTTTCCGGAAAATTTAAAAAAAATAGCCGGGAATTCTAAATAGTATTTTAATGGGAAATCCCGGAATTTCCCGGATCTCTAATCCCGGATTCCAAACCCTTCAATCAAGAAATAAATCAAGTTAGAGTGTTATATTCGACTGTGCCGAATCTTATATACCCTTTATCCGTGTTGAGATTTGTTATCTGAAATTAAATACACTATATTGGATGTAATTACAAATATATTTACCTATACTATATCTGCATGTGTAAACACTGAAAATAGAATCAAGATTTTATAAAAACTTTTATCCTTATATATATATATATATATATATATATATATATATATATACATACACTGCCTGCCACTTGAATAAGGAATCACATTTTTTAACTTTAATTAAGTCTATCTCCTAAACTAAACTTCAGGAAAAAACTAATTTTTTGAGCAACCAAATTTCAAAGTGTTGGCTTTAGTTTCCTGAAGAAATAAAAAATATACATATTTTGTTATACTAAAATTATGCATTTATTTAAAGACATGTATTTGTGTGGTACTATTATTACTATTATTACTATATATATGTGTCACTTGAATAAGGAATTCTTTTCATATTAATCAGGAAGGATATGATTTGAATTTTTTTCAATATAAACGGCTAGAGAATTTTTAATTTAATAGTTTTTAAATTGTTTTTATTCAAAATGGAACGCGGTAAGGCTCTTAATAACTCTGAAAAAGAAAAAATTCTGATTTTGAAATCTCAGGGTCAGAATACGATCCAAATAGCCAAAAATATTAATAAAGGAAAGACAGTTGTGTACAATTATTTAAATAACGTGGAAAGATATGGAAAAAAACATGAAATGGCGGAAGAAAATGGCAACAACTCCAAAAGAAAGACAAAAAATTCTTAGAATTGCATCAAATTCTGCCATGTCGGTATCAAAAATACGTCAAAAAAGTGGAGTCAGTGCCAGTCTAAGAAAAGTGCACCATATTTTAAAGTCATGCCCATACATAGTCGGAGAGGGTGGAATAATTGTATGGGGTGCCATTTCGTATTATGGTACCATAGAATTGGTTTTTGTCTCCAACAAAATGTCTGCAACGGCTTACAAAAACATTCTGGAGGAAGCATTTCCAAAATTTAAAGATTTCTTTAGGCCCATACCTTAAACGTACCAATACGACAATGCCCCGATTCATACCGCCAGAGCAGTAAAACAATGGATTAATCAACGAGGTGTTCAACTTTTGGATTGGCCCCCATATTCACCAGACCAGAATCCCATGGAAAATATCTGAGATTGGCTTGCAAGAAAACTTTATGAAGGACGAAAACAATTTGAGACGATTGAATCCTTAAAGGATGCAATAATGGAAGCATGGAGTTCAATTTCGCTAAATTACTTAGAGTCATTATACAAGTCGATGCCAAATCGCATTTTTGAGGTTATTTCTAAAAATGGTGGCAGTACCCATTACTAATTAAATGCTAGAAGATGATAACTTTCATTTTTATAACCTAAAATTTAAAAATAAATTACAGTTTGCTCAGTTTTAAAATATTCCTTATTCAAGCGACACACGAAAAAGTACCACAGAAATAAATGTCTTTAAATAAATGCATAATTTTAGTATAACAAAATATGTATATTTTTTATTTCTTCAGGAAACTAAAGCCAACACTTTGAAATTTGGTTGCGCAAAAAAAATTTTTTTGTCTGAACTTTAGTTTAGGAGATATACTTAATTAAATTTAAAAAAATGTGATTCCTCATTCAAGCGGCAGACAGGGTATATATATATATTATAAAAATATATATTATATATATAAATATATAAATATATATGAAATATATATGAAAATTAGGTATGAGTTTGTTTATTTATTTGTTTATGTATCAATCACGTCAAAATGGCTAAACCGATTTTCACGAACCTTTAGCCTCTCATATCGCATTAATGAAATGAAAATAGGACGTCGATGTAAAGAAAACATAAATTTTGTCATCAGATATATATATATATATATATATACAACAAACTGGTAAATACCCTTTAATCTGAAGGCTATAAAAAGCGAAATTTGGTGGTCTGAGGACCCTCCTTAACGATAACAAGTGTATGTATTAAAAAAAAAAAAAAAAAACAGAAATGTGTTTACAACTAAAATTATAAATTAATATTGAAAAAATTTCTAAAAATGTGTTGCAAATAAAATTGTATTAAATTTCATACCAACAAATCAATTATGAATAAAACATTCATAGACACTGGTTACAGATTAATTAATCATTTTAAATTCTGGACTATATCTGTGGACTTTTAAAAAAGTAAATGTACTTCTTAATTTTTTATGGAAGTGAAAAATAGAAGAATCATGATAAGAAGACGTTAACCAGACCCAGAAATTTATTATGAGTCGAACGGTATACTTAAAAGTAGATATTGAATAATTTGTTAAAAGTTTTTATATTACATTATTTTGTTTCATTCTGTTTTGTTTATGAAATAAAGGTAAAGTGCTTTCCATTTACTTTTTACGTCTCTAAAAAATAAAACCGTTTTTAAGGTTTTTAAGAAACTCCTTTTGGTATTTAAGATATTATTGTTATAATCACGATTTTTTTTAGATTATTTTATACGTATCTTTAAATTTAAGGTATAGTGCTCTCATTTAATCTCATAATATGTTGATGGGTATATGTGCATCTGGTCTATAAACTTCCAAAAAAGGTTAAAAATCTAACTTTAGTGGCTTTTTTATTCAGGCTATATTATGATAACATAATTTTGATGGGATATTTAAAGTTTCCAATTTGAAATGTGCAGAAAAATGTAAATCGCAAGGAAAGTTCTCATTACTTACCAATTTTTAATTTACACTACTTTGACAATCGAACTTGTAAATAGCCCGATTTTCCTCAAAAAAAAAATATATATATTTGAAAAAAGTCTATTTATATATAAATATATTTGATAGCCGACAAACAAAAAGTGGGAAACGTAGTTTTAAATTAAAAATAATACCGTATATAAACAAACACAAAACTAAAGAGTTTAACTTGGAAAAAAGTTTTGGAAATCTGCAGACAGCTCTTTTTGAATATAAGCTCTCGATATGTGTTAATGGAAAAATTTAGTGTATACCAAAATAACTCAATTTTATTTATCTACTTGTTAAAGATATATACATACACATATGATGTCTCCGGTAAAAATTAGAAAGTGGAAAATTAAGTATTTCGTGTTTGTAATACTGTCCCTGTCTTAGGTTTTTGTATAAAATATACTACATAATAGAGCAGTATACATGATAATTTGATTAAAAAAGTGGTTATAGAGGCATCCATTTCAATTATTTGGAGTCTAATGAAGATTGTGGGCATGGAATGGTAAGGAGACTACAGAAAGATTTGCTCCATGCACTATTTACGCGGCCCAGTCAGATTTCTTTTTGTATATTCTTATCCTTGTTCAACTGACCAGCATGAAAACGCGGATGATGGAGAAGAAACGATCCTAGATCAAGCATTGGAAGGCATTTCTGGAACCCGGTTGTAGTCATTTGGTCCCATACGTGGAGTTAAAAGAGTTTTTTTACGATAAATCAATAAATACATAATTTTGTTTGTGTGCTTTATTAAAAATTAAAATTTTTTTAAGTGCTATAATATTTACACAGAAAATGCAAGGGCCAAAAAACACCCTACTTACATGTACGTAATGGCTTATAATTTCCTTAGGAAAGCAGACCTAAAGAATTTATCAACCTCAATGGGTTCATATGCCTAATTTAACAATCTGTTCAAAATTTTCGCTTCCGCCTTGGCTAGATCGCTGTGGTCATAACTTCAGAATAACTCCAAAAATTTTGAGCAGATAAAAAAATGGTATAAAGACGACTTGAAAACAATTTTGGTTCGCATCTTTTGGGTTTTATCTATCTAAATTGGACAAACCTTTCTCGAATTATGGTAATCACCTTATTCAGGAATTGTTAGGAAAAAACTTAAAGCATATCAAATTCTGGTCCACCTAACTATTCTTGTTTATTTTTCTGCCGACCAGTGTTAATAAATGAATTTATAGTAAAATCGTATTTTCTATTCTGATTTTATACATCTAGAATAATTTTCAAAGAGAATTTCGGAATATGTGTATGTCAAGGTAACTTTTGTAGCATTTTTGTTTAATATAATATATATATATATATATATATATATATATAGATATAAATGTAGGTAACAAATTAATAAACAATAATTGCACAATTTAATATACACTTTAATAAAAATTGCTTAAAAAATAAATATTTTAATTTTTTAGTAATTTAGGTTTATACACTATGACAACCCTGCTTCTTCTTCACTTCATTTATAAAACAGGTCTTCACAATATTAGCCAAAAATATAAATAATTGACAATAAAACAATACTTGGATTTCATTAAAATTAATCAACATTGTTAACCTCATTAGACCATCACAAAATACTAAACAATAATCTTTCTAACCACTAATTTAATAACTTCCCCTGCTCCGATCAAATTAAAATTTTGGGAATCACAGAATGATGTTGTGAAAAGAAAATTGGCTATGATATTTGTGTGTTTTCAAAAAGTAGGAGTGAAATTTCTTCCAATAACATAATGAAACAAAATAATGTAAAATAAAAACATATAAAACCGTATACAGTTCTACTTAGAATCAATTTCTTAGTAGATTTAACGTCTTTTTATAATGATTCTTCTATTTTTCATTCTCATACAAAATTGAGAACTGGACTAATTTTTTTAAAGTGCACAGATATAGGCCAAAACTTTAAATCATTAAATAATCTGTATACAACGTCTTTGAATGTTTTAATCACAATTGAGTTGTTGATATTTAATTTAGTACAATTTTAATCAATTTAAAATTTTTTTACAAAAAATTTTTTGCAGTGTTTATTTATTTTTTTTCCACTTTTTTTTTAGACCCACCTTGTTATTTTACAGTTATAACACTTGAGGATGGTCCTGCGAACCACAAAACTTCGCTTTTTTCATCTTTTGATTTGTAAAATATCATAAGTTTAATATATTGTTAAATTTTTTCCAAATATTTTATAATTTGTACATTTAATTTTCGATAAACAAAAAGGGCTATCTGAACATTTTATGTCACACACTAAAAACAAGTTAAGAAAAAAGGCTATCTACCGTTAATTTCGCAAATAATGGGGTTAAAAGATTTATTTTTAAGTGTGAGCTTTAGTAGATGTAAGAATTATAAATTGTAAAATACCGGATTGTAAAATGTTGAAAAATCAATGAATGAAACAGTTTTAATGCTGTATAGCCCTTTTTGAATGTAAGCCCTCGATATGTACATATATTTGTTTTTAATAAATATTTCCATTTAATCTTTAATTATTCAATTATCAAGTATTTTCTTTTAATTACATAATTTATAAATTTCTTTAAATTATATTAAACTAGTTATTTTTGTTCAATATATGCTAAGATCTCATAATAAAATGTAAAAGTTAGTTTTTAAGCAACAGTGGAAATGTTTAGTTGAATGATTTTGAAAAATTAATAAAAAGAAAAAATAATTAGTTTAATAAAATTATTCAAGGTTGTCTTGACACTGAAATAGAAAATATGTTTTCTGAATTTTTGCATCAACTTTTTCTTCAAAGGAAAATAATAATAATTTTCCATATCCTTAGAATATTTTACATTCATTAAGAATTAATAAGTCTTCTTTGGATCCCCAAACAATTTAAAAATTTTTGAATAGTGTAAAGAGCTGGACTTGATGGAAATCCTAGTTGTGTTCTAAAAAGTTGTGCTGAAAAATTGGCAACTCCCCTTACTAATATTTACAACAATTCTCTCAAGTTTGGTATTTTTCCGGTAGCCGTAGTGAAATTTCAAAATATAGAGCAATAGAAAAATTAAGTGTTAATCCTAAATTGTTTGAAAAGATTTTAACCTCCTAATTAACTCAAGAAATTTCATTAATAATATCGAAGTCGCAAGATGAGTTTTACGGTGGACGATGAGCATCTACAAACTTGATATTAATTCTGGTTTACATATTAATTCTGGTTTCTGAAAAACAATGCAAACGGATGTAGAATATACAGACTTTAGTAAAGAATTTGATAAAGTTAACCATGATCTGCTAGTAGCTAAGATTGATGTATTTAAAAAACCGTAACCAATTCGTAAAGTTCAGCAACACCATGTCCAAATATACGACATTTATTTCCGAAGTCCTTGAGGGAGCCACCTTGGTCCTCTTCTGTTTTTGCTTTACACAAATGATCTTCCTAAATCCATTAAACATAGTAATATACTAATATATGCTAATGATGTGAAGCTGTTTCTAACTTTATCGAAAAATGAAGCTGGCGTATTTCTGCAGTCCGATTTAAATAGCTTTAATAACTGGTATAACATTAACCTGATGGAATTTAATCATAAAAAAATGCCATTTTATATCTTTTACCATATATTTCAGAAGCTATACTGATTACTATTGGTAGTTCAAAATTGTCCTCGGTTGATTCCTTCATCGATTTAGGAGTAAATTTTGACATTAAACGGAACTTTAATAATTATATAATTATGACAGTTAATAAAGTTTTATAAGTTGTTTGTAAGTACGGAGGTTAAGCTTTAAAAACGTTGACCAAAGAAATTCGTATATGACAAAGAGGTTATTAACCTCTTTAACAATGGGGTAAGTTTGCTACCTAGCATCAGTACAAAAATAATTTTTGCTGTTTTGTATTCGCAACTTAAGATGGAGCCACAACACAAACATTCCTTCTTATCATAGTTGATTGGCACTTACAAAGCTATCTACTTTAAAAAGTAGACGAATTGTTTCAAATGTCTTATTTTTTTCAATATATTATACAAAACATTCACAATAACTTTCCAAATTGACAATTGGGATCCGAAAAATATGTACGGGAGTAAAAAAATACAGTGCAAGCTCGATTTTCGAAAAACCCGACTGTTGCGAAAACTGAATTTTCGCGAGAGCAGAACCCAAAACTTTATGTAATTTTTAAAATTATAATTGTTTTTATTGATGTAGTTACATTTTAAACATTTTTGAAGAAATTGGAGATTTTGAGTTGCTTTCTTGGCAAATTATTTTTTTTTTTAAATATCAGCTGAATCACGTAGTCACGTATCATTTTCCAAAGCCCATTGTATGCATATGTTTATAGGTATTATACAAGCAACTTTTATTTTGTTTTCTTCATGACCACTATCGTATAAATCCTCCGATTTCATATATGATAATTCCATTTACTCCTCATTACTTTCCACATGAAATTCTTCTTGAATCCAGTTGTTTATGTCGGTATTCTTGGTACAAGTGTACCAAGAGTTGAAGATCTTCGTTTTCTTCCGGAATTATATTTTGTAAAATATTTAAGGGCATTCACTTCACTCCATTCACTACCGAACTCCAGCAAGGCGTTTCAGGATTTTCGGATATTGGACAATGATATTTTATCCCAGGACGTAGCTAGAATTTGAACTGCATTTTTGAGATTGAAATTTTTTTTTTAGATTGAGCTAAAAATTTGTTTCCTCCTCTCCAAGTGGGTGAGCAATTGTTTTTATACCCGACACCACCATAGGTGGTTGGGGTAACGCGCAGGCAAAATCATCCACCACTCACCTTAAAGTATACCAGTTGACTCAGAATCACTTTTTTATCTAACAATGTCCGTCTGTCTGGATGGACGGCTGGCTGGCTGGCTGTCCATGTAAACTTATAGGACTTCCATGACACAAGGACGAAGCCTATTGAAATTGGTTATGAACGGTCTACTATTTCACCTAGCCCCCAAATCTCCTCCTGGAATAGGGGTTTAACGATCGTAATTGCCTTAAATATAGCATTATTTTAATGAAATTCGGTGCAAGGAAGTTTTGTATAAGTGCCAATCTTTGTGCCAAATTTCATGAAGATCGCACCATAATTGACCATAGCTTCCATATAAAAGCCTCTTCCAAAAATCACTTTAACGTGCATAAATCACATACACATGTTTATATTCGACGCAAATAAGTTTTATATAAGTAGAAATCAAATTTTATGAGGATCACTCTATACCATAGCTTCCATATAAGCCCACTTTCGGGAATCAACCTAAAGTGCATAAATTCATATAAGTGTTAGTATTTACGTAATATTCTGTATTCGAATATTTTATTTTACACTTAATAAAAGTATCGGTCCACAATTGCCCACATGTCTAATATAAGACCCCTCCACGTATTTTGATTGACATGCACGATGGTGTGGAGTATATAGTCGGGCTTGAACGACTATATCTTTCTCACTTGTTTATAATTTAATTTGACAAAGTTGATAACGTTTTCATCATTACTATAATTAAACTTCATCACGTTTTATTTCCTCAACTGGGTGACTCGTCGCGTTATATAAAAGCAAAACTGCTTTTTGCGACAGGCCTTTTGAGGCCAAAAATTCTCGGACCTAGAAAATTTTTACTTATGAACAACTTACTTTTACTAATTAGTGAAAATTAACTTACGTGCAAATGGACAAACAAACTTACACCTTATTTTTTTAATATATTGTATACGGATTAAAAGGAACCTGCCAGCATCTCACAATAGGAAAGTAAAATATTAAGTGATACCTAAAGTTAATCGATATGCTAATGACTGCTTAATACTAATTAAGATTTTGTAATTATCTTTTACATTTGCCAAAATCACCAATAAAGTGTTCATAATTTATTTGTCAACAAATATTATTAAATATTAAAATATGCCAGGTATGAATGTTTTTTATTTTTCATAATCTTATTCAATTACAACTGTCAACACCTATTAATTTAAAATGCAAACTTTATCAAATATGTATGTAAAACGGCAAACACAAATAGTGCTTAACCATATAATTACATTCTCACTATGAAGTCTAAATTCATATACTTACGTAAGTACACACGTGTCTACCATTTTCAAGTATACAATATTTTAATGATTGTCTCAACCTCTAAATGAGATAAGTGGATTTTATAAGTTGATTTTTGTTTGAAATTATTGCAATAGATTTAAGGTACAAATTGAAATAATACAGACAAAAATGTAGATATAAAAAATCCAAAGTTCACAATGGGTGGGCGTATGTAAGTGAGAATATTTTATGCTTATACATATGAATATATACATATGTATTATTAAAAAGCTGATTTTACAAATTATTAAAATATTTTAAGCAGACATTCTTATCACACTTCCCAGCGGAAAAAAACGACAGTTCTTCATCCCTACAGGTCTCTATGAATGCATCCACACCTTTCCAAAAAATATAAAAACACATTTCACTTTGCCTCAAAGAAAGCCTCGGCATTTTTCTAGAAAATACGGTGCTAATTCTTGTTTAGCTTTCATTAGCTATTAATTAGGAGATGTACTATCACTAGGGTTTGGGAAACGGGAATTACCGGGAAATAATGCACTAGCATTCCTGCGAAAAATTTTATATACATATATATATATATATATTTCTTGGATATTTTGTAAGATTTTTACTAAATGCCACCCTCCCCCCCCCCCCCCCTTCTTAAACCCAATTTTAATGACAATATATAAGTAATTTTCAACTGATTTAACGGATATCATGCATCTTTTGAAATGCAATATGGGACAAGCTATGTAATAACTTATAAGTTGGATGCAACGCCCAGTTTTTAGCCCACCTTCACTAAAGGTCAATTTTTTTAATTTATCGATGCTATTAGGACAATTTACATAAAATTTTACAAACACGAGGAATAGAAAATGTTGCATATTTCAAAATTTTACCTGCATGTGTTCCACGCCTCTTTTTTGCCCACTGTCATATTTTATTTGCCACTGTCATCAAAACTTTTAATGAAATTTGAAACTTGCCTACGAAGAAGCAAACCAACCATTTCTTAAAAATATGGGCGTCGCATCCAGTCAGTACTTTCTTTAATAGTATACACATATGCCATGTTTCGTTTTAATCAGTTCGGTAGTTTACGAATGATGTAAAGTCAAATAAAGTAAACAAAATAGTGACAAAAATTGGAGCAAAATGTTAGTAGTATATAAAACAACAAGAATATATAATAACATTTAAATTAAATAATTTAAATGATTTTTATTTCCAATTATATTGGGAAAAATGCTCCGAAAATTTCGAATTTCAAGAGGCCATAAAGCCGAAATGCGAGCTAACTTAGAAAAATCCTTTGGGAGTTTTGATGGACTACTATAGAAACACTTTTTTTCTTTTTGCACTGTTAAATTTATTGCATTTTAGTTTAGAATTTGTTATTATTAATATACCAGTTCCTTCTAAATTTTAATAAAGTCTAATTTTTATATTTTTCACAGGCCAAAATAGCACCAAAAATATTGAAATGAAACCAATTAGTTTTTAATGAACATTTCTTAACAGCCAAATAATAAATATTTCTGTGGCAACAGGGAAAAACTACAAAACTTAAGATATGCAAAAATCATGTTTTTCTATTTTTGAATTATTTATATCCAGTTCTATGCTGTATATATATATATATATATTTTTTTTTTTTTTTTGTAAAAATATAGAAATTTTCTATAGTGTTGCATGGAAATTAAAAATTGTGAACTGCTCTCCTGAAAGGTTTAAAAAAACTATTTATGTTAGTTTTTCCTTGTTGCCACAGATTTGTATATAATGAATTATAAATGAGCAGAATAACGTGCCAGAAATGGTAAAATTATTTAAGAAATAGATCTAATAGATCGTCTTCGAAAGAATTGAACTTATTAGCAAGTGCTATTATCGAAGCTCTCTAGTTTTGGAATATGTATAAAGCAGACGACAAAAATAATTATTATTTGTGTAATTTTTGGTCAAAAAATCAATATGAAGGAAATTAAAAATAAGCTGAGTATACCTGAGTTTGTTATACTATAACAAACAAACTTTTATTTTTGTTTTTTATTTCATTTCTGAGAAATAAAAATTTATTTTATGAATTTCAAATAACAATTATTGATAATATTTTAAATAAAAATGAGGAAGTGATTTTTATTTTCTTTCACAAAAAAATAAAAATCAGTCTATGATTTTTATTTTTTTAAGCAATAAATAAAAAGCATAAAATAATTTTTAAGTTTTTTTTAGCATAAATAAATAATATTTATGTAGTATTTATCAGGTGTAGGTGCTAATTAATCTGTGTGGGCTACTTATTTTTTAAATGTGAAGGTCTAAACTTTGGAATCAATTTCGGAGCGATTTCAAATTAATATTGCGAAACGCATAGTTGATCCGTTTAACTATTTTCTCCTTGAAAATTGTATTGATGTTTGTACTGTTACAAGTAGCATAAATTGGTAGCAATATTTTGTAGTTGCAAGAATTAGAATTTTAAACTCATAATTAAATCATTCGCTTCAAATTAACTTCCATATCATCTATGCATAAATATTTTAAAATATTCATTAGATTTATTTAAATACATTGCATGCCAAATCTTATCAAGATATTACACAAACCGTGTAATATTCGAAGTTGCTTAGAAATAACTCGCCTATATATTCACAAAGCATCCATTTTCTATACATTTAATACAAATTTGAATATATGACATTTATATTTGTAAGATTTACATAGTGTCATAAGTGTCCTACAACAGTAGCATGAAAAAATACGACTGTTGCGAACAACCTCTCATAATTTAGTGTGCTATATTCAATTTGAATCAGCCAAATATAAGTGAAAAAAACAAAGTAATAGCCAGTTTGTGCGAAAAGTACATTTTGGATGTTATAATGGCAGACTCAAGTAAATAAACAACAATTTTTTTTATTTGTTTTTATATAAAATCGTCTTATACTTATACATCGCATACAAAGATCTATTCTATATTTTCTATATTTTAAGACTTTTTTATTTGAAAAGCAACAAAAATATTTTCAAAACATTGTAAAATTTTAGAATATTATGACAATATGACATGATGGCACATATTGTGAATCCCCCAATTGTTTCAAAACAAAAGTAAAAATCTTTTTTCTTTTCATTTGAAAACAAGCATTGTTTGATATTAATTTATATTTTAAAACTCACAATGTTTTTTTATTTTTGATATTTATCAAAAAAAAAAAATAATAATAATAATAATAATAATAAAAATAAATTAATTAATAAGAGTAATTTTTATTTTTATATGATAAAATAAAAATCAAAACAAATTTTTATTTTTCAGACAATAAAATAAAAATCAAAAATAAAATTTTGATTAATTTTTTTAAACTTTTAACACTAGTCTCTGGTATAAAGTGAAAAGTGACTTCAAAACGATGGTCATGTTCACAGAAAATAAGAAATAATAATTAATATTTTTAAATTGCAGTTTAAAATACATAGAAAAAAATTTTATGGTATTCGATGAAATTTTTGTAAGAAAAATAAAACAGTTCTAAAAACCAATTTTTAAGCAAATAATTCATTACCAAGGAAACCACAAAGACAAAAAACATTTTGGCACCGTTTTTTAAGTGCATATTTTTGAACAGTTTACCTTTAACGGCTTATATTTGCACTTAGCGATGTTTAGTACATACCTATAGCATATTTTATCTAATCTGGAAAATATTTTGACATTTTGAGGATATCTTGCCTTTCTACCATATGGACTGTTTAGAGTTTTTTAGTTTGAGCTCACCACCCACCATAAAGTATACCAATTGACTCAGAATCGCTATTTAATCTAACGATGTATGTCCGTCCATCCATTTGGCTGAACGGCTGGCTGTCCATGTAAATCTTGTGGCCAATGAAATTTGGCAGCCTATTGAAATTGGTTATGATCGGACTATTACTTCTCCTCCCGAAATAGGACTGGTTCCATCACGAATTTGTGCCCCACGTAAGTTAGTTTGCTTTTATACCAAATGGACTGTCCTTCAAATTTGATTTTATAAAAAAAAACAAGGAAACAAAAAATATTTAGTATTTAAAAAAAAAAAGAAATAATGACTTATTGACTATTTTTGAAATGTGATACTGAGAGCTTGCCAAACACCATCAGTTGTTGTAAAAACAATACATATTTCTTTCTTTTTTTTAATAAATTGTATGATATGATAATTTCTGAATTAATAATAATATCTAGATGGGTAAGCAAATAGAAGACCAATAAAGTTTTTATATGATATAATAAAAAAATTTGGAATCAAATTTCGACGCAGTTTCAGTTTTTTCTATAACATTAAAATATTTATAAAACACTTTGTTTTAATGAAAAACATAATTTTTCATATTTTTATATATTCATATTTTTTTATTTTTACTGCATATTTAATGCACCCTTATTTTAGAGCATATTTGTGCTTTCTCTGTTTATTACTGCTCCTGCTCCTATCGACAGCCTATTTTAGTTCTGGGTTTCACAGGATGATAGTGTAAATATTAAAAAAAAAAAAAAATCGGTTCAGCGGTTATATATATAGATATTCGTTTTGTACTATTTTTATATAATACTATAACAACACTGTGTATATTATTTAACAAAACTTGTGGTTTCAGTTAATTTAAAATTTTCACGGGAATGAGATTTTTCATTCCTCAATATCATGCACTTACATTCTTATTACAGTAGTATTTTTAATTGTAAGATCTAAAAAGCTGAAAATCATGTAGTCTTATTTTAATAGTCGTTAAGTCGGTATGTTTGTTTTAATAAAATTAAATTTCAGACTCTTTAGAAATAGCATTGCATATAAGATCAAGTCCTTGCCTTATCGATTCTTTTGGGAAGGGACAAGGGAAGGTCTTGCCTTCAATGACGCGATGTGTAAAATGGAAAAGAAGTTGAAATGCTACTTAGCAGCTATTTGTGGCTGCTAAACAAAGCATTTTAGAATTCTTCTTTAGCCCTTCCCTAACGGTAAAAAGAAGCTGTAAAAGGACATCCTCATTCTAAAAAATGGAAAGTAGGAAGTTCTACCAGATATTTTAGAAGGCAATGATGAGGTATTTTTGAATGCCTTATTATAGAAGGCATGTTAGCATGAGCAACTGCATCTTACCGATAGGTTGGAGTATGAATACATGTGAGTATTGAATAACTATATCCTAGGTCTATTTGTACCTTCTTTAAAAGAAAGGAAGTAAGAATATAATATTTTTTCCTTTAAGAAACAAAAAAACTATAAAGAAACGATTATAGAGCCATGTAAAAATCAACAATTTCTAAGGGAATTTAAATTTTTGGCCAAATTGTCTTATCTCGAAATAAGATGTTTTGTCAAAAGTGAACAGATATTGTATTTTTAAAGTTTTAAAATTTTTACAACAAATTAAAATAAAAAAATAAAAAATACTTTGTATAAATAAATTCTAATAAAAGTGTAGAAGACCTGTTGGGACAGCTTTTCTTTATAATATATATTAACAATTCTTCTTCAGAAGGCTTGATGGCAGTTTTTATTCAAGACGTCTTTTATAAGGTCTTCATCGGATAGAGAATATATAAGGCAATGACATCGCGTGAATATAATATGCAGCAAGAAGTTCTTCTGGCTCTGAAAAAGGCCTTCTAGAAGACCTCTTTATCCTTCTTTTTACCGAAGTACATATGTATAAAAAATTGCTTTTATTTTATTTATATTTTTCTTATTTTATCTCGCTATTGTACATGAAAATAATAAGCATTTAATGTAGTAAGTAAATACTCGAACGCAAGCGAATTTCATTAAATTAATAAAGATTTGAAAATATTTCTGCATAAATGTGTAACATTCAGATCTGGATGAAAGAGAAAATAAATATAAGAAATAAACATATTCCTGTAGCATGTGTGTTCTCAAAGTATAAACATGATTGTTTCCCACTGTGTTGCTTAAGCAAAAGAAACAAGTGGATTTAAAAATTACAACAATAAGAAATCATTGCAAGAACTAGCATGATAAAATGTATATATATATATATATATATATATATATATATATATATATATAAATACTAAATATAAATACTTGATGTTTTACTTTTTAATTCAATGTTTTCTAAAATTCCCTATTATTAATAAATAGTATATACATATGTATTTAAGTCATTATTTTAATACAATTAGAAAAGCTGTGGTTGATCATAATCTGTTGCATCATACCATGCAATTAGAGTTTTCTTTTCCCGGTCTTTTTCCACTGCCTTTAAATCGGGATCGATTTTTAAATTTCCCGGGATCCTGATAATTTCCGCAAAAAAATTAATAATTAAAATTTTTGAACATTTATAAGATAATTCAGTTAAATGAAGGACAAAGTATGTTAAAATAAACTAATTCATTTATTTTTAAAATATTGACGTTTTGAAAATTAAACGAAAACTTTTTATTATATAACAACTCTTCCGAAAATCGAATCATTACCTTGGTTTTCATATCACTCTGTGGGTAAAACTTCTCTCGATATTTTTACGGAAGTAAGCTTGTTAAAAAATTCCCAAAGAATTTTTGCAGCTTTCTAAAGACCAATTCGTTCCAGATTTGTATCCCATTTCTATGAATAATGGTTTTTCTCATGTAAAAATATAATTAAGTTCCTTCTATTTTTATGCTACACTATTAATCTATAGCTAAGGAAAACCTGAACTCAAAAATTAATTTACATCATGTTCAGTTGTTGGACAATTCGATTCTAAAATTCATACACAGTTAATAGTTTAGAAACACGTTTTAATTGGTGCTTTGAGAATATAAGTTATTTTTGAAGATTCCAGACATTTTAACATGCGTGCAAATTATATCTTCATTCATTTTATTTAATGTGTTTTTCCTTCACGTATGGTTTAGAAGTTGTAGTAATTTTTGTGCCAGCCAGCATTCAATGGTACGAAATATTTTTTAAGCAGCTTTTCACTTCTTGTATTTCACTTATTGTTTTTCATAGGAAATTCACAACATTTTCAGTCCCGTAATCCCAGAAATCATGCGAAAATTCTCGGGCTTTTTCTTGCAATGCAAAATGCTTGTACTTTCTAATTCATATATGCTTATTTTAGTATAATGTGTTTTTTAATTTGTTTCTATTTATTTAGTGTATTAGATTTTGTTACGAGTTTGAATAGTTTTAAGGAAATATCTAGTATATTTTAAGAATTTTGGCATATTTGAAAACAGAGATATGGATACGTTTTTAATTTCATTTCTCCTGCCGTATCAGCTCGTATGATCAAATTTACTGATAGGTAGTTATACAAGAATTTCTGGTTTGAAAAAATACTAACTACTCCAATTAACCTTTTCAGTATTTTGATGTCATATGGCATTATAATATTTTTTTCTTTATCTATTGAAATCTAAGTAAGTTTTTGGTTCAAATTTTCCACGTTATTATTATTTCAAATCGTCTTAGGTACTTTCAAATAAATGCCTTAAGTTTTTCTTATTATTAACTACAAAAATGTTGTATTTAAAATATTGTCATGTCATTTCGTGACATATTAAATTTAAAGCAAAATATATTGACTTGAATTAAAGTTGCACACATATGTTAAATCTTACAATTAAACAGACATTTATGCTTCAATTTGGAGTTTTCCTTTTTTTTTTTTTTTGTTTGTTTGTAATGAGTTTTCATAGTATAGGCTTGAAAATTTTCCTAACAATATTCTGCAATTCCTAACATATTTCAAAATAATGTGTTGAACATTATTTTGAAATATCTCAATTCGCCTAGCCGTTAGAAACTATCAAAGGCAACATTTTGAAAAGAGTATGATACAAAAAATTAGTCTAATTCAATTACTTTTTTATCAAAATTTATTTATTTATTTATTTTGAATAATATTTCATAACCTAGCCTTTTGGCCATAATCGGTCACAAATTTCTACTAACAGTAGTTAATTAAAAAATATTTTTGCATATATTTGTATTTAAAATAACAAGGCTTCAAACAACAGAAACAAACCCCACGTCAAAAAAAAAAAAAAAGAAAAAAAAAAAAAGAAAATTTTCAAATCTAAAAAATTGCTTTAATAACATATATATGGTTCAAGGATCAATGTAAACTTGGACACAAAAAATGGACAAAAAATGGCGGATCACTTTGGTGGCTCAAAATGATGCAGATAATGACTATAATAGATTCGGCTTAACCGAATATAACGTTCTAACTTGTTATAATTTATTTTTAATTATTAGTTCCGCTGAGGTGCTGCTATGAGGCAAAGAAAGAGTATAAATTAATTACTTATCGAAACTGTTTTATATTTTTCCCAATCCGGTCTAAAAATGTTCGACATTTGATGTTTTAAATAGTTGTTCATAAAATTTATCGTCAGCTTCAGTTTCTAATATTTTCAATTTATTTATAAATTCTACGGGTTTTTTATAACATTGTGAAATAATCTCAAAATAAATTATTTTTTCGTTGGAACATATATATAGTGATCGAGATATTTCAATCAACATAGCTTTTCGTCATTTACCACATAGTCTTAAAAAGTAGCCATTAATTCCATCTTAAAAAAGGGGCCAGGTGGTTGATATAGGGACAATTGGCGACTAAAGTCGCCGAATTATAGAAAAATATTAAAAACGAGGAAGAAAGTTACAGTCGCTCAAGTTTTGCTTATTAAATCACATGCGCAAAAATAATTTCGAATTAGTAAGGCTTATACCTTAATAAAATTTATTTGTAAAAAGTCAAATACCAAAAACTCAGCATGTCCTTTGTAATTCCAGTTCATACTTTTCCGTTGATATCTTATAAACAAAAGCATAGTTAACAACAAAATTTTTTACAGAAACCAAAAATGGGTGTCATCCGCCCACTTTACCGCCCACCTCTCACATAAGGTGAATTTTCAGATTAGGGTGGAACAGAAAGTTGCAGATGGTGGTTGAAACAGATTCGGAAATGATTTTTTTTAATATTGAAGACAAATACGTTTACTATACAGTACAATAGTAGATATTCTGGGACAAAAAAGTATTGTACCACAAAAAATAAAACACAAATACAATTAATAACACAATACAAAAAAAATTTTTTTGTTAATCATTCTATCCCAGAACAATAAATATTGCAATATTTAGTAAACATAATATTTTTTATGTCATAAAAAAAACAAAAATTACAAGGGAAGAAATTTGTTTGAAATGCATCTAAAAAATGCATTTGCATTGAGAATGCAAGTTTAAGTTAATATATTATCTTCAAGCTGCTGCATTTCAAGAAGTCACATTTATTCTTTATTTGTATTTAAAATCATTAAAATCCGTTAACAAGCTATAGGTATAAGTGTTTAAAATTACATACTTTGTTGATTTTTCTATTTTTCGAAAAATTAAAGCCCTGAATTAAATCAAAATTAAAAAATTAAAATGAAGATATGTTTTAAAATAATTCCATAGGAAATGTATATGCTGAATATTAACAAAATCTGAAAACTTAAGAAAAATTTTTGGTGTTCTTTCATGGAATAAATGCTATACACTTCTAAATTCAATTTACATTTTTAAATAAAAGGAAATTTTAATCATAAATTATTTTATAACTATTAAAAAAATCATAATTTAGTTTTTATAATTTTTAATGATATTTACTTAAATTATCAACCTGCTAATTATTATACATCTTCTGTGTGAATATTTTTTTTTTTAAGTAGTTAAACTATAATGCCAAACCAAAATTCATAAAATTCGTATTATTCGAAACAACAAGTATTTTAATCATAATAATGTTTGTGTACAGATAACAAACATCTAACTATAAAATTATGTTTTACAATAGTTTAATTTACTGGACTTACCATCATATTAAATCCTTTACTCCATGAAAATAAAAAGGATAAAGTTTTAAATTAATATTCATGCAGGGCTAAAATCTATATGACATATGAGAGTGTAAAACTAGTAACAGCGTCTTACACACATTTGTAGTTAGACCATGCATGTTTTTGGCAAATCATGGAATATGCATTTGTGAATGTGTTAAGAGCATATGAATAAATTGAGCCACAAATTTCTACAAATAATTATTATGCATTTTTACTCGAAAAATACTTGAGGCAAATACATAAAATAACTTTGTAAATAATTATGTAACTAGAGTAAAAATAATATTAAGAGAGTAGGTAGTAATAATTAAAAGAAATAAGACATTTATAATTATTTCTGATTTGTTCACAGTTTCGAGTATTTATTTATACGGTATTTAAAATTTTGTACATATCTGCAAAAACTGCTTTTAGAAAAAGTTTTAAATTAAAATCTACATATATGCAAGTAAACTTTATTTACTTAAAAACTCAAATATTTTTACCGTGGCAATTTTCACAAACTTTTTACATTTTATGGTAGCATTGACAATGCTGCTAATGAAAATTATTAAGTATAAACTTATGCTACAAATTCAATTATCATTTTGTTGTTCGAAATTTTATATATACTTAGCATGTTTGGGCTATATTAATAAAAACAATGCCTTTAAATTCAACGAAAATTCTGGAAGGAAAGTATTATATTTAATGGACACTTCATTTCAACGTATCAACAATAAACAAAGAGGAGAAAAAATATGACAAACAACCATACAGTAAATCCTTATTTCAATGAAGTTCTTAAATCCCCAGCCAAACTTGTTACAAGTTCATTTTTTTCTTTGTAACAAATGATGAAAGTATATAAACGTATCAGTCACATTAATCCTGACCATTTGTCAACCAACAATTTTGTTGATTTTTGTCTACTTTCTGGCTGTTCTTGTTTTTATAAGAGGATTCGATAACTGCTTTAAGAATCATATACAAAATTGTCATTTAAGTAATACTCCGGGTATGATTTTATGGGTATGTCTAGATATGTATAACATGCATATACCCGGTGAACAATTTTAGAGGACAAGATTAATAAGAAAAATAATCCATTACATTTGCTTTCAGTTTGTCCATCTGTTAGTCTATGAAAAAGGCCAATAAAAGATTGCACAGTGGGGCAGAATCGAAATTTTTTGGAAATAAATCTGAAACTTCTGATCGGCTGGTTGGATTTTCATGAAATATGGTGTAGGCGTAGCAGAGGAGTGTACGATGTTAAGTTTGGAAGGGGGGTACAACAAACCCCTAAGGGGGCTCAAAGTTAGGTACCTCTGACATACAAAATTTTTAATCGCTTGACAAATTTTTGTTTCTCATCCGATTTCAAATATTTTTATATATTGTTGTAGGCCCTGATAAGACCTATAAAAAACATGCTTACGTGTCCTATTTATCTCTTACAGTTTTCGAGTTATTTGCATTTGAATTTTTAAGCACCATAATTTTGCATGTTCTTGGTCCAGTTTTTTTCATATATATCCTAGTATTTCCGACCGATTTTATTAGTTTTTTTCTTAACTAGTTAAAGAACAAAATTATGTATTGAATAAAAAAAATTTGAAGTCGATACCTTTACCGAGTCCAAAAATAAACGAATTTGAATTTGAAAATTGCAAAAAAGACGATTTTTTTGTGTTTTTTTAGCCGAAAAAGTACTACACTCTTTTTTATATAAAATAAAATTTTCTTTAGCAACATATAATAATTTTGCACTTCACAACTTCACAAAGATGACATTAAGGGAAAAAACAAGCCCAATAACTTAATTGGTCGTGGTACATACCCTCCCGAATTCGACCCATTTTATATGAAAGTTTTGACTTTAGACCATATTTTCTCAAATCCCAAAGCACGAATGTTGTTAAGAGTTTTAAATCAAAATCTACGGGACTTCGGAAAAACGTGGATTCTATAGCAAAAAATGTAAAAAATTCCATTTTTTGGAATTGTGATTAGTTTATTTGGGAATTCAGGAAAACACTACCCCTGATTGAAAAACGGTTAACGCGCTTTAATTTACCTTAATAAGATCCATATTTCCTGAAGATTTCATTAAGATATCTTTATAAACAAATATGTCATTGCAATTAAAAATTTGTATTTTCTCCAAAAACCCCAAATTGGCCTTTTGTTTGGTTTATTTCTAAATAGCGAAAGAAATTTTAAAAATATGTATTTCAAGTTAATCTTATCCTTTAGCATATATAATTTCCGATCCTATGCAAAAAGATTCAAGTCAATATCATGCCTCATTTCAGAAATATGCGCCTTTAAACTTTTATATTTCCAATTTATTTCATATATGACTATCTTTTTACAAATTTGCAAACACTTGCCTTTAGCTTTGCATGAATAACTACTTGGAAAATTATGAATATTTCTGTATAGTTTTAGTAATATCTAGACACAAAATATATTGATAAAAGTAATTAATAAATATTTTTTATTTTTAATAGGGCTGCCACATTTCCCAAGTTTAAATACTCTTTATCCTTTTCTAAGCACTCATGTATTTCTATTAATGAATTTAAAATAACAAAACAAACAAAAAATGTCTATTTCAACTTAATAAATAAGTATTTTATTAGTTTAAATTTATGGTGTTTACCTAAATTTAACAAATACCTATTGGTGATGGTTAAAAATTTATATTTTTATGAGCTAGTGACAATGCACAGGTAATATACTTTCCGGTGATTCCTAACAGCAACTTATAATATCAATAAATTTGGTATAGGTACTCTTCTAAGTTGACTCTTTCAGATATTTTACCTAATGAAAATTCAGAGAATACCTGTAAATATATATACCTGTGCGATATATCTAATCCTTATCAACATCATAACGAAGTTGAATACCATAGTGATTACACTGAAGCATGAACAATTGTGTTGTGTTCTGTGGAGTTTATCTAAAAATGATCTTAATCGT
This sequence comes from Protocalliphora azurea, assembly GCA_932274085.1. Lineage (NCBI taxonomy): Eukaryota > Metazoa > Arthropoda > Insecta > Diptera > Calliphoridae > Protocalliphora > Protocalliphora azurea. Next base: position 118,686,634 of record OW026519.1, on the reverse strand, counting down.
TTAGAAGCTATAGTGGAACTCATAAAAACTACATATCATGCAAAAGTCGACGTCATTGGTAAATCTCAGATAGAGAGCTTTTTAAAGTTGTATGACGTAAAAATGAAGTCCTTGAATCTGCGTACTAACAGATTAAAGATTAAACATTCCGATTGGATGGATACTGATATAGAAATATCGGCGTGCAAAATATCAACTGGAGCACCCTGCAAGACATATGATGATTTAAGTACAAGATCTGATACATTAAAAGAAATGTTAAAAAAGGAGAAGCAACCTAAGAATGCAATTAATATTGCTGAAGAACTGCCAACTGCATCACCAAAACGTCTTAAACGGATTTTAAAGAGGAAGAGGCAATTGCTTTAATGCTTGAACTTGACCCCAGCCGAAACAAATGTCAAATTTTAAGAAAAGCTCTGCTTGAAAAGGGTCACTCAATTCTACCATCATACAACGATATTCAAGAAAAAAAAAGCAAAATATTTTACCATCTATTTCGGTTACCGAAAAGGAAGCATGTGTAGAGCTATCTTCTTTGCTTGACAATATAGCTAACAGGATAGTTGAAGATTTTTCTGCAGATCAGTTGGAAAAGATAAATAACAGCAACGTTGTATTAATCTGTAAGTGGGTATGTGGCGGACTATCAGCCCTTCCTGAATAAAAACATGCTAGTGGAAGTAAGAAAATGGCGGATTATAAAAGCGTATTTATAGCATTTTTGATGTCATTAAGAATGCGATCTTATTCCTTAAAGCAATCTTCATCAAAGTGTAAAAACTCATTTGAAGATATATGGATTAACACCACTCCAGAATCAAAATATTTTTGCAGACCTCTTTGGTTCGAATACACAAGGGAGTCGAAGACAACAACAAAGGATTTAGTGGAATATATTAAAGACGAAATAAATGATTTGTAACCTCTTTCAATAACCATAAACCAATACACATTCGATATATCCTTTCAACTTAGTCTAACAATGATTGATGGGAAGGTTAGTAATGCCATTATGGAAACATTTTCTTTTTGGAAATGTACACTATGTGCTGAGACGAGATCACAATTTTCGTATATTGTTAAAGCAAGGAGTATTAATGAAGGATTACTGTCTTTCGGAATATCTCCACTTCACGCCAGAATACAGTTCTTGGAGCATTTACTGTACATAGCTGTACATACAGAAACAACGAGGATTTGAAAACACTTAGAATATCTGAGAAAAGTAGAATCCAGGATGAATTCAGAGAAGAGATAGGATTAAATATCGACAAACCTCTGCTGACTGGTGGTAGTAAATGAACTCTGCTCGATTTAGAGAATACGCAACAGAATAATCTAAACTACTTGTTTCTCTATATCCACCATGGAAAGAAACAGTATATAAAGTATTGTGCCATGGCGAAATTATAATTGAACGAAATATTCTTCCACTTACCGAGCTTACAGAAGAGGCTCAAGAAGCAAGAAACAGAGATTTTAAGCACGTTCAATTATTCAGCTCCAGGAAATACTCCATAACGTTACAAAACGAGGATAATTTTAATAGCCTATTGTTATCATCAGACCCTGTACTATCAGCAATGAGAAAACGTTGGAATTATTATGAGTCTTTATCAACTCAAAATACTGAAGACTTGAACGACCTTTATTATCTTTTAGATATTTATGCAGATACAACAGATTATTTTATAGAAAATAAGTAGTATAAGTTTAAAATATTAGAAAATTGTCTACATAAATTTAATGTAAATAAGTAATAAAAAATCGTATTAGAAATAGAAGATGATAACGAAGATGATAACTGCCAAAAATAATAATATTGTTTAAGTTAAAATAGACATTTTTTGGTTGTTTTGTTATTTTAAATTCATTAATAGAAATACATGAATGCTTAGAAAAGGATAAAGAGTATTTAAACTTGGGAAATGTGGCAGCCCTATTAAAAATAAAAAATATTTAATAATTATTTTTATTAAAAATATTTTGTGTATAGATATTGTTAAAAGTATATAGAAATATTCATAATTTTCTAAGTAATTATTCACGCAAAACTAAAGGCAAATGTTGTAAGTTTGTAAAAATATTTCTGAAACAAGGCATGATATTGAATGAATCTTTTTGCAAAAATCGGAAATTATATATGCTAAAGGATAAGCTTAATTTGGAATACATATTTTTAGAATTTCTTTCGCTATTTAGAAATAAGACAAATAAAAAGCCCAATTTGGGGTTTTTGGGGAAAATACAAATTTTTTAATTGTAATAACATATTTGTTTATAAAGATATCGTATTGAAATTTGCAGGAAATGTGGACCTTATTAGTGTAAATAAAAGCGCGATAACCAAATTTCTATCAGGGGTAACGTTTTCCTGAATTCCCAAATAAACTAGCGAAAATTCCCAAAAGTGGGATTTTTACATTTTTGGCTATAGAATCCGCATTTTTCCGAAGTCCCGTAGATTTTGATTTGAAACTTTTATCAACAGATTGAAGATTCTTAGCATATATTCCGCTTGTCGACTCGTGCTTTGGGATTTGAGAAAATGTGTTCTAAAATCAAAACTTTCATATAAAATGGGTGTGTACCATAACCAATTGAGTTGTTGGGCTTGTTTTTTATATTATAGTCATCTCTGTGAAGCTGCCTTTCAGAAAATTGCAAAATTATTATATGTTGCTAAAGAAAATTTTATTTTAGATAAAAAAGAGTGTAGATACTTTTTCGGCTAAAAAACACAAAAAGTCGTTTTTTTGCAATTTTCAAATTCAAAGTCGTTTATTTTTGCACTCGGTAAAGATATCGACTTTAAATTTTTTTTATTCAATACATAATTTTGTTCTTCAATCCGTTAAGAAAAAAAACTAATAAAATCGGTCGGAAATACTAGGATGTATATGAAAAAAACTGGACCAAGAACATGCAAAATTATGGGGCTTAAAAATTCAAACGCAAATAACTCGAAAACTATAAGAGATAAATAGAACATGTAAGCAGCAAGCGATTGAAAATTTTTTATATCAGACGTACCTAACTTTGAGCCCCTTTAGGGGTTTGTTGTGCCCCCCTTCCAAACTTAACATCGTACAATCCTCTGCTACGCCTATACCATATTTCAAGAAAATCCAACCAGCCGAGAAGGTACAGATTTATTTCCAAAAAATTTCGATTCTGCCCCACTGTGGGTTGGAATTTTGAAGAGGAAATTCGACTTTTACCCAATTCTGAACCTGATCAAAGGTTCAGATCTGAATTTGATCAAAAGGTTAATTATTTTACCTTAAATCCATTCAAATATTTTTACCTCAATAAGTTACATATGTTGAAAACAAAATCAAATTTAGTATATTCGTCCGTCTGTTCAGAAATCGATGCACTATGATTTTAATTATTAATTATGAGATATGTCCACTCTTAAACCTCGCATCCATGCGAACATTATAATTGCCACAAATTTCATGTTTTCATATATAATATTTCGTGTGATAAAATAATTAAAATATATTTTTGGCCCATTCTGTACTAATTACATCATCATTAGTATCACACAATGTATATCTTAATTATGTTGAACTTAAAAATATTAAAAAAATTCCTAATTTCTTGTGGTTACTAGAAATATTGTGGTAAGAAGGATAGCAGGTAGTAGCAGCCGAATTTTATTGATGCTATCTTATGACACTTAGGAGTACACTACGCTATCTTGACTCAAAATAATTGCAACAGAGTAAAGTTAAATCTGAATTTTGCAAGCAGGACCCAACATATATTTCAGGAGCGGAGTCATGGGGGCTCAAATTAGGAAATCTCTGACATAAAACCTTTTGTTCCTTACCCGATTGCACTTTAAAGCTCTTAATAAGAACTTTGAAAAACATGCTTACATTTACAATTGACTAGCATCTCACATACTTTTCGAAATATATGAATTTGAAATTTCAACTATCTGAATTTTATAATATCTTGGTCAAGTTTTTCCATATATGAATAATCCAAAATTTTGGACAAAAAAAGGCGATATCTTTATTGACTTAAAAAATAAGCGATTCTAAATTTGAAAATTGCCAAAATTAGCAAAGAGATGGACGGACATGTGAGTTATCGCGATAATCGTAAAATTTCAAAAATGTATTTTTTATAATTTCATTAATATAGAAACAAAATGGAAACATTAAAATATTCACATCACCTTTCCCTGAATTCTTGGCATCTGTTACCCTAATGTGAGACGCAATAAGCTAGAAATTTAGAACTTCCTTTATTTCCTTTAATAACTAAAACTCTACTGTTAATTATCTAATGATATTTTAACATTATTCAAAATGATTAACAGTAGATTAAAAATCAAATTCAAATTTATAATTAAATTTAGTATTTTGTATACCATCCATTATTCTGAATTATCGCAAAAATTAAGTTCGGCATTTATCCCACTACGTTTTGTGTAATTTCTATATGAATTTTTTGCCAGCATTCCTTAAAATCATATATTTTTGCTGCATGGATACCCTACAAATTTTTCATTGGATTGCAGTTTGGAATGTATGACGTCCATTGAAGTAACTGAATACCTTTTCTAAAAACCAGTCCCTACTATATTTTGTTACGTGTATTTCAGCGTTATATTGCTGAAAAATATATTTTTTATCAAGATTTTCTCATGTTGAGTCAACAAGACGTCTTGTAGAAGTTCGGTGTACATATTTGAGTTAATTTTTATGAAAACGCGCTCCACACCATGGGGCCTCCTCGACCAAAGTTTCTTTTGTACTAACGATATTGTGGTCGTTTATATCATACCAGTAGTAACTATTACAGTCGGGACCATCCAGATTAAACTTCTATTCATCGAAAATATTTTATGTTTTCTGTTCAGATGACGTTCTTTATGTATAACAGAAAGGTGAGACATGGACTTTAATTTTCACTATTAAATGGACAATTTCGAATTCAAAATACGAGCTATAGATCATACAATTACTAATAGTCGCAAAATTTCCTTGATCTCCCTACATGTCAGGTGATATTTGGTCGCTTCGTATCGTATTTTACTTTTCTACTTTAATGATAATTTTGAAAATCCTTTAGTTTCAAATATTATTATATATTGTTTGAAATTTTTAATATAAATTCTGATCGATTCTTTACAATGCAAGTAATTTCGCGAATCGAAAAAACTCCCAGCAAAAACTTTTTGGTTTTCGGTAATAACAACTACTTATTAAAATAGTTTCTTGGTAATGAGGCGTCATTATTATTTGCCTACTCTGTATTACATTAATAAGTACTCAGTAGTATAATAGCATAGTGATACTGCAATCACGTGGATGAATTGGCTAGAGTGCCGGATTAACAACCAGAAGGTTGTTGGTTCAACCCCATTTTGAAGCTGTTAGTTTTTTATAACAAAATGTCTAAAAAGATATTTTGAACTAAATAGAGTTTTTATCGCTTAGGATGCTATGTACGAGATGGTGTACTGAGTAAGACGTTAGTCAGTGAACGAATGGTTAGTGTGTGTCCAAGTTCGTGTCTCACTGACGGCAAATTTTTTTGTTTTTTTTTATTTTTGTTCTCGTTTAGGTACATATTTTTGAGTACCCCTAGAGTCCAAAAATAACTACATGAATTTGTGGACAAGTCGAACAAAAATAACTAGTTATTTAGGCAAAAAATAAGTAGTTTATTTTTGTTTCCAATTATACCTGCTAGCTTACCAGGAAAGCAAAGTTTTTGCTGGGCTGTTTTCTTTTAAGTATTAATTTTAAGTAATAATTTTAAGTATTATTTCTTTCTGTTTGATTTAAACTCGGTCCAGACAGCATTATGTTAGTAAGACTTTACAGAATACATTTTTTATGCAGAATTTTATTTCAACACAAAATATTTCCTTGCTATTTTGTTATTTTAGACTCAACTCATTAAGTTAAGTTATAGCAAACTGGAGAATTTTGATATTTATTATAAATTTTTGAACTAAGAACTTGAAAAAAATATTTCGATTATAAACTACTTACATTTTCAAAAAACTAATGACCGTTAAACTCAAGTGTTTTTTTTTTAGACCGTCAGATATATATATATATATATATATATATATATATATATATATATATATAAATATAAATATAAAAATATAATATATATATATATATATATAAATGAATATTTTAAACAAAATTTAAATAAATACAGCTTTTCATAGTTTAATTTTCGGGCCCCTATAATTAATATTTTTTATACGAAAAAATATGTCTCCATTACGGAAATATTCAATATTTAAATAAATAAGTCTCTTTAAGCTCAGAATGTGTTTAGAATATAAAATAATATAATCGGAAACAATCTATTTAAAAAGAGTTTTTTTCTAATGAGTATAATTTATATTTATTTCTGATTTTAAAACAAGTTAAGCTCGACCATATGATACCCTACACCATTGTGTATGTGCATCAAAATAGAGTATGGGGTCTTATCTGGGTCCTGTGTTCAATATTTCTATAAAGCATATCTATTCATTATATTTTGTTGAAACTAACATTTATACTGAATTTATGCACTTTATGGTAATTTCCGGAAGTGGGCCATATATGGGAGCCCGATCTTAATAATGTTTGTCACTGATGTTTCTACTTATTTAAAACTAATTTATATCAAATATTAACTTTACACTAACATTTGAATGAGATTTACACATGTCGAAGGGATTTTCGGAAGAGGGATTTATATGGGAGCTACATCAATTAAGGAGCGATCTTTTTGAAATGAGATTTACACTGATATAAATATTATTTGTACTGAATTTTATTATAATATTGTAATATTAAGAATTAATCTTCTATTCCGGGAGGTCATTTTTATGGGGGCTAGATGAAATAATGGACCAATTTAAATATGCAATTAAACCTTAACTACAAAGTCATCCTGTATAAGTGCATCTTAAAACCAATTTCTTCTTACGGAAACCAATTATGGGGAACAGAATCAAAAAGTTTTAAGACCATGACAGAAGCACCATGGTATATAAGGAATGGAATCATTCATAAGGACTTAGAAATAACAGAAATAAAAGCCGAATTTATTAAAATTCATGAGAGATACACTATGAAACTACTACTTCATCCTAATCCACTGGCAAGATTACTTAGCAGAACGCAAACCTCATCAAGGCTTCTTAGAGGCAATCTACCACCCACTATGTTAAGACTTATTTAACTTCACAGCTCTCAAATGAGAACTAACATTTTAGTATCATTTTCGTTATAAGATTTAAATACTTATTGTTAAGCCTAATTGTTGGCAGATTTAATAAATAAAGAAGAACATATAAATAAAAAAGCATATTAAGATTTTGATTGGGGATAATTATTCAAAATAAAAAGAAACGTTTTTATCATTAACACAATCTTACCGCGTTACCGTTGAGAATTTTTTAAAAGTGTACAAAAAAGGGAATTTCAAAAATAAAGTCGTCAAAAAGGGGATTTAAAAAAGGCGCCAACTACTTCAATTCACCTTAAAATTTGTTTATTTGATAAAAACATAAAATAAAAATTTGTTTATAAAAGTAGTTAATATAAAATCCTCTCGTTATTAATTAAAATTGTGTACTTTTGTTCGAGGTCCTCAATTGGACTCAAGTCTTACAAATCTCGTTCTTAATTGATGATAATTTAAAAAAAGAAGTTCCGTGGAGGCACTGCTATGAGCCAAAATAAAAATTTGGATAAAGTATTCATTAAATCAATTTTTTTAATTTTCCCAATCCAGTCCAAAAAAATTTGGCATTTGACGTTTTAAATATTAATTCATAAACTTTATCTTTAGCTTTAGTTTTTAACAATTTAAGTTCACCTATAAGTTCTTCGGGATCTTTTTTTTACATTATCATACTGTGAAACAATCCCATAATAATTAATTACTTCGGTGGAATTGATATATAATGGGTAAAGATATTTCAAATAACATAGTTTGTCGACATTTAGCACATGCCTTAAAAAGTCGCCATTTAGTTTCACTTTAAGAAAGGTGGCCAAAAAAGTGACCAGGTAGTACAAAAAGGTGTAATTGATGGCTAAAGTTCCCAGACGGTTTTTCTCTGCATGTACCTAAGAAAACTCTTCAAGCTTTGTTTATTTGATAAAAACAAAAACAAAAAATATTGTATTTTAAGAAAAAATACTAAATTAAATTTTATAAATAATAAAATAATTTATTTCTAATAATTTTTATTATTGCAAACACAAAGATTAATTAATAAAAATATTTAAAATACTTTTTATATTAATTAAACTTCTGTACTTTTGTACAGTTTTCCAAATCTCCACCTAACAAATTTAGGCCTGAAAAAAATAAATTGTCTGTTTAACAATTTATTTTTTATTAGTGATAATTTAGAAAACTGACGTTCTCCGTCGAGGCGCTGCTATGAGGCAAAGTAAAAATATAAATTCGGCATTTGATATTTTAAATAGTTGTTTATAAAATTTATCGTTAGCTTCAGTTTCTAACAGTTTCAGTTTATTTATAAATTCTCCTATTTTTTTTATAACATTGTGAAACAATCACCAAATAATTAATTTCTTCGTTGGAATTAATATATGTATATATAATCGAGATTTTATACAACATAGTTTTTCGTCATTTAGATCATAGTATTAGAAAGTCGCCACTTAGTTCCATTTTAAAAAATAGTGTCTTGGTGACTGAAAAAGGTGCGACTAGCAACAAAAATCGCTGCTTGAAAACATCATAAATTTTATTTTAATAAATCAGTAGGTGCACGAAATGATTAACTCGAACTGACTCTACACACTGAACCAAATCTCGCAGACAATATTGGCGAAAAATGTTCGTAGAATTTTAACGTAAAAAATATATAAATTAACAGACAGTGTTACCAATTTAACCTTTTTATGGCAAAATCTAGCCTTTTTATTCTGCTTTTAGCCTTAAAATTTTCGCTTTAGCTTCTAACTTTTTTCTAGCCTTTTTTGATTCATAAAATTGCCTGAAAAGGCTAAAATAATACTATTTCAACAAAGAAGAAACTAATTTCTTATTTGCTATTACTAATTTTATTTTTACAGAATCATCCATTTAAGCATTTTTGTATATTTATTCTCACAAATACTTATGTATTAGCCTTATTAGACATGTCCATAAAAAAGTCATGACCTAATGGAAAAAATTGAAAGCAGATTTCCATTTAGCGGATTAAATTCATCTAATCCACCTTTTTTTATGCTGACCAGTTTTATTCAAAAAATTTTGGGTCATTAGGTAAGTTTTTTGGATATTTATTCACAAATGCTTAGTGACCAAAAATATAAACATTTCCCTTCTACGATTATTCTTCAGCCATCACCCATATAACACCAATTGCAGAATGTCAGTTTAACGCGCATAATTTTCATATAAACGCAAGATGTTGAAAAACATTTGGCATAAGTAATTTTTATATAAGTATATAAACCATAGTATGAAGTTTAACAAAGATCGGTCTATATATGATCATAGTTTCCATATAAATATCTTTCCATAAAATAACTTTGTAGTCACACTTGTCTAATTACAGTTCTTTATTCTTGTTAATTACCCACAAAACGATATTTAATATAATATAGAAATCATATCCCTTTATCTTTTCGCAGTTTAAAAACATCATCGTCTCAATCTTTAAATACACTTTAAAATCTTCCGAACAATGTTGTCATATTACACTTAAGATAAGAATTACTTAAAAATTAAATACAATGGCTTTAAAAATGACTGTGTTGTTTTGCATGCTTGACTAAACTCAAAACTAAATTTCTAATTTTGTTCGTAAGAATTATTTTCAAGTCATTGTTGAATTAAAGTAATAAAATTAAAATCATACAATTTTGGTACCTGAAACTGGCTATCAGCATTTGTAACATACATTATTTTGAAAGTTATTCATTGGGAATTTTCAAGAAAGTATATTATAGGATTAAATGTTTGAGGGAAATTTTTTTGCAAAAAATCTCCACTTTCATTTGGAACCGATGTCTTCCTATAATAGTAATTATAAAGTAGCAAAATAAAAGGCGGAATTCTTCTTGTGTAAGAAAAAATTTATTTCTGTTATATGGTTAATTCTCTTTAATTTATGTCATTTTGCAATAAATATTTATCCTTTGTACAAAGGTGCAGATTTAATACTTTAGTTAATTTTAGGCAAAACGTTAGACATACCTAAGACATATAAATCACTGGCTTATCCCAGTTGACTTCGCTACACCTATTGATGCGCTAACTAATAATTTCTTTATATAGGAACTAATATTTGCTTTCTATGGGGGCTAATCCTCTGTCCTATTTTCATTTCATCAATGCAACATGATAAGGAAGTAGTTTCCACAAGTTTTGAGAGTTCTCACTATTATAGTTCTTGCTTTGTATGGGGCTCCATTCCCCCTAGTCCTACCCATCCTATTTTTATCTTAAATTATGCAGGTTAATTAGAAATTTATTCCTTTTACTGTAATAGTTCTAAAGATATACGGACCTTGGTCCTATCCTTCCCAGATTCATTCTTGTTTGGAGGTTAATGAGATAGGTATTTCCGTAAAATCTTAAGGCTTTTGCTCTAACATTATTTAACTTATCATTAGTATTTTCTTTCATCTTTTTCATTTCATATATATATATATATATATATATATATATATATATATAACAACAGTGTAACCGTGAATTCTTTTGAAACAGTTAGTATAGATATGTATATTTCAATAGTATTAAATTCCTAAAAGTGGTGCAACGATAACAGTTGTTTTGCACTTAAACATTTATAAATGTTTTTTATATATTTATTATATAGCATTAAGTATAGAGATCTTAAATAACGAACTTCACATTCCATTGCTGTTTTTATATACAAGCTTTGTTTTTTAGATGAGAACTTATTTTTGTTTTTATGAATAGTATTATCATAAGAGCTTTTGTAACGTATTTCGCATTCGAATCTTCTTTTTATATATAAGCATTGTTGTTATATATCTGGGCATTTATAGTGTATAACATCCAAATTGAAAAGTTGTTCTTACTTCTAAAATTATTAAAATTATTATCTGGAGTACTGCCAAAATTTCAAGAAAATCACTTTAGCCATTTAGCTGCATATAAGATACAAAGACCCACAATTCATTTTTTTGTATATAGACAGGCTTAACCCGGTACGCTTCGCTACTCCTTTGGATGAGATAACTAATGTTTACTTCATATAGTGGCTATTACCCCCCGTCGATTTATCCAACATATTCAAAATTATATATTAGTTTTTTTTGTAACTTTTTTAGACTTTCATTATATACTTTAGATATGCAAAATTAATATTTAATTTGCATGGGGACTACTCTTCCTCTGGCCCTTTTTTCCTGCAAAATTTAAATGCTTTTGCTTTTATTTTTCTTTAATTAGTATTTTCGTTCTATGGGGGCTTTTCCCCCTACAGCTGCCCGCCCTATCTTCATCTCAATTGTTGAATGATAAGAAAATTATTCCCACACAATTTTAAGATTTTTGTTATATTATTTCTTAAGATATGCAATATCTTAATATGTAACCCGCATACATTTCCCCCTGCTTCTGTCGATAAGAAAGTATTATATTTTACTTCCGGAATCTTCAGGATGAAGCTGTAAAAATTTTAAGAAAATCCAACTGTTTAGCTGTCTATAAGCTACATATAAACACAGATTCATTTTTATATTCGTATGTACTAGGTAATGCTGGTAAGCTTCGCTACCGCCTAAATATGCAAAAGTTGGTATGAAAATTTGTTCAACAATTTTTTAAGACTTTCAATAAATACTAATGTAGCACAGTGGGGTCAAACGTAAATTTTTTGGTAATAAATCTGAATCTCCTAAACTACTGGTCGGATCAAATTGAAATGTATGGAAGAGTTGTAGAGGAGGACCTAAGCTTTCAGAAAAATCATCTTGTAGTCACCCTGTGATAACACGAGATAAGCTACAGGGTGTCAAAGTTGACTACCTCGAGTATGTAAAAGTTAAAAAAAATCGTAACTTGTACAAATGAAGTCCGATTTTAAAGATTTGTATATTTCTGGAAAGTGCTTGGCAAGATAAAGAAAAAATAAGCTTACTCATCTAAGTTATTTCTTACAGTTAAAAAGATATTTACGCTTGAATTTTGAATTTTTGATTTTTTGGCTCGACTTTCTTTCGTTTTTCGGGAATAAGTCCGGAGATATATGAGGAAAAAATTTTTTAAAAATATTCTGTAATTTGCTACATATTTCAAAATAATATGCTGAAAGAATTTTTGGATTATCTTAATTCGTCTAGACGTGAAAAATATTCAAATTCAGCACTCTGAAATTGGCATGAAAAATGGCAATTTTTTTACAAAAATATAGTACAATTCATTCACTTTTTTCTCAAAGTTCCGTTAATAAAAAAAATTTTTCCTTATTAATTTCAAAAGATAAGGCTTCATAAATGGTTAATAAAGGAATTTTGAATTGATTTAAGTTTGCACCCTACATCCAGCATTGGCCGAAAATTGTCAATTTTAAAAAATAGTTTCATTTTTATCGATTAATAAAAAAAATGTCACGCGAGCTTTTTTAAATTTGGTACCCATATTTTTTATAGAAATAGATTTAGAACGATTTGACACTAAACTGCTTCCCGCCCGGCCGAAAACGAATACGGGAGTGGAGATTTTATGTTAAAAGTCAGTTTTTTTAACGACTATTTTTAAAAGCATATTAAAAGCATATTAGCATAATATTTTTAATATTATTTCTTATGTAATGTATAAAACACAAATCAAGCTTTCATTCCTAAAAAAATCAATAAAATAGCTCCAATAACCTATTTTTGGTAATTTTTCAGAAAATAGCTGAAAATCCAAAAAAATTTAATTTTTTTAATACAACTCCACTAATTTTGCAAATACTTTAAAAATGTTAAAAGAATATAAAAATAGACTTATTTACCAATTCAACGATATATAAAATGTTGATATAGGTCATTTAATAATAGTAATATAACGGCCTCAAAACTACCAAGTCACGTCAAAAGTTGCAAAATTCACTATTTTGTTCCGTATTTCCATATGTGTGTATACGTAACATTTTAGTTTTCTAATGTATTATGTAGGTATATATTTGTTATTATAAAGTAGTAAATTCTTTATTTGAGTAATGTTTATTTAATTTGTTCTACATATTTACATACTTATTATACATATATCCCGTATATTTATTTTATTAAGAATATATTATTGAAGATATTATTAGATATTTTCTTGAAAATAATCAAAAACATCAAACGTTAGCAAATTTTTAACTTCCTTAGCTTCGGAATCCTCTTTTTCTATTTCAAGAGTGATTTTTGGTAGCCATCGTGTTCTTATAGAATATATAACTGGATCTGATGATATTAATAAATATTCCATTAAGTCCATATTTTGCGCTATTTTCGAACATTTTCGGGTATTGAAGAGTCGGAAATGTTTAACATCTTTATTTCGGGCTTACTGTACTTCCTCTGTTAGCTCCCCCAATGGCAAAATACTATTTTCTATTATTTCTTTACTATGAGCCAATACTTTGTGAATTTTTGGAGTCATTGATTTCCAGGGGTATGTAATGTTAAGTAGTTCTTTAGTTTCGTAAGCAAAAATTTTAAATTTGTCCGCATTAATTTGTTTTTTGCTATTAATGGCTGCCAATATAATCTTAAAACGCTTCAAAATATTTAAGTCAATGCCTGTGATTGAAGATGTGAGTTCCGGATTTTCAAAGAAACGTCTTGCTGTATTTCCATCATTTGAGCTTCCATAGCCATATAGAGGTTTATCAATTATTAATCCGAGTTTTTCTTTGAATTCTAATTGAATTCTTTTCTTCTCCTCTTTTCGTAATTCGTGAAGCTCCAAATTGTTTTTTACTGTAGCATTTTCCTGCCCGGGAATATTTCTGTACTTCATATCATATGCAAGATGTAAGCAGAACTCCAAAAATCTTATCCTTGCGTGGAGTGGTGATATTCCAAATTTTAAAGAATTTTTATTAACAAGGACTTCAGAATTATCCTGAAATTGTGAACTTATTTTTCCACATATATTACATTTCCATGTAGATGTTGTATCTGTTATAGCGTTTGCAACTTTTCCATCAATCATCGTTAATTGTTGTTGAAATGTAACTTTAATAGTTCTGTTTGATACTTTTACATATATTGGGGGCAATGCTTTAATTTCTTCTTCCAATTGGTTGACAATGCTATTTATTGTAACCGTGGTTTCTTTTGTGTAATCGAAAAGGATTGGACGGCACAAAAATTTGGAACCTGGAGTTAAATTTATCCATATATCATCAAAAAGCGAGTCATTTCTTGTCGATGAGGAAGGCTTATTTAAGCGCATTCGAAGTGGTACCAGAGACGCTATAAACAGCGAGGAATAATTATTTCCAGAATTACTTCCATCCAGTTGTTTGTATTCCAAAAATCCTGATGTTCCATCGCAGCCCCATTTGAATATTAAAGTAAGTTCAGAGTCTTTGCATTTTTCAATGTTATCATTGCTGAAGGTAGATATAATTCTAGAGGCAGTATTTTCAAGTAATTGCAATATATTAACTTTAGCACTTTTAACAGAAGCATTAACCGGGTGCTCCATAGGCTGTAAAATATTACTTTTCGCTTCTCTCACTGATTTGCTACTGGGAAAGATATCATATCATATTACGCTAACAGATTTCCTCAAAATCTCGTATTGGTTTCTTGATAATCCTAAATTTAATATTAGAGCTAAAGCATCTTCAGAGGTAAAGGACGATGTTGATTTCGGTGTCACTATGCTTTCGATTATCCGATGTAATCGATTGGGAGAAGCTGCTGGTAACACATCTATAACTTTTTCTACTTCCTTTGGTTGCGTACGTGTTACTAAAGCTTTAAGTGTATCTTTTATTTCGACATTCGTATGTGAATTTAGAATAGATTCCTGTTTGGTACTCTTTGTTCTTAGCTGAACTTCATCGTAACTTTTTTTTGGTCGACCCTTTTTCTGCTTTCCGATGAAAATTGGTATTTCTCCCTGCAACCACTCTTCATTTTTCTTCTTGAACTTTGGTATTGACCAATCTGAAGCTTGCATCCTTTTTTCGCATGATTTATAAAAATTTTCGAGCTTTAAACTGTCTTCTGCAGTAAGAGTTAAACCAAAAGATACTACTGTATCAATGAGTTTTCTTATTTTTTCTGGACGATTTATAATATCAGATAGATTATCCCAGATTACTTTGCAAATAGAAAAGTGTTTTAATGTAATCTCTATAATGGCAAATTCACTAATAAATCTGCATATTTATAAGGATACTTATATATAGAAAAAGAATATTTATATCAGGTAAATGGTGACAGGCAAAAATGAATTAAAAAATTAAAATTTTTGCTCAAAACCCCCAATTTCATTCAGTTTATTTTTATGACCTGTAGTGTTAAACAGGTACGTCAAAAAATGTACCTATGCGATTGTAAAAAAATAATTTTTGTTATAATACATTAATTAAGTAGCTAGGTAAATTATTTAAAAACTTTAAAAAATGTAATAAAAAACGAAGGAAAATATACTTATTTATGTACTTAGGTAATTTTAAAAACCTTTTCAGTAGAAAACAATTATGAACACTTTAAATAAATTCATTAATAAATATTATTATCTCGTAACAAAAATAAGCAATGCAGTTGAGTGTTACGTATACACACATATGGAAATACGGAACAAAATAGTGAATTTTGCAACTTTTGACGTGACTTGGTAGTTTTGAGGCCATTATATTACTATTATTAAATGACTTATATCAACATTTTATATATCGTTGAATTGGTAAATAAGTCTATTTTTATATTCTTTTAACATTTTTAAATTATTTGCAAAATTAGTGGAGTTGTATTAAAAAAATTAAATTTTTTTGGATTTTCAGCTATTTAAAAAAAAAAAATTATTTTTGAAAAATTACCAAAATTAGGTTATTGGAGCTATTTTATTGGTTTTTTTAGGAATGAAAGCTCGGTTTGTGTTTTATATACTACATAAGAAATAATATTAAAAATATTATGCTAATATGCTTTTAATATGCTTTTAAAAATAGTCGTTAAAAAAACTGACTTTTAACATAAAATCTTCACTCCAGCATTCGTTTTTGGCCGGGCGGGAAGCAGTTTAGTGTTAAATCATTCTAAATCTATTTCTATAAAAAACATGGGTACCAAATTTAAAAAACCTCGCGTGACATTTTTTTTATTAATCGATAAAAATGAAACTATTTTTTAAAATTGACAATTTTCGGCCAATGCTGGATGTAGGGTGCAAACTTAAATCAATTCAAAATTTCTTTATTAACCATTTATGAAGCCTTATCTTTTGAAATTAATAAGGAAAAATTTTTTTTATTAACGGAACTTTGAGAAAAAAGTGAATGAATTGTACTATTTTTTTTGTAAAAAAATAGCCATTTTTCATGCCAATTTCAGAGTGCTGAATTTGAATATTTTTCACGTCTAGACGAATTGAGATAATCCAAAAATTCTTTCAGCATATGATTTTGAAATATGTAGCAAATTAGAGAATATTTTTAAAAAATTTTTTCCTAATATATCTCCGGACTTATTCCCGAAAAACGAAAGAAAGTCGAGCCAAAAAATCAAAAATTCAAAATTCAAGCGTAAATATCTTTTTAACTGTAAGAGATAACTTAGATGAGTAAGCTTATTTTTTCTTTATCTTGCCAAGCACTTTCCAGAAATATAAAAATCTTTAAAATCGGACTTCATTTGTACAAGTTACGATTTTTTTTAACTTTTACATACTCGAGGTAGTCAACTTTGACACCCTGTAGCTTATCTCGTGTTATCACAGGGTGACTACAAGATGATTTTTCTGAAAGCTTAGGTCCTCCTCTACAACTCTTCCATACATTTCAATTTGATCCGACCAGTAGTTTAGGAGATTCAGATTTATTACCAAAAAATTTGCGTTTGACCCCACTGTGTGTAGTAATGCAAGAATTTTGGCGCTACACCTCCCTGTGGCCCCATCTGTTCAATTTTCATTCTGTCAATAAAATATGATAATGAAATATTTCCCACAAGTTTTGAGGGTTCTCGCTTTTATAGTTCTTTAGATTTCCATTTTCTTTCTAAGTTTGGAGATTGATGAGGGAAGTATTCCCATAAAATTTTAAAGCTTTAACTGTAACAATATTTAAGTTATCCTATAATTAGTGTTTTCTTTGTATGGTGGATACTATTCCCTTTTTATTTTCATCTAAATTATAAAGGATGGTAAGACAGTTAATTCTTCAAAATTGTAGAACTTTTGCGAAATTAGTTGTTAAGTTATCCTCTAATTAGAGTTTTGTTTTTAGAGAAAGTATTAATCCCCCTGCTCTTATCGAACAAAAAAATAGCCTATTTTAATTTCATAATTACAATAATTACAAATTAAAAAATATTTATATAATATAAATAATATAATTCTGTTAAATGAAGGATAAAAAATGTTAAAAGAAAATTAATCAAAAACGATAAAATAGTTCAGTTCTTTTTAAAATATTCACATTTTGAAAATTAAATGAAAACATTTTATTACATAACAACTCATCCGAAAGTCGAATCATTACTATGGTTGTTATATTGTCTTGTGAGTAAAACTTCACTCGATTCCTAAATATTTTTACGGAATTAATATTTGTTGTTAAGAAAACCCAAAAAAAAAAAATTACAGGTTTATAACACATTTTTATAAATAACGATTTTTCTCATATAAAAGTGTAATTAAGTCAATTTTATTTTTATGCTAGACTATTCATCTATAGCTAAATTTCAAGTGAACTTCTTGTAATTTATCTGATAAAAAAAATTTACTTAATAGGTTGTATACTGTTAGGCTCATGTTTTCAAAAGTGCTTTAAAAATGTAAATTGTTGTTTGAGGATTAAAGACATTTTGAGGAGATACCCCTTACAATTTTCGCATATTTTCAAATCGTTTAATAAATATGTATATATACTTTTCAAATATCCAATTTGACTACTTACTAGTCCCTTTACAATACTAGTCCCTTTATAAATATTATAACCACAATGAAAAAATATTCAGAATATTTTATTTCTTTCTAAGATATTCCCATAAATAGAATTATTTTATTTTTCATCAATTATACAAAAATACATGAGAGACTGAGAACTATTAAATATATTATATATTTCCTTAAAAATATTTAAACTCGAAATAAAGTAAAATAAATAAACATAAATGTATTATTACATATTATCTCCTAAAATATCCATAAAATAGATAGAAAATATAAATATTTTACTTATACCAAAAATCCCGGAAACTCCCGCTGATTTCCCCGGATTTCGGGATTGAAAATTGTGTGAAATTCTCGGGAATTCCAGTCCCGGGATTCTCATTTAAAAACTCTGGTATAGAGGTAACAGTGACAAAAATCCAAACTATTTTTATTTACACTTAAAAAATTTAATAATTAAAAATTACTATTAATTTAAGGGAATAAATATTTAAGCGAGATCGAAGTTATAAAGTGGAATGATCCCGCCAAAAGCGTTATGTCTGGTTATGTCAGGCATAACTAATACATATAAATGATCCTCTTAATAAATGTATAAATATAAGAATTCCGGATTCCTTTACATAGCCGTCATGGTTAAATTGAACAAAAACTTAAAAGGCAATGGAAAATAAAAAAGATTTTATTTATTTTCTTTTCATTTCTTTTTTACTTCAAATTTTTTACAATTTGTTTACGAAATTTATATAAATTTTTAAACATTTTTTGGTGAGAAAATAAAAGCAACAAGAAATTCGGAGAATTTAAAATAAAATTTAATTTTTCATCGACCCGCATTGCGCATTTTTCATATAAATTTTGTATGGAAATTTTCGGACCGGGCTTGTTGTGTTTATACATTATACATTACTCTAACTCAAGAACGGTTTGGCTAATTAGATAAATGGTACACCAAAAAGTATTATCTTCAAGTTACCTTACGTTATTTTTTATCTGCTCAATAGTTTTGGTATTTGTTAGAAATTAGTGAAAAATATTTCGTGCAAAATTTGCAAAATTTTAGTTCTTAAATTAATCCAGGCCACTTACATACATATATAAAAAAATTTCATACAAAATGTATAACATTCACGTATGTATGTTACACATTTGATAAAAAGAATGGTTTAGGTTAAAAAAGTCAATCATTTTCACTTTATTAATATTATTTTGTTGAATACTTTTATTTTTGAATAATCAAATTTCAAATAAGAAAACTATATTATTTTTCATGTAACTATTTAGTAAAACCAATAAATTTAAGAATTGTGTAAATTTAATTTGAATAAAAACCCTGGATATTTTACTTCATAATTGCAACTAATATTTAGGTGCATATTATTTTTTTATTGTGAAGTTTTTCCATTAGTTTTCCATAGAATTCCAATTACACTGAGGATCCGTTCTACATCGTTAATGAAGACCGGGGAATTGCGACGCAAGCAGAATAAAAATATTTGGACAGAAAAGAAGTTAATTTTCAATAAAAAGAAAGTAGTTTTTGTAAAAAGCAGTGAAATTAAAATACTTATATAAATCATATTTTGATTTTCTAACATAAAATTTAATCCAAGTTTGTCCATTACAATTTTCTTTAATACCTTTACACCTGTTATTAATAATTATGAAACTTTTTACATAGCAATACAAATCGAAATCAAAACGACACAAATTGAAATCATAACGAAGAAATCAAAACATTGAAACTTCAAACAGCTAAGCAAAGGCAAACTACGCAAATCGAAATGACTCAAATCGAGACCTGAGTGTATAATGTACTTCAAAAAGACAGAATATAAATATATTTAAGTTTATTAAATATTTTAAAAGATA
Source organism: Protocalliphora azurea (assembly GCA_932274085.1). NCBI lineage: Eukaryota > Metazoa > Arthropoda > Insecta > Diptera > Calliphoridae > Protocalliphora > Protocalliphora azurea. The sequence goes on along the minus strand of OW026519.1, from coordinate 118,666,654 downwards.
CATCCATTTACACTCTTAAAATATTTAGCAAATTTAAAATCTTAAAATTTAGTTAAAAGAAAACAACAAATAATACAATATGCTATTTATAAAAATGTTTTTAAATATTGTTTTCTATTGTTGCCGGAAATCATAAATATAATTTGTAAAATATTAAAAGCAAAAGAAAAAATATTCGATCTTCGGAAAGAAATATTTTTATCAAATAAAAATAACATACCATTTTGAGACATTTACATAAAATTCAATTTCTGATTCGAGAAGGGAGAAAAAATGAAAGATGAAGAATAAGAGAACAGATAGAGCTAGAAACAAACATTAAAACATTTAGTTTATTCAATTGCATAACAAACATATCCGTTTCCGGATTTGACTACTTTTTGCACACTCATCACTTCCTACAGTAATAATTTTTGCTTATCATGCAAATTCATAGAGTACATACAATCAAACACACACATACAGATAGACAACACAAACATAAAAATCAACACTCTTACGAATATTAGTAGAGTCAATAATATGATAGAAGCTGAAAGGAAAAATATTCCAAAACGAAAAAAAAATCAAAAAATAAGGATGGAAAAAATGTCTATTGATAAATTTCCGTTTTAGGAGAATTTGACAAATTTGCCTCAAGAATCACTGGGATTGCATGCATAATGGACATATCACTTTTGCAAATAAAATTCAACATAAAAGCCAGTCATAAATACATTTGCATATACATATATACATACATACATACATACACACATACCTACATACATACATACAAATGAATATAATCAATTGTTTTGTTGAACAATCATCAACAACAAGTATAAAATCATTATCGTTATCATCATCAACATCATTATCATTATCACCATTGACCATAATGCTTATGGTAACAACTTCCGTTTGCTGTCGTTTTAAATTTTGATTTGTCATTGTAGAAAATTGCATTCTGAATATCATAGACATACCTACACACTTATTCGTATACATACAAATAAATATGAATATCGTTGGCTAAAATGAAGAAAAATTATAAATAACTGTTATATCTTCATACAGAAATACAAGGATAAACTAAATTGTACTAAATTTTGTATGTTATAATATATTGAAGAATTTTATCCAATATAACTAAATGTCTCCAAATTTATAAAAGGCATGTAGAACTGAAGAAGTTTCATTGAAATTAAATAATTTATTTTAGCCAAATTGAAGGAAGACATGCAGAATTAAATAAATTTCTTCACTAAAAAAAAAACACGTAATTAAGTTCAGTTGAACAAGTAATAATAAAGCGTGTGCACTAGACTACTCATGAATACAAAAATTTTGATTTTGCATTCTGCACCGGCAGTTTCTGATAGATGAGGCTAAAAAATTTATATGTATCCAAAAATTGGGTCGGCCAGTCCACTTTGACTTTTGTCCTAAAAAATATCTTAAAAGTAACTAAAATATTTATTTCAATATAACTTTTTAATTTAACATATACATTGTTATACATTGACTTTTTTAAGGTACTCGTTAATTTTGATATAGACCTAGCCTGCTATCTGATTAAGTGAAAATTAAAAAGTTGAAATGTTAATATTTTTAGAGATAAACATATTTTTACTTCTAGCAAATTCATTTATATGAGTAAAATTCATAGAGTAATGAATATTTGGTTTGTTTCGATTCCATTCAATTTTTTTTCTGTTGTTTTAGTATTCTTTAAAGAAAGTAACATGTTTGCAATTTATTCAATAATTTACTTCTAAGGCCATTTTATGATATTATAAGTGTTAATTAAAAGTAAAATATTTTATTTTCGTAATAGCATTCTTTGAACACTTAAAATGTCATTTTTTCATACATCTCTATAAATTCAGCAAAATTCTCACATAAGTTATTTGTGTTCTATATCTAGTACGTCTTCATCTTACATTAGACTGATGTTCTAGTTTTATTTTATTTTTTTAAGAATATTAAAGAAAAAAGTTATTAATATTGCACATATTTATTCTTTTGCGAGCTGTTGTAAAAAAATTGGAATGTTTTCAATACATCGCGCCGATTTTTGAACTAAAACAGGTGCTTATATGTAACAATATAACATGTCAATGTTTTTAATTTTCGGTTAATCGGCAAGACTTAAATTTCGAGCGACTATTTCACCCAACAACAATATAAAAGTACTTGCTATAATAATCCAAAAACTCATGCCATACCCGGTATTTTATGCAAATATTAGTGTAACAAGTACAAAATCGATACCTCAAAGTCGGATTTTGGTCCATCTGCGCTGGAATAGTAAAATGTATTGAGTTAAAAAAATTAAAAATCTTACTCTACAAAATAATAAAAACCGTTACTAAAAGGCTATGTTAATATTAAAATCACAAAAAGTCATAATAGGCAAAAAAAAAAAAAAACAACAAAACGTCAAAAATTTATATTTTTTATTCTGAATAAAAAAAATTATGTAGTTTTTTTTAGCAAAATGTTAAATTGAAGAGTTATAGCGCAACAAAGATCTTAGTTACATTTAAGACCTTTTTTAGGACAAAAACAAAGTCGACTGGCCAGCTTACTACCCAAATTTTGTACACACATTATTTTTATAGCCCCAGAAACTGACGGTGGAGTAAGCAAACTCAAAACTTTTGTAAATCCAAAACACTTCACGGATGGTTTATTGTGCACGTGTTCTGGCGTCTATAAAATATACATTATTTTGTGTTAAAAAAAATCAGTATACATAAATATTCGAATAATAAATTAGACGTGAAAAATAACTCTGAATTTGTGTTGTATCAGGTATCTATATAAATTGTATGTATGTATAATTGAAGAAAATAAGACTAGCGAAGTTCTTTTTTTTTTTTTTTTTTTTTTTGATAAACTACAATTAAGGAACTGAAGCAACTATTAAACGGATGGGAATTTAGAAGAATTTTTCGTATGTTTCTCGGTAATATTAAAAATTCATAATTATTAATATATTTATGTTTATTTACTTATTTGATAATTTATTTCTACAGCAAATATAAATATCTCGAGGATGTGCACTTTTGGATTATTATAAAACTCATTTAAAATTATTGACATCATAACTTCAAAATTATATCCGATAGTAAAGTAGGTTCAACAAATATTGTTACAAATTTTCAAGCAGAATTTCTGATAAGAGTGAAATGAAAATTTTAATAAATTCATGTTCAAACATCGATATCGTTACTCAAAGGCTGTTTGTTTGAATTATGAAGCATTTTCGTCAAAAATAATATTCGTATTTTATGATCGTATTAAGGATCCTGCAACCAAAATTTTATTATAAAATATGTAAAAAGTGGAAAATATAACTGAAAGCAATTAATTACTAAGTGTGAAGTCACAGAATATCTTATTTTTTATAAAACTATTCTTTTAAAATATTTCAGATGGTCGTTACTTAGGTCTACATTACTTTACTCATAGCATAGAGGATATTTAAAAATTGAGATAGAAGTCATCACTGCTTTTTCTCTTTATGTTATTAATTTTTATATTGCTCAAGTTTACATCTTTGTTTTCATTAATGTGCAAAAAATATGTATATTAGATACTAAGATAAATATACTTTTTTGAAAATCTATTTAGACAAGTATCATCATTACCTACCATTTTTCAAAAATTTTATTATATTTTATTTTTATTAAAAATTGCACAGAATTTAGCTAACATCATGAATTTAAATGCGCAATATTTAAGAACCAAACGCAATGAACTATGACTCAAGAATAACACTTTATTATCTTTTTTCAGGTATTTTGCATGCAAAAAAAAAAGAAAATAATAATAAATAAATAAAAATAAATAAACTCTTTTTAAGTAATAAAACCTCGAGGATTGAAAAGAATAGATAATATCTAAATATCTCTTTTTTCTCTAAAGTAATGATTTTCTATCTTTCTAAAAGGTTTCTTCAAGCAGATGATTTCAAGATTAAAAACAAGTTCAATTACCCAATGGGGCTAAGTAAAGATCCTGCCAAATTTGACCTATTTTGTGTCGAAATTTTTAATTTAGCCTACATGTTCTAAAATCTAGAAGCATGGATCTACAAACAGAATACAGTTTCGGAAACTCTGATATGTTCTAAAGAGTTTGCCAGTCGCTTTTTTCAGATCTACAACAATTTGCTCATTTGCTGCAACAACGTTATAACTCAAAAAACGCAAATTTCTAGTTAACGTCACTAATACATAGTAAATAAAGTGTGACAAAATCTTGAGTAGAAGTTTTTTATATTTCACGCAGGATCGCGTTGAAAGCATTTTGTCCAAATTTCATAATCAATTGTGTATTCCTTGTTATCTACAAAAGTAATTAAATTTGACTATAACATTATTTTAATTCAAAATTCTTAAAAAATATATATCAAGTTAAAAACTAAAAATGCGTCTCCTGAAAAAATGGATTTTATTTGGACTTATAGGACTTTATAGACAAAATTTCAAGAAATCCAATTTTTAGGATTTTCGTAGGTTTTTACTGGGAATTGTGGGATTCCTTTTACCAAAATCTTCTTTTTTTAAACTTCATTATTTCAAATGATAAAGTCAACAATCACCGAAAATTACAAAGATTGTATTGCAGATACAATATCTATAGTTTCTACAAAAACCGAAAACTTAAAAAAAAATTATTTTATATTTAAATAATTTACGTTTATATCTTGCTGCATTCCATAGTTTTGTGACCTTTCCGAAATGCTCAAAATTATGAAAATTAGATAACCAATAACATAATTGTTATTAAAATAAAATGACCGGAAAACAGGTAATTTTCAGCCAAATATACAACAGTCAAATAAGGCATCAACCAGAATTTAAAGGAGAGAAACGAAACTTGGAATATACATAGTGTCGTCTTGACGTTTTATAGATCTTATAAATATTTTGATGATGCAAAATTGTTGTAATAGTATCAAAATACTTTAGTTATATGCAAAACAATAGACTTCTGCTACCTATGACCGTAAATATCTCACAAAAATCACACGTGGTTATAAAAAAATGTTGACATGATGTATAAGACACCATGACCAAACTATATGCTGTGCTTCATTTCTCTCCCTCGGATTTTGGTGTATTTGGTTAAAGCTTACGTATTTTGCATAATTTTATTTTAATAACTATGATATTATTGGTTGTTCAATTTTATCAAGGGTGGAAACCGAAACGAATAACGGTATCGATAATTAATCTATTTCTATTTCTATTTTATTATTTTTATTTTCGGTATACCTTTACCGAAAAAAAAACCGGCATACATCATTTTTATTATTAAATAGCAAAAACAGTAAAAAGTTACATATTTCATTTGTTTTCAATTAAAATTCATTTAAAGAAACTCTGAATTACATATTTTTTCCATTTTATGTTACTTTAAAGCATTAAATTTCTGTCGCGATTCAAAATTTACTTTTAAATCGAGTTTTTAAATACATAAAATTCAAAACCATATAGAGCCCTTACCGCGAAAATGTCGTAATTGCAGAACACAAAACTTTTAAGGAGAAACATTTTTGTGCTTGTTTACATATTGTTAAGTATATGGAAAACGTCACCTAAGATAAAATTGCTTTTGCCATAAATCCTAAACGGTACTTGGGACGTCAATAAAATTTTTACAGGTGATGTAGATGATTCTGAATAATAAAATAAATTCAGCAACAAACGAATTTCGAAAATCTTGTCGGTTACGACATTTTGGCAGTTGGGTCTCGATGTACCTTTAGAGTTAGTTTCAATTCAGATAAACTCAATAAAACTTTATAATTTTTCTTTTAAATACTCCCAAAAGCTTTAGCAGGAGCTCATCATGGAGAGGGACCATGAGGGGAGGTTGAAAAATTTGACGTTTTGTAAAAAAAAAACAAAAAAAAAACATTTATTTTAAAATGTTAAATGGCATGTATATTTATTAACATAACATTATCCACTCGAAATATACCTTTGTATAGAAAGCTATAGTTTCCGAATTTAGCTCCCCGATTTTAATGGTCTCCACCAATTTTATTTAGTACTATATCAATAGTCCCACATAGAAGTGAGATTAAAATCGATTGCGTTTGACAAATGTAAAAGCCTCGAAAAATTGTAACGCAGTACAGTTAGGTAGTACATACTTCGCCAATATGAGAATAAGACTCAAAATTCTCGTAGCCCAAACAGCAAATATCCGCCTGGCTGTACTTAAGATATAATTACAGCGACGTTGAGTTATTCCACAACCCAGAGCTACACACTTTACGACACGTGTGATGATGATATTATGATGTATGATCGCAGATTACGAAAATTACACAACAAGAAGAATTACACTGTAAAAAATGTGTAGACTGTATTAAAAATAATAATAATAATAAGTAAATAAATAAATTTATATTGGAGGGATAAGAATGGGCTAGAACCAGCCAATTCCCAATGTAATATAAATTTTGAAATTTATGATCGTCAAATTAATTTTTAAGGCTATAATCAGGCACATTTTTGTATAAGATAATGGCAGTCTGTGGGAAATTTTTTGTTTAAATTTTTGAGACCCCATATTCAGGGTTATCTTACAAAAATTAACGTCAACAGTTAGAGGATATATAATTGTATTTTGGATCTAATTAAAGATGGCCCTGAACAAAATGTTTCACTCTTTCAGAGAATATTAAGAAAAGAACCATATATATATGATGTAGGAAAAGAAGCTTGAATAACGTAATAACTTTTTAGATGTGATTAACATAAGTAATAAAATTCAAAAGTTGTTAAAAAATATAAAAATTAAAGGTTTTTTGTCTTATAAAACAATGTCGCCAAAAAATTTTTATTTAACTCTCCATACTTTCTGTGTTTGACTAACTTTTGGGAAAGTTCGGACAAATGAGAGTATTTACAAATTTACATTCTCATACTATAAAAAGCTCTCAAAAACTGGGTAATATAAAAAAGATATCAAATTTGTGGCCTAAAAATATTTCAGAATGAGTACTTTTTCTTTTAATCATGTTTGGGAGGCTTTGGATAACTTTGGTAAGTTCGCCGAACACACCAACTATGTCTAGCAGAATATATATGAATTACGTAAATTACACTAGCGACAGTCAAAATCGGGATGGGATGAAAACAACGGGAAATGTTATATCGGTAAAAAAGAAGTTATACGTGTCCCGGCATTTCGCTGGGTCACGTCTAGGAATCGATATATATCGATTTGAAGTTAGTAACTATCAGATAGGGGAAATTGTGACCTTTGGTGGTCTTTTTATTTTTTTGACATAACTCGAGGACCACCAGTCCGATTTTGCTGAAAAAAATTTAAAAAAATTAGGAATTACAATTCCTTTAATCTGTTCATACAACTTTTCGCTACATAAGCAACAGTTTCGCAGTTATAAATAAATGTATGAAGAAAAAAACTATTTTTTGCCTAAAAAAATGAATTTTTTTATTTTTAATTCATAAAAAATCCAAAACGGTAAAAAAAGTGTCAAGTCCTATTACTTTCACGTAAAGTCACATAACCTTTAAACAAAATGAGACATAGATCATGAAAATCGATGTGACACGTATAACTTCTTTTTTACCGATATAACTTTCCCCGTTAGTTTGAACCCTTCCCGATCACTGACCCCTACCATTTGTCGCACAGTGTTATTTGCGATACAATTCTCCCTACCACTTTGTCGACTTGTGTTAAGAATTTTTAGGAACCTATATACAACAACAAGCTAAACTATAAAAATAAAATTCAACAAAATTTAAAGTGATTCCATCTTTCTTAAAAGAAGTTAATTACTATATAATTATATTACGTAGTAAAAATACCGAAACAAAAATACCGGGAAACGATATTTGAATACGGGAATTTTTGGAAAATAATATCGGTAACGGTATTATTTGCGGTAACGCATTTATAACGGTATTTAATCGGTATCAGTATTTATAACGGTATCGGTTGATTTTGGAAATTTTAGAAAGGTAATAAAGTGTGGAATTCAAAAAGATAAAAACCGATAAATTTTTAAGTTGTAATTAATTACACTGTGCTGGTCGCAAATTTCAACAAGCTGGCACCCCACTGGTAAAGTTGATTCGAGTACGCTGAATTAAATAGTGGCTGCTGTTTTCCGAATTTAGCGCTCGTATTCGCTATATTTGTGTTTAAACTTTATTATGTAAGCAGCACAAATAATAGAAAATTAGAAATAAGAGGGATATTATTTACGTAAATTAAACAACAAATTAACTGAATATATACTCCAGAAGTAAATTAAATCAATTTCAGTCAGATTTTTAATATATTTATATTTTTGTTTGAAAAGTTGCTCATTGTTAACAATAGTTAGTTTACTTACGGAATCATAGCAATATTATTTGTTAGTTTGAAGTATTCTATTTAGCGTTTAAAATATATTTGATAATAAGAATTCATGATCCTATACTTTAATAGAATTTTAATTATTTATTTGGTTGAAATTAAACAACAAAATTATTAAATTTATGCAAAAAAAAAACTTTTTTAGCCCTTCAAAATGAAATGTAGCAAAAACGAACACTAACTTTTAAAAATGGTTAGTTGCTCTTATATTTAATATATTTATGAGCGCCAAAGTCCGTTTCTGAGTGGATTTTGAGTGAACTATGAAAATGACAACAATGTACTATTCATAATATATCTTTCGCCCTAGTAGCAAAAATATTTCATATTCCCAATTTCATTAAATTATCTGTCAGACGGGCGGACTTTATTACATTGATTCGAAAAGTGATTCTGATCCATTGAATCCATTAAAAAGATGTGCTTTTGTCGTGTGCTACAAACTAAAGCACAAACGTGTGTAATAACTTACACACATCAAAGTAGGGTAGTGTAAGGCATTTCAATTGCAATAAGTTAATTTTATTTACCTGTACAAGTCTTGAAAAGATGTGGATTTCCATCACCTGGTTCTTTTAGTTGAAAAAATTTATAAAATGTATATTTATGTTGACAAACTTCAGAATTGTGATTGTATTTTTCTTGAATTTTTATGTATACTCAAAATCGAAAATGCCAGTATTTTATATGATTTTAAGTCGAAAATGGAAGACTAAGCGAAATGTATTGGAAAAATAAATTTTAATAAAAAATAGGTATCTGCAAATTACAAAATAAGACATTTATTATTGGTCAAATCAAATTATTTGATACCTACATTAGTGGTTTTTCATGATTTAAGCAAATTATTTCTTATATGTTATATAATTCAATCTTCATAAAATTCGCCATATTATATTAGAGCACAAGGTTTACTTGTCAAGCGGAAAATTAATGTTTTTTTTATCAAAATTTATCAAAACTGAAATGAATCGTAAAACATAAATATGCTTTCAGTAAAATGTCTTTGAAGGGACCACTTAATGAGGAATTTGTGACCCAAACATTTGGAGTAGAATTTCCGAAACAGTAATGAAAATATTATTTTTTCTATTAAATTTAATAATTTGTTTTTTTTATATATATTTTAATTTTATTCTTATAAAAATAATTTAATGATACCAAATGAAATGAAATCGATGAAAAATTAAATCGAGTGTGATTTTATTCCATTAACGTAACACTGTAAAAACGATAGATCAATTTCATTTTCACTTTCGATTTGAAATCACTTTGAAATACAAAACATTTGTTAAATTAAATTTTAAACCCAGTCAGTGATTAATTAAAAAATGTTTAGTCATAATTTTTTCTGTAAAAGCATGTTTAAAAACATTAGTTAGAACTTTAAGAAATTTCAAAAATCTTTGAAATCTGATAAGAAATAAAAAATTAGTAATTGTTTGTAAATTTGTTTCTGAAATTTTTTCAAAATATTCTGATTATGACCCACTGTCCAATTTTTTGTTACTTGGTTCCACTAAGTTTTAAACATGAAAACTTAAATTTATTTTGTAAACGAATTTCTACATTGTATTCTTGGCAAATAACATTTCAGCAAACGATATATCCAATTGTTACACAAAACTTTAACATAAAATTAAATCTGTTAATGACAATAACAATTCAAACTGTATGCGAATAAGTATTTGTATGAATGGCAAGTTTGTCTTCATCTTATTTTAATTTAATTTCCATAACATTGAACTGATTGTTCATTAGAAATTCTGCAATAGACATAAGTTAATTTGTATGATTTTAAATGTTTATAACTTTGGAAAAATCAGAAACCAACTAATCTGTAATTTGAGTGAATGGTTTCAAATTTTGTTTATAACAATTAGGAAAACCAACAATATTAAAAATGAAATTGCTAAACTAGCAAATATAAGATAATGAGACAAGAAATGTGACCTTAAAGAGAAATAAATTAACAGAATCATGTTTATCTAAAAAACGTTTACTATTTCGATAAATGATAACAACGAAGTAATTATTTCAAGATTTGAACTGATCTCTCTGGGAATCTTATTTTAATAAAACTTTGAAAGAATTAAATGATGCATTTTAAACTGAATTTAACATTTTTTTATTTCATTTTAAAACGAATCAATGATTAAACATAAGATTTATTATTAATTTCGATTAACTTATCTCAAAAAGTTGCAATATGCTACTGAAATTTATTTTTTTCATTATAATTTCTTTTTCTATACATTAAAATTGTATAACTGATTTCCTTTTAATTACATTAGTATGAAAAGACTTTCTATATTAACACTCCATTGATACTGCGTGGCTACATATCACCAATTCTTTTGTATTTTTTATTACTTTTAAACTAAACAAAATTATCTCTTTTAAAAGATTTGTTTATGACCCCACAAATTTATTATTTTATTGTTGCCGTTAAACTTCAAGTAAATGTTTTAATTTTATAGATCTCTACATAAAAAAGTACATTGAAAAATCAGAGCAAATATTCTTTGATCTTGTAAATAAATTATTTATGAGAAAAAATATAAATATTTATATTTAGACCCCATAGAAATCTTAAACTTTCAATACGAGTGCCATATACTTATCAAGATTTTTATTAGATTTCCCTATCAACAGCTTTTGTTTACTGGCTTATCTTGCATAAAAAAAAAGAAAAACAAAAATGTTCTCAAAACTCATATGTTTTTATGACACCTTCGTTTGATCTTTTTTGATGTTTAAGGTTGCTGTGGTTTAACTCTGAAACTTTATATGACACAATGCTTCTCAATTATATACGTCTTTGTATATATATATATATATATATATATTGTGGTGCAGGAATTAAGCAAAATAAAAAAATTACTTGTTTTATTTTAACAAACTATCAAAAATTGCCAACGGGCAAATAAATAACAAAATTACTAGTACAATATCAGAAAATTGAGTTTTTATTTATATTAAACGATTTACTATAATTATAAAAAATTCCAATAATTGAATGCAAAAATAATTTATTTGTTTACTTTTGATTGTGGATATAAATATTTAACGATATATGTACATTAGGGGTATATCTTTTTGCAGTTTTTGCAAATATGAAAATTAACAGCGTTATATGAAAAATAACATGGCGTTATAGGGAATGAAAAAAATATTAAGAAACGCAATATTAAATTTTCACGTTCGTTAAAATTTGCACTTAAGATTTTTTAAATTCTTTAATATAATGCATTATTTTTAAATTCATAATATTTGTTTTTATAATTTTTAAACTTTTTATTCGTTAAATATAATGTAAAATGAATGTTATAGTGAACATTAATATCAAAATGCATTTTAAGTTAACTTTTCGTTGTACTTGGTGGTTAAAAATGCTGATTTTTATAAATCTTCTGAATTAAACAAAAGCTGAAAAAATTGTGACCAAAGCTGAAAAAATTGTGACAGTAAAAATTTTTATTACTAGTATGAAAAATATAAATTTATTTAATATTACAAAAAAAAAAGTAGTAATAATTATTTTATAAAAAAAATATATACATATCTAATGGTTTTAAAAATTACTTTCGGTGCGAAAGGTTTATTCATCGAAATAAATTTTGAAAACGGTATTTAGTATCAGTACAACATGGACTATGACGTGGTACCCTGTGCATTTTTATGTAAAAAAAGTTAAGCTCCTAATGTACGTACTCATATACATTAAAGTGTCATACAAAAAAAAAAGTTACAAGTGTACCCTTCTAGATATGTTTTTATATGATTTCCAAAATATTATGTCTGAACTTACGTGAGCTAGACCCTTTATGAAACAGCTTAAAATACGGATTTTTTCAATATCTGTATAAAAATTTTTGCTATAAGAAAACGAACTTCAAAATATTATAGAGACATACTAACGCTTGGAGTATGCATTTAAATAATTCATAAATCTCTTTTCGTTCGCGAAATATCAAGATTTTATTAACATTTTTTGTCATGTCATGTAATTATATCTATTTCGGAAACTTAAATTATGAATTTTTTTGCAATTAAGTTGTATGAAAGTATTTATTATATTTAAATATCAATGAATTTATGCAAAAATATCGTAAATTCTTTTAAAATCGCGGTAATAATCGAATAAAAGGAAGTTATTGAAGTTTAGTACCTATTTTACACGAAGTTATATTTTTTTTTTTGCAAATTTATGCTTTTTGTGCCATTTATTTTCTTAAATAACCATTAATTTGCTAAAAAAATAATTTATCCTTTTAGAGGTTAAATGATCACGTGTGAGTCGTGTCATGCTGTCATGTTATTTTTGTTTTTATTGTTTGGCATTTCATAATGGAAAGACTTACGCCTGAACAACGTTTACAAATCGTTCAACTTTATTACGAAAATTCACGTTCTGTGAGGAATGTATTTCGTGCACTTTGCTCAACTTATGGTCAACATAATCGGCCTACTGAGCGTATTATTCGCAACACCATCACCCATTTTGAGACCCAGCACTCATTATTGGATAATATTCGACCGAATAGACCACGTACAGCAGTGTGTACATGAATACCGTGCGGGGTCGATTCGGCGCCGTTCGCAGCAACTCGGACTGATGTATGGAACGACTTGGCGCATTTTATGTTGATATCTTAAATTGAAAGCGTACAAAATACAGCTTGTGCAACAACTGAAGCCGCTCGACCTTCCCAAGTGACATCGCTTCGCTCTATGGGCTCTTGAAAAGTTACAGGAAGATCCGACGTTTTCGATGGAAATTTTGTTCGGCGATGAGGCCCATTTCTGGCTCAATGGGTATGTAAACAAACAAAATTGCCGCATTTGGGACGAAGAGCAACATAAAGAGCTTCAAGAACTGCCACTTCGTCCAGAAAAAACAACGGTTTGGTGTGGTTTGTAGGCCGGTGGAATCATCGGTCCATATTTATTTATAAATAGCGACCGTTATCGTGCCATGATAACCGACTATTTGATGCCTGAAATTGAAGCTCGTGATCTCGGCGACATTTAGTTTCAGCAAGACGACGCCATTTCCCACAATGGATTTATTGAGAGAACACTGCGGTGAGTACAGAATTTCACGTTTTGGGCCGGTCGATTGGCCACCAAGATCGTGTGATATCACACCGTTAGACTTTTTCCTGTGGGGATATCTAAAGTCAAAAGTTTATGCGGACAAACCCGCTTCGATTCAGGTCTTGGAGGAAAACATCACGCGTGTCATTCGCCAGTCACCAGTCGAAATTCTCGAACGAGTCATCGAAAATTGGACTCAACGGATGGACCCTCTGTGACGTAGCAATGGCAAACATTTGATAGACATAATCTTCAAAAAATAAATGCCAAAGAATGTTCTTTCCCCATTTAATTTGAATTTTCTGTGTTTTTTTTTTTTTTTTTTTTTTAATAGGGAACCTCGAAATGGATCACGCTTTATATGTTAATAGTACTGAATAAGGCTATTCTAATGATGCTCTAAAATCTAAATTACGATGGAAAATGTCCGAAATATTCAAACTTTAATAAAATAGTACTAGAATGAATACTAATTTTAGAAAACTTTTTGCTAATTACTAGAGTATGGGAAACAGGAATTCCCAGGAAATAAGCAACAAGCATTCCCGGGAAAAATTCGCTTATACTCCTGGGAAAACAAAAAAATAGAAATTATAAACTTTTTAAAAATTTATTGCATTTTAGTTTGAAATTTTATTTCCTTGTTATTAAAAAAAAACTAGTTCATTGAAGTTTTTAATTAGGTCTAATGTTAATATTTTTGCTCAAGGCAAAAAGTAGCCATAAAATATTGAAATAAATCACATATAATTTGAATCCAATTATTATTAGAAATTAATAATTTTACATAATTTCATAAAATTTAAGAAAATACCTCGTTCTGGCTGCTCGTCTGAAATAGTTCATGTTTTAAATCGGCAAGACTTAAATTTATTAACAGCAAATTCTTTTATAGAGTAGTTATGGAATATTAAGTATTCATTTCTTAAAACGATCACCATATAAAACAAAATAAATAATTAATTATTTAGAATTGCAAAGTTTATCTAGAACAATTGTTCAATTCCACGGAAGAACCAAAGTAAACTTGTAACAAAAGTAAGACTGTTCTAAAAAATTTTAGCAAATAATTTATTACATATCACTGCTGAATTGACAAAAAGTCGTATAAGTAATTTTCCACTTTAGTTCTGAATTCATGTAAAATTTTATAAAAATTTTACAAAAAAAAAAAAAAAAAAAAAACAAAAACAACTTGTTTCTGTTATTTTGAAAAACCTTTTACATGGAAATTTTCATGATTGCACGATATATATTTATAAATAGTTTTTTTTATTTTTTTGCTTACAGCATATTTATGTTAAGTACATGAATCGAAATTCTTTAAAAATCAAATTTTAGTTTTTTTTTAGTAAAACTGTGTATATTTTTAAAAAACAAGTGGTTTCCCGGGAATACCGGGAAATCCTGGAACACGATTTTTTCATTCCCATTTCCCGGGAAGTTTAAAAGTCCGGGAATTCCCAAACCCTACTGATTACGTATTAGTCGACATGTGTCTATTGCATATTTAGTTTTTTTGACAAAAACCAATAAACGATATTATAAGGATTCGAAATGGTATAATATAGGTGATGAAAACGTTTTCGAATCTAAAACAATAGTTTTTATGGACTAAAGGGTATTTTTCCTTATGATATAATTTTTCCATGAAATTATGATATCGTTTTCAGTAACGTAATTTAAAAAAATAGTAAAATCGGCGTAATATAGATTTTATTCCGAATGCTATTATTACTAATAATAATGCTTCTAGCAATTAAATATTGTAAGGATGTGTAAAATAATTAGCTGAAATGAGGTAAAATCCTAATCAAATAGCAAACATTTAATTTAATGCTTAATACATACATCTCATATTTGTATGCAAACATTTTGTTTGCAAGCATATTTCTTCATTAGACACATATTTTTTTTTTTTCAATTATGAACTTACATCTAAATTAGGTTGGACCATTCATCATCTATTTGTATTTGATTATAAATTTACGTATGTTTGTTATAAAAAATTATATTTGAATATCTTTATTTTGAAGTTAATTTCCAGATGTTTGTATTCTTTATTTTAACAAAATACTCGAAATTGCAAGACTATGACAATATCGTTTTCAGCAATACGATATAATATCATAATCGGCACCTAAGATGATTTCGTTTTCATTATCATATTGTTGTTTGGCTTATTGTGAAAGTTAAAAATTGTGACACAGTTTTCGAAAACTATATTTTTGGATGCATACTAAAAATGGTCTAGCTCCCGTTAACGAAATAATTGAATCGAAATATTTTGGGGATTAGTTTATAACATATCATTTTTGTCTTCATATATATGTATATATGTATATATGTATATATGTATATATGTATATATGTATATATGTATATATGTATATATGTATATATGTATATATGTATATATGTATATATGTATATATGTATATATGTTAATGTGATGTATTAATGTAAAATTATAAAGATAAAACGTTTAATACTCATTAAAATATAATTGAATCAGTTTGAATACTGTAGCGAACAAAACTATAGTAAAGATAAACCAATAAACCAAGTGATATTATAGCGATAGTAATAGTCGTTTTCGAATCGAAAACGATAGTTTTTACAGATTAAAGTGTATATTGTGCATTCGGAATCGTTATTTCCCAAAATAATAGTAGTAAAATCGTCGCGGACCAAGTGTTATTTTGAACATTATTTAATACCAAAAATTGTGTTTTTTTCCCAACTAAAAACACCATAGATAATTATAAAGAAACATAATCTGCGGATATAAAAAAAAATCGTAAATAAATATAAAACATTGTTTGTTGAAAACTCTTTAATTATAATATTTTAATTTTGAAGTTTTTTCCAAATATTTATGTTTATTTATTTATTTTATTGGAAACAAATATTTTGAAATTTCGATGTCAAAATAATATCGTTTTCGAAAACACAATATGCTATTTTTCTTGGCACCTAAAATTATATCGTTTCCTCTCACGGAACTGCGTGGAAGAGATTTATCCATTTTCATCCCCGTAGGTTACCGAACAGGATTATTCACCGGATACTAGAGATATCACCAATATATCCTAGGCAATGTGGTAACAAGACATTAAAGGTTTTATAAAATGTAGAGTGAGACTACAGAACACATTCTCTACGATTGTATTACAACTAAGGTTTTGGAAAAAATTACCAACTGCCATTCCCTTTGCTTATATTCCGGAAAATTCAAGTTATAAACTTTTTAAAAATGTATTTCCTTTTTGTTTATTATTATTAAAAAAAACTAGTTTATTGACAGTTTTAATTTAAGTCTAATTTTAATATTTTTGCACAAGGCAAAAATAGCACAAAAAATATTGAAATGAAACACACATAATGTTGAGCCGATTATTGTCAGAAATTATGTAAAACTTAACAACATTCGAAGGAATGTTCGTTTAAAAATTACATGTATATCGAAATGAAAATATGTTATCAACCAAATAATAAATATTTATATATAATTATAAAGGAGCAGAATAACCCACCAGTTCTAAGATTTTTCATTACATATCGTCGCAGCGCTGACGAAAAGACATATATAATTTTCTACTTTTTGTGTTAAATCATATGATTTATTTGTTGTTGTCCATTTTTTTATTATACATTCTTTATTTACGCATATAGCATGTTACTTCAACATTCGTAAATGTTACATATTTTTTAAAATTATATTTCCTTCTCTTTCTTTCGCAATAATCTAAAAAATGATTTTGGCAATTTTCATTATCGTACCAACGATATATATTTATAAATAGGTTTTTTATTATCAGCATATTTATGTTAAGTACTTTAATCGAATTGCTTGCATGACGAAATCTTAATTCTTATAGTATACACCGCTATAGGTGGTTGGGGTACTGTACATTCGTGCTGACGTTTGCAACGCACAGACAATATCTTCGACCCTCACTTTAAAGTATACCTTCCTGGGTCGATTTAATCATGTCTGTTCGTCTGACTGGCTGGACGGCTGTATCCCTCCCTGTATCTTGATGAAATATGCCACAAATAATTATTTTTGAACAAGGACTAATATATGGTTAATTACCAAAAATATTCACCTGACTGAGACTAATTTTACTCCTTAATTAGTTTTGTTTATTTTAAACAAACGTGTTGCAGATCTAAACTCACAAGAATTGAATAAATTTGGCACTAAAAATCAATTTAATAGTTCCAAACTACAATTCGGCTCACATATTCTGTTAAGATCTGTTTAAATTAACTATAGCTCACATGCACCCATAAATCGCATTCATTTGTTTACATCAAGTTAAAATTTCATAATACATATCTGATTATAGCTCCCATATACTTAAGTTTAACTTTCGGTGTAGGGTATAATTTCTAGCTTACTTTCAATAGATATACTGAAATTTAAGAACACGGTGTATAGCGCCCTATGCAACTCTTATCGCTCATCTTATCCCAAAACCGGTCCAATATGTAGATACAAATTCTCATAATGTTGGTTACATGAAATAATGATTCCTATATTTAGCAGTTATAATAACAACAAAATCAACACAAATAGCTTGAGTTTATTAAATTAATGTATACAATTGCAAGCATCATAACCCGTAGTCATTTGAAGCTCCAGTTACGAGTTTATAACTTCATGCTGATTTTGTGATTTTTAGTATTGCATCCATATTTACAAGCGTAACAGCGGGCATGTCATTGCTAATTTATAATAATGCTTATTCAAACATGCAGAAATACAGTAAAACATTCGTATATATTTATGTAAGTGTGTTTTATATCCTAAAGCAGCATGATTAGTACAAAAACACACATATGCACGCTTATGAGTAGTGCAAATAAAAATTAATTGCATACATTCATGCATTTGGAAGAGTTTTAATAATTGCATTATTCAATGTAATTTTTCAATGTTGCATTAACTTTAAATGCAGACCAGAATTCTATTAAATTCGAAATACAAGTTTTATTATCACTTTGATATCGATGTTATCTTAAATTAAGAATTTTTTTTAGATATGTTTAAGGTAGAAATTTTGTTGTTTAAAATTAAACTGATTATAATGGGAATTAATTTATTTTTATCAATTAAGTTTGTGTTTTTTAGATATTTCAAACTTTTATTTAAACGATTATTTTTAAAATCTACACCCTATCAAGTTTTCTTAGAATTGAGAGATCAATTGATATGTTTTTATTATTATTATCTTAAACTTGTATAGTAGAAAAAACATGTTACGCAGTCGTTTTTTAAGGTGTCTAATAAAGTTCATAATAGATACAATTTCTTCGTACATTCAACCGACAATATTACAGTTTTTAATAGTTTTATTTAAAAACTATTAAAAACTGTAATATTTATAGTTTTTAATAGTTTTATTTAAAAACAAGTTTTTAACAGTTTTATTAAAAAATAAGTGCGAATGTTATATTTTTAAATACCCTCCACCAATTGCAAACGTATTTAGTTAGAAATAGTTCTGCGGAAAGTAATGCTTTACTTATTATTTTTCAACGTCTAAAATAGCAGCATAATATTTTAACAAAACTTTGTGAAAACATAAATATATAGTAGTATAAAGAAAGATTTTGACACGTGTTTCTTTTAATATGATCGATAATTGTTTTTCTCACTTAAAAAAAAGAATGTGGCAGGGTATTTTTTTTTAGAAAATATATTAGGTTAGGTTCTAAGGGCAGCTGTCTAATCAACAGCTCACTTGGGTCCAATTTAGTTTCGTTGTGAAGCCCTGAGGGATCATGTCTTTCTAACTCAAGTGTCCATAACAGCGTTCGAAACGAACCAACCCGATGCATGTATGAAAGAACTGATCCATCTGATGTCAATATCAGAGAGATCTGATAATACATGCCCAGATGGACTGCCAAAATTAGCAGCCCTAATCTCAGTAACAGTTGGACAGTGGCATAAAAGATGTTCCACCGTTTCCTCATTTCGACAACAAAAGTCGTCAAAAAGGAGCCCTAGTCTCCTAGCATGGGCAATCCAGTACCCTCGATAGTCCCATGATGAAGTTAGATCGACATTCGACATAATGGGGCCGTATTTGTCCCGAAGTTGAACATGTGGATTCATTTGTCCATCTTTCTTCTGCAATCCACGATAAGTTCCGAAGAATTATTGATCTGCAGGTCGAAAGCGGTACACCAACCAGTTGGTCCGTATCTTCACCTCGAAGAAGGGATACACTTCTGGCTAGTACATCTGCAATAAAATTACCCAGGGTGCTTCAATGACTCCTAACCCCGACCAGCTCCAGACTTGAATGTCTCGCCATCTTACTCAGAGATGTCCGGCATTCATGTACCAATCTGGATGTCGAAAAGACACTCCGATTACCCTATAGTACATGAACCACTTCACCGCCCTCTTTTGAAGAATGCTGCAGTGATCTGCCAATTTAAAGGAAATGTTTTTCCTATAAGCAGGAACATAGACCCCCCTAAATCCCTTCAGCTGATTTGGACCCGTCAGTATAAACCTCAACTGAACCAGTTCTTAATTCCGGAGCCGTTGCCTCTGCAAAGGGTATGGGAATGCAATAATCAATATTGCAAGGAATGCTATTAAGGAATCGCAGAAAGGTCGCATTGCCGAATCCACTATCATTCCATGCACCGGTATGCATGCATCCACCAGTATCCATTTCATTAGAACAAATAAAGCTTTCGATGGGGTTGTACGGAGCGCTGCTGTTATGAGTAGCGCTGAACTATACAGAATTCTATCAAAGATTCCGATATAGGTGGATTTCTCCATAGACTTCCACCATACTATCGCTTCATACTTAAGTATAGGCTTAATCACCGCGTCGAAGAGCCATTTCGTATTCCTGAGATTTATTTCCCAGGATTTACCGATGGACTTCCTATACATATATAGGCCAATACCCGCCTTTTAGGCCCTGACCTGTATATTCTGGAGCCAGGATAGTTTGGAGTCCCAAGATACTTCGCAGTATCTTACACCTTTAGTTCCACACCGGCGTAGAAGTGGGAAAGGTGGAATCTTATATCTCCTAGAAAAGGGGACAAGTTTCGTTTTTCCTGGATTTACGCTAAGGCCACTAATTGTGCTCCATGAACTAATTAGACCCAGATCAGTTTGAAGGCGGTGAGACATAGTATCCAAATATTTCCCAGATACAGCCACCGCAACATCGTCCGCGTAAACAACAGTCTTAAATTTTAGTGAATTAAGTTCACTGAGTAATGAGTTACCGGTGATATTCCAGAGAAGTGGAAATGAAACTCCACCTTGCGGAGTACCCCTATTTTCTACCCTGTAAATGGTAGATGCATCCATGCTGGATATTATAACAGTATTGGTTAGAAGTCTCCATATGACGCTGATGATCGACTGATGTATGTCCAGTCTTTCCAGGGACAATTTGATTGCCTCCGGGGCCACATTATTAAAGGCTCCTTCTACACCAAGGAAAGCCACTAATTCATATTCCTTATACTGGAGAGCTTTTTCAATATACCCTATGAGCGAATGTAATGCAGTCTCAACAGATTTTCCCATCATAAAGGCATGTTGTATGTGAGGTCTTAGTCCCTTTAGGGATAATGTCCACTGCACATCTAGTCCATGACTCAAAGATATAAGAACATGACAAGCATGCCGAGTATATCTGAACAGGTATAATGCCATCAGTGCCCAGATTTGCGTTTCGCATTTCTTATCTGATTTTTAAACTTGTTAGCTGAGGACTTATAAGTAGACCAGTCTCCTAGTCTCTTAGCCTCACGAGTTTCGCCTATCTCGTAGTTACACCAATGTGGTTTACTCTTGCCACTGCAGAATTTGAGTTTGCATGCAACAGAAACAGCTGTGTGGAAAGCGTTCGCTACAGCTTTGACACACAACTCAATATCACCACAACCGTTGATTGTCGGGGGATTTTGGAGGACTTGGGACAGAATATCATGTTGTACTGTCCAATTGGGTTTCCTCCTGTTTTTAAAGGATTTAACCCTGGGTAAACAGATTTCTATGTTGAAGTCAATATATAGGTGATCAGAGAATGAAAAGCTATTGGAGACCCTCCAATCCCAATACTAACTAGCGTAATATCTAGTACCATCCTTCTATTAGCTACTATAAAGGTTGGTTCCCTGCCAATGTTCAGAATATCCAAATTACTGCAAAGAATACAATCATATGAAGACTCACCCCTTGTATTTGTATCATCAAACGACATGATGGGCATTAGCGTCAGCTCCAATTATGAGCGTTATGTTGTTTTCTCTAGCCGCCTTGGTTATTTCGCGAACCTTAGTTGGTGGTGGTTCGAAATGATGATGGGCCATGTAAGGTGACAATATAGATGGTGTCAGAGCTTCTCTTCCTACTACACAAGATCGATTTCCTGAAATCCCTACAGTAGCCACTGGAGTTGCTGCCGCCTGAGTTGGTTTCGAGCAGGCAGTCCCCGAAATAGGGGGTTTCGCCGGTCTTGTTCAGGCGCGGGCCAGAGCGGCTTTTAAGGTACCTGGTGCGAAGCTCAGAGGTACCACGCTGCTTTTGCTTCCAGAGTTGGAAGCTGATTTTACGCATTTGGTCGGCTTGCCTCCTATTGCTGCATGTTTTGCCGTATTTTTCCTTATATCGCTGTCTTCGTTTGTTTTTTTGTTCCATAAATTAAATTTTTGTCCCACGATTATGCTCGTTACAGGTTGGACCATCCATGCATCGATGACGTACATTGACTAGGCTACTCAGTATTTACAACCGACCCGTGCACTTGCGTCGGACGGGAGTTGTTAGCGATTAGTCTTCTTTAACCACTAACTAGCTATTCAGGTTCTCGGTACATCTACCAACTACCCTAACCTTAAAAGTGGTGAGAGTTTTGATCCGCGGGCAGTAACTAGACACGGCTTGAGCTCGTGCCATTACTTAGGTCTGACAGTGTATTATGTCAAACCTCAATAATTGTAGTGCAAGATTTACTAGCTAAGACTACGAAAATATATTTTTAGAAATTATTAATTTCTTTACTACAAAGTTATACATTTTTTTTAATATTTTTTTTTTATTAAATAACCGAGTGTTGCATTAGGAAAATATTTTCATCGGAGGTTTTCTAGCACAGAGCTCACAAATCGTTAACTCTTTTCCATCTGACATCCGACTGAATCACATTAAAATTCTCTAAGTTCAAAATATATTTTAATAGTTAAAGTCATAAATTAATTGAATTTTTTGGAAGTATTTCATTAAAACAAAATACTGTTTAAGAGGTAATAACTTAAACATATACATAGAATGCTGATGATATGATATTCTAAAGTGCATTGTGTGCAGTTGCTTAAAAATCTCAGGTCCGAAAGCTAAAATTTTCTAAATTGTTTTCTGTTCTTTCAAAAAAAGAAAAAAAAAAGAAAAATTTTATATTTTACCTAATATCTCAATCTTATAAGGAATAAATCTTACAGAAAATCAAAGTGGGCTGATATATTTGCCACTACTGCAATTGAAACATTATTTATTAATTCATTGAGAATAAATATCATCCCAGAAAAAAATAATACAAGAAGTAGAAAAATCGCTAACCAAAAACATCTGAGAAACAGAATAGAAGTCAGCAGCAAGGCAGAATAAACTCAGCAACAAACTAGCAACATTTCTAAGCTAGCTTACCTTTGGCTAGACTCCTTGTGGTTTAGCACTAGAAACATCATTACAAGCAATAAAATAGAACAAGCAGAAGCCACACAAATTAAATTAAACCACATTTAACATCACATAATCAGATTATAAAGTGCAAAAAGATATTATTATTATTATTATTATTATTATTATTATTATTGTTATTATTAAATCTAAATATATTAAACAGGGTCCAGAATGAACAACAAAATCCTCCTCAACAAATCTTCAATTGTATGAAAAACATTTGATTATAAAAGTGGAAAAATTGTAGCTATTTTCTTTTTTATTTCTTTTTATTAGCTAAAAGTAAATTTTATTGTGCCAAAAATTTATTAAAATCTAAGAGTGTTATAATCATAAATTTGAAATAAAAGGAAATTTATAAATCTAAAAAAAGAAATTCAGATAACACGTTTAAAACTAATTTCAAGTATATTAATAAAATGAAAGTTTACACAAATGCTAAATCTTAAATCTATATTGCACCAAAATGTTTTAAATATAAATTGTACAGAGCCCTGCCCCAAAGATATTGCACAGTGTAAATTCATTAAATGCACCATTTTTTTTTTTTTTTTTTTTGTTATAATTTTTTTTTTAGTATATGTACATATTTTTGAAATATTCGATCTCTTTAATTTCGGCCGCGTAATTATGTTTATTAATTACTCTTAATTACAATGTACTAAGAGACAACAACGGTAGCTTTATCAACATTATGTGTTTTTTTTAAATATATCTATGATTTTACATATACTTTTTTTTTTTGTTATTATCACAATTTTCACGTTTTTGTTTCTTGGTGCTCTACAATTATAATTTAGATATTATGTAATACGTTCACATAGATATTTTGCTATGATTTTTTTTTTTCTTTTAATTCTTTATATATATTTTTTTATTTTTTTAATATTAAAATTTTCCATAGATATTGTCTTTTGGGTAATTAATTTTGTCATAACTTATTTTTTTCTATTTTTAAGTTGTTTTAAGAATTTTGTTACAATTTTCTATTTTTTTCTTTACTTATCATTACTTTAAATTTATATTTAATATCCAGCTGAGAATAAATAGTGTTGTGAATTAAAATGGAAAGCTAAATCTTCAAAGTTTTCTTATCGATGTGAAAGTAATGAGGTAGTTTTAAAGTGGGATCTTGGCTTTAAATTTTGACGCCATCAAGATCAAATGTAGGGCGGGTTAAGAGGCGTTATTCTCTCCAATAACACCGAGGAGAGTATGTAGTATTTTTTTCAGTTTCTTTTTTATGGTTGACTTTGCTTTTTTTTAATTAAATTTTTTTTTGTTGATCATAGATGGGGTTTAGTTTACACCAATTTTTTAAAATAGAACAATACCCGGTCCACATATTATAGTTTTGAGGAAGTCTATAATAATATTTATGTAATAAAATGTTTCCTATTTAGTAAGGAGGATGGAAAGGAACAAAAATCGCCGACCCGACTGACAGCTAGCATTATCAGTGGCTCTCTTTCGTTCCTTTTTCTCCACTAGAGCACAAACGCCAAGAGCAGGTGAACACTTTCCGAAGTTGTCCCCGTTTTGTTCATTAAATAAATTGGCGCCTAACGTGGTGCCGAGGAAACATGGTTTAAGTTTTTAAACAATAATTTAGTTTCCTTTGCTCTAAATTTTTATTTGCTTAATTTTGACATTTAATTAACTCATAAATATTATATTTTTTTTAAGAAATTCTTTTCATCTGGTTTACAAATAAATTTTAGACTCTTTTAGATTTTAAAACATTTCAAAGATTATCTAAAGTTCCTTTTATATTCAGATATATTTTCTTTTAAAATGTATAATATTTGTGGCCGTTTACTAAAATTATATTTAGTATATTTTGCACTCTATTGAGATATTGACATCCTGATATTTATTAGGATTTACAATATTTTCACTGCTTGCAGTTTATTGTCCAGTAATATCAGTTCTTTTTTAAAGATTAAAATTTCATATGCCGGTTTGTTTGATTGTAAAATCTGTAAGTTATTATATTGTAAACGTAATAGACTTGCTTATATTCCATCAAACATAAAAAAACTGTTTCGGTAAAACCTGCTATCATTTCAGTTCACATCAAAACAGTATTTTAAAAAAATGACTGAATTTTGAACCGCGATAAAAACTGTTTATAGTGGGACCCCTGATGGTCTCAAGTTTCCACTCAAAATTTTTTATATGATGTTTCCAACACTTCAAGGAATATTTTAAAGAAAAATTATTAAAATGGAAGATACGAGATCTTAAATATCCTATATACAAGGACGAATGTTGATTTCATTATTCTTTTGTTTTCAAATATGGAATTTTTATAAAAATTATTAACAAACTAGCTTTATTAACAGTGTTGCCAGTTTAGCCTTTTTAAGGTAAAATCTAGCCTTTCTATTTTCTTTTTGGCTTAAAAATTTTGGTTTTAATTTGTAGCTTTTTTCTAGCCTTTTTTAATTCTTAAAATTGCCTTAAAGAGACAAAAATTTTAGAACTTCAACAATGAACATTTATCTTTTACTTTTACTAAAAAAACGAGATTATTTACATATATTTTATTTTTTAATATACTGTTAACCATAGAAACTAAAATAATATAAAAACAAATATAATTAAAAATTTTACAAAAGCGAAAAATCACCCAAAAATTTGAAATTTATTAATCAAAAATGAAGTACAATTAAAAAATGACGAATTCGTTCATAATTTTGGGACATTTTACATGTGAAATATAATCCAAATTTGTATGGACATTTTGTGGGAGATTTATCACTGGGTCATTTTGCTAACAGTGGTTATATGTTCTGTTTATATATTTATAATAATATCTTTAAAAAAAAAAAAAATCAAAAAGTAATGAGAAAAAAAATAAGCAACACTGCTACTTAAGCATCAATTTGGGCAAAGTTTGTTTAAATCGCACAAATATCCGAAGATATAAGAATTTAAATTTCATGTAAAAAAAAAAATCAGAATTTTAAACCGCGATAAAAACTAAACTACAAAGAATTTGAAAATTTTCAAGAACTTCAAATTTTTTGTTGACATATTAAGTACACACATTTTTTTTTTTTTTTTTTTGTTCGAAAAATTTTGTTTTCTCCCATTACACTTTAATTCATTTAATTCCAGTGAAAAGGAAATTGAAATTCAAGTAAAATTTATTGTTTTTGCAATCATATTTTATGCACAGAAAAAAGTTTGTACATAAATATAAAACTTTACTTTCATTGATTTCAGTTCATAATATTTAAGCATAATTTCTTAAGCATTAGAACTGTTTTTATATTTTTTCAAATTAATCAAAAGACAAGAAGACTGAAAAAAAAAATCAATTTGTAAAAAAATGTTTTACATTTTCTTTGGAAAATTGTAAGTTTTTAATGATTTTTTTTTATCCAAATAAAAAATAAAAAGGACAGAACGCGAGCAAAATTTTGGAAGTTTCTAAACATTATTTTTTAACAAACTTTCCTTGGAATTTTGCCATTTTGAGGCATATGTTGTTAATATTTTCATGTATAATTATTTTCATTTACTATTTCTAAAATTTTCGCTATGAATAATTTAATAATATCTATAAACAAAATTTAATTTTTTATGAAAAAGTCATGTTCGATTCATAATATTTATAAAAAGAAACTTTCAAATCTATGCATTTTTTTCTACAAGGGTTTAAAATCCTTTTATATTTGAGCTCTTGTCGGATTCCATAAAAAATTTTCCATGGATTTAATTTTTGAAATTTGTGTGTTTTCGCTTTATAAGCGAACAAAAAGTCATTTGAATTTCACTAACACACTTCTATGCGAACAATGTTTTTTTTTTTTTTTTTTTTTATTTATCTATCATCATTAACAAGTTAAAAATATAAAAAAAAATCTTTATATATTTACAGTGTTTGAGGTATTACTAAATAGTATTGCAGCAAATTAAAAAGTTTTGTTAAATAATGATATATACATTTATAAATAAATTATTTACAAATTAAGGGAAAAAGATAGAAAAAACCTTATTACTAAAAAAATAATGTAAAAGAAATTCTTATGATAGCCCTTTTATCATCTTTAGAGTTAAAGATGGAAAAGAGCTAGCTATGCAAATTTCTTATTAAAACGTAGTTTGAATATCTGTTACGATCTTCAAAGCTTTGTGTTAGTTTACTAGTAACCGTTGCAAACAAGTCTTCTTTATATTTCCTATGTAAACGAATTGTGGAGCACCTCCGTGGTAAATTATATATAATTTTTAAATTTTTATTTTGTATTATTTGTAGTTTCTTTAAATAAGTTTTTGCACATTTTGTTGTCCATATTTGGCATCCATAGGTCATTATCGGTCTAATACACATTTTATAAATTAATATTTTGTTTTTGTGATTTAAAGTTGATTTGCGATTTAATAACGGAAATAGAGCTCTGCCACATTTAATTGCTTTTGTACAGGTTTGTAAAATATGCTGTTTAAAGGTCAACTTTTTATCAAGTGTAATCCCCAAGTATTTAACAGAATCTAGAAAAGGTATTTCAGTTCCTTGAATTGAAAGCGTTCTACTGGGTATTCGTTTTGGTGATTTATTAAAAGGGAACATGATTGCTTGAGTTTTTAACTCGTTGATTTTAATTTTCCATTTCAAGAAGAATTTCTTAGTTTGTAATAAAGATTTTTCCAAATTTTTAACGATTGCATTTGAGACTTTACCAGTTGTTATGAGCGCAGTGTCATCTGCATACAACGCTGACGTATGGTTTTTTAATAATTTTAAATCAGCTATGTATATTGAATATAAAGTTGGTGACTAGATGGATCCCTGTGGCACACCAGCTAAAATTTTACGATCACTAGAATACACATTGTCAACATTCACCACAAAAGATCTTTGATTTAAAAAGCTTCTTATTATTTTTTGCAAATAGATTGGGTAGCCAAACCTGCTAAGCTTATAAATTAGTCCGTTATGCCATATGGAGTCAAATGCTTTTTCGACATCTAATAAGACCATTCCAGTACTTTTTCTGTTATCTTTGTTGTGCTGAATAAGATTAACAATTCTTTTTACCTGGTGGATAGTCGAATGCTCTTTTCTGAAGCCAAATTGTTCATTTTGTAAAATACTATTGGTTTCAGTATATTCCCTTAGTCTTTCCAGTATTATTTTTTCAAACACTTTATCTAAAACGTTTAACATACTAATAGGGCGATAGTTATTTGGTGATTTGGCATCTTTTCCTGGCTTTGCGATTGGTATAACTTTTGCAGTTTTAAAAATTTTTGGAAAAAACCATTTTTCAAACACCAGTTAAATATTTTTGTAATACAATTAAAAAAATTATCGGACATATTTTTTAATAGAATTGCATTTATCCCATCTAGACCTGGGGCTTTTGCATTTTTTAGCGTCTTTGTAAAGAACTTCACTTCATTTTGACATATTGTATGTTGTTGAATACTGTCGAAAACGGTTTGTTTGTTTGCGAACAATGTTTCGGACGACAAGTCGAACGAAAACGTAAGTGTTTTCACGCAAAATCTTATGATCATATTACTTACCAGGACATTGAAAGTGTTCCTCAATCATATTTGGTATTCATTTGGAAATACACCGATATTGTAAAATCATAATTTTCTTTTAAATATTTGTTTACTTTGGTTTCGTTTATTTTTTATTTTTTAATTTCTTATTTTGATTATTTTTCTTGTACTTCGTGACGATTGTATTTATTTTCTAACAGTTTAGTAGTATTTTTAATACTTTTGAGAAAAAATTTTATAAAAAAGACATTATTCTGAGAGAAAAATGCAACAAAAATAATGTGAAAAGACATACCTATAGAGAGAGAAATAAAAAACCCAAAATGATTCGAATTCGTTCGACTTGCTTTTGTTCACTTAGATTTTTTTCGACATTCAGAAACAGGCTGTAGAACGCAATTGAATTTAAGTGTAATAAAAGTTTAATTCAATGTTTGACTTTTAAAGCTTTGAATCCAGGCTTTAAATAATTAAATTAATAAAGTTTATAACTTAAATTACAGCAAATATGCTTATTGGGTAAATAGCAGAAAAAAATGAAAAATATTACATGTAGTTTCAAAAAAATTATAAGAAATATTACCACATGGAAAATATATAAATTCTATAAAATTAACATAAATACATATGCATACGTTTTCTTAAATATGCTACTGAAAACTCAAAATATTTTCAAAAACCATTTCATACCTAGCAAAGGAATGAAGAGTTTTTTTTTAAAAAAAAAGGATGAAAAAACATTTTCACCACTTCAAAAGTAACACTGAGTGTATATTTTGCACTTTTTTGAAAATTGTTAATAATTACTTAAAAAAAAGTGCAAATAAATATATTTATTACACGAAAAAGGTTAATAATTTCTTATGAAATTACAATTTCACTAATTTAAAATTATTTTTATTATCTTCTGATAATAAAAATAAAAAAACTTCAAAAGCAATTTACAAGAATCATAAACATCGTACTAATGACTAACATGGATTAAAAAAAAAAGAAATTCTGCATCTCTTTTTCAATATTAATTACTCCCTTCCTTTTCAGCTCTTTTTCAGTTCTTTTCTTGCTCGGTATTTGCACAATTATCCTCTGCAACATTGTTTATTTTTATATAAATTTCAACCTGTAAAATTATAATACAAAAATTAATCAACAAATGTTTCTAATATTGGTATTAAAGCCACGTTCATAAAAACACAATTATGTGTATCAACATTCTCTAGTTGGCCCTGTCTTTAAGACATCATCGAGGTTGTTAAATCTTAGACGACATATACAGAGGATAGACCAAAGAAATCGTCAACGACTTTTTCAAACAAATGCAGAAAAAATCTTGCACTATTAAAATAGAGACAATATCGTCCATCTTGTAGTTAGTAAAATAACGAAAAAATAAACGAAAAGTTCATCTATATATTCGCCAACAATATATTTAATGATTAGTTCCCCAATTTTATCTACAACGATTACATAGGAACTATGTCGTCTCTTTTTTTTTTCATCAGCGATTATATAGACGCAAAGTCGCACATTAAATTAAGGTACAATTTCCTTACACTTGTCTTCAATGATCTTATGGAAGAAAATATCTTATATTTTGTCGTCAACGGTTATATAGAGAAAACAGCGGGTTGATCTTTATCGTTAACGATCACTTAGATGACATTGTTATTCACTTAGTAGTGTACGATTACATCAGTGACAAATAAAATAATTTAAGTCAATATTTTCGTAATTAAAAATAAAATATTAAATGAAATTCAACTTTGTTTCAAGTAAGAATTATATAAAATAATGAGTACTTCGAAAAAAGTTGTATCCATTTTTTTTTAAATTTCTGCTTATACTTTTTTTTAAATTTTATTGATGCCATCTGAAAATATGTATATATATGTAAAAAAAAATATTTACTTAAAATATATCAGAGTAATTCGTTTTTACTACTTATTTATATTCACCAAATTTTATTATTTTAATAGTAAAGAAAACATATTCATTCACCTTTCAATGGTCTTACTTGTCGTACTCAAATAATTATTTTCTCTACTCTTTATTTCATTTATAAATATCTTTAACTTACCGTTATTCCTGTATTATATAGAAGACAATATTTAAAACATTGTCCCTTATCTTATAGTAAATACTTGAACATAGTTTATGGATGATAATTTTTAAAATATTGTGTATCTTCTCGCCGCACAGTGGTTCCAAAAGATTTTTTTAAAGAAAATTAAATTAAAAAAGCACACCTTGATTACATAGCTACATATGTTCGCTAAACACACAAAAAATATTCAATAAGCCACGCTTCTGATAACGACAGGTTGACCATTTTAATGAAAAAAGTAAATTTTTAAAACAAATTTTCTCCGAACTAAGATTTTGAGTATTTGGAAATAAAAAAGTGGAAGTCTATTTATGTTTTTTTAAAGACAAATTTTCTTATATTATGTTAAAATTTCATAATGATTGATTTATTTATATAGATTTTATTTAAGTTCAAACATTATTATTTTTGTTTACAAAATAATACTAAACATCAAAATTTTTAATTTTTTGATAAATTTTCTGAAGAAATTTGGATTTAATTCTGTACTATTTATATATCATTATTCTTGAAGCCATTCCAATGATACCAAATAATTTATTTTCAAATGTAAAAAATAGTATATATTTATCTAACAATAAACTGGTGCCCATCCGCTTCATAATGTAGACAGAAGAGCATATTTTATGAAAATGGTAAAATTTTTAGGATTATATTTATTAAGTCCACAAAACACATACTAAAATAATTTCTTTAAATTTGTTTTTAACGTAATGATTAGGAAAATAATGATTTTTTCATGTACCGAAAATCATATTGATAGCTTTAGCGGGTAATGTTTTATAAATTTTAAAATCTAAACAAATTTTTAGTTAAGCATAAATTTGTCCAATTTTTCAGTATGTATATAGAAATAATATTAAAGTAGACGTATTTATCTATTCACTAATATAATGTATTGCCTACGAACCCTTCCAAATAAAACAAATCTATAGGATATAGGAAATAATAATAATAATAATAATAATAATAATAAATATATTTTCTAATAAAGTAGGGGCCAAAATTTCTGAAGTGGAAAAAATAGGAATACAAAATAAAAAGTGTCGTTTGTTTTCTTAATGTTTATGTCTATGGAATGAGATTCTTAAAGTGTAATATTTTTTTTGAAAATATCTTTTTTAAAATCTTCTATTTCCAATGCCGCTTTAAAAATTTAAATTGGCCATTAGATAAAAATTTTTAAAACCAACAAGTCCGAAAATCTTTTTTTTTTTTTTTGTTTTTTTTAATAACTCCCAAATTTGGGGGTATATTGAACATTTTTAATATGGTATAAAAATCTAGTCACCCATACATATGAATTACGCTATGCTATATTTCAAGTGTTTTACAAAATTACTCGCTTAAGTGTCCAAAAATTCAGTCTATACCTTGCATTTTATGTTAATATTTGTTTAACAAGCATTTAATCGGTATTTCAAGGTTAGATTTGGTTATATCTACCATTGAATAGTTGCTCCAAATTTAATTGATATATGAAAACAAAATACCAAATTCTACAAAATAATGAAACCCGATTCTATCTGCATAATTTTCACTTTGTTTGCTTAAAAAACCACGACAAGTCACAGCAGACTAAAGCATTATATGTCGAACGTGATTGAATTTTTACTCTGCATGAAAACATTTATAAAGTACTAGCTGACCCGAGCCGCGTTGCTGGCCCTAAGCAAACATTAGTGTTGTATTACTGAACGATTTAAATTGATATTTTAACGAAATTTACGACCTTTAAATAAAAATCTAAGGAATACCTATTACAAAGTGTTTTTTACAGAAGAATTTAAATATGATGTAAATGTGGGCTCAATCAAAAAATATACGCATGTATTTAAGGCAAATTTGAATTTATATTTATTTATTACTTCATCTTAAGGTTAGCGGATAGACAATGTCTTTTTTTTGAACGGAATGATGAGAGCTGTAGTCGAAATTGCAGTTGTAATGGAACGCTGCTTGATTCAAATCAGAAATTGAAGCAATTCTTCTTATGCGTTGATTAAAAATTTTAAAGTTGTTGAATTGCTACATTTGCTCGACGATTTCTCATTGCTAACCGAGCCGTTTCATTTCTCGCCTGCCTTTCTTCCTGCGTTTGTGATGTACGAAGTCGGGCCAAACTAATACGGGGTTGTTCTCGTGCGATTTCTCGTTCATATATATTCAATTGATTGACGATATTACGATAAGTACTTGCATTACGTGTTCGACGCGAAATATTAGATCTCCGGGGTCGCGGCATTGTGAATAACACTTAATAACGAATGCCAAAAATACAACAAATGGTTTTAAATATCACAACCTCACTAAATGATGAGCTTTACTTGGAACTTACCGTTTGGAAATAGAATTCTACACCACCACCAGAAAACAAATTGCACAAAAAAGTAAGCGTTTCGATAGAAACAGAAACAGTAATTGTTATAATTTGTATTAAAAAAAATATTTTTAATGATTATTAAGGCAAAGAAATTATGACAAAAAAGAGTTTTAATTATTAGAGATAGTTATTGTTGAACTTTATATTTATAGTGAAAATGTTTCTTACATTAGGTTTGAGTTCATTTAATAATTACAAAGAATACTATTGTAGAAATTCTCGGAACAATTGGCAAACTGGAATGCATTTTTTACCCAGCCAAGGGCGTCATCAGCAATTTTTATTGTCCACGATCTGTCTGTAAACATCATCTATTTAACTCACCGTTTTATGAGAAATAAATGTCGAGAATTATCATATTTCTTATTTTTAACATGTTGTTGTAAGTGAGAATTATTCTTTTTCTGGCCGGTGACCGGTCCGTCATCAAAATCGGTCCAGTCGTATAGTTTTCTTTGCAATTTTTTTTTATCGCGGATTTTTCGCGAATTTTTTTTCGTATTATCCTTTTCTGGCCGGTGACCGGTCCGAATTGGTGAGAATCATCAAAATCGGTCTAGTCGTTCTGGAGTTATAACAATAGTAACTAACATCACTTTCTTTTATATATATAGATTTTTAATTTAATTGATATATGAAAACAAAATATAAAATTCTACAAAATAATGAAATGAATTTTCACTTTGCTTGCTTAAAAAAACCACGACAAGACATAGTAGACTAAAGCATTATATGTCGAACGTGATTGACTTTTTACTCTGCATGAAAACATTTATATAGTATTTTTTGAAAGTGTGGAATAATAGAGTTATAGTGCAATAAAGCCCAAAATGGCTGCCCGGTTTGCAACCGATTGAACAAATTTTATATTCTATATATCAGAAATTACCAGTGGAGCAACATCCAGAAAAAAAGTACATTTAAATAGCGATATCTCTGGGAAGACTAAGTTATTTAAATTATTGTAGTCTTTGTGCGACAAAAAATCGCGATTCTTCAAATTCGAAAAAACAAAAACAGAAAATTTTAAGCGCAGACAATAAGGAGAGCAAATTTTAATTTTATTGGAAATGTGGAAAAATTTTTAATGTTTATACTTGTCCCAAAAGAAAAAAAAAAAAAAAAAAAAAAAAACAAAATATGACGAATAAAAGCCATACTTTTCCCGTAAGAAACTACTAAACATTATCGTATATATTGTTAAAGCTACGATAGTAACCCAAAGATATCGATTATATCTTAAAACGTAATAAAGTCTTTCAATTGAATAATTTTATTTTAGAAGAAATGAGAATGTTATATTCGTTATTATGCGAGGTAGGCGGACCACTCCCATTGATCCTTGCACTATTTGTGCAAAATTTCGTTGGTATATATGTTTTTTTTTTTTTTTTTTTTTTTTTTTTTTTTGTAAAAGATATTGGCTTAAAAGTATAAATTGGACACCCTGTTTTTCTAGTATTCATCTTCAATACCAAACAAATAATATAAATATTTGAGCCAAATTTTGTCCCGTTAGGCTGTCCACCTCGAGCAATATCCTGCTTTCAACAGATTATATATATATAAATATATAAATATATATATATATATATATATATATATATATATATTTGATATTTTTGATGATCCTTCACCAAATAGTAATGTTCGTTATTATTGAAAACCTTCATAACTGTATAAATGGTAAATAAATGTTTTTCTCCATTAATATATCATGAATTCGAGGGGAAATCAATGAAAAATTCCGGTTTTGGCTCTGTCTCCCTCGACTTTCTTAAAATTAAACAGAAATTTACGGTAGAGAATAGAATGGATATCTCCATTTTTATCTTTCCAAATATCGAAAAACTCGCGATTTTATTCGCAATTTTTGTTTAAATATTCACAACTTTTTAGGTTGCAATCCGATTTCATTGAGGTAAAACCGAGCGAAAACTCATAATTAAAATATAGTATTGTTTTAAAAAATTGCATTTTGAAAACGATTTGATTTTTAATTTTTTAAATTTCATATTAAAAAGTGATTTATTGGTTCAGCAATTCAACGTAGGTTGTCTTTTGTGATGGAAATGTTAACTATTTTTAATGTTTATAATAAAAGAAACAATCACTTTTTCGCTAACAATAAATATGTATTTTTTAAGGATGTACGTTTTTGTACGTTTTACGCAAAGAGTGTAAAAATTTAAACATATAAAACTGAATAAGTAGATGTTCGAATTTATTGATTTAAAAAACATTTAAACTGTGCTTTTATATGCTTTAAGATTAGTTATTTAAAAATGAAAGAGATTTAGGTGTTGTAATAGACGCATTTATATATTTTTATTGTATCTATATATATATATATATTATATATATATATATATATATATATATATATAGTTTCATAATTTTGAATTTTAAGTATAAACAAAACTTAGGTGTTCAAAATTTTCAAAAAATTTTGATCCAGCTCGGATTTTGACCATCACCGATTTTGTGCTCTCTGGGCTTCATATTCCGTATTAACATGCATCATATCATTTACGGTTCATATTCAATGAACGTCTAAACTTGGGCGCGAGTTTTTCTGTCAAAACTGAGCAAAATTTAAGCTTGAATAATTTTAATATGCATTTCTAGATTTCAATTAAACTTAGTATCATTGGAAAGAGATTCTTCTTTATCATAAAGTCATAACAACTAAGCATCTTCCTGGCATAGAGACCTCTAAAATGAAAAATATCATTTATTCTTAGATACCCCGAAAGATAGTCTATTAATTTTGATTACTTCTTTTCACGATGTTTACAATCGATTTACCGTTTACCGTTAAAATCATCACAATGGAATCATAATGAGATCAGGAGTTACAAAAATTTATTTACTAACTGACACATTTTCTATAAGGTATTAAGTGTTTTTTATATACACTGATATACTTATTCATGTTTTAATACAACAGATCATTATTTATTGAAATCAGTCGCATATATAGCACATTTTTGTTTCCGAAAAAATAATTTAATATTATTTTATAACAGACCTTTAACCCACTTAACAAGATAAACCGAATTGTTCGTGACGATTTTTAGGATTATTTACTCAAAGTTGAAAAATGTGATTACAAAAATATACTGAAATTGATCATCTGTCCATTATTTTTCCTATACCTCATACAACTCTGTTAATCCGAATAGTAGTTTAAAATATATAAATATTTAAAATATGTCACATTTATGTGATTTCAACACACATAAGTTCTATACAAGTTCTATATAGATCATTGCACCAAATTTTATAAAAATCGGTTCATAATTGTTCATATCTTTCACGTAGGTTCGGCTGCCTAAAAATTAAAAGTACATAAATCCTACATTAATGTTAATATTTCAGTAGTATATAAGTATAATTCATCATACACAATTTCACAATAATCGGTTCATAATTGAACATGGTTCGCATATATTCTCGAAAATCAATTCAGCTTTCATAAATCTGACAAATAGCAATGTCTAGATAAACACAACTAAATTTTGTACAAGTATATATTGCTCTCCTAAATTTCTTAATAATCAGTCCATAATTGGCCATAGGTCCCATATAATTCACACTCCCGAACAATACCTAAACATGCATAAATCTCACATAAATGTCAATAAAGGACAAAATTTTACATAAATAATTTTTATAAACGCATAAATTATTGTGATATTTTTCATAAAGATCATTCCACATTTATCCATAAGTCCCATATAAAGGCCTATCCCTTCTATCTCCTATTTGTTTTAATACTAAATTTTAAACAAAAGTATCAGAACACTTAAAAATAAATTAATTTCTCTGTTAAATTGCACTAACTGCTGTAGAAAAACTGTTATAACTTCTGATCCCACTGAGAACCCATTTTGAAATGTTTACACTATAACGATAAATAGATTGTTAATATCATGTTGAAAAATAATGAAAATTAAATGAAATGCGCCAGGAAGATGTATAACTTTTATGATAAAGAGGAATATCAGTTCTTTCCATTGATATCAATTTTGTTAATATCGGTTAATGCACATACAAGTTATTTGTTAATTTTTAACAAAAATACCCGAGATGTCCTAATTTAGAAATCCATAAAACAAGAACCGGAACTGATTCATACGTATTAAAATGCACGATAACTAGTTTAGTGAATACTCCAAATTAAAAAAAAAAACAGAAGATATAAAATTTTTAAAACTGTAGTTTTCAATCGAAATTTTTTGGAATTACCCAAAAGGAAAATTTAAACATAATTTAATTTGTAAAACAGAGAAATTAATTAGTTAATTAATTAATAACGAATATTGTCCGATTCAGAATTTAGTATATTGAAAATTAATCGTATACTGTATATGAATATCGTTAAGTTCTTTAACTTATATTGAAAAACAGGTTAAATTACACTATGCGACAAAGCTTTGAGTCACCTCGGTGTCTCAATGATTTCAACTCGAAATGAATGTATACCATTAGATTAATAAAATCTCCAAAGAATTTGACAAGGTTACGGGAATTTTTCGTCCATTTTTATTATACAGTGATACTGTTTTACCATTGTTATCAAAATTTTAATGAATTTTGAAATTTACCTACTAACAAACAAGGCAACCCTTTTTAAAAAAGCAAGCGTGGCATCTAGTCAATACTTCCTTCAAGGATATACATATTTTCCAAATTTCATTTTAAACATAAGGTCAATTTAAATAAACCAAACAATGCTATAACAAAAATTTGCGCAAAAAGGGTGTGGCATACAGAAAAAATTATTATTATGCTAGTAGCATGTCAAACAACGGGAACATATAATAACACTTGGATTAAATAAATTATTTGTTTTTCATTTCCAAACATATTGAGAAGGGTACTCCAAAAAATTCGAAGTTTAAAGGCCGTAAAACCCAAATTCTAACTAACTTAGAAAAATCCTTGGGGGATTTTGAAAAACTACTGGTACTCTCACATTTTGCGTTGGAATTATCTAGACAATTTTATCTTGTTGCACTGTGTTATTAATGGAATTTAAAAATTACGAATATTAAAAGAGTTGATTAATCTATTTATGCATTAATGTTTAATGATGTTTTGTTCACAACATTTTCGCTTTTTTACTTCCTGAACAATGCATGGGTGAACAAAACAATATGCTGTGAGATTACTTACGCAGGGAAAATTTGTTTTGTAGCTGAACAAAATAGTAGTATTGGCTGTCTTTCAAATATGATCCACACGGAAACTCGTACTAATTTGGAGTTATTATATTCAAGGGCAAGCAAGATAAATTGATCACAAAGTTTGTAATAATTTGCACAAGAAAATTATTTATGCCAAAGAGATATGTCCAGTTAACAATATCCTAAAGACAAAAATATAAAATTCCAGATAGTATTAAGACAAAATAATTCTTACCCTTTCAAACGTTATACACATTGTATAATTCCAAAGCAAATCGTATTTTAATCATAATTTTAGGATTTCAATAAATATTTAATTGCGTATATTTATTATCAAAAATGTTTAACCTGGTTGAAACTGATTTTAATTCCCAATAAGTTTTGAGGAAATACTATTTTGAACAAACACATCTGAACTCACAAGACTTGAAACTAATAAAGTGCACAATTTTATCACTATATGTTTCATTTTATAATCACTATTGTTATTCAAAGTTGAACCATTTTGAAAAATGGCCAACAATTACTTAACTTTTTCCCATCCTTTACACTTTTTGTTCGCGCGTTTATATTTTTTGATCTTATTTGATTTTATATTAACTATTCGGACTTTGCCGAAAATTTTTTATACATTCTTTGTTGTTGTGCAGACTTTCAATAGTTACAAACAGAGTAGTAAAATTTTGATGACAAAATTTTTTGATTTTTTAAACTTTTGGTCTTTTGGATAGGGTATGTGAGCTCCTCAACAGAATAAAAATTTTGCACTACATCACGCTGATGTGTCCTCAATAGTCAATGCAGTAGACAGTTTCAAAGTTTAGAATAACAGAGAGCAAATTTGCAAAAATCAGCTTTTCGTGGGGCACATTCATGTGGATTACTGAGTGAACTTAGTTTTACTTTTATTTTACACAATAAAATCGAAGAAGAAGAATAACATAAATTTAATAAAAAATTTAATGGACTTTTTAAAAATTATGCAAAATTTTCACTTCTTGATTTTGTATTTTTATATAGCAAATTGCAATTTGTAAAAATCTTGCATATGTAGATATATGAACGGCGATAAATATAATTGATCGGGACCATAAATTTAAGTCAAATGTCTTTAATACTCGTAGTTTAAAATGGAGCACTTTTGGGGCATAAAAAGGTGGTGTTTGTAATGCTTAACGGAAATGTAGAAGAGCATAAAAAATAATTTCCGAAGTTACAAATTTTAGGGATCAAAAAAAAAAAACAAAAAAATAAAAATAAAAAATTAAAAAAAATAATTCACTTCGGTTAAAAATTATAATATTAAAAAGCATTTCTGTATAATAAACTCTAATAAAATATATTATTTCCTGTAATATATGGAGAATTAACTTAGGTTCGATCCATTTTTAGCGAAATTTTAAAAATCGCGATTTTAAGTATAGAAAACATTTTTTTAATTTATTAAGTAATTCTAAAATATGTTACACCAATACCATCAATCATTGATAATATAATAAATTTTATTTTTTATTGGAGTTATACATAAACTTTTAGCTTGTAAACATTTTTATATGTTCAGCACAAAACCGCTTTAATTTTCGCGCCCCTGCACGAAATGATTAACATGATCTGATTTTATATGCTTTTTATTTATATAAATGCATTCTAATGTGCAATAATAAAAAAAAACAAATAAATAAATAATAAATTTTTTAAGGCTTAAAAAAAAAAATAATGGCCCGTATATATGTATGGTCCAGAACACATAATTGAAAAATTTGAATTTTTATTTTATACTTTCTGATGGAAATATGTGAAAAAATATGAAATTTTCAATAATTTTTATACGTTTAAATAAGTGGAAACTAGATTGATTCAAAAATATTTAAAAAAAAATTTAAAACAAACTAAGTTTCTGTGAAATTATTAAGCCTTGAACAAAACTATTAGTAAAAATTGTCATTATAACAATTCCCCCCATTTTTTAGTTTAACCAACAAATAATCAGTATAAAAATTTCATATTTTAAGTCATAAAAACATTCCGTCACATAAAAACTTAAACCGAATTACATATTCAGGCAATTTACCAATATTTAAGTTCATTTGAAAAAATAAAAAATCGAAGGGAGAGAACGCTTCGAAAAGTGCATCGAAAAAAGCATCCGCATTGGAAATCTATTTTTCTAAAAAACAATTTTCTATTATTGTGACATTTAAAGAGGACTACGTTTCCTTTCTAATGCCGTCAAAATCAATGAAATCGGACAGCTCCAAAAGTTATGAATAATCAAAAATACAACTATGTGAAAATTTTCGATTTTTATAGAATTAGAATCGTGAAGAAAATCGCGAATTCTTTTTCATTAAAAAAAATTAAAACAGTTATGTTGTTGTGATAGTATGAAGTATGTGTATACCAAATATGATGTCTAATAAAATTCATAATATAGCGAAAACTCCTTATAATTTTGTCACCTTAAAAATCAATAGAATAGATTAATTTTGTATCAAAAATGCAAATAAAAAAAAAATAAAATTATAAAATCACAGTGAGGTAATGTTAAGCATATATATAAACTACAAGTACTGTTAAAAAATAATAGTTTTAAATTTGAAAAACTAATTTCATAAAATTTTTATAATTATACCTTGCTCAAAAATTCCCACGTACGAGATATATGTACATTAGGGGTAGAACTTTTTTCGACAAAAAGTTTACTGGGTAAAAATATATAATGAAGTGATCTCAGAAATAATTTTTATACATCATACCACTATAGCTATATTATGCGTTTGTGGTGATGTTTGTAATGCACAGAGCGCATCCTCGGATCCCCACCTTAAAGTATACCGTTTGACGCAGAATCACTTCTTGATTCGATACAGATCGCAATTTTAAAGATGTCTTGATGAAATTTGTCACAAATAATTATTTTTTGTATAAGGACGAAGCGTATCGAAATTTGTTAAGATCCGTTCATTATTTCACCTAGCCCACACAAATGTCTTCCCGATATAGAGAAATATTTCAACAAAGTTCGAAACACAGAAGCTCTAAAAGTATTAATCATTATGCCAAGTTTCATCAAGATCGGTCCATAAACTTGCATGTAGACCCCCTTTCGAAAATCACTTTAGCATCCATAAATCCCATAGAAATGTTAGTATCAGGTTAATATTTGACACAAATTGGTTTTACATAAAAACCAATCACGGTGCTAAATTTTATTAGAATCGGTTCATAATTGCCCATAGCTCACATATAAAAAAATTGCATTTTTTAAAAAAGGAGCCAACTGCTTCAATACCTAAAAAACCTTAAAAATTGTTTACTTGATAAAAACAAAAACAAAAGATTTTTTATATTCAAAAAAGTACTGAATTAAATTTTAATAATTACAATATAATTTATTTATAATAATTTTTATTATTGTCAAAATAAATATTAATTCATAAAAACATTTAACACAGTATTCTCTTTTTATTAATTCAACTTCTGTACTTTTGTACGAGTTCTTCACTCGGACTCTAGTCTTACAAATCCCAGTCTAACAAAGTTAGGACTGAAAGCATGGATTTACAAGTGTTGCCAGGAAATGAGAAAAAAAGAGGCTTAAAAAGGTCAAAAAAAGCTAGTTGCCCCAAAAAATAAGACCAGAAAAAGTTAACAGCTT
This sequence comes from Protocalliphora azurea, assembly GCA_932274085.1. Classification (NCBI taxonomy): domain Eukaryota; kingdom Metazoa; phylum Arthropoda; class Insecta; order Diptera; family Calliphoridae; genus Protocalliphora; species Protocalliphora azurea. Next base: position 118,624,555 of record OW026519.1, on the reverse strand, counting down.
TTTTTATTTAAAAACTTATTATTTATTTTTTTTTTTCCTTTTTTGTTCTCATCAGTTTTTTAAAGACATTCTAATAAATTTATAAATAAAACGTAAGACGGCAAAAAAATTCCCATAAGAATTTGGATTATATTATACAATATCACGTTGCAAGGAATGTAAAACTTTAATAAAAAAAAATTAATAAATCAGCTTTGTCGAGTTATTTAAAAAATCTATGTTTCACGTAATGCAATATTTTCGCCACTTTCAACAATATGCAATTAATTTTTATCCTATAGTTCCTTCCACCTTGAAATGTATTAAAATTTCATTAAAATCTGTTCAGCGGTGATTGCTTCACAAACAAACAAATAAATAAATATTAATATAGATAAAAAAATAACCTAATGTTTTGAATTGATTTTTCGTAATTTCTAAACTATAATTCTATGCCCAAAAGAAAAAACTAAATAATTTAAGTTATGTTGTTTTAAACAATTTTAACTTTTAAAATATGTATGTATGTATGTATTTCTTTACATATTGTGTATATTTCGTACAAAAAACTGACCCTTACTTTAGGAGGTAGTGGCCTGCATAACATTTTACTTTTACTTTTTTCGAAATGTAAAACTTTTCTAAATTAACATATACTTTTTTCCATATTTTCTATATTAAAATTTATGATTGAATTAAATATACATACTTATTTTCATAGAACTTTGGAAATGGAATAAGTATATAATTCAACATATTCAAGATATATTTTAAGATTTCATTTTGGAAAAAGTGTATAACCTGAGATATTATTTAAACAAAATGTTAATTTTATAAAGGGCAAAACAACATCACTGATTTTTTACTATATTTTTCGATAGTCAATATACATATCAGTTTGAAAAATACACCAAATAACCGAAAAGTAATAAAAATCTATTATATGGTTTTTATTTTTGCCACAGAATTCCTTTTTGATTAAGTATTTCCAAATTTTTTGGTGATTTTTCGCCTTTATAAAAATTTTCAAATTACTATAATGTAGTTTTATCGTCGGCTGAGGCAACTTAGTCGTGTTCAGGGTATACTTATGGATCCTTAAGTAATACTATAAGACCTTAAGTTATAAAATGTTCTATTCACCCTTTATGGGGTTTAATATTTTTTATTGAACACTTCAAAATATTTCACATACAAAATATGTTGATATTGCGAGAGAATAATTATGAAAACTTCAATTCGTATTCTATCGACTTAATAAATGTCGTCTTCACTTCTTCTTCAACTTTCAGTTCTTCCTTCCTCAAAAAGGCTTATTTCGGTTCTTTAGCTTATATTAGAATCGCTTCGGTTATTCAGCTTAGATTAGGATCAGTTTGGTAGTGGAATTAAGCTCGACATTGTACGTTCGGCTTCAATACACTCAACTCTCAATCAGGTTCGGTTTTTCGGCAGGATCGGTTTCTGGTTGAGATGACGGCGTCGGATTTGAAGATCGTATATATTTCTACAATACTTAAAATAGTTTCTAACAGTTACTGTCTAGATACTTCTCAAACTACTATTACCATGCACTTCTACGGTTTAATATTCCACTAGCAGAACGAGAAGCATGAAGCCACTCGTGAGAAATACGACTAAATTTCGTTTTCGCAAAGCCAAACTTTGCTTACTTATACTTATTTATGTATCAACTAAACGAGAATTATATTGCTTGTTGGCTACCAACCAATATCAACCGGACAACTATATATATATATATATATATATATATGTAGTATATATTCAATAAATTAGTATGAAAAAAATTAAAATAACTAACAACATTAAAAATTCATAAATAGTATAATATATAAAAGAGAAAAATGGTAGTAATTTCATAAATAAATGTATTTATTAAGGAATATGTACGGGAATGTAGGAATATAGTAATGTTGAGTGTTCTGTTTCCATATTACATTATATTCATAAACAGTTTTTATTATCCAAAACTAATAACAGATCCCATGTAAGGCTACTTTCCGAACTTTCTTGTACATTAGTGGTATATTTTTTGTCCCGAATATAAAAATTTGCATGGCATAACCGTTTAGAATATGGACTAGTATAAGGAAATCGTAAAAAAATTTACGCAAATGCGTTGAAGTTTTTAAATAGGCATATTTGTAATCTTGGTATATTTCAATATTTTGTGCAATAAATACGATTAGTTTCTTTGGTGTAGCTAGCTTATATTGTCTTCAACGCAAAAATATTTGTTTTGTAAAATATTTTTATTAAAATATTCATAGATTTCAAATACCTGTTAATAGACTACAGTCAAATTTTGAGCAAGTGTCGTCATTTACTTTGCGTTTAACAGCTGTTCAAAACGTACAACCTCGTGTATTTTTCTAAAAATGGAAATTCAAATGCAAATTTAAGATGTCTTCTGATAACTCAAAAACAGTATAATATTTGATATGTCTAACTTTGTCTTTTAATTTAAGAGTAAATACTAACTAATAAATTCAGAAATATAACATTACTACACAAAGCATTAAAAACATTGCAATTTTAGTCACAATCGTAGCACGGTGCTACAGTGAAAAACCTTTGAAATGTAACATTAAGTAGTTTGTAGATATGAGTAAGTAGAATATTATGTCATTTTCAGACTTTTCGATTAAAAAAAAAAAAGATTTTGCGGATCTTTTTATCTATCTAATTTAATCTAATGCTAATCAATTTAAGCTTTTTAAATCATATGCCCATCAATTCTCATCTGATTTTAACTCATTTTATTCTTAATAAAAATATTATTAAGAAAAAATATAAAAACATATATTTTGTAATAAAATGTGATTCAAAAATGGCCATAAATTCTAAAAAATACGAAAAAAATACAAAAATTGTATTTGTGTCTTTAATATCTTACATAGTTTTGCTTTGAATACAGATGTGTATATACTTCTTAAAGGGGTAAGGCGTTTTCTCTCTAATACAGTTTAAAAAAATTTAAATTGGATAACAGATCGAAGGCGTAGTCCGAAAAATCGTTTTTCTTTTTTAGATATAACTTTTTGATTTTGGGGGTATATCGAAAAATCACCCAATACCACCGTAGTAGGATGGGGTATTATGCGTTTGTGCTGATGTTTGTATCGCATAGAAAAAGTTATCCAGCACGCACTTTAAAGTATACCAATCGACTCAGCATCACTTTTTAAACTGATCTAACGATGCCCGTCCGTCCGTTTGGCTGGCTGGACGGCTCTCCATTTAAACCTTGTGCAAAGTACACAGTTTTAAAGATAATTCAATAAAATTTGGCACGTGGGACTTTTATGATACAAGAACGAAACCTATTGAAATTGGTTGTGATCGGTCCATTATTTCACATAGCCAAAATACAAATGTCTCCCCAGAATAGAGTTTGATCATTTAAGAAAGGCTTAAAAATAAGAATATTTTAATGAAATTCGATTCGAAGAACTTCTGTACAAGTATTAATTTTTGTGATAAATTTTATGGACGATGGATCCACAATTGACCATAGCTCCTATATAAACCCCTCTTCCGAAAATCACTTTAACGCGCATAAATCCCAAACGAATATTAGTATCAAGTTAATATTCGACACAAATAAGTTTTATGTAAGTAGAAATAACATTGCGAAATTTTATGAGAATCGGTCCATAATTTACCTTAGTTTCCATATAAACCCACCTCCAAAAAGTCATCTCTTTTGCCCTAAAGTACATAAAATCATCTAGATGTTAGTATCAATGCTTTATTCTGTATTTGTATATTTTATTTTACATTTAGTAAAATTGGCCACAGGTGTAATATAAGTTGCTTTCCCGAATTTTTATGCTCATACACAATGGTGTACGATATCATATAGTCGGTCTTGATCGATTATATTTTTCTTTCTCGTTTTATTTTGTAGGAGTGTGTATTTATTTCACAAACATTTTATTTTAATTATTGTAAAATTTAAAAATTGTCGAGCGAAAAATTCCTGAAAGGTTTTAGAAATTGCTTTCATTACTTTGATGGCCATGTAATGTGTTAAGAAGCTAATATAATGGCTCTTCACTACTTGTACATTAGCCGAATAACCCATTATTTTAACATGGTGATGAAATTAGGGGCTTTTTAGAAGGCTATTACTTAGATGTCATTACAAGAACTAATTACCTGCAAGCTATTCAATAACTCATTGACTTTAAAGGATTACAGTAATCATTATTAGTGAAAATTATAAGAACATATTAGGCTACATATAACTAGTAAAATGCTTAAATATAAAAAGCTGCTTTTTATTGTTTTTTTATTATTTTATATTTATCTTAAATATAAAAATCAGATTTCAGAAACGTAGCAGATTTTTGACTTACAAAGTAATATTTTTTAGTTGGAAGTTTTGCCTTTTCATATATTTATCCCTTATTTAAATTAAAAAATTGGTGAGCAAAATTAAAAAATCAAAAAAGTACAATTTTTAAAAATATTATCGCTAATAAGTAACTACATACCGGGTTATAAATAAGTAGTTACTAGACTACATCAATGTAATGCACACAGTATCATTGAAAAGTTACTACATTTGTAACTACATGACATTACTAAGTTTTTGCTGGGTAAGTAAACCCAAAATACCTCAAGATTACTAAAATTTCTAATTTTAAAACTTCAGTGCGTCTGATGTAGAAACTTTTTCAACAACCGTGAAAGTTTAATATCGAATTCCTTATTTTTTTCAAGGCCGTGAAGCTATGTCATATAAATATCGATATTCGCAAAAATTAAAAAAAGTTATACTCCTAAGGTATGCGTTCAAATAAAAATAACACACAATTTTCATAATAACTTACTGCAGTTAACTTTATATATATTCGCTGACCACAGTAAAACCTTCTTCCTTGGTCACAGTATCAGTATGTCAGATTTAACAACTGGTCGAATTTTTGAAATCGGGTCAATTGTCCGCATGCAAATGGCAGTCACGGAAAATGTTCAAAATAAAATTTAATTTATTTTAAATTTCTTTTTTTCTTTTTTTTTGTACTTACTAGAAAATATCTATTGAATAGCTTTTGACAAAATTATTATATTTCAGGATAATGAAACCGTTTAACAAACTCTTAAAGAATGAGAAGAAACTTGGTTCGTAAAAAGAAAAATCCGAGTAGTATGGAAGCACATAAGTGCTATGGCAAACATGTTCGGCAGCACAGTGCCACGTTGTGTTCTTTTTTCAAAATTAAATATGAGTCATGTTAAGATAAGCCTAAGCTTTAATCAATCAAACTAAGATCATTTTAAATAACAATGCTAAGAAGTCTGAGGCACAGAATGATCAAAGCTCCTCAATAATGAAAAAATTAGCTTTTTTCTATATTTTGCATTAGCCTGGAAAACATGAATAAAAAATTTGAAGCCGATATTTTTACCAAGTCCAAAAATAAACGATTTTGAATTTTAAAATTGCAAAAGAGATGACTTTTTGTGTTTTTTTTAGCCGAAAAAGTATCTGCACTCTTTTTTATCCAAAATATAATTTTCTTTAGCAACATATAATAATTTTGCACTTTTCTGAAAGAGATGACTTTAAGATTAAAAACAAGCCCAATAACTCAATCGGTCATGGTACTCACCCTCCCGAATTCGACCCATTTTATATATAAAGTTTTGATTTTAGACCATATTTTCTCGAATCGCAAAGCACAAATTGACAAGCGGAATACATTTTAGGAATCTTAAATATGTTGTTTAAAGTTTTAAATTAAAATCTATGGGACTTCGAAAAAATGTGGATTCTATAGCCAAAAATGTAAAAAATCCCATTTTTGGAAATTTTCATTAGTTTTTTTGCGAATTCAGAAAGACCCTACCCCTAATTGAAATTTGGTTATCTCGCTTTTATTTACACTAATAAGATCCACATTCCCTGCAAATTTCATTAAGATACCTTTATAAACAAATATGTTATTACAATTAAAAAATTTGTATTTTCTCCAAAAACCGCAAATTTGTTTGGTTTATTTCTAAATAACGAAAGAACTTTTAAAAATATGTATTCCAAATTAAGCTTATTCTTTAGCATATATAATTTCCGATCTTCTGCAAGAAGACTCAAGTCAATATCATGCCTCATTTCAGAAATATGCGCCTTTAAACTTTTATATTTCCAATTTATACAATAAACATGACTATATTTTTATAAACTTGCAACTTTTGCTTTTAGCTTTGCGTGAATAATTACTTAGAAAATTATGAATATTTCTGTATACTTTTAATAATATCTATACACAAAATATTTTTATAAAAATATTTAATAAATATTTTTTATTTTTAATAGCGTTGCCACATTTCCCAAATTTAAGTAAATCTTTATCCTTTTCTAAGAATTCATATATTTCTCTTAATGAATTTAAAATAACAAAACAAACAAAAACTGTCTATTTTAACTGCATCCATATTATTATTTTTGGTATTTATCATCTTCTTTAATAAATATTCTATTTCTAATACTACTTTTTATTACTTATTTACATTAAATTTATGTAATATTTTAAACTTATAATACTTATTTTCTATCTTTCTGTATCTATTTTTCTGTATCTGTATACATATCTAAAAGATAATAAAGGTCCTTCACGACTTCAGTATTTTGAGTTAATAAAGGCTCATAATAAATTCAACATTTTCTCATTGATGAAAGTACTGGGTCTGATGACAACAATAGGCTATTAAATATATCCTCGTTTTGTAACGTTGTGGAGCATTTCGTGGAGCATTCTGTTTCTGGCTCCCTGAGCCTCTTCTGTTAGCTTTTCAAGTGGAAGAATATTTCGTTCAATTATAATTTCGCCATGGCACAATACTATATATACTGTTGGTGTCATTTCTTTCCATGGATAGAGAGAAACAAGTAGTTTAGATATTTCTGTTGCATATTTTCCACATCGAGCAGAGCTAATTTTGTGCTTACTATTAATTGCCATTAATAGTATGTTAGTCCTTTCAAGTAACTCTTTAATGATGTGTTTCCATCATTCGTACTACCATTAGTCGGCAGAGGTTTGTCGATATTTAATCCCGTCTCTTCTCTGAAGTCTTCCTGGATTCTTGTTTTCTCAGATATTCTAAGTGTTTTTAAATCCTCGTTGTTTCTGGTAGGTTTTGCTAAATTTTCTGGCACACTTCTATTCTTTAAATCATATGCTATATGCAGAAAATGCTCCATGAACCGTATTCTGGCGTGAAGTGGAGATATTCCGAAAGACAGAAATTCTTCATTAATACTCCTTGCTTTACCAATATCCGAAAATTGTGATTTCGTCTCATCACATAGTGAGCATTTCCAAAAAGAAGATGTTTCCGTAATGGCATTACTAACTTTTCCATCAATCATTGTTAGACTAAGTTGAAAGGATATGTCGAATGTGTATTGGTTATTGAAAGGTTATTGAAAGATGTTGTAAACCATTTATTTCATCTTTAGTATATTCCACTAAATCCTTTGTTGCCGTCCTTGACTAGACAACGGAGTAAATAGGTCTTCAAAAATGTTTTGATCCTGGAGTGGTGTTAAGCCATATATCTTCATTTGATGAAGATTGATTTAAGGAATAAGATCGCATTCTTAATGGCACCAAAGATGCTATAAATACGCTTTTATAATCCGCTATTTTCTTACTTCCACTAGCATGCTTGTATTCCGGAAGGGCTGATAGTCCGTCACATCCCCACTTACAGATTAATATAACGTCGCTGTTATTTACTTTTTCCAACTGATCTGCAGAAAAATCTGCAACTATACTGGTAGCTGTATTCTCAAGCAAAGAAGATTTTTTTTTCGGTAACCGAAATAGATGGTAACATAGTTTGATTTTTTTTAATATCCTTGTATGATGGTAGAATTTAGTGTCCCTTTTCAAGCAGAGCTTTTCTTAAAATTTTATATTTGTTTCGGGTGAGGTCCAGTTCAAGCATTAAAGCAATTGCTTCTTCCTCTATGAAATTGGATTGTGATGTTGGAGTAGGTACACTTTTGGCAATGCGTTTAAGACGTTTTGGTGATGCAGTTGGCAGTATTTCAGCAATATTAATTGCACTCTTAGGTTGCTTCTCCTTTCTTAACATTGATTTGAATGTATCAGAAACTTCTTCATTCGAAATTATAGAAAGCTTATGGTCCAGTTTTTTCTTCTTAGATCTTGTACTTTAATCACCATATGTCTTGCAGGTTGCTCCGGTTAATATTTTGCTCGCCGATATTTCTATATCAATATCCATCCAATCGGAATGTTTAATTTTTAATCTGTTAGTACGCTGATTCAAAGATCTCATTTTTATGACATACAACTTTAAAAAGCTCTCTATCTAAGATAAACGATTAAGATGATTTTTAGATAAACTCCACAGAACACAACACAATTGTTCATGTTTCAATGTAATCACCATGGTAATCAACTTCGTTATGATGTTGATAAGGACTAGCTGCCAATTTATATATATCTATTAGAAACATCGCACAACAATATATATTTACAGGTATTCTGTGAATTTTCCTTAGGTAAAATATCTGAAAGAGTCAATTTGGAAGAGTACCTATACCGAATTCATTGATATTATATGTTGCTGTTAAGTATCACCGGAAAGGATATTTCCTGTGCATTGTCACTAGCTCATAAAAATATAGATTTTGAACCATCAGTAATAGATAAATGCTGCCACTAGATCATAAATATATAAATTTTTAACCACCACCAATAGATAAATATATTTCTTAAATTTAGGTAAACACCATAAATGTAAACTAATAAAATACTTATTGATTAATTTAAAATAGAAATTTTTTGTTTGTTTTTTTATTTTAAATTCATTAATAGAAATATATGAATGGTTAGAAAAGAATAAAGATTTACTTAAATTTGGGAAATGTGGCCACCCTATTAAAAATAAAAAATATTTATTAATTATTTTTATAAAAATATTTTGTGTACAGATATTATTAAAAGTATACAGAAATATTCATAATTTTCTAACTAACGCAAAGCTAAAGGCAAAAGTTGCAAATTTGTAAATATATAGTCATAAATACAATAAATTGGAATATAAAAGTTTAAAAGCGCATATTTCTGAAATGAGCTATGATACTTGAAATAAACAAAACAAAAGGCCCAATTTGGAGTTTTTGGAGAAAATGCAAATTTTTAATTGTAATAACATATTTGTTTATAAAGATATCTTAATGAAATTTGTAGGAAATGTGAATACTATTAATATAAATAAAGAAAAATATAAAAAAAAAAAAAAAATTTTCCTCATATTATTTATCTCGGTTTGTAAACTAGTTGAAGACTATTTTGTATACATATTGACATTAAACACAGGCATGATTGACTTTTAAATTAGAAATTATTTTTATTGTTCTGCTTAATATTTTACCTTATATACATAAGATGTTCATATAATTAATATCAACTTTTAATTGCAACACTAAAATTATATCTTATTCTTACTTAGTTAATTTTTTCTTTATAAAAGAAGGCAATTGATGTCAATAAAATTTATGCCTGGCAGTAATATTCTTTTCAATTGCTCATAAAGTCGTTAGTGATGATTTCTTTTTGTTGTCATTCCAATGCGAAACAGGTAATTAAAAGTTCTTTTCTTGATAAACTTAAAAAAAAGTTAAGTATTTGAATTCAATTGAGCTCAATAAACCATAATAGAAACAATAAGAGTGGAATTGTTTGTACGCTACAGTAAGTATTTTCAAACTAAGCATTTTTAAAGCTAGCAAAATTGGTAAGATAATAAAAATGTCCATTAGATGGTTACCAGGGAGCACTGGAATTGCTTCCTTAAAAAAGAAAAAAATCGAAATACATAGATTAATAATAATATAACATGTTAATTATTTAAAAATGAGAATCATTTATACATGTATTCTGACAATATTATAATAAAAATAATTTTATTGAAATTTTTTCATGAAAATTGTTTATTAATTGTTTTTTAATTGTCGTTAGGCATAAAGCCCAGAATACGGTGGTTAATCTAAATTTTTAAAAGTAATAATTCAATAATTATTCTTTTAAGGTGTCGTTTGAACTGAAACTGCTAAACAAAATGTTTACTAATTCTTTTTGCAGCTCTGTGTCATTGTTGAGAAATATTGCAACGAAATAAAAAAAAAAAAAAACGTCAACGAAAAACAATTTAGATTTTTTAAAGCATCAATTTTATTTGGCACTTCAAGTGTTAAATTTGCCATGACATTTATAGCCTATAAAAATTGTAACATTTTAACTTATGAAAAGTTTATATATATATATATGTATATATATATATATATATATATATATGTATATATATATATATATTTTCAATGGCAAAATAGCAGCAGTAGATATAACACCATCATCATATTGAAGAATAGATAAGTGAACCCAGGAAACATGTTGGGAATATAAAACACTTTTTGAAATAGTATTTTTTAATTAATGAATGAAATGTCTGAATAAGGTGAAGTTTTTTTCATCATTTTAGAAATATAATTCCTTTTTGATTAAGCATTTCCAAATTTTTAGATGATTTTTCGTCTTTATGAGAATTCTTTTTAATTATATTCATAAATGTTTCTATGGTAAATAAAATATATTAAAAAATAAGTCCATAAAATTAGCTGTAATTACTGATTTGGAGAATGAAGCGTACTAAATAATGTCGGTTTTTTGTGCGAATAAATAAACAAAAATGCTTTAATATAAAAACAGTAATATAATATTAGTAATAGCAAATGTAAATCTTCTTTCATATGTCCAAAAATATTTTTGAATCGAACCAACCTGTAGCATGAATAAAAAATCTAATCCGTCTAACATCAATTGCAGAGAGATGCGATACCCCAATCATATGCGGAGTCCCAAATTCTGTAGTTCTAATATTCGCAAGAGTAGGACAGTGATAAAGAAAATGTTCCACTGTTTCTTCCTCTTTCTCGTTAAAGTAACTTCTGCAGTAGACGTTCAAACGAAGTCCTAGACTCCTTGTGTGCGCACCAGCAATCCAATTCCCGGTAATAATGGCTACAAGTGTTCGTAGCTGACGCCATAGTATTGCTGGAATGAAGTACGTCTGTTTTTCATCGTACTGGGGCTATATCTGTCTCTAGATAGAACATGTAGACTCGCTCGTCCATCTAAGTTGAGCTATTTTCGACAAGTACTGCAGTATCATAGATCTCCATGAAGACAGCGGTATGCCAACTAATTGGTTCGTTTCTTCACTTTAAAGAAGGGAACCAGCTCTTGCTAGTTCAACCACAACAATATTTCCCGTGATATTTGAGTGACCTCTTATCCAGATCAACTCTAGGTTTGAATGTCTCGCCATCTCATTTAGAGATGTCCGGGATTCATATACTAGACTGGATGTCGAATAGACAATCGAAAGAGACTTAATCGCGGGTTGACGGTCGGTACAAATTTAAATATCCACTCCGAATACATTAGACAATTTACCGCTCTCCTAATGGCCTAGATCTTGATTTGAAGAGCACTGCAGCGATTCAGCAACTTAAAGGAAATATTGAAATACTAACATTTTAGACTTTTTAAGCCAATTTTAAAAATGAAAAAGACCTGAAGCTAAAACGAAAATTTTGAGGATAAAAGCAAAATAAAAAGGCTAGATGTAGCTTTAAAAACGCCAAACTGGCTACACTGCCGTACATTTTAATATGAAGGAGAAAGTGATTTAGCGACAATTTATGTAACAAAATATGAGCATATATTTAAAGCAAATAGATATTAGAATTACATCAGGGAAACCGAAAATATGCAATTGCATGTTTTTTACTGACATTGAATAAAACCATCGATAAAATATTTATCCGTTTTACAACAAATAAAGCATTTTAGCATCGATTTATAAATTCATGTTTTTGCGTATTTAACCCTTAATGGCATATTTTTGCATGTAACGATTTTCGAAGCATATTTATAATATAATATTTATATAAGTAAAAATATAAATTAGGATATAAATATTCATCAAATCTATTTTTTAATCTTCCCAATTCAGTCCAAAAAGATTCGGTATTTAATATTTACTGTGAAACAATCTCAAATAATTAATATATAATTAGTTTTTCATCATTTATCATATAGTCTTAAAAAGTTGCCATTTAAATGAAACTCATAAAAAAAAACCCAAAAATGGCCAATGTTGAAAAAGGGTCAATTAAAGCCGCCAAATAGTAACGCTGATCTTTAATAAAACCGAATAGCATCAGGTAATGTTGTAAATTTATGTTTCTGACTGAAAACTATACATACATACACATATATATATATATATATATATATATATATTGCCTAACCCCGATATGAATCCTATGAAAATTCTTTAAAATCGTTACAAATATGATCATATATCTAGAAAATTCAGCATTAATATTTTTTATACCATACTAATACTTGAGTATATTGACAATAATTGTCGCAAATAAATTGTATTTATAGGGTAATTCCAAAAAGGTTCGACCCAAAATTACAGTTTTAGAAGTTGTATGCCTTCGATTTTCTTTAATTTGTCGTGTACATTAAACTAGACATTGTTCATTTTATAGCGTATGAATCAGATTCATATCGTTTACGGTTTATGTTTCATGAACGTCTAAACTAGGACATCTAGGGCATTTTTGATAAAAAAGAACATAATAAAACAAATTTTGCAAGCATTATCCGATTTATCATAAAATGATAAAAGTTAAACGTCTTCCTGAATAAGGATCTTTTCATTTTCATTATTTCTTAGTGTGAAAATTTTAAAATGGGATCTCAATGGGATCAGAAGTTATAGCAGCTTATCTATAGCAGTTGGTAAAATTTTACTAACAATATAATATCTTTTGATACTTTGACTTTAAATTTAGTATCAAAGCAAACAGGAAAGGTTAGAAACAAGAAGTGTTGGTCAATATCGAAAATATAATTCCCTAGGATAAAATGATCATCGGGAGTGGGCCCTATATGTGACCTATGGTCAATTGTGGAACGATCCTTATGAAATGAATTACAATAATTTATATGTATATGGAAATTATTTATGTAAAATTTTATTTCGGAATTTTTTGTGAATGTTAATTATATGGGATCTATGGTCAATTATGGACCGATCATTAAGGAATCTAGTATACCAGTCTATACTTGTGCAAAAATTGGTTGTATTTAATTTTATCTCGATATTGATATTTATGTCAGATTTATGCAAGCTTAATTGATTTTCGGGAATGGGAATTATATGGGAACCATGCACCTTACACTTATATACAACTCATATATATAAAATTTTGTATTGATGTTAACATTAATGTTGGATTTATGCGCTTTTAATTAATTTTTAGACAGCGAAACCCACATGAAAGTTACTTTCAGTTATGGACCAATTATTTCATATATTTATATGCGTTAAACCACTTTTGTGAGGAAAAACGTTTTATGTAAATTAGTATGTGTATTTACAGGCGATCGTGATCAATTCCTGTAGATTTTGCCTTCGTAACCCCATGTATCAAATTTGAGTAAATAATCTTTTTATTCGCTAAATTTTGTAAAGCGGATTACAGTGGATTAAAGATCTGTTAATATGCTCCTAAAACTTCTAAAATAATCGAATGATTTTTTTGATATCACAATTATGCTATACATGCAACTTATTTTAATAAATACTGATCTGTTATATTAAAATTTCAATGAGTATGCCAATATGCCTAAAAACCTCTTAATATCTAATAGAAAAATGTGTGTTAGTAAAGAAAAATTACTGTAATCTATGATTCTATTCTGAAATTTTACACTATAATAACAAATTGATTATAAACATCCTGTAAAAAATAATGAAACTTAAAAGACGCTTTTTTAGGATATTAAAGGATAAAAATCGAGGTGTTAGAGGTTTATAAAATATGAAATGTTAACGATATACTGCAGCTTGATACTCCTTATGAAGCGCATAGAGGGGTAGATTATATGTGTGGTATTAAGTTAAAATCGGTGTTGTTCAAAATCTGAGCTGGGTCAAAATTTTTTGGATTACTCTATATATAAATGAATGTAAGAAGTTTCGGAAGAAATCCTAAAATAACGTTAGACAAATTTTAAGTTACATAAGTTTTATAAAAGCAGAGAGCACAGTACTAAATTTTATGAGGTTCAGTGGATTCTATAAAAGGCCTAATTCCGGAAATCAGCTCAAAGCGCATAAGACCAATATTAGTGTTTGTATCACTATTTTGCACACGTAAGTTTTTTATACTTTATAAATAATTCATAATTGACCATAGGTCTATATAATAGACCTTTTCCGAAAATCTAAAAAAATTCTTTGATGTACATAAATAATATTTGGTATTATATACTTTTCTGTTTTTTGCTCAGAATATACAACTGATATATCGTACAAAAGATAACACATTTGGATTTCCATAGTTTCAGAAATTATATTAGTTTTTCTATGTCAATTTATCATAAATCTCGAAATACTTTTTGTTATATTAAGACTTGACAATCTTGCCTATTGGGTAACTTTTAAGTAGACGTATAAACATCAACTTTAGCCATACTGTAAAATCAACTCATATCGCGTATACAGACATAATACTCAAATACATCCACATATATTTAGGTACAATCAAACACGTAAACGGTGTCAATACAGTAGAAATACTTAAACGTATAAAACTTTACTATCTTACAGACTTACAAATCTATATATCCCTGCTCCATATCCTTGCATATATTTTGTGTATGAATGAATGGGCAAACATTCATATAGTGTTCTAAATGGATATGTTTGTGTTTTCCAATATGAATATTCAATACCTCTGCGTTACGAGTATTTTCAAACACATTTATGGTATTTTCCTTATCTAAAACATTTTAAGAAGTGTTTTCACATAGATACTGACTAACATGACTAGATAAATATACTGTACACTTCAGTTTTATGGCGCCGCGTCAATAAATTCAAAAAGTATTTTACTGAACTTCGTCAAAAAATTAACGGCGCGTAAAGATTTATATGAGTTTTATGTTAGTTTGATATTGTAAGCAAAAAACATATTTTTTTTAGTTAAAATAAGCACTGGTACCTTATACTAATGTATGTATATATTTGTGTTCTTGCTTGATATAAAGTTGGGAGAAAAAAATGGAAAAATTAAAATATGGTTTTAAAATAGTGAACTGTAAAATTTGTTTAGAATTATCAACTAAATATGTTTCGGAATAGTAATTGTGAGAAATTTCTGTAAAAAATCTTAAAAATCTTTAAAATATTACTAGCATTATAGTAGAAGTTTTTTAAACCTAAAACTTAACTACATAAAGGATAAGTAATTTAGAAATTCTGCGTTTACTTATATTTATTTTCAAATAACTAAATTTTTCAATATATTTTCGTTTACAGACATAAACATTTTAAAATATTAAGGAGAATTTATAATTACAGTTAAAATTGTTAGCAAATTATTTCCACACTTACGTATACTTCATCATGCTAATAATGACTTATTAAGAAGTAACTTTGATTTCTACGAATACACGGTTATGATTTGACAAAGCTTAAATTTATAGCAGAAATATGTTTGCATTGTCAAACAGGTACATATGACACCAAATGCTATTCCTTATAATTTATGCATGCATAAATAAACTTCATGTCAATTACAAAGCATTGCCAAAACATATACATATGTATTTAAGACAGAACACGATACTAATGATTTTCAATAAGAAAATTAATGCAGGCGAATCTAGTTATAGATCTTAGAATCAGATAGTTACATATGTGCATTAGGGTTTCCCTCTTTTATATAGAGAAAACTAAAGGTTTTTAATTGCTCGGTGTCAATCTCTGGAAATCTTCGAACAGCCCAAAAAGTTTTATGTTATATATAATTATATATATTATATAATTTTTAATATATATTAATTATTAACAATTATAATTTTTTATTCTTTAACCATAAATAATTAATTTCAAATCAAAAATGCCCTGGCCTTCATCTTTTTGAATTCCACAGTTTATTACCTTTCCAAAATGACCAAAATCAAGAAAATTGAAGAACCAATAATATCGTAGTTATTAAAATAAAATTACGTCAAACACGTAATTTTCAATCAAATACACCCCAGTAAAATTCGATTTTAGCCAAAATTTGAGGGCGAGAACTGATACTTTGCATATAGTTTCATCTAAATGATATATTTACGGTCAAAGGTCACAAAAATCTGTTGTTTCATTACAATAATTTTGAATCACAAAATTATTTATGAGATCTGTAAATCGTCAAGACGAAACTGTATGCCACGTTTTATTTGTATCTCTCAAATTTTGATTGGGGCCTTATTTTACTGGGATATATTTGGCTGAAAATTACGTGTTTTACGGTCATTTTATTTTAATTACTATTATATTATTGGTTATCCAATTTTCTTCATTTTGAGCATTTCGGAAAATTTCAATTAAAATAATTTATTTATGATAGAGGAAAGGAAAAACGTTTTAAAAAGTCATTATCAGATCAAGATTTTTAACGCTTAGAGCCACCTCTAAATTTTTTTCAATCAATCCAAAACCGTGCATGGCTTAGTTTTTCGACTATTTAAATATTTATAGGGGGAAAGTTCAACAATCTGGACACTTTTCCCAATGGGGCACCCTAATGTGCATTCATTAGTTAAAGTTTAAATGATATACTTACTTACAAAATGTGGTCCAACGTTGTATGTAAAAAATAAACAATGATAATGTACATTTACACGTACCTAAGCTTGTGAAATTCCAAGGAAGTTAATTTTAATGAAGAAAAGAAAATTTTATTTATTAATATTGGTGGGAACCAAATTTTGGAGATTTTTTGTGAGATCATCATCATAAATTGTTGTATACGATCCAGTTCCAAACATCGCAGAAAGTTTAAATTTGGCCTAAATATTATAAATAATGTCCACTTTCACAATTTTAGGTTCATTTAAATGTAGCTCACGAAATATAATTTTGTACGGCCCTAGTGTACACGAATATGTATATATTTTATTGCTGAAGTTATTGATAAGTATCGAGTTATTTAAAAGATTTTAACACGTACTAACCAATACGGTTAATAACAAAGTAAAGAAAAAAAAAACATGCAATAAAAGTATCATGTCATAGTTTTAATTCTTTAACGAAATCCATAATTTTTAAATTACCAAAAAGAAAAAGATGTTAATACATTCTTAGTAACATAAATATGACAAAAAAAAAAAAAAAAAAATAAGTGAGAATGTTATATTCGGATTGGCCGTATCTTTCATAGTCACAATCTTCAAGTTTTTGTAACACCCTAATTTAAAATTTCACATTATATGTGAAATTAGGTCCTTATGGGGTCGTTTCGTTTTCCTGGGTGGTACGGCCCGTGCCGTATTCTGCTTTCAGCAGATAGACAGACAGACGCATATAGCTAGATGGACTCAGGTTCTTACGAGGACCTAGAATATATATATTTTATAGGTTCCTAAATAATTTTTTCTACATGTTACACATGGAATGACTAACCCAATATAAACCCCATATTTTTTGATGTTGGTTATAAAAATTAGAAATCAACAGGAAAACATTTTGGGGAACAGTGAACAAAATCTCGTAGGTACTATTAGGAAAAATTTGTAGATCATTGATGGCAAAAAATAGTTAAATCAATAGAGTTTTTATTCAAATCTAATACAGTTTTCTTCAAATCAACAATTTTTTTTAAATTCACTAAAAACTTTATTAATTTTCTGTCGTAAGTAAAACCGCAAGTAATTTTATTTAATTTAACGTTAGGGAAGTTAATTTGAATAATTTTCTGTGTTCATTTGACAAGATTTTGTAAATTTTAAATTTATCTAATATGTTTAAGTAAAATTTAATTACAATGAAATTTTTTTTATTGTTGCATGTGGATATCTTCATATATTATACACGGCCCTGTAGTGCGATTCAGTGATTTTTAATGGTGCGGCAATCGCAAAATAAGTCGATGATTTTTACTGTTTATATTAACAATCATCATTGCCGGTTCGGTCTTTTCATTTTGCTTTTAGCCTCAACACTTTCGTTTTAGCTTCTAGCTTTTTTTGATTCTTAAATTTGCCTTAAAATGGGTAAAATGATAATATTTAAGCAACGAGGATAATAGTTTCTTATTTGCTATTAAATACTAATTTTATTTTTACAGAATCACCATTTAAGCATTTTTGTATATTTATTCGCACAAAAAAATTGAGATTATTTATATCCATTCTTCTAAATCAAAAATAACTTAATTAATTTTATAGACTACTTAGTCGATTATTATAATTATTTATCAATATAAATAACCATAGATATATTTGTGAATATAATTAAAAAAACTTATAAAAGCGAAAAATTACCCACAAATTTGGAAATGCATTGCGATAAGAAAAATTACATCAAAGCAAAATGAAGTTTAACAAAACCTTTAGAGGATTTTTCAAAGATAGTGCGAATTTCGATTTTATGGTCTCTTGAAGTTCGAATATTTTGGAGATTTTTTTCAATATAATTTGAAATAAAAAAAAAAACATTAAAGTTATTTAATCCAAATGTTTGATTTGAACCAATTAAAAACACTAAAAATTTCCATAAAAATTTGGGTTATATTTCATATAAAAAATTACCTAATGATTTCAAGAGAATTTTCGTAATTTTTAAATTGCAATTCCTTTTTAATTAAGCATTTCTAAATTTTTAGATGATTTTTCGCTTTTATAAAAATTTTCTTAAATTTATGTTTATAAATAGTTTCTATGGGTAATGAAGTATATTAAAAAATAATTATAATAATCGATTTAATGTCCTTAATTATTATTTTTGATTCGCCTTAGGTGAAAAATTTTGGTAAATATAAATAACATCGATTTTTTGTCAGAATAAATATGCAAAAAATTCTTTAATGGATGATTCTGTAAAAATAAAATTAGTAATAGCTAGCAAAAATTATATTCTTCGTTGTTGAAATACTGATATTTTAGCCTTTTTGAGGCAATTTTAAGAATCAAAAACGATTACAAAATAGGCTAGAAGCTTAAACGAAAATTTTGAAACTAAAAACAAAATAAAAGAGGATAGATTAAGCCTTAAAAAGGCTAAACTGGCAACACAGCAGACTGTGCAAAAGTTTTATTTGAATCAATGAAAAGCTAAAAAAAAAGCCTGTATTACAAGACCTATAAAGTGACTTTTTATCTAGTCTGTATGTATATAATTTCAGATTTTTACTGTGGGTCAAGTTTCATTCAAATCTTAATGACTACAATCAAAGAATATTATAGTGTATAAAAAGTGGGCAAAATGAGGCGTGGCACCCATCCATATTAAAGTCTAAAATATATATTACTTTCTGTTCCTAGCGTATGTCAAAATGTATGTCAATTGTATCAAGTATCAAGAAAGTTGCAAAATAGCTTTTTACTGAACATGGTTTCCAACTTATTGTATATTTTATTTCATAATTATTTCCAAAATATATTGAGTACATATGTGCTAAATTTCATTTGATCTTTCCAAAAAAAAAAAAAAAAATATATATATATAAATAATAATCATAATAATAATAATAATAATAATAATAATAATAATAATAATAATAACAAAAAGTGTGTTTAGCTTTTCTACTAATATTATATTCTTTATTTCTTTTCAGATATTGCACAATATATAATGCCTATGAAGATCTGTGTGAATAACTCAAACCGATAAGTGGTAACACTAACAAACTTTCTACAAACTTTTCGCACGTGCGTGAAGAAAATAATGAATAAAATTTGAATAAATTTAATTTCATGGGGGGTACCCCATAACAAACTTTAAAAATTACCAAATTTGGCAAAAATTGAAATTTGCTAATAAAATCTAAACTATTTCTTAAGCTCTAAGCCAAAAACGATTTTCAATAGAGGACAGTCAGAATCAAGAATTGTAAAAAACAGATCTTAATAAACTTTGGAAAATAGGAAAATTTGGGTGAATTGAAATTTTTTGTTAAAATCTAAAATATTTCTTGCCAGAAACCCAGAAACGTGACTGTCATTCCCGAAAAAACGGATTTTACAAAATTTTTAAAATGCCGAAATTTGGGTGAATTGAAATTTTTTAATGAAATCTCAACTATTTCTTGAGCACTAAAAGTGAAAACGAGTTTCAATAGAGGAAATTCCTAGCAATCGAGAAATATGACTGTAATTCCCGAAAAAAAACAGATCTTAAGGGTAATTTTTTCCAAATTTGGGTGAAGTGAAATTTGTTAATACAATCTAGAATATTTGTTGAGCACTGAAACCAATAACGGGCTTCAGTAGTGGACAGTACTAGTAATCGAGAAATGTGACTGTCATTCTCGAAAAAAGCAAATTTTAGGGCGTACCCTCTTAGAAACTCTTGAAAATGGCAAAATTTGGGTAAATTAAAATTGGTTAATAAAGTCTAAACTAATTATTGAGCGCTAAAACCAAAAACTATTAAATTACCTAATGTTGTAATGTCTACAAAAATCCATCAATAATTTTCTTGTTTTTAAAACAAACTAAAAATACCAGACACATAAATTCGGTTTCAAAGAATTTAGAACATTTTTTTAAATCCTTATTCATTTGCTGCAATAACGTCATAATTTAAAAAACGAAAATTTCGAGTTAACAGCACTAATGCATAGTAAATATTGTGTTTTAGTAACTGACCAAGTCTTGTGATATATTTCACGCAGGATCGCAATAAAAACATTTTGTTCTAATTATATAATCTATTGTGTATTACTTGCAATAATGTATTATTTAGTTTGTTCTTCGGCTATTGCATAGTCATCATAGTAAAGTTATTTAGAAAGGTGGACGTGAAAGGGGTGGGGCATTCAATAAAAATCTTGCATAATATCTGAGAGAAGCTTTATATTCTACAAAACAATAAATACTTTGAATTTACTATTTTAAATATCTTTTATTTTCATACATAATGAATAAGAGCTCTTAAATACCTAAAGTTTAAGATTCCATAAAATAGAAATTCGAACTTAATTTGAAATTCCTTAATGATTTTATTATTATTTATTGTTGGTATACTTTAATTTCGCGTTAGAACCATTGAAGCAATATTTGTTGACCAAAAATTTGTTGCAAAGTGTTATTAGTTTATAAAAAACATTTTAAATTGTGTTTTTATAGAAAATTTTTGAAAATTTTTTATTAATTTGTATTTTTTTTTTTTTTTTTTTTTTTATTTATGAAAAGTTTTGTTAAATTTTCTGTTCGAAGAAAATATTTTTTAAATCTTCAGTTTAAAGAAAATATTTGTTAATTTTTCTATTTATAACAAATTTTGGATACATGTTCCATTTATAAAAATTGTATATTTCATAGAATTTGTATATTTTCGATGAATGTTCGTTTTAATTATAGAAAACTTTCTATAAATCTACTTTTTAAACAAATGTTCGGTTAATTTTCTTTTTTTTTTTAGAAAATTTTCGCGAAAACGAATCTTGAAATCAACTCAAGTTGCTGCTAATGCAATGTTAATTTTCCAACCAAATATTCGTATTTCCAACCAAATGTTCATATTTCTACATTCTTATGTTATATGTCTTAACAGATGAATGTATTTGTGCTAAATTACTAAATTGTGCCAAACTAATAATACAGATAAACTGAACTCGACAATGAATTGGGGTTAATAATAGCAAGTAAACAAATTAAAAAGAAATTCAATAAAAATAGTTATTCAAAAAGAATTTGTGTTAATTGTTATTTGTGAAAAAAGTGGCTATAATCATATTAAACCTCTTTTTGGAGTAAAAACAAGCTTTCGTACGAGCATATCACCTAATACCTTTGAATGTATGTTGCATATTGCTATGGCTCAAAAACAAAGAACTATATAAAACACATTGTTTTTGCAACGACAAGTTAAAAAAAAAAATGATAAATTCAGAATTGTTATTCAAAAACTATTTTGTGGTGTTGATGATTATATGTTATTTTATTGACCTAAAAAGGGCAAAAACAAACAAAAAATAAAACTAAATTCAATAATATTTCTTACATTTAAACTCATGTATATGTACATATATGCATACAAATTGTGCAACTGTTGCCGATGTTAAATTTTAGTTCATAAAAAAATTATTGAAAACACTAGAAAAAATCAAAGTAATGAATGCCTTTTTAATTGATTGCTATAAAAACTTTAACGATAATAGTTTTTAAAATTTAAAAAAAAAATGCTTTTTATAGAATTTTCTGTTGCTTTTTTATATGCCAGAAAAAATAGAGAAAGTGTTGAATATTTAAATTATATTAAAACTGATAAGAAAATATACTAGCAACTGCTGGTTTTACGCGCAAAAAGATTAAAAATACATACACTCACTACTAACATCTGTTTAATATTATTTAAAATTTATCACAACATTGCAGTAGATTGGGATTTATTCCAGCACTTGTAATGTATAGTAATATATGCGTTTACACATACCTGCTGGGAGAAAAAACTTTTTGTTTTGAAATCGAAAAATATTTCAAAGTACTTTGTTATACAAACAAAAATATTTAGTTTGTGGTAACAAGTACAAAGAATGGTATTTTTAAAGTTTTAGAATAACATTATGGATACAGCATTGATAACAGATAATAAATATAATATTTTTTTGATTTTATCTTTAGCTATTTAGTCTAGTTTTTAAGTTTTCTTTCTAATAACACAGGCTTACAAATCGGGTTAGCTTTTGGACCAGAGCAGATGAGAGTCGCTGAATTCAAATATGGCATTCGTTTCTCATGTTTAGTTCTAGTTTTCGCATTTTCGCGTGTTGTAGTAATGCACTTTTTGGTGTTGATGTCGCTAGAAGATTCATTTCAATCATATTCTTAATATAGGATTTTATTCCAGATCGTGCAGAAGTATAGAAAAAGCACGAAAGGATTAATGAGAATTAATGAGTTAAGGCATTTTTAATTTGAAGAATGAAGCGACGCAAGAAAAATTTTTAATTAAATCTAGGGTACATACCTGGGTAGCTTTTTTGATTTTAAAATGCTCTCATTTCTTTAAAAATGAATATATAGTCACGAAAGTTCAAATCGTCACGATTAAGGTCTTTTTAAACTTTAGAATTGTTAACTTGGTCTATATATAAAATTACCTTAAAGTTATGCCAACTATATAACTTTTATGTGTTTTGCACTACTATTAACTTTTCTTTGAGGTAATTATTATTTTTATTTCCTTCTGATTGTGATGAAATTTAAAATTAAAAAGTGATTTTGTTTAAACTAGTGAATAAGCCTGTCCACGCCTGGCAAAATTGTGGTTTATGATTTATGATTTTTGAGAAGCGAACCTGTCGTGTGCACCCTGTGGACGCTAAATAATAGTTGGCAACGCCTAAATGAAAGTGACACTTATAAACAAAGAAAACAAATGGTGAAAGAGGGAAAGATAAAGAATTTTTTTTATATGAAAATTAGGTTGCTGAAGACTTTTTTTGATGGCGAACCGGGACAACATCTTGCGGCATCTGCAAGGTGTAGTGATGGGGTTCGGTGGAAAAATAACTTTCTTTTTATTTCATTTTTGGAACGGTGTTTCAGGTGGAGAAAAATAAAACGATCTTTTTGGTGAAGCAGCTTTATTAAGAAAAAAAAAACTTACAAAATATACTTTAACAGTGTAACAATATTTGAAATAAACAAATATAAAAAAAAAAAAAAAACTGAATAAAAAGGGTGGTTTAAAAAGAAATTAAAACTATTATTAATAATTGAACTAAATTAAGAACTTAACACTAACTGAAAATGTAGTGAAAATAAAAAGTAAAAAAATAAACCTAAAAAAAAACTACTGAGAAAAATTCAAAAAGTTAGTTCTTAAAAAAAAAATCTGTTTGATATTTGAAAAAAAAAAAAACGAAAACTAAAAAAATATTTTAAATTAAAGAAAAACCTAAAACGTAAAAAAAAACTATCCACAATTTGAAAAAAAGTAAAAAGTTAAACTGAAAGGATAAAAACTATCTAAAAAAAAAAGGAAAAAAAAACAATTACAAAATTTAGAATTAAAACTTAAAAATACAAAAAAAAAAAGAAAACACAAAAACTATAGATAAAAGGAAAAAGGTCAAGGAAAACCAAAGTCATCTTCACCTCTGGCACATCCAGCGTGGGATAGCACCAACTACATCCCAAGGTCTTCAGGTATCGCCAGACTCGGGCGGTAAATTGACGGACGAAACTAGAAAAAAAAGAAACACATATATATATGTACATAATTCTATTAAATTAAATATAAAAAATATTATAATATATATATATATATATATATATATATATATATATATATATATATATATATATATATATATCGATAAAAAGATATAGCTACAATAAAAAGTTCTAGGAATAATAGTTATGGCATTTATACCTCTTTTTAGTCCAGTCCCTTAGCAAAAATGTTAAGGTGCGTGTTTTAGGTTCTGAAGTTAGCTTAATTTAGGACGCAGTCGTAGTTTTTCATGGGTAGATAGGCCCGCTCAAAAAAATGCCATATCTATGCTTCCTATAAATAAGAAAAAAAAGCTTGAGCATAAAAAAAGTTCAAAAATAAATTAAAATATATGTGATTTTTTTTAACAAAATAAATTACAATCCCGTACAATCCGTGAGGGCGAGATAAGATGACTGCCGTAAACGTTCGGAGACAACACCATTAGAAGAACCAATATTTTGAACATAGTAACTTCCTAGAGAAAAGAAATGTTTAGATGATTTTATTTCAATTTTTTTTTTATAAATTATTTTTGAATACTTACCTTTTATATGCTTTTTGTTAAATTTGCTAAATTTTCGTTTATCTGATTAAATTTTTTATTTATTTATATTGTAATATAAAATCTCCAGTATGGCATGAATTTATTTTTTTTTTTTTTTTTATAATTTTTATATGTTATTCAGTTTTCTTTTAAATAAAAAGAAAAAGATTTTTATAACGTTTTACGAAAATAAGTGGTGTTCATATTTTTAAGTATGTGGTAAAAAGGATTTTTAAGGTAAGTGATTGGAAGGAGTAGTGGTTGATGAGATAGCGTAGCGGTGTTAGGGGTAGCCAAATTAGGAGCCAGCTACCATGGATAGGGCACTTGTTGGAGGGACAATTTACCCCGGCATAATAGTTGTCGGCTAGAAGTGATTTATTAAAACTAGACAAGAATGTGACCGTAGCTCACTTCGGGTCCCCATATGAAATTTTACTTTTTATTATTTTTTTGATCATTTCAGCTGGTATATTTTTTTTGTGTGTGTATACCCAGCCATTGGCCACCAGGCGAGCAAGAACTCCAGCTCATCCGGCGAGTTATAGCCCGGCATCCGCCAGATACCAGCGCCGCTCAATCTGGTAGCCCAAACAGATGTTCAAATAAATTAAAATATATGTTAACAATTTTGGTGAGAACATATTGTTAAATGCTCTTGGGAATCGTAATTTGCCAGCTATAATAAATTTTTGGAATCTTATGGCCTGATTCAGTACGACAATCAAATTGTTTGAGAATAAAATTTGTATGAAAATTACTCATTTTTCAAATGTTTTTTGAGTAGTTTTCATACAAATTTTATTTTCAAACAATTTGATTGTCATACTGAATCAGGCCCTTAATAACCCTTGCGACTAGTCATGGACGCGGCATAGAAAGGTTGCGTCATTTGCAGTCCTATGGTCTATTTAAGTTTCCCTGTCATTGGATACCTTTTTCATTTTCTTTTTTTTTTATAGTAACTTTCTTGTAGAACAGGATATTAGTTTGTAATATACGGAAAAATTAATTCCAAGTAAATACAGTTGCAATTTTTAATCAATCAATTTCCTTAATTTATAATTTCAAATTAATATTGGATCTCAATTAAGGGAGTTCTTAAAAAGAAAAATAGGGAAATAATGAGTTTTATGTATTCTGTATATTATGGATTTATATTTTTTTTATGAAGGTCAGGATTCTTTCACTCCTATTAATTATATTGTTTTACTCTACCCATCTCATCACCAGTACGAATTCCAATCACTACCTATACATACATACTAATTTTTTCATAAACGTTTGTGTGAACTCGAGTGCGTATTTTCTTTCGATTTTGAGTGGTTTGAAATCTTTGTGCTTTTGATTACTATATTTTATTTTGCTTTTGATATTTTGTAGTTTTAGTTACAGCTTAATAATTTATTTTGATTTCTTTGCCCTTTGCGAAGATTAGTATGGTTTTGACTCGTCAAGCCAGTAGAATTGTAGAGAATCAACAAGCAACGACATGGCAACCACATCCACAGGTGTATCTGGTGTTACCCTTGGATTAACCGCAACCACTTCCTCAACTGCACCGGTTCTACCGCAAGAGGTTTCTTTTAGATCAGAGAGATCGACCTCCACAATTGTGTCCCCAGAATACAGCAGTATTACAACTCGAAGCGTACGTAGAGAATTTCGAGAGAGTATGGCAAACCAACGGAATCAACCTAGTGGTATTAATCAGCAAGGTATTCAGGAGGTTATTGATGCATCGATTGGACTTTCCCAGGCTCACCTCATGAGGCAAGTCGATGAAAAACCTAACCAAGCCTTGAGAGAAATTAAGCTTACTATAGGCGTAAGCACTCAGCAACAATCGAGTGCGGACAACACAGCCCCTACTGTAAGGGAACAGACGGCGCAACAAAGGGTGCTTGAAAACTGTCCTAGCAACAACTCTCCACCAACTAGCCATATTCTTCCAGTGGCAGCGAATCCGGTACCTCTAGACAGCGCTCATGTGTCAGCGTATTCTCAAGGTAGAAAAGAAACCACTGCGATCACGTTTTCGCAAGCAACACCAAGCGAGGCGTATGGGACTGGTTATCATCAGTCACCATCATTGGTACCAGCACCTCGATTTTCAGCTAGCGAAGGTTTACCATTACAGCCTTCTCAACAAGCTATGCGTGCTGAGTTTCCAGATCAGCCACAAAACCCGTCTATATCATATTATCACCAGCAACAACAAGTGTCATCTGGTAACCAGCAACTACAACAGTCTTAACACCTTAATTTACCAACGTCGTCGTGTAACCCGCAACTACAACCACAGCTACAACAACAACCCTATCAACAACAACATATGCAGCTACCACAACCTCAACAGCATAATCAACAAACGTATTCGTATAACCGGCAATCAACGCAAAATCTACAAGGGCCGGATTACTATTCACCCCCGCAGCCAAATCAACAATTTCTGGGTATTGATCCACCACCAGAATAACCTAGCTGTGTGCCAACTCCCAATTATGCCTGGCCAATAACCAATATTACATTTGGCAATCAGCATAGACTTAATTTGTCGAAGTGGGGAATTAAATTTGATGGTACTAGTAAGACGATGAATGCCCAAGAATTTATGTCCCGTGTCAAAAAGAGCTGCGTAAAGATTACAACTGTTTAGACCAGGATATACTCAGAAGTTTCCATCATTTGCTAGAGGGTTCAGCACTAGACTGGTATTGGAATCACCGCAAGCTCACCCAAATTAATTCATGGCAGGAGTTGGAGACAGCCATTCTCACACAGTACCAGCGTTTCGAGAATGAGTACCAGGTGCAAAAAAAATTTTTGAGTCGCCGATAGTTGTCACAGGAGTCATTTGAAGATTTTTATAATGTCATCATTAGACTACGAAATTAACAAAAGTTACCGTATGATGAACAATCGTTAGTGGACATTATGAGAGGGAATTTGAAACCATCATTGGCTCAAATGATGTTTCCCATTAAAATGACGAACCTGTCGGAATTTTGCAGAAAAGTAAAGAGGGCTGAGAATTTTCTGGCTGGACAAAGATCGTTGTACCAACAACGTCTGGACTTTGCAATGGTAAACGAGCTGGAATATCAGCAGGAGCTCGAACTGGAACCCAACCCGAGCTGGAAGTGAACGCGATTCGTGAGACCAGTAAATACACCTGCTGGAATTGTAAAGTGGGTGGTCACAGCTTTGTTGATTGTCCCTCTACCACATGTAGAATATTTTCCTACAAATGCGGCATGGACAACGTAGTGACCCCAAAATGTCCGAAATGTCAGGGAAACAAATTCCGGGGCCCGTCTCGAACTGGGGAGACGAGGTCAGCCGAGGTTCAAACCCAGTTCTAGAACAGCAAACGGAGTCAAAGGTAGGGAATTTTAGGATTTTGAGAAATAGTAGAGTAGAGTCAAAAACAAAGACAGAAACAAACGTTAAGGAAATTAAACCGTTACACGTTCCAATAAAAGAATATAACGAAGCTAAGGTTAGGATTTTCGGTCAAGTATCTAACCGCGTAACAAAGGCTTGGGAGCGATATAGAATCCGTAAGCGTCTGCGAAACGAAATCGCGTCCGCGTCTTTATATGAAGGGTTTGATTCTCGCTTTTATACAAAAATTAATTTGAATGGTCAGGAAATCAAGGGATTGTTGGATAGTGGCGCGACGGTGACCTGTTTGGGTCGCAATTGCATGGAGTTTGTCCGAAAGGCCGATTTAACAATTCACGATTTCCGCACCACTATTAAGACAGCTGACGGTACCGAGCACACTATTGTCGGTCGCGTGAGGGCACAAGTCACTTTTCGTAACTTGTAGAAAGTCATCACGTTTTATTTAGTGCCTACTTTAAACCGTGAGTTGTTCTTGGGTGTCGACTTCATGAAAGTTTTTAGTTTGTTTGCACACATAGAAAGCATCACTACCAATGAAGTTAGTCTCTGCCCGGAAGCAGAAAATACCATAGATGTCGTAGCTCATAACTTGAGCAGCGACAGGAATTAGATTTAGACATATCAATGTTCCCTTGTTATACAAAAAAAGGCTTATTAAAAACACATTTGGAAACGCACACAATAGACACTTGCGACGCTATTCCAGTTAAAGATCGACATTATCCTGTCTCTCCGGCTGTACAAAAATTGATGTATGCTGAGCTTGATAGGATGCCTAACCTGGGCGTTATTGAGCTTAGTGAGAATCCCTGGAGTCATCCGGTAACTTTAGTCCGAAGGGGCGAGAAAAACCGGTTGTGCCTGGATGTTTGCAAACTTAATGCGCTGACGGTTAAGGACGCCTATCCGCTGCCGCACATCGAGGGTTTGCTCAGTCGATTGGGAGAGACGATTTTTATTTCTAGTGTCGACCTTAAGGACGCTTTTTGGCAGATACCACTAGATCATGCTAGTAGGGAGAAAATTGCATTCACGGTGGCAGGACGACCACTTTACCATTTTACGGTAATGCCTTTTGGGTTGTGTAATGCAGCTCAAAGACTTTGCCGTTTAATGGATAAGGTTATCCCTGCAGCACTTCGGGATACAGTTTTCGTCTACTTACATGATCTCTTGATAGTATCTCCGGATTTCGAGACACATCTGGAATTATTGCGACGAGTGGCTATTTGTTTGGGAAAAGCAGGGTTGACCATTAATGTGACGAAATCTAAATTCTGTTTCAAGGAGCTAAAGTATCTAGGGTATATAGTAGGAGGCGGCAAACTAAAATCCGATCCGGTTCTTGTTTTGCATTCCCTAAGACAGCAAGACAGGTGCGGAGCTTCATGGGAGCAACAGGCTGGTATAGAAAATTTATACCAGACTATGCAGCCATTGCAGCTCCAATCTTTGAAATGCTGAAAAAGGGTAAGCAATTTAAGTTTTCGGACGAAGCTAAGAGCGCTCTGCTTTCAAGTCCACTGCTTAATCACCCGGTCTTCAACAGGCATTTCTTCATTCAGTGCGATGATTCAAGTCGGATGATTATAAAGAACTTATCAGTACGATAAAAGATAATTATGAGAATCTCCCTGATCTAAAGACAGTTGACGGTTTTGTGTATAAACGAGTTCGGCCGTATGACGAAATAGTACAAAATGACGATTTCGCATGGAAGCTATGGGTGCCTTTGGAATTGACAGGAACAATTGTAGAAAAATGCCATAATTCGCCACAAGTATGCCATGGAGGAATTAGGAAAACTTTATTTCGTATAAAAGAATACTTTCACTGGCCTAATATGTCGGCACAAGTGAGAGAATTCGTTCGAAATTGTCAGGTGTGTAAAGAATCAAAACCTGCAAATGTTACCCTTAGACCACCCATGGGTTCTGAAACGCAAAGCGAAAGGCCGTTTCAAAGAATTTTTGTGGACTTCTTGGATCCGTATCCGCGTTCGAAAAACGGAAATAGCTTTATTTTTATCGTTTTAGATCTCCTTACTAAATTCGTTTTGTTGAAAGCATTAAAAAAGGCAAATACGAAAAATGTTATAAAATTTCTAATCTCAGAAGTGTTTTATAAGTTTGGTACCCCGGAAACTATCGTGTCAGATAACGGTAAGTAGTTCATCAGTAAAGAATTTTTAGATATGGTAGAAAATTTCGGTATCAAGCATGTCCGTACTGCCACACACTCACCACAAGCCAATGCGTCGGAGCGCGTGAATCAGTCTATCTTGGCTGCAGTACGCTCGTATGTGCAAGAAGATCATTCGGAGTGGGACAAATATTTGCCCGAAATTGAATTCTCCTTGAGATCTTCATTGCAAACATCTATCGACGTTACACCATATTTTGCACTTTTTGGTACAAATATGATAGGGCATGGCAGTGTTTATAGATTAGCAAGAAAACTCGAAAGTTTAAATGAGTCTGAACTAAATATTATACCAAAAACGGTGAAAATGGAAATATTGCGTCAGAAAATACGCGAGAAGTTACATAAGGCTTACATGAGAAACGAAAAATACTACAACACACGGTGCCTGCAAGTTAAGTTTATACCTGGAAAAGAAGTTTATCGCCGAAACTTTCAGCAAAGCGATTTCAAACGCGGCTTTGATGCGAAATTTCTAAAGTGCCGAATAGCGAAACCTATAGGAAATAGCTTGTATGAGGTCGAAGATCTACAAGGGAAATCGTTAGGGGTTTTTCACGCCAAAGATTTAAAGCCATAGGCTAAAATCTTCGGTGGTTCTAGTCCTAAAATTTCCAAACCTTCAACGTGTACCGTTTTACTTTTTCTAACTACAAAGGTTAGTAGCTTAATTATATACGCAATAGGGTTATTTTGTATAACTAATTTTTCCCAATTTTTATTTTGGCTGTGAATTATGTTTGGAGCTTATGATGAACTTTGAACGACACTGAAACTTGTACAAACTTCTAGGTCATATAGTCAGCCAAAGGAAAACAAGTGCTGTTAGCGATAACAAATCATTTATTAACCTCATCTTCTAGCTAATGTTTCTAAACTGGTTACGTGTGTAACCGGTCATTGGCCAAATAGTGTAACCTCGTAAGCCCTAGGGAAACTATGCCATTAAAAAGCTAGAGGTTTTTCGTCACCTAAGCTAATAACTTATTGCTACAGCCTGTTTCTCTCTGACGACAATATGAATAAAAAAAAATGTACTAAGATATCAGTTATGAACGTGTTTCATATATAGGCTAAACAAACATAATTCAACTTAAGCTTTGTTAAAGTAACTCAAAGGTAGTCGAAATATTTATAGGTTCAGAAAAAAGTAAAGTTTTTCTTATTTACCGTGGATTAAATTAACGAAGCTCAGTTTGAATGAAAAGTTTGGGAGATGTTTTTATACAAAATAATCTAAGTAAAGTTAGGTTAATAACTTATAGTCTACTCATTAAACAAATTACTCCCATTTTGTTTTGATTCCCACCCATGGTTAATAATAGTAGATATCTATAAGAAAGAAACTATTATTACTCATTTACTACACTAATGTTTTGTAAACCTCATAAAAAATTGCTACTATGATTTTAACGTTTACAAAAAATTATTTTTTAAAATGAAATCGGGTTTTTAACGTATATAAAACTTTTATGTGTACTGAATTATGAAATATTTTAAAAATTTATGAGCGTCGAAACCCCATTCCAGCGGAAAATTTGTATGGGGGCTAGATTGTAATAAGAAACTGTATATAAGCCAACTGTCAGCTTAATTGAATTCGTACGTAAAGACGGATGAGCACCGTGAACATAATTAAATAAGTTTTTTATACGTGTACTTACCAGCTCGTTTTTAGATTTACATCTAATTAAATAATTCCAATAAATAACTAACAAAAAATTATAATTTTTTGTATAAAATCAAGGAAAAATCCACAAATGTACCCCATTATCTCGGGCATTGATTTTTTTTTTTTTTTTGGCTATGTACCGTAGGGTTAAATATAAATAATCTTGATTTTTTTATACGAAAAAATACATAAAAATGCTTAAATGGATGATTCTGTAAAAATAAAGTTAGTAATGGCAAATAATAAATTATATTTTTCGTTGTTGAAATACCAACATTTTAGCTTTGTAAGGCAATTTTAAGAATCAAATCTCGGGAAAAAAACTAAAACGAACATTTTGAGGCTAAAAGCGAAATAAAAAGCAAGATTTAGCTTTAAAAAGGCTAAATATAGCACATACTGCAGCGATGATATCAACGATTCATTTGATTAAAGAATAGACCGTTTGATATCATTTGTGGGGGAAAACAAAATGTCTTCTTGTTGCCACCATTAGACTCACAAAATACTTTAAAGCCACACATTCACATAGCACCTTTCCTGGCCAAGAACATCTTCAAAGCACAAAGCTACAAAATGCAAAATTCAAAGAAGATATTATTATTTGTCAAACCTAATATTTGAAAATTATTGACCGACGGAACCTTTAAAACATATTTAACATTCTATAAACTACCAATGGATTGATAACTATAAAAACGTGTTCGCAACATTCTCGTTAATTGCAAATCCCTTGATTTGAAGCATATAATGGAGAGTTTATTGCAAAAATTCCACAAGATTGGTGGTACGAGCAACGAGAAAGGAGAGCAAATACAATAAAATTTGGCGAAAATCTAAAAATAATACCAAGGATTCTGGGACAAAAGCACGATGAGTCCTATTGTTGGACTCTGATACTTGAAACAAATAGCAAACAATGTGAAGGATACAATTTGATAGATCCTTAATTCCGTTTTATCACTTTTTATTGAATAAATTTAATATCAGATCTCAAATACAGCAAAGATATAGAGTGCAGATTGCAATTTACCGCTCTAAATAACCTTACAAACCACTTTTGGTTTCTAAAGTCCAAAACTTTGTATACCTGTGTAATTTTAACATAAAATAAAATTTAAAATACACAATTTATTACGAATGCAATATTCTGTTGTGAAATCTGCTGTATCAGCCAACAATATTTATAACAACATAAATTATACTTAATTCAACATGTGTCCATCCACACAGTTATTCAGGAGTAGTCAAAAATTAATTTCAATGAAATTCACTAGAGATATTGCTTGTTGAAAGTGTTTATCAAATTAAGAACTTTTAGACTCAGGACCCTTCTCGGGTCAAAAATATGACACTTTGAAAATTAGTTAATAATTTTGATAGTGAAAATAGGGATTAATTCAAGAAAGCAACGCGGACAATATTGAGAGCTATCAAGTCCAAAGCGGTATAGGTATGAGCGGAAACAACTGTGTCCACTAAGGAATTGGGTCAGGTAGTAATTCAGATAACCATGCCGTCTTCCACACCATACTTCTACATTTGGGATAAGCTTATATGTCCATCTACCTTTCGAAGATGATGACCATTTTATTTGCCACTCCGCCATGCTGTCTCTTCTAATAACACTAACATCTCTACCATTTTCCAGTGCGGACCATGCTTCGAATTCATATTTGACATCTCTTGCCAATATATCGATTGGTATCATGGCAGCATAGGGAATTACACTCTTGATAACCCCAGCTAACATTTTCCTTCTAAAATATTTTTTACCTCGTGTATTCGGCACTACGCTGTACATATACCTATGGCTTTATCTCTCACGTAATTTAGGTGGTGTTTAAATGATAAACGATTATCTATCACCACACCCAGATATTTGAGATAATCCTTTGTACCTATTTCACAGTCCCCATCTTGAAGATTTATATATTCCATCGTTCTATGACTGGATATCAATAGCGCTTCCGTCTTATGCTCAGCTAACGATAGACCCATTTCACTGAGCCATGACCTACCACATGGAAACTACTCTCGGAAACTGTTTTAGCTTCGTTAATAGTTTTTGCCACTATCACCAGGGCTATATCATCAGCGAAGCCAATAACTTTTGCTCTTTTTGGAAGATTTAATCTCAAGATACCATCAAACATCACATTCCACAACAATGGTCCAAGCACCGATCCTTGTGGTACTCCGCCTGTGACATTATATTCCTTCATTCCCTTGTCTGTTTCATATATAAGAATTCTTTGCGGAAGTAATCCTTTATTATTGCCAGAAGATAAGCTGGAACATTCATTCGTACAAGAGCATTGACTATATTCTCCCAATTTGCCGTGTTAAATGCATTTTTGATATCTAGAGTCACGAGTACACAATATTCTTTGGATCCTTTTCTCCAGCTGCTACCATCTATTGCATCTTTTGCAATGCTCACAACCGTTGCAATTGCATCAATTGTCGACCTATGTTTTCTAAAACCATATTGCATTTTTGACAGACCATCCAATGTTTCAATGCATTCTTCGAGTCTACTGCAAATGATTCTCTCAAATAGCTTTTCGCTGGTATCTATCATGCACAGTGGTCTGTACAATGACGGTTCCTCTAAAGGCTTCTTATCCTTGGGTAGGAGCACAAGTTTTTGCCTTTTCCACATTGATGGGAATGAACCATGCCTTAGGCATGAGTTCATCAGCTGCAGCATTTGGTTTGGACAGCACTTTACAGCCTCTTTTAGGATGAGGTTTGGGATACCATCTGGTCCCGGGGCTTTTTTATCTTCGAATTTTGTAACAGCCTTTTAGATTTCCAATAACGTAATTTCTGGAAAGTAGAAAATCTCTCGGATGTTCTGAGTATTCCATGTTGTAGTACGTTGCTATGGAAACAGATGAGTCACTATTTCAGTAAGAATTTTAGCTTCCTTGGGTGATGGTGAGCTCAGACATTTAAGCTTTTTTCTCACAAGTTTGTACGCTAAGCCAAAGGGGTTATGCTCTACATCATTGCATATCTCCAGGAATCGTAGTCTTTTACTTTTACGAATTGCTAGCTTAAAGGCCTTTTTCTTTTGCTTAAAAATCGCGTGATAAAGTTCGGTTTGTGCCAATAAGTCTTGGGCAGTTTCGCAATGGTTCATGTTCAGTTGTAATAGTCTCATTTTGATTTAAGTTGGTTAAACGCCTTCCTGTATTGCGGACTGACAGCTGCAGCGGTAATATGATTAGTGTCAGATCCATTTTCTCTACAAAGAAGACACATTGCATTGTTAGTGCAGAATTTGTTTTTGTATCCACTTTCTTCACAGCGAATGCACAAACCAGAGTAGTCATTAGTACTTTTACATCTAGAAGCTGTATGACCAAAATTCAAGCATCGGTAATATCTTCTTGGACTTATTTTCTCACGTATGCGACATAACATCCATCCTATACGTATCTTATATATTGGCCAATACAGGGTTTACTCCAATTGTGGCAGTTTGGGTACATCCATATGCAGTTCTCATTGACTTTATTGCTGATGTTTGCAATATATTAAACTCTTCTGAAACGTTTAGGAGAACTTCATAAACTTCCTCTCTTGTCGTAACCTCATCGATATCTTTTATTTCCAGAAGTACTTCCTGAGTTAGTGCACGCACTGCTGCTTCTGGACCAAGAACGCTTTCGACCGCAGTTCTAAATTCCACTGTGTTCTGATGAGACTGTTTATTTAACTCTAAAAGTAATTCACCTTTCTCTGTTTTCCTTATATTTTTAATATTTTTTTCTAAAATGTTCAGTTTCGGATCACTTTTAACCTGCTTGAGGATATCGGCATATGATGTATCTCCGCAAGCTGTAATAATAAGAGCATCTGACTTAATTGTTTTCTTTTTCATTTTGGTTTTTGGGCGCACTTCCTTCCATTCAGAATTTGGAGCTTCCATGTCTGCACTTTCGGCATCTTTATTAGTAGCCGTTGCGGTGGGTTTGGGTTTATTACTTTCCGAGTTCTTATGGTTCGAATCTTTCTTCTTCTTGGTTTTATTTCCCTTGGGACTTTGCGCTTCGGGGCCTCTCTTGACACCTGAAGTTGTTGGTGTTTCATGGAGCATGATTTTGGGCCATGCTTCCGTCTGAGTTTCTCTGTTTATAAGTTGTTTATCTACTAAATTGCTTGACGTGCACTTTAACTCATTTGATACTAGCAAAAATAATGCATGTATCTCCCTTGTCATCGAGTGAATATCTTTGTGAATATTCGTATGAGTTGATATAAATTCCATCAACTGCGAAATTTTTCCTCCAAGCTTGGTTACATTATCAGTTTGTTTAGTGCTGCCACTTGCTACGTTCAATGGAGGTGATCTCATTATAACCGTATGTATATATATAGTGTAGTATAGTATAGTATAGTATAGTATAGTATAGTATAGTATAGTATAGTATAGTATAGTATATTATAGTATATTATAGTATATTATAGTATATTATAGTATAGTATAGTATAGTATAGTATAGTATAGTATAGTATAGTATAGTATAGTATAGTATAGTATAGTATAGTATAGTATAGTATAGTATAGTATAATATAGTATAGTATAGTATAGTATAGTATAGTATAGCATAGTATAGTATATTTTAGATATTAATAACAATGATTGTACCGGTCCTAAATTTTAATAAACATTTTTACGTATCACTCGTTTACTTCCAGAATGTTATAGCTCAAAAAAACACGATATTTTTCAGTTAATGATGTGGAAACAAGCGCTTTATAATCTGCAAAAACATCGTGTACATAGCTTTTATGGCCACTTGAAAACTTTGAATGCGATTTCTATAACAACTTCATTGCAGTAAATGAGCCATATGTGCCATTACCTGAACAAAACATTGTAAAACATAACAATACATAGTATTATACATCAAGCGTACTACGTACGTCATACATAAACTCTACTTTCATGAATTCTGCATTTAGTTGACAGCTTCATTGCATTAACGTATTATCTTAGAAAACATTAGAATATTTACACTTAATACTTCACATAACATTCCTAAATATAAAAAAACAATATTGTATTATCGATTTTAATATTTTTTTTATAAATAATTTGTACTGATTTAATAAAAAAGTATTGTTTAATACCTGATCAAAACGAAATACTCTTTATTGTATCCATTAAAATAGTTACTAAAATTTGTGAGAATATCAAAATACTATGTTTTAAGAAATAGTATAAGTTTTTAATAAAAAAAAGTTTTTTTTATACAATATTTACGAAGTTAAGAATTAGCATTTATTTATTGAATATGAAACGTTTGTAATATGGGAAAAATTATATATGCAATCAATTACTTATGTTAGAATCCTGGGGTTTATTTAGTGCTCCTTTAAAATATAAAAAATTTTAAAAATTTATACTTTTGCACTGATATTTTTTTTTATTTGAGTACAAGCTTTTTCTGGTGCGCTTCGCCACAACTAATATCTAATTTATATGGTTGCTACTACTCCCCCTGGACCTATCCGTCCTATACTAAATTTAATATGAAAATTACTCCTACAACTTTTTAAAACTTTTGCTATAATATTCTTTTAGATATTTATAATATTAATATTATATATAGATATTTATAATATTAATATTATAATATAATTATAATATTTTCTTTGTATGGGACTGATTCTCCCCTTGTTTTCCTTTTGTCAATGCGTCATGATAAGCTAGATTTTCATAAGAAGTTAGAGGGCTTTCATCGTAATAGTTCCTTAGATATACCATAATAAATATTAGCTTTGTATTGTGGTACCACTCCCTCTGCTCCTATATGGGAATAAAATATTATATACGAATTTAGAGTCACATAGGATGATAATGTAGAAATTTTAAGGAAATCGGTTCAACCGTATGAAAGTTAAAAAATGGGCGTAAAATGTGGGAGTAACATCTGATCAAGGTCCAATATAGCCTATAAAATTCTGCAATGCAAGCACAATCTGCCCGTCAAATTTAAAGTAAATAGCTACATTGATAACGTGCAAAATTTAAAAATTAGGCTTTTCTAAAAGTAGCCGTAAAATGTGGGCAATCGAGATCTAACATAGCCTATAACCACATCTAGCACGGGTACTATATGTGTGCCAAATTTTTTAAAAATCGGTTTAGCCGTTTAGACATGTTTGATGTACAAACAAACAAATAAATAAACGAATAAACTTACACTTCATTTTTATAAGATATATAATAATTTAAAAGTTTTCTTCCCAAATTAAAGAATGTTTGACTACTTTTGTTAAAAACAACCGATTCAAAAAGGGAGCGCGCTAATGGTATTTTGGATTATTATGATAAGGGTTTTTTAGCGGTAACGATATTTTGGATTATTTAGGTAACGGTATTATATCGTGATCGACATTTCAAGCTATATCTAAAACGGTATTTATCGGTAACGGTATTTGTCGTTATTTTGGTAACGGCATTTTAAAGGAAACAGTTATTTCAGAAATTTCACAGAAATCATGAATATAAAGTGCAGTTCAGAATTGAAAAATCGGATTGGGAAAAGCATGACATTCTTATAAATTTTATATTAATTTTAATCGAACTAGTTATTTTTTCTCACTGTTTAATAATGGTAATGGTATTTTATTGAAAATTTGTTTTATTTTGGCAACGGTATTTTAGCGTTAATGTTATGTTGGTTATATCGGTAAAGGTATTTAAGCGGTAATAGTATTTTGTACTATTTAGGTAAAGGCATTTTAACGGTAACATTATTTTAGAGGTAATGATAGTCAAGTGGAATGGGTTTTTTAGCGGTAAGGGTATTTTATGGGGAACGGCAGCCAACGTTGGTTAAATACAAACATATATAATTTTAAATATAAATTCTTGTATATAACTAAACAAGTCCTTGTTTCTAATATTCCTGTGGTTCCAATTATATATGAATAGCCACAGAAAGTGTTGATTTCAGTTTCCTACTCTTGCTATTTACTTTATAATAATTATCTTCTAGGTGAATTATGGGGTACGTTTTTGGTTAGTATTTAATTTAATCAACAAAAGAAGTTTTTGAATTATTTACATTTCGTGTTTGGGGTAAAAATGTTGTATTGATCATGGATTTAGTGCGATAAAATAAAGTAACACATAAGGAGAATAAGATCGGGAAAATCAAGTGAATTTAATATATTTGTATTCACAATACAAAATTTTTAGAGTGATTCTGGGACTTTAATGAATATTAGTAGCATGCAAAAGTGATTTTTGCTTAGAATGGATACTTCTAAACCTCATATGTTTGAGCTTTCTCTAGACAGTAAGACTAAAAATAATTATAATTGTCTCTTTTTATCTTTTGGGATGATGAAACTCATTCTCTTTTGGTGAGAATCGTAATATCGTTACGATTTTACTTGGTAGTCTTAGGGTTATTTTATAACAACGAAATTGTTCTTTTAACCTTAGATTTAAAAATTTTGCATTTTAAAGACCTATATCTTAAATTCAAATCATTTTCCCGATCTGGAATCAAGAAATCTTTCTGGATTGTGATTGAAGACTTCGCAATAGTATGGGGGATCTATCCTTAATTTTCAAATATAATTATAATTTGAATAGAATTTAATGAATATAACATTAATATTAATTTTTTTAGGCGTCCACCTTTCGTTTTGTAATAAAAAATTGGAAAATTGGAAACCAAATTAAACAATTTTGTAAAGTGTCAGCTTATTTTGTCGCAACCAACACAACACTTTTACCTCAAATACGAAATGCAAATAATTCGTAAACTTCTTCTTATTAAATTAAAATATATAAAACGACAAATATCTAGACTTAAAAAAAGTGTTACATAATGCTGCTAGAGGACAATTATTATAAAGTGAACAGAAAGTGTAGGAAACCGCATTTTATTTTGTCCGACAGTGTATATAAAAATGAATCTGTGGTTGTTTGTTGATTTGTTTGGGCTTTATAGAAAGCTAGACCGTTGGAAAGATTTTTTTAGAAATTCTCGCATTAGAGTAATTCCATTTTAAATTTAAAAAATTTTGAACCTTGATTAACGATTTAGATATAATTTTATGCATGTGTAGAGCAGCATACAGGAACATGTAAAATGAATTTTTCTCATCTTTATTTTGAGAA
Source organism: Protocalliphora azurea (assembly GCA_932274085.1). Classification (NCBI taxonomy): domain Eukaryota; kingdom Metazoa; phylum Arthropoda; class Insecta; order Diptera; family Calliphoridae; genus Protocalliphora; species Protocalliphora azurea. The sequence goes on along the minus strand of OW026519.1, from coordinate 118,584,222 downwards.
CTGTGGCAACTCTATAGCTTTGAAAGTGATTGACATATTTATTTAAATGAACATAACTTTTGTTGTATATCAAAATAATTTTTTAGGCAGATAGATCACATCAAAATACGTAGCGAAGCTCACCGAGAAAAGCTACTTTTATATAAAAAACATTGATTTAATTATTAGATGTTAAATAGCACAGGATTGAACAGAATTTGATTATCTCAGCTTCACCGAAATTAGACCTTACGTTACTTTTATATATAAGCTACTTTATCCCGATGCGGTTTGCTACCTCTTTGGTACGATGACTAATATTTACTTTATATGGGGGCTATAATCCTATTCAAAATTTGATATAAAAATTATTTTTACAACTTTTTAAGACTTTCACTAAATCACTCCTTTAGATATCCCAAAGTATTTGCTTTGTATGCGGGTTACCCCTCCACTTAAATCCGTTCTATTTTCATTTAATCAATGTAATATAGTAATAAATTAGTTCTCACAGAATTTGAGGGCTTTCAATATAATAGTTCTTTATATATGCCTTTAATAATACTTTATTTATATGGAAGGTACCACTCCGAACGAAAAATAAAATATCAGTTCTAAGAAAATTGGTTCTGTCGTTAGAGAGTTTTAAAAAAGTTAGTAAGATACAGGCATGACATCCAATCTATATCCAACAAAGCCTACAACAGAACGAGCACTATCTGTGTATCAAGATTTATGTAAATACCTTTAGTAATAACATGCAAAATTAAAAAAAAAAAAATATTTTTTTAAGTGCGCGTAAAATGTGGACATGATATTCGATCTAGATCTAACTGAGCCTATAACCTCATGCGGCACTGATACTATTCGTGTGTAAAATTTCGGTTCAGCTGCTTTTGCATGATTGATACACAAACAAACAACCAAACTTACACCTCATTATACCCTACACCACTATAGGTGGTTGGGGTATTAAATTAAATTATACCTTTCAACTCAGAATCACTTCGATTTAACGATGTCCGTCATTCCGTCTAGTCGGCTGGCTAGCTGTCCATGTAAACCTTGTGCGCAAAGTACAGGTCGCAATTTTGAAAACAATTTGAAGAAATTTGGTAAACAAGGGCGAAGCCTATTGAAGTTGGATATGATCGGCCTATTATTTCTCCTAGCCCCCATACAAATGTCCTCCCGAAATAGAGTTCTAACACCCATAAATGAGTTAATAATAGGAATATTTTAATGAAATTTGGTACAAATAAGTTGTATACAAGTATAAATCTATTTGCGAAATTTATATTTGGCAGAAATAAATTCTATATAAGTGTAAATCTCAGTGATAAATTTTATGTGGATCGAGCGATAATTAACCATAGATCCAGTATAAGGCCTTCTTCCAGGAAATTTCCCCAAATTTTGATACACATAGTGTAGGGTATGGTATGGTCGGGCTTGACCGAATATATTTTCGTAATTGTTTTTATAACATATATAAGGATTTTATTCATTAGACTGTCCTAAATAAAAAAATCTAATTTTTGGATTTTCTTCGTAACTCTTCTAGTAATTTAAACGACCTGCAAAATACTATAATTCCGTTATAATTTTGAATATGTTTTCACAAGCCCAGGTTGTACCGTTTTTCTGACTTAAAATTTCGGTTTGGCCTAATGTCCATACAATCATACACATGTATATGAACACCACATGAAAACAACGGTATTGTAGAGTGTTGGATCTTAAATTCATTATTTATAAATGCTCATACACGCGTTTGTATGTATGTTTGTATCCCTATTTAAGTTAAAAACTTCTGTAAGGTATTTTTACCATTGATAAACTATTTAGGTTATTGACTAACATTTTGGTAAGAGAGCAGTCTAGAATTTCATTTGTACAATATCAATTTTGTTAGTGAATAGTTGGTTGGTTTGAAATATTTTGCTTTTCGTATGTTTATTTATTTTTTTTTTTTTTTTTCATACTAAAGTTGGTTTTTCGACCTCAAAACAAATTGCATGTTTAATCATTTGATTCTTAAGTTTACAGTGGCTTTATAAAATTAATGTACATACACAGAAAAAATAATGACTAAAATATTTTTTAATAAATCTGATAAAATTTTACAAAAAAAAAAAAAAAAAAAAAAAAAAATAATAATAATAATAATAATAAAATAATTTTCATTTTTGTAAATGATTTTCATGTATTTTGACAATTTAAGTAAAATAAAATTATAAAAATGAGGAAATCAAAAATATGAAATGCAACATTGAAGACGTTCGGAGTTATCTCTATTTATTTACAGATTTTACTAATAACGATTGGAATTTATGTATCTTTCAGATGATTTGAAAACAAGTGAAGATGATAAAATAAGTAAGTATAAAACAATATCCATATTATTTTGAGAGTTAATTTACAAATATTCGTCACACCATTAAATACTTTCTTAAAACGAATCGATTGTGTTCAATACACACACAGAAAAAATATTGGTTATAAAACGATTGAAGTTACAAAAATTTAATAAAACAAACTAAATTTTAATTGCTATTAAAGAACTTTATTTAATTCCAATGATCTACAAATTCATAATTATAACAATAATAATAATAATAATAATAATAAAAATTATTTTTTCAATTGCTACAATCAAGCATTTTTCATACAAATGTTATAATATAGAAAAAAAATATTCGGCTATAGTACGAAAAATAAAATTCTCAACTGATAAATATTTTGTACATTGATCGAAAAATGTTTAGATTATTTATGACATTTTAAAATAAATTGAAATAATATTTGCAAATAAAAATAAAATAAAAGCAAATTTAAATATACAAATTAAGGAATAAAACAACACCGCAACAAATTATGATCACGAACTTGGAATATAATAAGGGTAAGTTAACATGTATTTCTTAAAATGTACATATATATACATTACCGTAAAGTTTTTTGGAGAGTTATATTTTGTAATAAAAAATTATTCTTGGCCGTACCATTGGACCCTTTGGAATGTTGGCTTCCTATGAGTTGTGTGGATGAAACATATTTATATATGAGTATAACTTTGTATATTGAAATAAAGTTGTTTTTCATGATATGGTTATTTTAATGATTTTCCAGCTTCTGGGGTTGTTATATGTTCCGTTATAAAAGAAGAATAACAAAAGCTATAAGAAGCAACTCAGTCATAAAGATATGTATCTCATAAAATCGTAAGACTTTTTATATTTAAATAATTTTTTCATATACCTAGCAAAATCTTTGGTTGCCATGGATCTCCTTTTCATCGCCCGTAATTATTTGATACAGAAACGATTCGGTTTTATGGTGTTGAAACAGAATTTCAGATATGCAAAAGCGCCAACGACATTTCATGGCTTCTGTTCTCATAGTACCTAATTTCTTTGCCTTTGGATAATTCCAATTTATTTTTCAAGCACTTCTTCCGTATGACGATTGTATTTTTTAGATCGATTTTGTTATTTACGTAATGCGAAAGAAGCGTCGAAGGATTAGCACACAGTGGCTAATTCAAATAGATTTACTAGAAGCATACGAGTATCATTTTAAAGGAAATTTTATCTTCTTTAACAAACTATAACAAACTACATATTTCTTAAAATAAAAAAATGCAAATTATGTTTACAGGGACATATTTCATAAATGTTAGCCAGAATATTTTCTAAATGCTTATAAAAATAATTTTTGCACATATTATTTGAATTGATAAAAGTAAAGATTGGAAAAATATATGTAATTTTACTATGTAGCATTAAAGGTCAAAAAATTTCCCGTGTGACCTAATTTACCAGTAGGCTGTCACAACTTTTTAAAAGCATTTTATACCTATTTTTCTACATTTTCAAAAAATTAAAATTTTTCTTCGAATATTGATTATTTTTGACCACTGCTGGATGTATGACGAATGTTCAAAACTTTTCAAAATTACACTTTTTCGACAAAAACTTGCAATTTTTTCTTGTTATCGATGGAGATAAATAAATATATATTTTTTACCACAATTTAAAAACAAAAAAATTTATAAATTTTATTTTAAAAGTTATGGGCCAAAATTGCAAAAAAGTCAAGAACGAAAAATTTTAAATTTAATTTTGAAGTCAAATATCTTTTAAATCTTAAGAAATAATCTAGAAGTTACTACGATACGTTTTTCCATATGTTTTTCACTCTCGAGGTGGAAAATTCAGGCCCACTGTAGCCCCGTGCTCTAGCTACATACTGCAGAAAGATTAATTCCCCCTCTATCGAAGTTCTTAGTTTCACCAAAATTGGTTCAGCGGTTTAAAAGATCCACGCTTCTTATCATTTATGTTGCAATTGGCCACACTGTGCAGCATTTTCTTATTGTTCTGATTTTTTTATTAATATGTCTATTAAAGTACACTATTATTTCAGCATAACTTTTACTGTATAAAATGCCAACATTACACCTCATATACTTACAGTACATATTACCCTAGAGTTACTACTCTTATTTTACATAAACATCTCCATTCCTTTCATGAATCTTATATCGAATTTAGACAAAAAAGATACAGCATTACAATAATCTATAGCGTAATTCGAAAAAACATAATTTTTCAGGAGATGCAAACGACTGTTTATTGCTCTCATTTTCCAAGTATTAAAAAATTTTTCTTTTATAATATCTATTTAAAATCACTAATAAATCTTGCATATAATTTATTTTCAATATTGATAATTTTAGAGAGAGATAGAGAGTTTAGAACTTTAGAAATATTCAATATGTATAAATGAAATAACGATATAGTGGGTTTGGCATTGAAAAAAATATATTTAGCTACTATTTAATATATGATTTTAAAAGTTTTTCAATTACTTAGTAATTTAAAAAATCAACATAATTGAAACAGGCTACAAACAAAATAATAATTACTAAATTATTTATCGCTTAAATGAAGAACTATTGGAGCAAATGTTTTAAAATTGTGTGGGAATAATTTCCTTATCAAGAGTTATAACTGATATGAAAATAGAGCGGGCAGCTCTAGGGTAAGTGTTAGCCCCAATATAATATAAATCTTAATTATCGCATATCTAAGAAACTAATACAGTGGTAGTCTAGAGATTTTGTGGGAATAATATTCTTGTCAAGTTCCACAATTGATATGATAATACATAGATAAGGTAGGTTTACAGGAGGTGGTAGCCTCCATACTACGTAAATGTTTATTATTTCATATTTTGTCCAGATTCATATTCAGTATGTCTAAATTAGTTAGAAATGATACGTACTATTTTCATATTATCGAAAATTAACATAATATCTTAGAGAGATAGAGGGCTTTGAACTCAAAACTAAAAATAAATTATTTTGTAAAACAGAGGAATACAAAAAAGTTGATAAATTTGGAAAAAACTAGGAATTTTCATTTGAAATGTATATCATAGATAAGGACTACTATAGTGAATATAATAACATCAAAAACGCAATTTCATCAAAGCCTGAGAATAGAATAGAAGCCCTCGATATATTGTTTAAAAATGTACTAAAACTAAATATTGTTTTTATTGTCTTACTTAATAAAATTATTGAATCTTAGGAATAGTTTAAAATTTTCTAATTTATAAATAGCGAAAATATTTGAATATTTTTTTTACGAATTTGAATATTTGATTTTACAAACTTAGTGATAAAATAAAATAATAATAATAATAATAATAATAATAATAATAATAATAATAATAATAATAACAATAATAATAATAATAATAATAATAATAATAATAACAATAATAATAATAATAATAATAATAATAAAAAGTAGAGTTTACTCGTATTGAGATGTGTTATATGAAAATACATTATATTGGATGTAGTTAAAAATATATTTACCTACACTATATCTATGCTAATACTAAAGACTTTAGATAATTTGAATTTTTATATAAAGCTAAAATAGAATAAAGATTTTATAAATTGTTATATCTTTATGTATATTATAAAAATGGGGTGTAAGTTCGTTTTTTATTTTATTTATTATTTTTTTTTTTTTATCCATCACGTGTAAACAGCTAAACCGGTTTTCAAGAAATTTGACACACAGATAGTATCAATGCTGGAGGTAGTTATAGACTCCACTAGATCTGAACTGAACCTCACACATTTTAGGCCTACTTTTATAAAAATCTATTTTTAAATTTTGCACGTTATTAATGAAGCTACTTATATAAAATTTGACACGCGGATAGTGCTTGTATTATTGAATGTTACAGGTTATGTTGGATGTTGATCGGATTCCGCGTCCATATTTATGGCCACTTTTTTAACTCTCTTTTTAACTTTTAGCTTGAAATAGATCTGTGCAGGGGTGCAGTACTCCTCATATAAAGCAAATATTCATTGTGGCATATCTAAGAAACTATTGCAGTGAAAGCCCTCAAATTTCGTAACCCCTATACAAAGAAAATATAAGTCTTTTCATCTAAAGAACTATTACAGAGAAAATCTTAAACAAATTTTAAAGCAATTTTCATATCAAATTTCGAATACGGTGAATACGTACAGGGGGAGTAGTAGCTTTCATATAAAAAAATATTATTTGTCGTACCAAATCGGGTAGCGAAGCGCACCGGTATAAGCTAGTAAATAATATATTTACTTTGGAATTTTACAAAAGTTCGCACATGTTTAAAGAAGATATAATCAGTTCCGTGCAGAACAAATATTTTATAAAAAATTTTATGGTTCGATTTGACCGTTTTAAAAAACCGAAGTTATAAAAAAATATTTGTGATAGATTTATGCAACAATGACGTCCATCACTTATAACTCAGTTAATACTGGATCTACTTATTTCAACATAAAAATTATTTAACAAATTTCGGATTTTTCTGCAAAATAAAAAAAATAACGAAGCGTCTAGCTTACATATGTGCTTCAAAAAGTTGAAAAAAAACAAATATGACTTTATTGTTGTTATTATTTTTCACTACACATAAGGGAAGCAGACATTAAATCAAATAGATATATGAGATATTGAACAGGCAGTATAAGTTTATTCAAATTTATATGCATATTTCGTAACTAATATAACAAAAAAAAAAAAAAAAGTTAGAAAACTAATGTTCTTGCATAAGCATTTAAAATTTGTGACATGTTTTTCATTTTTTTCAAAGTGACTTAGTATTTTTGTAATCACTGAAGCTGTAAATCTTATTTTTTTCTATAATTTGTGTCAATACTTTCTATGTATTTCAATAAACGTATATTACCTTGTCAAAATTTTTTTTATATTTAGTATAAAAGGTACCTAAGATACATCATCTCTGAAAAATTACAAATATTTTAGTTTTTGTTTAATATATTGAAAACAACGAATATTGTTTGGGAACTTTTGCTGTTATTTTGATTAAATAATTACATAACTAAATATTAATAGTTTTATTTTTAAATTTAATGATATGTCTTGAAATATTTTGAATTGAAGTTAGTATTAGTCGGTTTGAGTAACGAAACCCTCAAAAGGGCAAAAATATCGAAGGCCTTCAAGGGTTAACGAATAACCAAATTGAAGGAAATCATAAACTGGATTCGATATATTAGAAAAACGGACTTCTTAGAGATACTTTCTGTAGCCATGCCTATAAGTAATTCCATCCTAATTGTGCTCTGATGCCACTGTTGCTGTCTGCCCAAAATACAAAAGCCTACAAACACCAACACATGCATATGTTTATACGTTTCTGTAAATAAGTTTGTAAATAGGGTGTCCTCGTTTGAATAGAGGAAATTTTTGTCCTGGCGTTATCGTTTCGCTAACTGGAGCAAAGGAAAGAAACGTTCTTTTTCTGATTACTCCTGGTTATTTTTTTCTTTATTTGCACATTTCATATTTTTACCAGAAGAAGAATGTACAATTTTTAAATCATATCAAAAGTCTTTGGAAGGCGCATTCGGCGACATACACAAATTTTCTAACATGTCCGAATATATCCAAAATATTATAATATTTCTGTTGACATAAAAATATTTTAAGAATAATGTTACATTATAATATTTTTACAAATATTTTTACGTGAATATATCAATTATATAAAAAGCAATCCTTTGATCCAACTGTTTTAAATATAACGACAGGGCAAGCATTTTGAAATTAAGTAAACTTTTTTAAAATTAAGTAAACTTTTATTAAAAGTCGATACATCGACAACATTTTTTATTGAGCCTCCCTAAAATATGCATATGTTTATAAATCCATTGAAACAACATTTTATATCACCAAGTAAATACAGAGATCTAAAAGTGTAAGTAGGAAAAAAGAAAACTTAAAAAAAGAGGTTAAACAAATGCGTCTTTGTGGTAAATTGGAAAATCAGTGCGGTTTCATTCATTGTACTCATATAATAGAACAGTAAAGTGAGACCACTGAGGTAAACTTCACATTTGTGGTTACATGTCAGTGATAAATTTTACCTGCCAAACGAATGCTTCTCCGCAAATTTATAAATAAACTAAACCAAAATGTATGTTTTACGATAAACATACCTTTTCTTCATACTCCTGTAAATCAACAATCTTATAACGGTAAATGTATTGCATGTAAGTGTGTATGTAATTAAGGTAAGCTTTTTTGGATTTGAATCATACGAACATTCTTATTTATAAAGACAGACATACATGTATCTACGTAATCCCTTAATATTAAGACCAATTTAAAAATAAAAAGAATTTGTATTAAAGATACAAAAGGTATAATTGAAACTTATTCAAACGCTATTAATAAAAAAATATTGAAATTAAACCTTTTCTCTAGATATCAAGAGTTACCGACGAGATGTTTAATGAATATATAAACTAATTTACTTGACGTTGAGAAGGATTATTGGAAAGTGTATACAAATAAGAAAGATGCAAATATTTTGAAATATTTCGTTTTTTTAGCAACCCAACATACCAAGAAACGATACAGTAGTATAAATGATATCATAGTTTTAAATACATCTGATAAAATGTCGAAATAATTCTTTTTTTAGAAAAAGAAAACATCAGAAATGTCCATGAAAATAAAAATATTCAGAAAATTTTGTGGAACAAACAATATCTTATATTATTTATTATTAATATATATATTTATACGCGAAAGTTAAAAGAGGACATACATACATATGAAAGAATGCTTGAATTTTAAGGTGAACTCTTTTCTGATTACTGCAATATCTTAGCAGATATAAATTAGTTCATTATTTATGTATGATTTTAATTTTTAATAAACTAATTAAGAATAAGTCTTCATTAGCTTTTGAATAAATCTTGATGAAAATCCTGAAATGTATAGCAAAATTATCGCGCTGTTTAAGTTTTTCGATATCATTACTAATATCGTTGTTTTTTAAAATTATGATATAATTTTCGGATGTAGCTTTCAGAAAGCAACTACAGCTTTTTTTATCGCCGAAATTATATCGTTATGATATCAATACAATATCATTTGGTTTGTTGGGAAGCAACAAATTGAAATTTATTTTACAGATATAAATTGAAATATTTTAGGGTTTAGTAGCATATCTCTACTTTAATAAATTAAAATATAAAACAAAAGTTACAATAATATCTACTTTAATTTAAAGCTTTACAGTATTCTAACTGAAAATTTAATTTGTACGTTAAGGCGTATTAATAATATGAGTTAATTTATATTACTTATACTCATTAGTTACTCTAAAGCATTCCATAGACACATACTGCATAAGAGAGCTTTAGAATGTGTACGTCACACCGACAATGCAGTATGAAAAATCAAAATCGTTTTGATTTTAAAATTAACTCATACTGCAGACAGTTTTTTCGAATGAATTTGATTATTTTCTTTATCATTTATGAAATTTTTGTTTGTCATTTCCAATTAAAATAAAAAATATAGAAATATTTAAAACTTTTTTTGTTTTCAATCAAATTTTTTCAAAACATAAAATTTTGATTGATGAATATGTAGCAAATTTGTCAATCACACAAATACAGGAGGGTTCATCAGCAATATCTCTCTACAGTATAAGTTTATTGGTGGCTTCAAACGTGTAATTTTATTAGTATATATAATACATTTTTACAAAAATAACAAAATAAAATTAACTTTAAAGCTTTTGTTTATATTATATAATTCCTTTAATTAAAAATTGACTCATTTATTAATTTTCAAAAAAAAAAAAAAAAAAAAAAAAAAATAAATTTATTAAAAATTATATTTCATGATTTCGCAATTGTTTTTTTTTTTTTTTTTTTTTTTTGAAATATTTTAGAATATTTATTTATTAGAATATTCCTAATTCTAATTATAAATATTCCAAAATTGTTTACATATAAAAAATTAAACCAATCACGAAATCGTGAAATATAATTTATAATAAATTATTTTTTCAGAAAATTAATAAATGAATTCATTTTTATTTGAGTTCAATATTCCTAATTCTAAGTATAAATAAACATTCCAAATATTTTACAAAAAAAAAAAAAATAATAATAATAATAATAATAATAAAAACAATTATTATTATTAATTTTAATAAATTTAATTTATTAAATTAATAAATGAATTAATTTTTATTTAAGTTGATTAATCCATATTCTCTTTTAAATCCGTTAATGCAAAGATGTACATCCTATGTGTGACTGAATTGTTCAACTTAGATCGAAAAATTATAACCATTACTTTTAATGCGGGATCATAGAAATACCAGGATGTCGATAAATTTCTCGAAATTTTTAACATTTTGAGATGGTATTGCAAACTACTAGTTTTCTTTTTTCTCATCTTTTGCATGATAAGATGTCAGAATTTTTATATAATACCAAATTTTTATCAAAGAGTTTTTATTTTCATTAAACCAAAAAACTATCTGAAAATTGTATAGCACCATTGACGATATATGAATAAAAAAAGTTCTTCCTATCATAACCTTCCGAATAATGGGTTTAAAAGATTTATTTTTATCTGTAAGGTTTAACAAAAGTAGTTTTAATATATCGCAGAAGTCCGGGTTGCTTAATATTGAAAAAATTATTGAAAGAAATATATTTTTTGTTTTCCCGAACAATCAAGTTTTTTCAAATATCCCTTGTTGCATATAAGCCCCCAATATATTTTATCAAATTTCTGCAACACAAATTCAGCATATTTTCAATATTACTGACAAATTGATAAAATATCTCAAAGTTGTTTACAAGATCTATTCAATCAGTTATACCTTTTCGCTTTGTGATCACACTTGTGTTTTAAGTAAGTCTGTCATTAGACAATACTTTCAAAATCACTAAGAAAAGAAATCCATTGGAGTCATCCAATATAAATTAGTTAGTAACATGTACCTAAAGACATACTTGTGAAGTTCTCATTAAGATACCGTTTTCAACTGGGGTTTTTAGCCCCGTTTTATTAAAAAAAAATACTAAAATATATTAGTTTTTGTTAAAATTCAAGTAGCTTTCATAAATTTTAGTGTATTCCCAGGTATTTCGTCCGGGAAACGATTCTTAAAAAATTGTATAATATTTGGCAATATCTGTAGTAAATTTCATTGAAATCGGAGATGTGAAATCCAATTGCTGTAAGTTTTAACACTGAATTATCTATGAGGATCTGAACACTATCATCAAAATCGTTTACGAAACTTATTACTTGGAAGAGAACATGTGATCACAATTTTTTTAATTTTTAAACTCAAAATTAACTATTTTTGATCTCGAAAAGATCTTTTTAATTTTATTTTTTAACTAATAAACAAAATTCCAATTTGAATCTATAAAACATTTTTTCCAATATTAAAAAAAATGCTCTTTTTAATAAAAGCTCAAAATATCGTTTGGCAAATTTCATTAAAATATCTTTATTTTTGCAACTTATAAATGCATAGACGAGTACCGGACAGCCAAATGAATGTAATTTTTATTTTTGAACGAGTACAAAAAAGCTTAAAGAAAAACCTAAAATAATATTTCTTATATATTTTTAAAAGCAATATGATGACAAAAAAGTTGTATGTAACTAAAGCATGCAATTGGTAACAAGTTTGGTTATTACTATGAAAAACTGTTTACTCTATTCTGGAGATTATTCACACTTTAGTATATGTGTTGGTGTTTTCAGAACTAATTCAATCAATTTGCGGTGAGAATTAATAAACAATAATTAATATCCTTTCTTTATATTAAATATAGTACTTTATGACTTAGTATTTTCCAGGAATCTAGGGGCAAATGTTTTTCGAAAATCATCTTAAATATACACAACACCAAACTTTGTGTATTATATTATTTCACATCATCCAAAAAGGTTTTATAAATAAACAAACATAATTTTCTACTACAGATGTTAATTTCTTATTTTCTCTAAAGTCTAGATAATGACTTTTCATTGTTTCATGACCATTTCTTTCATTTTATCTTTAATTTGTTGAATTTTTTTTTTTTTTTTTTTTGTAAAATTAATTAAGCTACAAAAATAAATTTATTTAAGGAATTTAATTTGTTTTTGACAAGTGTTGAATGGCTATCAATATTAAAGAATGTACTTAACTGTCGGATGCTGACATCAGCATTGAAACACATTTATCCAGATTTCTATCCCTTTCTCTGTAAGACAAAAACTTTATTCTAAACAAATTAACCAACACATAAACAATTGTTTATTCTTTAAATGTATGTGTGTGTGTTTGTAGATTTACTTGTGTCTGTATGCTCTTTCAACATATTGGATAGCATGAACTTAATGATGATAATGAATATTAAAAACAATAATAACGATAATTATGTTGTTGATGATAATAATGTCATTTATATTGTTATATGGAATCAATGTTTTATTCATTTGTGCATGATAAAAGGATTTCTTTTGAATAATTAAATTCAGTGGCATAGAAATTCATGAAATAAAATTAATGATTTTTATAATACAAATTTACGAAAATATTTATTTATATATTTTATGCAGACGTTATCACTGCTGATGACTTGTTCTCCATTGTTTGTTCATAATTGTAGAGTTGTTTAATTGTTAGTTAGTTTAATTCTTTTTTTTTTTTTTTTATTATCAATTCTAAAATCATTTGATATGTTTGTAGTAAATATTTTTAATTATGTAAATAGTTTTATATGTATACTGTAAATGTGTGTATTGTTATTAAATAAATACATAGGATGCATTCCATTTAAAACCAACCAACTGATTTCCCTCAACTCTTCGAATTTAATGATATTTGTTACAGTCGTTATCCATATCAGAACTAAAACTCAAGTAATGATTATTAGTTTTAAAATAAAACAACAAACAATATTTATTTTTCATTTTTATTTTTTTATTATTTCTCATAGTTTTTAAATATTTGAAACATTTTGAAATGTGTAATTTTATCTATCTAAAATTAGCGTTTGTGGGAGTTCGTTATAAACGTAGTTTTTTGTATGAAGTATTATTATATGGCTGATAGAGGGAGCTTTGTCATTATTTAGGTTTGACATATGACAATGCCAGGACTAAGCAATGACACAACTGTTACCACTTATAAGGATAAGGTGATTGGTAGCTATGCCGAGAACCTAAATGGCTAGTTGGTGGTTAAAGAAGACTAGTCGCTAACAAATCCTCTTCGACGCCAGGGTATTCGTCGGTTATATATATTGAGTAGTCCATGTACGCCGTCAATGCATGGATGGTACCCTTTACGAGCTTAATCGTGGGAATAAAATTTATGAAATCGAACAAAATAATTTAAAGAGTAATGCGGAACAACAAACATTAGGAGGAGGCAAGTTTACCAAATGCGAAAAAACAGATTCCAACTCTGGAATCAAAAGCAGCGAGGTACCTTTTCAAACCAAGCTCCTCAAAAGCTGCTCTGGCCCGCGCAGGTACAAGACCGGCGCAAACCCCTGTTTCGGGGACTACCTGCTCGAATCCAACTCGGGCAACCCCAGTGCCTATTGTAACCAAAGGAGTTGCTAACAAGTCTTTGGGCTCTCTAGCGTTACCTCCCCCTGCCAGTGAAGGAAACGCGAACCATTTTTCGGTTTCTGGAACTGAGCCTCCTGCCTGAAAGGACAACAACTTGTCCCAAAGAAGGGCCTTTTTAAGACGGCGCACCGACGAACAATGGATTGGTTGGGTAAAAAGCCTGCCGAATCCCTTACTCCTGAGGAACTTGTTTCTCTTAACTGGACTAAATCATTGTTGGCCGAATTGCAGCCACCCACATCGAAGGAGAGGCCGCAAAACCAACAGTCCGGAACCAAACGTTCAAAGCCCTACAACCTAATGAAAATATCATATAGTGAAATTTCCAAAGGCCATCTTATACGAGCTGGCATCAATAGAAGCGATCCGGATTGCGATATATCTCACACAAACTGGGATATAGTGCGTAGGATGCTGATGAGAAGTTCTGAAAGAATACCCCGGCCCTCCCACAGTGTGAAGATATAGGATGGTATCGTAACCGAATAAACTTAATTAAAAGTTAAATTAGGAAAAATTAAAAAAAAAATCCTCCAAAAATCTTAATATTCAGGACATGAAAATAAAATATGTTATTATTTCATTGGGTAGTTCATACATTGGTATGACCTGTTGTATCTTCCAGTTAATTTTCTTATAACAAAAGTTTTCATAATGCTTTTGAAAGAAATTTTTTAGAGGTATTTTAAAAATGATGCAGCCCACAGAAATGAAAAGAGTCATATATAATATTTCGGGAAACACATATGTAAGTACATTTTGATTACGTAGATTTTTATTAGGAAATGAAATAAAATTATACCAAAAGATCTAAGTTTCAAATTATATCGGAAATAAATTCGTAATTTCTAAATAGCTGCTTCGAGTATTGATATCTCAAAGTAGGACATCTCTGACAAGGTAATTTTCAGTGATTACGCTCAAAATTATACTTTTCACTAAAAAAAACTATCACAATAGTTTAAAAAGAAAAAATCAACAAAAATATAGCAGAATTAGATACACATTTATACAGGGATATACCTAAAAATAATACACCGTAAAAATGTTGAGGATGTGTTGGAAATTATTAAAACAGATTTATTATATCCTCAAGAAGGATATATTATATCATCAAGAAGGATATATTATATCCTCAAGAAGGATATATTACATCCTCAAGAAGGATATATTATATCCTCAAGAAGGACATATTATATCCTCAAAGATATAGTAAATTCTAGAAATTAAATGACGTACATCATTTCATTTCTAGAGTATTATTATTTTTAAATCAAGTACTAGAAAAACTCTGATTGATATATGTATAACGAAGTTAATAATTTCTTCTGGTACCGAAATTTGTTATTTATATTGTATTACAACATTTTCAATAACTTTTGCCGATATTGTTGCTGTCTATGGTCTTTGAAATGTTTGCTTCAGCATTTCGAATTCCCTACCAGTCTATTAGGATTATAAATATAAAAACTAATGTTTAAAAATTTTTTTAAGAGCCATTTGTTTATTAAGTTCAATAAATTTCTTTCCCGACACCAAAAATAAATAATTTTGAAAATTCGCAAAATATAGATTTTTGTTTATTTTTTACTCAAAAATGCATCTTCATTCATTCTCTTTTCCTTGATGACATTTAAAGATTTTATACTTTAGAAAAACAAATTAAAATGTTGAAATGTCGGCTAGTATCTTTAAATTTTTAATTAATAACTTAGTACAATAATTCCCAATAGGAAGTATTTTTTACGTTCAAAGTTCTTATTAACTTAATTTTTGGGTCTCTTATTGGTAATAGATTGGATTCGGTTAAGCGAAACCAATCAATATTATAGCAATTACAAGATTTTGAATTTAAGTTCATTTAAAATTTATGAAAACGTTACATTGAATAATGTTAATAAAAACTTTAGAAAACTAAGTGTTACAAATAGAATACGGCCTGGTCATACCTTTCAATATTTTTAGTTGAGAATTCAATATTGAATATTGAGAATAATTAGTTTTCTAACAGAAAAAAAACATATAAAGTATTGTCTATATAAGATGTTAAACTAAGTAATAATATTATAAATAATAACATCAACATCATTTTACCGTAAATAAAATAGTTATCAGTTGAAGTATTTGCCTTTTTTAATTCTTTTATATTATCATAGAGTGTTTGCATATTGAATTGACAAATAATGACAGTTCACACTTTTTTATGAAAATAAAAAGCATAAAGAACGGGATTTAAAATTTAAATTTCTCGAGAATCGGGATTTGTATATTTCGAAAATTCCAATAACATATGATGAATATTTACTTTTGAAAACTCAAAAATTGTTCCTTTTGAATATATTCGATAAGATTTGCATACGCATATATGTATATAACAATAAAAAGCGTATATAACAGTATAAAATCGGGAGAAACAATATGCAATTAAATCGGGATAAATTACAGCAAAAAACTAAAATATTATTGATTTTTTAAAATGAAAATACATTAAAAGATATGGAAATGTTAATTTTAAAACTTAATAAAAAGTTCATCTTGCATATGAATATTCACATATCAAAGCTATCTACAAAGTTTTAAGATTGTAATTTTTTATTTTTTATTTTTTTATTTTTAATTTTTTTATTAGAAGTGAATAATTTCCTATACCATTTAATTCAAATAAAGGTTTTTCCTATTTTCCTTTAAATAATGTTAAAATTGTTAAACTAATATCAAGTCTTTTCTATTATTAATATTATTTGCTGTAGTATCTAGAGATTAAATCTCGAAATTATAAATTTATATGCTAAGTATAAGACGTTAATAAAGATGAATTTAAAATTAAAAAAAATATACCATTTAATATATGTAGGTAATATTTCTATTCGTAATTATCTGCTAACATATAAACGTTGAAAGTAAAAATAATAAAGTTCAAAATATGAAAATAAACCAAATTTAAATAAGGGTAAAAAACAACGTTTAACTTAGCGTAAACCAATGTTGCTTATTTTATAAATGAACTTTTAATATTGCGTGACATTTATAGTTAATTAGCTTTTTTACACAAATATGACCAACAACTCAGTTAGAAACTTTTCGAAACATTTTACAAACATAAACGTTTAAAGTTTTAACTATTTATTTACTTCTAAGTCAGCCAAGAATGAAATATTTTAAATTGTTGTGTTCAAAGTTCAAAAGTAGGGAAATTTTCCAAATGATAGATCGCTGTTGGAAACAAAGTTTGCAAAATAATTGAAATAATTTTGTATATAAAAAGAAATTATTGGCCAACAACATTATCAGTATTTTATAAACATTTCAATCAGTTAAAACTTTAATCAACGTCTAATCACAACATCATGCGTTTTTTTACCATTGTGTTTCCTACAATAGCCTGTGCTCTGTTTGTATCCTGTGAAGCTATACCACCATCTTTCAGTAAGGAAGAAATTAGAACACCTCTGGTAACAAATTCATTTGAAAAACCATTAGGGGATAAAAAAACTTATGATGTAGACATGAAGAACACTGTAAACTTGTATTTGGATGATGATATGGAAGGACTTGTTGAAAAAGCATCTTTGACAGCTGGTGAACCTACATCTGCAGAACGTGCACCTCGTCAGGTTGTTGTAACGGCTACGCTACCTTATGCTGTCTATCCATACGCTTATTATCCGAGAGTATATACAGCAGCACGTGCTTATTATTATAAATCTGTGATTTTTCCATTTTTAGGCATATAATTTAAAAAATGTTTTGATATTTTTAATAAAATGTAAAACAAAACAATAAGTTAAATTTCATTTTTATTATAAAATTATATAAAAAATATTGGTAATGAAATAAGGCCGTCCCGAATCTTAAATATATATATATATATATATATATATATATATTTTTGTAAGAACAAATTTGTATGAATAAATTTCAAAGAAATTAAAAAATTTTACTGAAGTTTTCACTTATCTCCACTGCAGTTAGAGTCAGGGGAAAATTTATTTATACCACAAGATTCTCTGCATGTTTTAATGGTGGAAGACATTGCCGAATACCGACGAATAACACATTGTGAGATTTTCGCATTCCTGGGCATTAATTATACTTGCTTGTGTTGTATCCGAATCAAATGCATTTTTTTAGAATTTTAAGACTTTTTGGAGAGAATTCTGATGGCCGTCCTTATGTGTAATTTTGATTACATTAATTGATGTATTTCTCCTAATATGATATGAGCAAAATATTAAAACTTAAGGTGTCCTACTTTTGGTTTTGCAAAAAATATTGGCTTCGACCTTTTTATATATAATTAAGAATTGCTTCAACTAAGCAATAAAATAAAATCTTTATTAGTTAAGATATCCCAATGAAATATATAAAAAAAATAAGATATGGTAAAAAAAATGCCGAAACTCCCCAAAAAATCGCCGAAGATCCAAAAAAAAAAAATTTTTTTTAAGTTGTATTTATAAATTCCACATTGTTGTAGGTCTAAAAAAGCCACTGGGAAACTCCTTAAACATATAAAGTTTTCTGAAACTGCATTTTTTATAGATTTATGCTTTGGGGTTTTAGAACATAAAGAGTTAAATCAAATTTCGATACAAAATGGGTCGAATTCGGGAAGGTCTGTCTTTAGCCCTGTTAGCTTGTTTTCTATTACCTAGAAGATACCTTTCTGAAAAGTATGAAATTGTTACAAGTTCTTAAAGAAAACAAAAATTTGTCAAGCGGTTAAAAATTATCTAATTTGGGCCCCAATAGCTCTGTTCCTGTGGTGTATGTATTGTTCTCCATCCAAACTTAAAATTCTACTCTCCTTTGATCATGTCAAATTTTATGTAAATTCAAGTTGCCAATTAGAAGATACAGATTTATTTCACAAAAATTTTAACTTTTAAAATCGGGCTATAAGTGTGAACTGAAATAAAACATAACATGTTTCTTTGTTTTTCTTTTGTTAATAAAAGATGAACGTAATAAGTCAGTATTAAAATTAAATAAACTGCTTGTAGCATTTCTTCTCCAGATATTTCTGATATATCATTTTATATAAAAATGAATTCCTAATTTTAGGTATGACTTCTGAAAAAAATCTTAAAGTACTTTTATGAAATTTTTAGCGGCAACTCTCTCTGTAACCTGGTGTCTACATTAGGCAAATTTTTATCAAAACAAACGTCAAAATCAGTGCAAATATATACAAGGTAACCTTAGTTAAACAGCTGATTATTATTTTGGTTATTACAGTTGTCAAACTGCATATATAAAAAACAATAATAAATACGCCGTATTGTTGTTTTTGTGCAACTGTTGCCATCTTCCACAAATTCGTGTTAAGTTTGATAAAAAATTGCCTAATGTAGAAACTATGTAAGAATTTAATATTTATAATCACAATTATCTGAAATTTCTTTACAATTGCCAAAATTCTGGGTAGTTTAAATAACTAATACTCGGAGGGACTAAAATAATATTTCCAATTCTGGGTACTTCTAGTGTAACGACAAAATCTTAAATCTGGCCAGAAAATTTAAAAAAATACTGTCACGAGTGTCATCAACGTCTTTTTCGAGTTTATTCAGACTAAAGGAGCAAAAAATATCTTGTCGTATTTTGAGTAAACTTGTCATGCGAAAAATATTTTTGTAAATTTTTATTGCTTTTGGTTCGATACTATTCAGGACCATTTTCCCATTTACTCGGTGTACGAAACTTGTACCCCGGAATATGAGAAAAGTCAGTAATAACGTATGTTTTCCAGGCTAATACAAAATATTAAAAAATATTTTTATTATTGAAGAGCTTTGACCATTTGCCTCAGAGTTCTTCTTTGTTATTTATTTTTTAACTTTGATTAACTAAAGCTTAGGCATAGTTTTAACATGGCTCATATCTGATTTTAATGAAATGAACACAACGTGCCATTACGCGAAAGAACATGTTTGGTATAACTCTAAGGAGTTTCTCTCTTTTTTGGGATTGCACTTCATTTTTGTGACTTTTTCTTTTTCTTAACCAAGTTTTTTATTACCCTGATATGTAATACGTTTCATTTTTACTCATTTTAAGTTCCATCACATCAAAGTTCAAAATTAGTTTAATTTAAGAAAATTTTCCCCTATATATTAAAAATATTTGGAAAAAACGAAATTTTCAAGTACTTGCGGAAAAACACACAAAAGTAACTAAAGTTAAGAAACTTTTCATTAAAAAAAAGTTCAATAAAAAAAAAGCGGTGCAACCTAGACTAATGCTATTGATACATAATTTTGTCTATTTTTATTCGGTACTCAATTTAATTACTAAAAGTTATTTTAAAATTTCAATTATTCGCCACTTTTGACACATATTACCCCAACGTGGACCGTTCAGATGTGGCTAGTGTTGAATTTTGAAAATTGTCCATGAAATTGTTATAGATTACGAAATCTAGGTCTATGCGTATGTGTCATCAGAATAAATCTTTCAATGTGAGCAAAACTGCAGAAAATTAATTCAAATATTCGTCTGTTTCTTGATAAGTCTGAAGTTTAACATATATTGTACCATTATCAGAATAGTGTTAGTTGTCAATCGTACACAATATTCTTTTTATTTTTCAAAGAAATAAGAAAAATCAGATGCCGAATATGGATAACTCCAGCTCTCACACATTGTCTAAAAAAAAAAAAACTACAATATTATCAGTGCAAACATCGAATTGATGAGTTATCTGCCGTACAATCCTACTTTGGGACCCGATATCCATATTTTAGTATATTATATGAAAAGTAAATTGTGTAGTGAACTTGCTTCTACACCTGAAAAATCGGTTATTGAAATAAAAATACAAGTTTCTTAGGTGGTTTCATCAAAGTGTAAAACTGCTTTATGATTTGGTTCAAATGTATCAGAAAATTTATTGACTGCCATGAATCTCTAGGAAATAATAATGCCATTTTTTAAGATAAATAAATTTGTTTATATATTTTTCACAAAATATAAAAAGTTCCCCTCAAACCAAAACTGCTTAAATAATTCCATTCGGTTTTCTTTGATGGAAATGCTAATATCTAATTTTTTTTTTTTTTTTGATAAATTCTCAGTTTTTGTAATATAAAATATATTGCAGCAAGAAAAAAAAATCCTCAATAATTCCAACGCGAAATAAAAGTGTATCGTTATCATAACAAAATCCCCTAAATGCGTATGAAAGCTACTTAAAATTGCGGTTTTATGGTTTCTTGAGGTTCGAATTTTTAGATCTCTTTTTTTAATATGTTTATTTGATTCAAATGTTGTTCTGAATAGTTGTTGTTTAAAGAAGTTATAGTTTTTCGGTCGTTATGTTATTACTTTTTTACTGGATATCACCCCTTTTTCCGTTCATTTTTGTAGTGATATTGTTTGCCTTATTTTACACGCAATTTTATTTTTGATACTGATAAGTGTTGCTAGGAGGCGGGCAAAAAATGGCTAAACTGAACTTTAAAAAAGGTCGGAAAAGGTTAAATGTGCCAAAAAATAAGGTCAGAAACAAGTTAAATTTTTTCTTTAATTAAAAAACTTATTTTTCTCGTTCTCATTAGTTTTTAAAATTTTTTTAAAGATATTGTAACAAATTTATAAATAAAACATAGAACACCTGCACAGTAATATGACCCAATGAAAATCGCTCAAAAAATCTACAAATTTTCATATGAAGTGATTTTTGATTAAGTATTTCTAAGTTTTTGGGTGATTTTTATAAGAATTCTTAATAATTTTACAGGAATTTGTTAAGATTATATTTATAAATAGTTTCTGTGGTGAATGAATCAAATTAAAAAATGATTATAATAATCGATTTAGTAATTTCATCAAATTAGTTATTAGTATTTTAGTATATTAGTTGTTCTAATAATATAGTTATATAAATAATATAGATTTTTCTGCGAATAAGTATACAATCATGCTTAAATGAATGATTCTGTAAAAATAAAACTAGTAATATCTAGTAAGAAGTTATTTTCTTCATTGTTGAGTTGCTAACATTTTAGTCTTTTAAGGCACTTTTGAACATCAAGAGAAATCTATAAAAAAAAACCTAGGAGCTGAACCGAAAATTTTGAGGCCTGCAGAATTTTGGTGTTCTAGCGATTTTGAGATTGGAATTTAACTGGACTATATATGCGGGGGTTTTCACTGAATTCTAAGGGAAACACCAAATTTCGCTTATTCGTATAATTTCTCATTAAGTAGAGAAATTACACGATGGTTGTTGATATAAGTTTGGATAAGAGTTAGAGTAAATTAAATAAGATTAGGTTAGAGATTCTTCTATAGTGTAAGATTATGTACATAAATGTATGTTTGTGAATATGAGCTCACCCTCCAATGTATGTATGTATAATAGTGTGTTAAATAAGAACTTAGCCTTGCAATTTCAATTTTAATTGGTACAATTTTATTTAGTTCAATTCACAGTTTTTCATTTAGGGGGATAGAATAATTATAATTTTCTCTAGTTTTTAAAATAAACGATAGATGCGTTGAAGCTGATGATAACAAGAAGAATAATCTAAACCTCTTTTTTAAAGATTATAAATACTTATTATTTAATATGAATTCATGTTGCTAAACATTCGAATTTTCATTTAATTCACCACAAGCAAAAATACTTAGTCGTTACTAACCCTTAACTAGTGCTAAGTATGCGAATACAAATATAGTCTATTACATTTCAATCTATTACAATTCAGTTAATGATTATTTTAAATTCAAATGTTAAAAAAAGTAAATTAATAAAAATTATATTAAATAATTTTTAGTATAAATCGTTAGATTTTATACAGGCCTAAATCAAAATAAAAAGGCTAGATGCATATATCTTTAGGAATAAAGATTGGTGCCTCGCTCGCTTTTGCTTCAAAGAATCACTTTACTTTTAAGTGAAGAGATTTAAATTAAATTTTGAACATGATTCACATACATACGGAATGATAAGACCGTTGGTTGGATTACATATCAATTTACACCCATTTTTTTGTTACAATAAATTTCCACATAGATTCACGAAAGATTTTCGCCTGATTTTAGTAAAAATTAAAAAAGCAAAAAAATAAGATTATAATTAATGGTTTTCCTAGGCATTTTTTATTTTAAATGTCTATAGAACATAGTTCCTTGCATACTAGATATGATATTCCTTTCATAAACTAAGTGTTTGCTAAAAATATTTTAATACAATAATATATGAATTATAATATTTTTTTTTTTTTTTGTTTGAAATATGAACATACATATCTGCCAAATTTCAGTCAAGTTTTGACAAGAAAAGTTTCATAGCATTTTAATTCCATTCCACATTACATTCTGCAATGCATACCCATATCTATATTGAAATCTTCTAATTTAATATTTTTTGCTTTCAAAAATATTGAAAGAGCTCCATTTATACGAAGTTTAGAAGCCCATAAACCCGATATTCGAACCAACTTAAAAAAAACCTGTGATAGTTTTATTTATTTGATACTATTTCATCATTTCGTGTTTCGCAATATAGCTTAATGTGTTTTTCGTAGAAATCAAAGAAAAATATTTATTTTTCAGTAAGAAAGAAATTAATATTTGTGCGGATGCCAGTAAAAACTTTTAGAAGTATTTAAAGGGAAACATTTATATATATATATATATATATATATATATATATATATATATATATATAATGGGAAATAAATATTAACTAAAACATGAGGGTTCTTTTCACTTAAATCACATTTTGGAGGAATTTACAACATAGATAAATGAAAAAATTTACTAAATTATAAACAAAATAAAATCACAGAACACTCTGTTTTAAGTTTTTAGGCAATTTGATATTTACAAGCAAATTCTAATCTTATGCAGATGCTTTAGATGCACCTAGTGTGGTCTAAGTACCAAGGCTGAGAGATCAACTTAACGTTCATCTGTTAACCGTAATATGACCTGTAGCACATCATATAACAAACTTCACTGCATTTGTATGTACCTTAGGCTGCACCAAAAATTCGTTCACTGGGTTGTAGAAAAATATTGTGTGAAATATTAATGAAATCGGATATCGTTAACCCGTGCGCATCGGACCTGAAGTTTGTATGGTGCGTCCATATGGGGAAAATATTGCTTTTTTGTAATTTTTAGAAAAATTTAGATATTAAGTACTTTGCTTTGCAACAAAATTTTAAAAAATCTTAATCTATATATAATTATCTATCAAACAAGATATAAAATGGAAAAATCAGTTAAAACAATTTAAAGTTATTACGAATACCTCATACCATTAATGTGCTTTACAGGAGAAACAGAAATGTAAGTTTCAAATTTAATTAAAAATACGATTATATGAACACTTCTCAAAAAAATCAAAATTTATTTATACACTCCATTCACAAGTAACATTAGCGGTCTGAGGAATTCGTAATAACTTTATCATTTTTTTACCGATTTTTTCTTTTTTATGCCTTGTTTGAAAGATAATTATGTGTAGACTACAATTTTTTTTTTTAATTTTGTTGTAAAGCAAGGTAATTTATATCTAAGTAAAAAGGCCATATTTTCCCATATAAGCGCAACATACAAATTTCAGCCCCGATGCGCCACTGGTTAACGATATCCGATTTCTCTAGTATTTCCCAAAATAGCTTTTTACGACCCAGTGAGCGATTTTAGGGTAAGTGACGGTAAAATTTAAAAGTCGGTAAATTTTTGATGCAGTCTAATATATCTACATGCATAATATTTTCTTAATACATACATTAAAATGAATTATACATAAATATAACATATTGCACATGCACGTAAATTTGTTATACATTTTTTAATACAGATGCCGCGGTAATCAATATGACAAATGGTTTTTGAACGTTTTCTGTCGCACATGAAATCTTTGCCTTACTTTGAAAAAAATAAAAAATATTGTTATTAAAAACACGTGATATTTTAAGTGTATGTGAATGAGAATTTTTTCTCAAGCAGAACTTGAGAGAAATCCTTGGCAAAATTAGATCATGGTAAAAATTAACTGAATTAGTTATTAAAATATTTAAAGTCTTATTATGTATCGTGCAAAATTATTATATTGCATAGAGATACTCTAAATATGTATGTGTAATGCAATAATATTAAGAACTTAAGATTATTGGATTACCTTATGTCTTGTAATACTGACGTATTTATTTGAAAAAAAAAAAAATTTTTTTTTTTTTTTGTATTTACTTGAAGAAATAATAATGGATTTTATACTTTACTGAAGAATATTACATGTTAATTGCAATAAGAACTTAAGATTTTATTTGAGTTTACCTTTAACAAACTATCAAAGTAATTCATATAGTACTGTTTTCTTTAAATGTCAGCAACATACATTGGTAAATACATGCATAACAATCAACAATTATACCGCAATTAAGATTCAGTTTCTTTGACTCAAATACATACAAAATATAAGAGACATTGTGGTTTTGCCAATCCGTTATACGATAACTTACTGACTGACTTGCTGGCTGGTTAGGACATTTGCAGAGCAAAAATAAATATTTAAATTCAAAATACGAAACATGTGTTTTTTTTTTTTGCAATTAATCAACTTGTGTGGTTATCAAAACTGAAGACAGTAGCAAATTGTACTATACAATTTACACATGTTGTAAATGCACATTTAAGTTTAAATAAATTTTAATGAAAATTTAATTTCCAATAACACGCGATTCGCAATAAAGCGCCAACTATAAGAAATAACATTTATATTGTTTTCGTCCTCTTTTTTTCTCTCCCTCTCTCTCTCTCTCTTCCTTTTTCTTTTCAAAAAATCACATCCCAACAATTCCATCAGTAATGCTTTGTTGTGTTGGGGAATACCATACCACATACATATGAAAACTGTATTTATTTGTACTCTGCAAACATTTTCTATTGCTGAAGTCACTAAGAAGTGTGTTTCAGATGTTGCAATTCATCGCCAAAACTATTGCCAAAGTATTATAAAAATCACCTTACCTCGGGAAAAACAGTACCTCGTGGAAGTGACTTCCAGACTACTCGATGAAGATACTTTTAAAAGTGCCGTAAAGGAGTCTTCTGAACGACACTCCTAAGATGCTCACAGAAGTGTCGTCTTAGTATCTTCTAAAAAATAATTTTGCACTTTTCCTATTTTTTGTATTTGTAATTAAAAATAATAAATAAAATAAATAAAAATTATGAATCTAAATAAATCCTCATGATAAACTCGTGATTAATTTCGGCATCTGTAAAAGAATAACAGAAAATTATTAAATTATATAATAAAATTACATTTAGATTACCTATGGTGAAAAAATGCGAAGAAACACTTTTACAAGCGAAGTTTTGGACGTCTTTTAAATATGCAAATACTTCTTTTATTGCTGGTGTTTTTTTTTTTCAATAAATTAAACTTATGAGAAAATACCGAAATTACCATGTTAAAGTTTAGTAGTACTTACTTTGTTTTACAAAGTAAGTAAGTATTACTATAAACATTTTTCTTCTCATATAGTATATCTCATATAATATATTTTGATAGTATATTTTGTTTTTATAATTTCGAATAATCTTCCGACATTCATCTAAAAGTTACTGAAAAGTTACCTCTGGACGATTGCCAACAAATTTATCTTATAAATGTTTGAAGGGTAAACCTTAGCCAGTGTGTGTATGCAGGTGTTTATTTGTGTTAAAAATGCGAAAAATTTATTTTAAGCATAGTAATTTAAATACACGAATACTTTGAATTATTTTATGGTGAAACAAAAAAAGAGAAATTGAAATAATAATAAAAACGTATAAAAATGTTTGAGTGTTTAAAGGTATTTGTGAAATGAAAATTTACTACTTTATATGCAGAGTTTTACATCACGATTACAATGTGGTTTAACACACATACATCTATATCTAAATATGTATGTAGTGTACAAATACAGGTAGATATGTATTTAAAAACTTACAATTAGTGATGCCAGATTATTTATAAAAATTTAGTTTTCGAGGACATATAATACTGACCGTGAGTAAATGTTAATACATCAAAAAAATAAGTAAAAAATAAAACCGTAACATAATATTGTCATTGGAAGGAAGTACTCGTTTCTGAAAAACAACTGCATATGTAGTGGCTTTAACCCATACACAGTGGGGCCTTTTGAAAATAAATGGTAAGAAATCCGGATCTTTTAAACTGCTAGACCGATCTTAATGAAACTTGGGTCATCGATAGAGGAGTTAGAGAAGAGGTCAACAGATCCAGATTTATTACAATTTATTTTGCAAAAGGCACCACTCTGTCATCGTTGTCATTAAAAGAATGTAATTTCTTAATAATTCATTGTTTTTAAAGTTCTTCTTTTAAAGCAATTTTATAAAAATATTTTTTAACTTTGTTAAAAGTTACAGTAAAAATTACTCTAGAAAAGAAATAGCGCACGTTAAAGGCCCTATTGACCACATCAACAATTAGTTTTAGAAATATGCAACACACCCTCAAAATTTTGAGTTATGGTAAGAAAATGCTTTTTGATAAGTTATTCTATCAATGAATCTATAATTTTGTAATTCTTTTGTTTATTTTTCCTTTTCAAGCTTTTTTTTAAGAAGCGGATGAATCAGGCTTTTCAACGTTTACATTTTCTATATTTTTTGTTTGATTATCATATATCAAATTATATACAATATTTTTCCATATATAGCCCAACAATTCCGATCGATTTTGTTAGATTTTTTTTCAATCAAAAATTTTAAGTCGATATCTTTACCGAGTCATTCACAAGGGAAAAAGTTGTAGGGAAACCTTTTAGAACTTATCAAAGTTTCTGATCTGCAATCCGTTTGTAGATCCATGCCTTGGGATTTTATAATATAAATGCTAAAATAAAAATTTCAACACAAAATATGTCAAATTCGGCAGGATCTGTAGTTATCCCTGTTGGATGATTTGGCTCCTTTTCAGTTTTGAAATTATTTACGTGAAAATACTTTTCAGAAAAGTATATAAGCACTAAATGTTTTTTAGGTCATTAGAATGTCAAAAGTACCCTATTTTGAGCTTCTCTCAATCTTGTGTGTTCGGTTTAAAAGATTTCTTTATCTTTCTAATTTTTCCTCAAAAATAGTTAAGAACCGCTAATATAAAATTTAAAAAATGTGGCTATAACCTAACCATGTTAACTGCAAAACTATAAAAATAATATGTCTATATATATATATATATATATATATATATATATATATATATATATTTATGGTTAGGTTATAGGCATGGTTATAACATGGTTAGGTTATAGGCACCTTTTTTAAATTTTATATTAGCGGTTCTTAATTTTTCTTGAGGAAGACAAGAACACCACCCTATTGCCCTGAGCATTGCCGGATCAAGAGGTAGCAACTGCCTTTTAAGAGAAAAGGCTAAGAGAAGTTTGGACCGTTACTATATATCATTAATTATAGTGAAAAAAAAATAATAAAATTAAAATTGCGATGCTCTTTATATTTATATACATATATATATATATATATATATATATATATATATATATATATATATATATATCCAAAGGAAGTATTTCCATCTTCTTCCTTGATAAGTGTTTCGGAATAAAGTTCAGTTATATTTATATACATAATATATACATATATATATATATATATATATACATATATATGTATATGTATATGTATATATACATAATATATATAAAAAAAAAATACAAACAAAAATTTAGAGGTTGCTTTTAAAGGATGTTTTTAACATGGCATTCGTATGTTAATAACATATCAATTAAAATGTCAATTTAAATTATTTTTTCAATTTTGAATTATTGTATTCAAGAATAAAATATATAAATTAATCATGCCAATCAACAAACATTATCCAACGATGACAGCAGGCCTGATACAATCTTGAGTTTGGTTATATTCTTAGATTTGTATTTTTTTTTTTTTTTTTTTAATTTCCAAATATTCAAAATTTTGTAAAGTGTAATGCTTGAGGCACTTTTATTAATATTTAAGAATTCCTGATTTATAAATGTTATGAATCTTCAAAAGATTCTCTCCCTTATCACAAAACCTCGTAACGATAGTTATAAAAAATTATATCTTAAAATAATTTCTATAACACGTAATAATTATAGATCTTCTTTTTCTATGTAGAAATTCAGAATTCCAGATAGTTTCGCAATAAAATATTTGTGTATGTGAAACGTTACAATTAATATACCGTTCTCTAAATATATATATATACATTTCAGTTTGAAATTTTAATGTTCAAATTAAAAAAAAAAAAAGTTAAATGAAAAATGTTTTAACAAAATTGTCAAATGTAATGTATTTCCTAATGGAAATTATTCAAAGTATTTTTTAAACCTATAAAATAACTTGGTATTGATTTAACCCTCACAATATAAATTAAACGATAGTAAAAATAAATGAATCCATATTTTGTAAATTTTCCAAATAAGCCTACGTGAACGAAAAAAAAAATATTGAAATTTATTAAAAATATATATATATATATATATATATATATATATATTAAAATTTATTTTTAAAATTTTATTTTTACATAATTTTTGTCGGTGATACACAAGGATTAACAAATTTATGAATGCCCTGTTTTAATTCTAGTTGTACTCGAAAATATGAAAATAAAATTTAGAAAGGTCAATAGAAAGCGTTCCTAGGTATTATATGGAACACATGCTCAATTGTGGACCAAATCTTTTGCTCTAAATCGTTAAGTGTTGTTTTTAATCATCTTCAGGTTCTAACCTCTGATATTACATTGAAAACCTAAAATGATTTGAAATATAAAGAAGATTAAATGTTTTAAAATGTAATCACTAATTTAATTTGATTTTTAAAACAAAGAAAAACTATAGGTGGCATCACCACCAAATACCGTGAAAAATGTATGTACAATATAAATAATTTTATTATTATTTTTTTTTTTCTTGTATTTTAAACGGAAAAACGTTAAACACCCACAAATAACACCGCAACAACCAGTAGTCTACAATTAAATTGTTCCAGTTTATGGCCACTCCAAAAGAAATAATTTCATAGAGCTATAGCAACACTAGTTAGTAGACTGAGTGTATGAGCGTGTTACTATTTAGCTGTTGAAATTCCTGTAATGAGTAGGCTGGATGGCACTTCAACAAGAGTTATATTTTTTTCTTCTTTCTATTAAATGTTCTAAAAAAAAGTTACATAAATTAAAATATTTCACATTGTAATTCCAAATAAAAGAATTCCTTACCTGTAACAAAAAATACATTTTTTCATTTGAAATATGTATTGAAATTGCGAATAAAATACATACATAAAACCAATATACTTTATGTATATATTCATAATTATCTCTTTTAATGTGCGATTATATATAAATGAACAATTGTGCATAGTAAACATTTTATATAAGAAATAAAAATTGCTTCTACTTTTTGTAACTATGCTATTATTCCCGATATGTGCTATTAAAAGCTTCTTCAGCAACTTTAACGAAATAATGAAAAATATCTGAAATTCTTTATTTCAGATAAATTTTCTTCTGACCTAAAGAATTTTTGTCTTTTGTGAGGGTGAATAAGTGCATTTTGAAGTGCAAGATTCATACAAAAAAAAATATATTCGTAAAGGCGACTGGCGACACTAGTGCAAGTTAAATGTGTTCAATAGCCCCCTGCAACAGTAGTTTTCACATTTGTAAAAATCGATATACTATGCATGAAACCAAAAACCATTAATAGTGAAGCTACGTACCCAGTTTTTCTCCGCAAATTTCCTCTCAAAAGGACTTCAAAATTTCGAAAGATACACAATTTTTAATAAAATTGTAAACTACTTACAAAATACTATATAAAAATATTTTCTATTTAAATATTGCAGCACAAAATGTTAAGAAAACACCAATTTGAAAATTTTGCTCTTTAGTATTTATTTTTAAATAAATATCAAATATTTTAAATAATTTATATAAAAGACAACTTTTTGAACAACAGCATTTAAATAAAGCATGTATTACAATGCAGGGATTCTAAGCTTGCATTTGACACCCATATTATATATATATATATATATATATATATATATTCATGTGCATCACATGAAATTTTCAAGTACTTTAGAGAAAAAATTTGACGTCCTGGAGAAAAATTGAGCATGTATTTTTATTATATCTGGACTCTAATTTAATATATATGAATAGAGATTTTTTCATGTGAACATTTTTTCCATAGTAGCACGATGTAATAACTAAATTTTTTTTTTAATATCTTCTTGTTTTTCTCTAACAACAAGTTACAATTTCGAGGGCTTATATTCAAAAACGCCTAACTACAGATTTCTATAAATATTTGTTCCACCTCAAATACTTTGTTTTTGTGTCCTTTAAGAATGGTATCTATTTTGAAAAGAAAACTTAATTGTAACAAATATTTTTTTACACTTATATTTTTGGGCTATCTACAAAACATATAACTTTTTTAAGAAAAAAGTAGATATCTGTATGTTTTTATTTGATTTTCGAAACATTGTGATTTTGAAACTCTATAAACAGCGTTTTTGAACGTTCTAGTCACAATAAAGTTGTTGATAAGAAATTTAATACAAATTAAGTCAGTTTAAAACTTGTTTGAGACAATTTTCTTTTTTTTTTTTTTTTAATGCAAATATTTTTTGAAATATTTATAATTCTTATTTTACAGTTGTAACGTTTGAAGATGGTACTGCTAACCATAAAACTTCGCTCTTTTTATCTCATGATGTAAAACATTATATATATATATCTTTTACACCTTTAAGTTTCGATAAGCAAAAAGGTCTTGAAGATATTTTTATTCCGAATCTTTGATATATCATTTATATAAAGTGTACACGCCGTTCCTGGATTATGGCAAAATATACTGGTTTAATGACCTTATTATGGGTCAAACATTAGACATGCCCATAAATAAAATCACAAGCGGATGGAGAAAAACTTAAAACAGATTCGTGCTTAGCAGATCAAATTCCATCTACTTCGAATTTTTTTTTTTTTTTTTTTTTTTGAAGAAGGACGAAAAAGATTTTTTTTTGTTTTGCCGACCAGTATTATTAATAAATCATAGAAGACCGGAATGCAAAATGTTGAAAAATGAGTGAAAGAAATAGTTTTTATGTTTTCCTTAACAACTCGAGTTTTGCAGATAGGCCTTTCATATATGAAAAGAAAAAAATAAATAAAAAACCGATGTTACCTATATACCAGAGCCGATAGAGCAAAAAAGATAAAAATATATTATCACTAATATCTCCAACCAAAAATCAATTTCTAAATGAAAAAACTAAATATTGATTATATACCGAATCCAGGACAGATAAAGTAATAGGGAGAAAAATGTGTTCACTCTAATTTCCTACTAAAAGTCGTTTTTTTTTTATTAAATACCCAATATATTGTTTTTATAGAGAAAAATCGGTGATCACCCATTTTTTGTTGTTCAAATTTAATTTATCATATAAAATCATATTAGGTGTACAAATTAATATATAACTGTACTTATATACTTAAAATTAAGCTCCTAAAATTTTTTTTTCTGGTTTCATTTAAATTATAAAGTTAAAAAAATGATTAGATTTGACTAGTTATAGCTAAAGAGCTCTTCTTTTTCATTCTGAAGAAAATTTCGACAATTTTATAAGAATCATAAAAAATGACACAAATAAGTAAAATCAAAGTGGCACTTACATTTCAAAACCCAATCTGATAGCAAAAAAGTACGGTGAATGGACAGACATAAGAGTATGCTTAAGTATATGATCTATAATGACAAATATATATATATATATATATATATATATATATATATATATATATATATATATTTATTTATATTTTATCTTTTTTTTTTTTTTGTTAACATTAATCAATAACTATATGTAAAATATATGCAAATGTAAGCACATCAAAAATCATGAATGACACTCAAAAACATTTTAATACACGCAGAGAAGAAATATAGATGTAGTGACCATAATCTTAGAGCAACATATTATGACTGAACATATGATCACAGAAAAAAATAGTAATCACTATAAATAATAATTAAATAAAATAGACAATAATTATTATGATTTCATTTTGTCATACTGTGTCCGATTTTGTGGTTTGCTTTTTGATGTTATGATTCATTATCCCATTCTATCAGATTATGATTTGATGATGTTATATTATTATTCTATCTTATTATATTATTATTATTATTATTATTATTATTAATCCATTTTATCATCTTATTATCCCATATTATCATGTAGGTATCCAATCTTATCATATATTAAAATAATACGAATTAAAAAAAATATTATTTTTATAATTTTTATTTATATAAAATAATAAAGAAAAAAAAATATATTTATATATTATTTGTTCATTAATTATATTCATATGTAGCACCATATATGGTTCAAATGCAATATATGTTTTTTAATTAAACCCTTTGGTGGTAGTTAATCAATATCTTATATTGCTTGAATCACACCAAGTAACTAAACGTCATGTATTTATATTTAGGTACCTCTGACATAAACAATTTTTAATCGCTTGCCAAATTTTTGTTTCTCGTCCGATTTCAAATATTTATTGTTGTAGGCCCTGATAAGACCTATAAAAACATGTGTACATGTCCTCTTTATCTCTTATAGTTTTCAAGTTATTTGCGTTTGAATTTTTAAGCACCATAATTTTGTATGTTCTTGGTCCAGTTTTTTTCATATATATCCTAGTATTTCCGACCGATTTTATTAGTTTTTTTTCCTATCTTGTTAAAGAATAAAATTGAAGTCGATATCTTTACCGAGTCCAAAAATAAACGATTTTGAATTTGAAAATTCCAAAACAGACGACTTTTTGTGTTTTTTTTAGACGAAAAAGTATTTACACTCCTTTTTATCTAAAATAAAATTTTCTTTAGCAACATATAATAATTTTACACTTTTCTGAAAGGCAACTTCACAGAGATGACTCTAAGATAAAAAACAAGCGCAATAACTCAATTAGTCATGGTATATACCCTCCCGAATTCGACCCATTTTATATGAAAGTTTTGATTTTAGACCATTTTTTCTCAAATCCCAAAGCACGAATCGACAAGCGGAATATATTTTAAGAATCCTCAATATGTTGTTAAAAGTTTTAAATCAAAATCTGCGGGCCTTCGGAAAAATGTGGATTCTATAACCAAAAATGTAAAAAATCCCATTTTTGGGAATTTTGATTAGTTTTTTTGGGAATTCAGGAAAACCCTACCCCTGATTGAAATTTGGTTAACGCGCATTTATTTACATTAATAAACAAATATGTTATTACAATTAAAAATTTTGTATTTTCTCCAAAAATCCCAAACTGGGCCTTTTGTTGGGTTTATTTCTATTCTACTATTTTAAAAATATTTATTCGAAATTAAGCTTATCCTTTAGCATATATAATTTCCGATCTTTTGCAAAAAGATTCAAGTCAATATCATGCCTCGTTTTAGAAATATGCGCGTTTAAACTTTTATATTTCCAATTTATAGTATATATGACTATATAATTACTTAGAAAATTACTTATAAAATTATGAATATTTCTGTATACTTTTAATAATATCTATACACAAAATATCTTTATAAAAATAATTACCAAGTATTTTTTATTTTTAATAGCGTTGTCACATTTTCCAAATTTAAGTAAATCTTTATCCTTTTCTAAGCATTCATATATTTCTATTAATGAATTTAAAATAACAAAACAATCAAAAAATGACAATTTTAACAATAAGTATTTTATTAGTTTACATTTATAGTGTTCACCTAAATTTAACAAATGTATTTATCTATTCGTAATGGTTAAAAATTTATATATTTATGATCTATGTTTTTCTCTGCGTATACAATTATGCTTACAAATTATATGCAGATTCAATAAATAAAGGAAAAAAGTGAAAACAATTAACACAACTCTGGAAATTTCAGCATCATTCTATAAGCCCCGAATTTAAAGTAGCCTACTTTATTTGTCAGTCGGAGCATACAAAGCAAATATTTGTTATATTATCTTTCATAACTGAGTAGAAATAGTATGGGTAGGTCTAGGAAGAGTTATAGTCCCAATACAAAATAAATATTTATTGTCGCATATCTAAATAATATATACTGTAAGTCTTAAAATTTTATAGGAATAATTTTCTTATAAAATTTCACAGTTGCAATGAGAATAAGGAGCGTAGGTCAAGGGAGAGAAGTAGCCCCCATACAAAATACATATTGGTTATCGCATCAACGGAGTAGCGAATTACCAGTTAAATATAACTGTATAAGTAAAAATAAACGTTTTTTAATTTTTGTTTTTAATATTTAAATTTTTCCAAGTAACAAATAATGTAATTAAAAATTTATTTTAAGATCACTAACTTCCATGTTTATTTAATGTTAATTAGGAGACATGGATCATAAATATATTAAACTTATATGTATCTAAATTTGTATTTATAAATAAAAATTAAAACAAAAGTACATATGTATTTATATATAATTTTGCTGTTCTCTTTAAAATTATTATGTAAAAGTGCCAAGTATTTAAAAAGTGGAAAATATTAAGAATTCCGATTTTTTTACAGAAATACAAAATGTTTCTTGTCTTATTGTTATTTTTTTTTTTCTCTTTTAATTGCTAAAACGTGCCATAAGCAAATATTTTACTCAAACAGAAAGTCACTGAAACTAATTTTTTTTTTCAGGCAGATTATTTTTAATGAGAAGTGCAATAAATGATACAAAACTACACATACTCATTCACACATTCGCACACACCCATGCATATTTGTGTATACGTATATTTACTTCTTCATTCATATACGTACTAATAAAGCAACAAAAAAGTCACGTTTCTCACCAACTAAATAACGAAAAATATAAACAATTTCCTTTGAAGAATAAGAAAGAAACGCATACACTCATTCACAAATAATTATAACAAAAATTAATTTTTAAAACAATGTTTGCAAGAAAAGAAGGAAATAAACAAATCTATGTATTTTGAATTAACAAATATACCTTTTTTTTGAATTTTTGATTAACTACTAAACAGAATTGCGAAATTTGGAACACCGACATAAAACACATAAAAATTGTGTACTCGCTAGATATAATTTGCAATATTCAATATTTGAATATAGGGAAAAAAATATAGATTTAGATAAAATTTGGTATACACGCTCATTACGACAATACAAAATTTGAAGTTTTCAAAGTATTTCTTCAAATAATTCCAAAGATATAGGGATTTAAATTTAATGTATTTTCAAAATTCTGAAAAAGGGCACTTTGGACAGCGATAAAAACTAAACTACAAAGAATTTGATTGTGAGTACCGAATTTCATCATGAAAAAGAGATATGGTGAGGTTCGTTAGGTTAGGTTAGGTGTTCATTGTGTTGATCTTATCCATTTTACTTTTTTATTCTTTAGCATAATTAAACAAGAATAATAATAAATAAATAAATAAAAAAATAACATATTTAAACACATAGTCCTTGGCGTAAATATTTTGACAACTGCAAAATGTGATTTAACTAATTTTATAAAAGATTCGTTTAAAAACTAATAGTGATAATATTGTCGTTTATGGCATAAGTTTTTTGACAAATTTGTTACGATACAACGATTTCTTATATAATTATTAAACAAATGAAACATAGACGTGTATAAAGGCCTATAAATCTACTTTTTAAAAATGCGTTTTTTCATAATATTGCTTTTTAAAATTTATATTATATTTATTCACATCGCAAAAAGAAATCATTATCTTGTGAGTTTTAATTCATCAAAGTAAGAACATGTAAATAATATGATAAGATGATCTTTTGATGTAATTTTGCTAGTAATTTTAATAATTTTATTAAAAAAAAACAAGTAAAGAACAAACAGTCGCTCAAATCCGATCATTTGATGCCATACAATATGCATTTTTAATATTTTCGGAGGGTGCTTTTCATAGGACTTATGGCCAATTGCCGTTTATTATAAGATTTGATGGTGTAATTTGTATTTAGATAAAACATATGTATGTGTAAAATTATCGTGATATTACCATTCTAAAGGCATTTACTATGCGCGTGATTCCCAAAAGTATGTTTTGTATGGAAGCTATGGTTTTATCTATGGAACGACTGTAGTAAATCTTTGAAATTTGACATACTAATTCATGCATATATACAGTTTACTTGTAAACATTCATTACTACTATTGTATTGAATTTTAGTTCTTCTTCGAACCACCATAACTTACGCTATTGCATTCTTGGAATCTATATGCAATTAAGTAAGCAATCTATTGCTCCCATCAATTGATAATACATCCAAGTAAGCAACGTTTTATTGCTGGGCAGATGTAGATTAGCTTTTTTTATTTAAGAGCTATTTATGCCGGAGCAATTTTTAGCCTCATTTTTGGGCTAGTTTTTTTTTTAGTTTTTTTCTAACCCAACATTTTTTTAAAATATCCACTAGATTTCTTCCAAAATTCTAAATAATATTACTGCAAGAATTATATAAATATATATCCGATAAAAAGCTATACAAATCAGAATTTGAAATTTAAAAAAAAATTTGGGGTTACGAGTATTTTCCAAAAAGATGGTAAAAAATAATAAAATTGCTCTTTCCTTTAAATGAGCCATTTCTTTAGGTTTGGAAATAGGAAGTAGTCACTAGGGGCTAAATACGGAGAATATGGCGGATGAGGTACCAATTCGTAGCCCAATTCATAGAATTTTGCCATTGAGACTGCACACGTGTGTACCCGTGCACTATCTTGATGAAAAAGCACTTTTTTCTTCGCCATATGGTGTCGTTTTCTTTTTAAATCCTCATTAAATCAGTCTAATAAGTTGGCATTATATTCGCCGTTTATTGTTTTTCCTTTTTGAAGGTAATCGATGTGGATTATCCCGCGTGCATTCCAAAAAACTGTTGCCATCACCTTATTGGCCGACAGATTTACCTTGGCCTTCTTCGGAGCAGGTTCACCCGGAGAAACCCATTGTTTACCATTGTTTAGACTGCTGCTTGGTCTCCGGAGTAAAGTAATAGATTCTTGTTTCATCCACAGTTACAAAGCGTAGCAAAAACTCATTCGGATTGCGGTTAAAAAACTCCAAACAATCCCTTGAGTTGTCACACATTTACGTTTATTTTCAATTGATAGCAAACGCGGTACTCATCTTTAGACAACTTTCTTAAACCCAGCTGATCATTTAAAATCGAAGTCACACTGCCATATGAAATGCCTATAGTATCAATAATCTCACGGACTTTTACTCTTCGGTCGGCCAACACCATATCGTGGATTTTTTAGACATTTTCGGGTGTACTGACCTCAATTGGCCGTCCAGAACGTTCAGCGCCATTTGTACTTGTAAACCACTATTTTACCATTGAAATCGCTGATGCAGAGTCTCCATAGTATTTATCGAGCTTTTCCTTTGTTTGATTGACGCTATTTTTTCGCAAAAAGTAATGTTTAATGAGCATTCGAAATTCACTTTTTTCCATTTTTAGAAAAATACACGAGGTTGTATGT
Source organism: Protocalliphora azurea (assembly GCA_932274085.1). Lineage (NCBI taxonomy): Eukaryota > Metazoa > Arthropoda > Insecta > Diptera > Calliphoridae > Protocalliphora > Protocalliphora azurea. The sequence continues at coordinate 118,545,638 of OW026519.1, read as the reverse complement.
ATTGAACAGCTGTTAAGCGCAAAGGAAATGACGATACTTGCTCTATTAAGAGGTGGTACTTGATGGGAATGGTATTGCATTTCATATTACTACGAGGGAAGTTCGAAAAGTCACGGATTTATTGATCCGCCCTCGTACTCTAAAAATTAAAAAAAGATATGTGCTCTTAAAATATTACTTTTTCTGCTTAAATTTTAAACTAGACATGCTAAAACTAACTTGATTTTTATAGTAATTGCTAAAAATACTTTCTTTATGTACTTTCAAATATTTACAGTTTAGCATCAGGAAATCACAACATTTCCATCAAAAAACATACAGTAAACACAAATTTCATTAATGACAAATTATGTAAAAAATTTAATTGGATGAGTGCAAAATATGAAAATTATACTCCTTAATGTAATATATGCAAAGTAATATTTTTAGGTATTAAATATGCAAAAGTATTTCATTTAAATAGTTGAAATACGCTATGAAATAACGATGACAAAATATGCTACTAAACCCAAAATATGCTAAAATATGCTTTTAAGACTAAAATATGCAAAAGTATGCTATAACAAATCGGTGCCAAAATTCTTGAAATTGTCATAATCTGATAAATAACTAACAGTTTGGTTCACTTGAAGCCCAGGAAAAAATAGGAAAAATTTCCCTCACCCAAAATAAAGTAAGCTTCAGTAGAAAGTTCAAAAAATATAAATTTTAAAATAATCCTTTAACTGCAGAAGAGCTATATGACATTTAATTTTTATATTGTCCATGGAATTCTAGTATTAATTTACCATAATATGAAAGTCTACTAAAGCTTATTGATCTCCCTACTCTTGAAAGTAAGAGAAAATGAAATTTCAATATTTCATTTGTAATTAATTTAGTGAACGGTTCAATTAACTCCGAGTTCCTACTTTGTAAGAACAAATTCACAATCCCAAATCGTCCGACTATAAATTATACTCCTTTAAAAATAAAATATTTTTGAACCAATTATACAAACTTTGATCCCATGAGACGTATGTGCAATCAATTCAACAGTTTTTATCCACATATTGACTTCTCAGTAAATTCAATATGCATTAAGAGGAGTATTTGCAACTTAGTTAAATAGTAACACTTTATTATTGAATTATTATGAAAAACATTTTATTTAAATAGCTTTAAGAATAATATGTATACTAGCCTGTAAGAAATTGTAATTTCATTAAATAAATAAATAATTATATATTATTTTGTCATTACAAATAACATGCGCTATAAGTGTACTTTCTTTAGTAAAAATATTAAACATTTTAAAATGTCGGATTTTTTAATACACAACTTATTATACTGAATCAGACCCTTAATTATTTGAAAGTATTTTTTATTTTTACTATGAACTTATAACGCTTTAAGACTAGTTTTGTTTTTTTTTTCAAATTCCTAATTTGAGATTTGAGTAGCACCAGACTTACTAAGAACTGAGATTTGAATATTTTTCATATTTTGTTAAACAATTTTTTTTTTTAATATAATCTAAGTAAGAAGTAAATTTTAGCTTTATCGTTTGTCACAAGATTAAGGTGAATTTCAATAAATAGATACATAGGTAGATTTGGATCAGAAAAAGCATTATCAGAATTCAATTTAAGAAAAAAAGAATACAAAATTTGAGCATTATCCTTTAGCTGCAGAAGAGGGATATGACTTTTTATTTTTACATTATTTGACATGTATTATAAGAAAAAATAATAATAAATTTTTAAATATTTGTATTTTTAATAAAAACCAGTTAACCGATTTTTACGTAAAACCGTATTTGAAACCGGTTATTTAAAAAGTTTATTTTTCGAATAACTTGAAAACCGGTTTTCTGAAACCGTTTATTTTTCTAATACACTTGGAACGACATTATCTTTTCTATAGGAAGACTGACAAGTTTCCCGTTAGTTACTTAGTAAGTTGTTGGTATATAAATAGCAACGTTGCAACACATAAGTTATTAACCAACATACTATATTTGGTAAAAAGGTTTGTTTGTTTGGACGATCTAACATCGAACAGCAGTACTTCATCCAGTCCTGGAGACTTGAATATCTGGTAAAACCCTTTCAACGGCAGGAGATCAAAAATATGTATATATATATATATATACATATATATATATATATATATATATATATATATATATATATATACATATATATCATAGTTACTGATACTCTTTTTAGCCGGATCAGGTCAGCGCTCAGTTTAACTTTGCCAAACACTCAAAGTTAAACTCATCCTTTAAATGAGCTCGAATTGAGGAACTGCATTATTATTTACATTTTTAAAGAGTATTCCAACGTACGAATATGTTGCTCGTACAAAACTTTCTCACGCCTAAGCACTTTGACTCACGAATATCTCGCCTTATGTTTTGCAAATTCAGCCAGATTCTGAATATTTTCCCTCTTGATCTAATTGCGGTTCTGCAATAAAACTTATATGAGACTTAAATACCTTTAAATGATTCTCGATATTACTTTAATGAGAATCGACGTCAATTACCCATTCTTTTGCGAACCAAATTTGTCACTGAAACTATTAAAGAATATATAAAATCATTCACTGAATATTCAAAATTTTAGAAACATTGTATCATCTATTTTCATATGGCCACATACAAATCCATACAGCCTCAGGCGATCTGTTGACTGGAGCCTTTTTTAATGTGTATGTTTTATATGAGAGTATGTCAAAAGCATCAGCAAAATCAATAAATATTTGTTAACCTTTCAGACATATCAAATTACTCTACCCATGTACAATTATCAACAAACATTATGAAATAAGAATTCTGTGTAAAATGATAATAGCGATAAATAAATTTCATCTTTAATTTTTAGCTTTAGCTCACTTTTCGTTAGGTTTTTTATGTGATGAAAAACAGGTACGCCTACTTCTAGTATCGATTATTATTTAAATGCTTAAGCGAATCGATATGTTTCCACCTTTTGACCAAGTGTTGTGGCTGCTATTGCTATTTTTTGGTTGTACAAACTACACATACTCAAATGTACTCGTAGTTTATATGCAAGTGAAACTGTTGGTAGGCAGATGTACAAAACTTGTCGATTGTTTAATACTGCATCTTTAAACTTAAGGATGTAAGATATGTAGTACACAGTTTGTTGTTATTATTGAAACCAAAGAAAAAAACAGTTGCTCTTATATATGCCAGGCCAAAAGGCGCCATCTATCTGTTATAAAAATACGCGTTTTCTGTGTTGCAAAAACAAATGTTTTCATGGACATCATTTTATGCGATGTGCTACACTAAATATGTTGCATGTCTACTAAACACATACATAGATAGAATTGTTTATAAGTGATTTACAATGTAAAAACACTTACAAATTTGAAAAGTTTATGTCTTGTGCCTGTGTTTACTGCGATTCTATAAATTTTCAAGTGTCGTTCGGCGTGTGTTTGAGTGTATTATTCTTGATGATATTTGTTTGGTATCGGGCAATTGCGCATGTTCGACTCTCTTAATAAATGCAATATATTTAACAAGAATTGTTGCCTTGTGGTTAGTCCATAAATCAACTATGAATTCGTAGGTACGAGTATCATCAGTATGTTTGTTGGCAAATAAGTGGGAGTTACTTTAGTGCTATCATCAACTATGGCAAATCTCACGGCAGGTATTATAGAAAATAAAGAAAGGAAAGATTAAATGCTAAAGTGATTATTTGTTGATTTGTGGTGTTGCTAAGATTTATTGACATTTTATACAATGAATATATTGCCGTTTCTCTTAACTAGAAAAGGACTTATTTAATTTAAGATTAAAGTAGAAGACTTATTAGATATTAGACTTATTAGATAATATTATATAATATTATATAATATTATATAATATTATATATGTAAGTAGCTATAACATAATTAATGCATCTCGATTCAAATGATACTGTTTGTTTACTCTAATCATCAAGACCAGCCCTGTAATAATCGCTCTAAAGGATCCAAAAACGGGGAAATCATATATTTTAAGATCAGATCATTTATCGCTTATATTATCCGATTAAGTCCATTAGAGCTCTAAGGTCGCTTAAGAAAAGGACCTAATGTGATAAAAGCAAACCACTTTGTCTATTATAATACGGGCGCCAAAAGTACTGAATACAACATAGTCTGAAAGCAATCATTTTTGTAGTGTATCCATCTGGATATATTGATCACATGAAAACGCGAAGAGCAAAGCAACCGGTTGAGTTTAATAAATGTAGGGTTTTGGTTTTATATCCCACATTCTGCGGAATATTTATTATCAGTTTTATCTAAGAAGGCAATAAAAATATATTTCTAATTCTATGTATATGTATCGAAATGACTCGACACTTGCTCAAAACTTGACAGAAGTCTTGGTCACATCAATGAGATCGACATCTTCGTATTTCTGGTACAAAAAAAAAAAAAAAAAAAAAAATGGGAACTTTCTGAAACCGATTTCGAAACAAGTTTATCTGTATTTTGCAAAATTTCATTAGAATACTTCTACTAGTTTAATTTTTTTTAAGATCAAATATAACGTTACTTCTGAAAAATATATTTAAAATATAAATTAAAATTTTTCAAGTTATAGTGTGAAAATTTTGACGTTACAACATGGATTCTGACGTTTCCTATGATATAATAATAATTTTATAAAATTATTGTGCTTTGTCTAAATCTACCCAACCGTATCTTGTTAGATAATTTTTAGCACTTTTTCTATGTATTTTACGAAAAATGCTAACACAGCACGATCAGCAATGCAATATTAACTTATTTGTTACACTTACATTGCGCTTGTACTTGTAACATAAATGCACTTTTCATACAAAAATATGACAAATTGCCAAAACTTGATCACCCAGCAGCAAATAAAAGTAAATATTTTTTGTATGTTTAATCAATATATAGGGGTATATAGAAAATATATTTTTTGTTGATCTCGGCTTTAACATTTGAGAATTTTACAAAAAAAAAAAAAATTAAACAACTCTTTCAAAATTGACAAAGTTTGGATAGGGCTTGGGGCGAAACCGTGCTCAAAGGCCTACGATTTACTTTACATGCTTTTGGGTTAAGATTTCTTTTGAAACCATTATACAAATCCTATAATACGAAACAAAAAAATATTTTACAAGTTGATGAATACTACCACCTCCAAAAATATGAAAAATTGTTGAAATCAACTTCAGATTAATATAACTTTTTATCAGGTAGATAATAGATGATTCTTACAGCAATATTATATAGAAATATATAAGAAATCCAGTGTATATTTTTAAAAGATTTTAGGTCCCAAATTAAGGCCCCCAAATTAGAGAAAAGCAAAAAAACTAGGTAAAAATACGCTAAAATTTGCTTCGGCCTAAAAGCTCTGAAAATAAAAGAGATAACATACACATGTAAGCATGCTTTTATAGAGATTTATAAGAACTATATACATGTAAACCTTTTACACTCAAGTCATAAATTAATTTTTGGCGAATTTTTACATACCTTAAGTGATCAATTTTAGAGTTCTGCCACCTATTCCATAACCCGCTTGAGATCCGCGGTTTTCAAGTCAACTCAAAAATACCTCAGCTATAGCCATGTAAAATATTACTTATATATGTCAAACGGTTCATAAGTTACAGAATTCTTTAAAACAAAGTGTTTTGGGACCACAATGCACTGACAATGCACGACGTTGCTCCAGCTGTCAGGCTATATAGCGATAATCGTTACCCTGTTCTGCAAAATTTTAAAGGCAACAGTCACTTAATTCGTTTCGCAAAAGTCCGTGATAATAATGCTATTACTTTCAAGGCGATTTCATACTGTGACATTTGTTTCGTATAGAATGACAAAATTAAAAAATTAATGATAAGAAGCTGAAATTTTATATACATCAATCTTGTGTGAATAGTATCTACTACACTACCACTTTTATGTAAAAATTACATTTCACGTATATTTTTAAATATGAATTGGAACTAATTTACTCATGCGATATACTCTACGCCGTAGTCGTAATCGTACACTCAGAATAATTTTTGGATTCGATATAACAATGTGCGTCCATCTGTCTGGCTGGCTATCGCACATACGAAACTTACAACAAAGTACAGGTTTCAATTTTGAAAAAATCCTTATGAAATCACACATGAATAACTATTTTGATTCAGGCAGAATGCCAGTTGAAATTGTTTATATATGGTCCATAATTTTACCTAGATGTCGTACAAATATCGTCCCTGAAAAAAATAAGTGCAGTTTCCGATTACGCACCGCACCAGTATTACTTTGGCAGCATAAAGGCATAATTTTGATTTAATAGTACTTCGAAGGAGCAGATTCTTTATTATTATTTTTTTAATTTTATTTATTTATTTATTTATTTAATAGAGGGGATGATGCTGTTGCTTGTGATGATAACATTTGCGTGGAACTTAAAAGTTATTGATTGTTAAAATTTTTATAAAGTAATGAACCAAACATTTTTGTAATATTCTAAAAGTTAAAAAAAATTGTTTTCTGATTTTGTTTGAAAAGACAATTTACTCAGTGAAGAAGTACACTGAGTAATCTTTAGAACGATATACAATTTATTACAATATATTTAAAACAAAAACGATATGTTATTTTAAACTATTATTCTAATCTAGTTGAGGTGTTTCTAACACATATTAAAAATTTGGTTCCATTCTACAACTTTTATTTTCGACTTTTGTCAAGCCAGTTTGGTCAAATGTCCTGCTGGAATCTCCATAATAATACTGAACAGCAATCATGGGTGTCTAAACTTGTTTCTCAGGAGTCTGGTTATACTAAATAACTGAAAAATGGTTTGAGTCGGATGCAGACCGTCGCGAAGACTCTTGTAGCCTTTCTCTTTCCCCAGCTGTCTAAACAATTTGAAGAGGTGGATAGTAAAGTATTTGAGTGGCCTTCAGTCATTAGTAGATTTTCGTGATAAGTGCTCAAAACCCTGCTATTCTTCAGGGCGGGGTACTGTCGTAAGTTCATTTAGCGTTGCCACAACGAATTAAAGTGATATGTTTGATTCTAATTAAATAATAATCAAATAACCAAGTTAAAATTTAAATATTTACATACCTACTTTCATCATTTTTGTGTATGGACTTAGGCCACTTTCAAAATAAACGGCTAATATAATTTCACTAGAAATTAAGTTAAAGTGGTTAATTAGGGTACCCCAATGTAACCCATTCTCTGAGTGCCACCCATTGGAGAAATATTCATAGCTGTCAAATATAGTTTTAAGGACCGTAACGGGCTGCCTAAATTTTATATTACCCCTTATCGGAAGGGTTACACAAACTTTAAATTGACATAGTGCGGAATTCAAAAAAATCCGCGGTTGTGCTTAACCCAACTTCACTCTACACTGTGCATTTGTGAACTCATCTTGTGGAAGTAGGCCACAGCATGTACCTTCAAACAGCAACCTACACTTGTTAAATTTCTCTAGTAGCGCAGCAGGAGGCCAAATTATGGATAGGCTCTATGTCTTCAATAACTAGTGGGTTTTCACATAATATCTGCCATATTTGAGTGGTAAATTTATATAACTCTAAAAATATTTTTACACTATAGATTTACTACTTATACACCTATTTTAAATAAATAAATAAGTACTTAAAAATCAAATTAAGTTTAAATTCTCTCTTATAAAGTATCCAAAACTAATAATTTTTATATAAACATTTCAAAAATTAAATTATTTCAACAGCATTTGAAATTGCATTTAGAATTAAAATATGCACTTAACATAAATATTTAAACCCGATAACACCATAGATAGTTGGGGTATTATGGGTTTGTACTGATGTTTGTAATGCACAGAAAAAATTTTCGAACCTTCACCATAAAGTATAACGTCCGACTCAAAATCACTTCCTAAGTCAACGTCTGGGTATCTGTCTATTTATGTAAAATTTGTGAACAAAATACAGGTTACAATTTTAAAGATATTTTCATGAAATTTGCCCCAAACAAATTGGCTGTGATCGGTTTATTATTTCACCTAGCCCTTACAGAATGCCTTTCCGGAATAGGGTTTAACTATTAAAAATACCTTTAATATAAAAAATTTTAATGAAGTTCATTGTGAAGAATTTTTTTGCAAATGTCAATATTTACTCAAAATTTCATGAAAATCATTTTAACATGAATAAATATCACAAAAATGTTAGCATAAAGTTAATATTCGACAGAAATAGGTTTTATATAAATAAAAATCTTGACACTGTGATTTTTACTTACAGGAGATCGGTCCATAATTTGACATATCTACCATACAAGGGCCTTTTTCTGGAATCACTCTAAAGTGCATAAATTCATATAAATATTAGTATCAACTAGGGGGATTGAACCGATTTTATTCGAGCGGTTTTAACCGGTTTCTTTGAAATTTTTCGGCCGGTTTTTTTCTTGTGAGCTTTTCGAATATCAAATAAACCGTTTTTTTTTGCATCGAATACTTTTTTTAGTAAATATTGTTTTAATTAAAAACTATTTAATTTTGTAGTTTGTTTTAAGTGCACAAATTAACTTCTTAATTTTATAAATTTGGCGAATTAAGAATATGAAACCCAAGGTAAATTTATTACAATTTGCTCGACAGCTAATTATCTGAATATGTCTGTGATGTCAAACTATATACACAAAAAATATTACCGTTAAAAAATAATATAAAAAAAATAGTTGATTTCGCTGCATTTGCTTCAATTCGCATCTAAAAACAAATCAAAACAAAGTAGTAATAACGACTAAAAGAAGAAGGTACTAATATCAAAAACTGCGTAAAATTGTAAATTTCAATAAAAGGCATAACAAATATGTATTCAAAATTTCTAGAAATTAAATAATAAAAGAGTAAGTCTCGCAAAAGTTCCTCAATATCGTTTCTTATTAATCAACTTAAGAATGTCCACAAAATTTTGGACTCAAAACCCATTCAAGAAGACGTGGATTGTATTCCTAGTGGTTCTAAGTCGATTGGTACTAATAATATCTTAAAATACGTCACAAGAACTGGGTCAATGGGTGAAATATTTTGCACGTTGTGTTGCTGAGGACGGAATGTCCGTTAAATCATTGCGAAAGTCTAAAGTTGTGCTAGCATATTTCCATTCAAAAAACTACAATATGTCCGTTGAATCAACAATTTGGAGCAAACGGTTTTGTTTATTGAAACAAGAAGAACTAAGTCATAAAATAATTGAAATAAAGAAAAACCATTCAAGGTTCTCAATTCTGATTGATGAAAGGACTGACATTTCCAACAAAAAATATGTCAACATAACTATTCGGTTTTATAATTGTGAAACCAAATCTTTTGAAATATATAATCTGGGACTTGAATAAATTAAAACAAAATTAAACGCAAACAATTTGTAACTTATTGTTAAAAAAAAACTAAGTGAATTTTCCTTAAATTTCAAAAATTATATTGTAAGAGTAAAATAAATCATATTACGACCAAAATTCAAGTTCTGATGAATCAGAATGCGGGGAACACACGATGATGATATTTCTTTCTTTTCTTGAAGAAAACATGAATTTAAATAACAACATAGCGGATATTATCGGCCGCATAAGAAAATACATAAAAATGTTTAACAAATCCAGCGAAAAACAGAAAAAGCTTCAATTGTACGTAAAAGACCAAAAAAATAAAGAACTGAACATAGATGGAATTCGATGATAAAGATGATTTCCTAATTTTTAAAAATTTACAAATGTGTTAACCATGCTCTTCTGAAACTAAGGCTAGATCCATTTAGTGAAGCAGAATAATACATTAAAGCCTTTAGAAATTGCCGTCAATGAATTGTCTAAGAATTCAACAACACTGGTAGAAGCTATTTAGTAGAAGGTATTTAAGCTATAATTTATTGAAATTCCTAAAATTACATCGTAATAAAGTATTAAATACGTTGATGTTATATTTGAAGACTGGAAATTTTACTACAAATAATATACAAATAATATGCTACTAAATCTGAAAAAAAGAATTCGACTGTCAGTTATATAACCGCTTGTTTGAAAATGTGGATGGTATTACGTCGGATTTGGATGAAGAACTATATAGTGCCGATTCAAATAAAAGTTTGGAACATGAGTTAAATTCTGCAATTAAAAAACTTCATACGCCAAAACACGTTTTAATAAAAAAATAATAAAAAAAGACATTTTGGAATACTTTTTATTTAGACAAATGTGGCAAGATATCTTGTCCAACAAGCACACTAAAAAAAAGATTCTTTTCAATGTCAAGCTTTATTAAAACACAGGAAAGAATTAGGTATACCCCAAAACATTTAAATTGTATACTATTTTTTAAAGACTTAACTAAAAATCGAATTCATATTTTTCCAATTATTTATAGTTCCTTTCTTAGCTTTGAATTTTGAAACTATGTTTTACTTCTTTAATTAATTAGTAAAGACTAATAAATATACCTTATATTTATATTGTATTTTTATATATAGCTCTGATTTTTTTTTGTTTTTTTATATGAAAAATGTTTTCTTTTTTGCTTTGTTGAAAATTGTTAATAAAATCTAAAAAACTAAATAAATTGTTATTATTTTCAAGCAAACAACTAAAATCGTTAAACCGGTTTTTTTAAATGTATGCATTTGTAAGCGTTTTTTTTTCAAGTATAAATTATTCGAAAAATCGAAAACCAGCTTTCGAAAAAACCCGAATAATCCATCTCTCTAATATCAACATAATATTCTGTATTCGTATATTTTATTTTACACTTAGTGGAAGTATCGGTCAACAATTAGCCACAGGTCTAATATAAGACCCTTCCCCGAAATTTATTGCACACACACAATTGTGTAGGGTGTCATATATCTTTCTTACTTGTTTTAGACTACCTTTGTAATATAATTTTTGTTTATACAACAAGAACTCTTTTTATGAAATAAAACTTTGCTTTCAGGAACACTTCACAAAAGTTTTTTGTTTTTACAAAAAGTTGTGTGAAGTAAAAATGTTTTAGTGAATTTTGTATTTAACAATTTCAAAATCTCCCAAAATTTATTGGAAAAATATTGGCTGTATTTTTAAGGAATTTTATAACATAAAATAAGATAGTGGTAATAAATACATAAGTGATGGTAGTAGAGAAATTTTTAAAACGCCTTTAGGGGGTGATATTAGAATCAAAAAGTTCTATAGAAATTAAAACTATATGATGTAGTTGAGGTTTGTGTAGATTTATAGATAATAATAGAAATTATATAAAATTTATTTAAATTAATACGTAGTTGTATAGACTGAAGTTAGTATATTCAATATTAACGAATTTTAAATATTTCTGTTCTTCTCTTTGGTCCAATTATTAGGTAACCATGTTATTTTGCCCCTCGTACGGCAACAAAATTTATTGGACATTTCAAATATTTCTAAACATACTTTAAAAGTTATGTAACCATAAATGTGATAGCAGCAGATGTTAAACAAAAATTTCCAGTTGAAGTATGACAACTACAACATTATTATGTAGTTTGTTTATATTTTTTGTGTACTTGTTTATTTGTTCTTTTTTGAACAACAAAAATCAATTTAACTTTTCTAACACTTGCTGTTTTGATATAGATATTATTATTTATTATTTTTTTTTTTACCATACTACGACTTCTAAAAAGTGTGAACTTTACTTAACTGACAATTATTTAAGTATGTATTGAATACAATTTTAGCAAACAAAAGTTTTAGACACTTTGAAATGATATCTAAAACTTAATTGAACTTACAAATTATGATAGAAATCCATTTGGTGAAGTTAGGTTTGATGAAATTAATGCTAAAATACAGAAATAAGTAAATAGCTAATTGTACATACTATATAAAAGTATAAATTTACTTTAATAAATGTTTGTCAGGCAGCTGTTAAAAATTGTTTTGAAAAAGTTGCATTATAACACACTTCAAATGTCTAAAATATTTATGATGTGAAAAGAAAATAAACATTGATGGTGTAAGAGGTCAGAAAATAATTATTAATATTGTTTATATTAACAAATTAACTTAGAAATATGTATTTAATACCCTTTAATTTACGATATTATATTTTTTGTAGGATATGTAATATTATTTTTGATTATTTAGAATAATTCATCTTATACGATTGCTTAAGCATTTTATATTAACAGCGGAAATTATTTACTACTGGAAATCCTTCCGCTCTATTGCCCAGCCAGGGACCGCGATAGACCGAAATTATTTCTTGGACCCATAAATGTTCCTAATAGAATCTTCTTACAGAAAAAACTTAAAGCAAGCCAAAAATTACGGAATCTATTAAGGTTTAATCGTTCGTTATATATTCATAATTTTGAAAATAATCCTGTATTTCCATATTCATAAAATTCAAGTTCCATATCCAAGGCATGATGATGCATATTGCAAGAAGATATTGATGAATAACATTTGCTAATATTATATTTTAAATCTGAGTTTACAAATACAAGATTAAGAAGTTTATTAATTGCTATTGTTATTATTTGTAATTAGGTTTAAGTTGCTAGTCTGTAAGGATTTGTAGACTAAATAAATAAAAATTTTTCTATGGTGAAAAAATTTGATGGTTTTGCCGTGCCAACTGAAAAGTATTTAATGATAAATTTTGAAAAATTTGTTATATATATATATATATATATATATATATATATATATATATATAAATCATTTCTGTTATTATGTTAATTTGTTAAATCATTCTATCAAGAATTTCACGAAAGAACATGTCAAAACTCACAATTTTTGTCTTTCATTTTCTTCATATTCACTAAATATCTTATCCGAAAACTTATTAAACTTTTGTTAAAAAAAAAAAATCTAAAGCCATGTTTCTTTTCGCAGTTTGAAGTAGTAGAAATCTAATTCAAACTGCCCTCTTTACAATAACCTTATTGAATCATTTTATTCTTTAACTAAATTCATTTCAGATGAAAATGTATTTTTCAGATGCATTTTTGAAATTGTTCTCCACATACGATTTTTGTTTTTTTTTTTTACTTCTTATTAAAAGGTGGTTTATTGATTAAACAATTCAATTATTTATTTTTTTTTTTGTCTGATATGTTTACCATATTTAGTAGTTAAAAAATTACCAAAACTTTTTGGCATACAAAATTTTTCTTTTATATATATGTTATTGTTTTGAACGTTTTGCGTATTGTGTAGAACTTAATTTTGATACGAAGGCGAAGCCTATTGAAATTGGTTATGATCAATCCATTATGTCGCCTAGCCTCCATACAAATTTCCTTCCGGATTAGGGGTTGTGCGATCATAAATGCCATATATATAGCTATATTTTAATAAAAGAAGTTTTATATAAGCATCAATACTTGTACCAAGTTTTATGAAGATCGTTCCATATTTGATCATAGCTCCAATATAAACTTATCTTCCGAAAGTTACCTTAACGTACAAAAGTCCCATATAGTTAATATTTGACACAAATAATTTTTATCTAAGTACATACCAAATTTTTAAAGATCGGTCTATAGTTGACCACAGCACTTTCGGGAATCAACCCAAAGTACTCATATTTATATAAATCTTATATGAAAAATTGCCTCTATAATTCCCACGCAAGATGAAACGTGCCAATAGTCTAACAAAACCGCCAAAAGTGGTTTTAATATTAGCTTGACTTTCGGATTCATTAAAGTTCACATTTTTTTAACCCCTTTTTCCAGCATGGTTGGAAACAAAAATAACATTTAAACAATTAATCAAAATATTATTATATATCGTTGTTATTGTATGGATTACTAGCATTATTTTAATAAGTTTTTATTGGATGCCACAACTTCTTTACACCCATTTTTGCCATAATAATGTTTACTTTATTTAACTTGAATTTATGATTCAAATACTGAACTGATTAAAGTGAAACGTAGCACATATGTTTTAAAAAGGTTTCCTTGCTTCCTAGCAAGCCAATTTTAAAATTCATTGAAATTTCGATTGTGGTGGTAAAAAACAGAAGCGTGTTACCCATACCCATTTTTTTTTATTTCTACACATAATTAAAAAGTATTTCCAAATATCCAAAGTAAAAATTTCCCTACAATCGAAATTCGAACCAACTTTGCATAATGGTATACTTTCACTTCGATTTGGAATCATAAAGGAAATATTTGATGACCCATAGTTTGTTACATACATACAAAAAATAAAAAAAATTGTTTCAATAAACCAAATGATTCATACAATCAACAAATTTTTTAAATTTGCACCTCTCACCAAAATGATTACATCAGTTACTAATAACTGTAAAAATGTTAACTAAATAAATAATTTGTTATAATAAAAATTTTAAACAACGTATTAATTAAATAAACCAAAAGTTTATTTATTGAATAACTAGCTGACCCGAGCCGCGTTGCTGGCCCTAAGCAAACATTAGTGTTGTATTACTGAACGATTTAAATTGATATTTTAACGAAATTTACGACCTTTAAATAAAAATCTAAGGAATACCTATTATAAAGTGTTTTTTACAGAAGAATTTAAATATGATGTAGAAGCTGACCCGAGCCGCGTTGCTGGCCCTAAGCAAACATTAGTGTTGTATTACTGAACGATGACCCGAGCCGCGTTGCTGGCCCTAAGCAAACATTAGTGTTGTATTACTGAACGATTTAAATTGATATTTTAACGAAATTTACGACCTTTAAATAAAAATCTAAGGAATACCTATTATAAAGTGTTTTTTACAGAAGAATTTAAATATGATGTAGAAGCTGACCCGAGCCGCGTTGCTGGCCCTAAGCAAACATTAGTGTTGTATTACTGAACGATGACCCGAGCCGCGTTGCTGGCCCTAAGCAAACATTAGTGTTGTATTACTGAACGATTTAAATTGATATTTTAACGAAATTTACGACCTTTAAATAAAAATCTAAGGAATACCTATTATAAAGTGTTTTTTACAGAAGAATTTAAATATGATGTAGATGTGGGCTCAATCAAAAAATATACGCATGTATTTAAGGCAAATTTGAATTTATATTTATTTATTACTTCATCTTAAGGTTAGCGGATAGACAATGTCGTTTTTTTGAACGGAATGATGAGAGCTGTAGTCGAAATTGCAGTTGTAATGGAACGCTGCTTGATTCAAATCAGAACTTGAAGCAATTCTTCTTATGCGTTGATTAAAAATTTTAAAGTTGTTGAATTGCTACATTTGCTCGACGATTTCTCATTGCTAACCGAGCCGTTTCATTTCTCGCCTGCCTTTCTTCCTGCGTTTGTGATGTACGAAGTCGGGCCAAACTAATACGGGGTTGTTCTCGTGCGATTTCTCGTTCATATATATTCAATTGATTGACGATATTACGATAAGTACTTGCATTACGTGTTCGACGCGAAATATTAGATCTCCGGGGTCGCGGCATTGTGAATAACACTTAATAACGAATGCCAAAAATACAACAAATGGTTTTAAATATCACAACCTCACTAAATGATGAGCTTTACTTGGAACTTACCGTTTGGAAATAGAATTCTACACCACCACCAGAAAACAAATTGCACAAAAAAGTAAGCGTTTCGATAGAAACAGAAACAGTAATTGTTATAATTTGTATTAAAAAAAATATTTTTAATGATTATTAAGGCAAAGAAATTATGACAAAAAAGAGTTTTTTTTTTATCGCGGATTTTTCGCGAATTTTTTTTCGTATTATCCTTTTCTGGCCGGTGACCGGTCCGAATTGGTGAGAATCATCAAAATCGGTCTAGTCGTTCTTGAGTTATAACAATAGTAACTAACATCACTTTCTTTTATATATATATAGATTACAAATTATATTCTAATTCCAACAGACCAGAGTCTCTGGTGGGAATCAAACCTAAGGCCCCCATACAGACAGACTAGCTCAATACCAACTAGGCCATCGGGACCCCCTAACCCAAAACTTTAATTGAAAGAACAAAACTACAGGTAAGTCTCGATTGAATAATAGTTTCAATTTTTTGAATACGCCTTTTTATTTAATGCGAATTTGATACAAGGCGTTTAAAAAATAATGACAAAAGTTAAATTATGCGAAATAAAGTATTTACTTTACGAATTTATAGAAAATAAAATAATTATTTTAAAAAAGTGTTTAAAATAGCTTAAATTGCTAGAAGAAAATCTATGTTTTGGATAGCTTCAAAAATTTTAATGAATGTATAATAAAAACAATAGAAAAATGTGTGCTACTAAATGTTTCCTAAATCCGAGATAATTAAATAGAAAAAAAATTAAAATGCATCTATATCTTGAATTCAACTGGATTAGAGAAATATATAAACAAAATAAAAATAATATGATTGAATAAAAAGTTTTCAAAAACTTTTGATTGCAACCTGCAGACGAATTCTGCAAGAGCAAATTTTTGGCTAGCAATAACATTTTCTTGAAATTTAATATTTCAAGAAAAATCTTCATCTAAATGATTTCCCACTATTTTAATTTATATCAATTAATAATAGTATCATCGTCATCAAGTATATAAATAAATAAAAAAAGTAAATAATTTTATTTGTTTAATTTAAATAGTGTTTCAATTATTTACACGTGCTTTTACACGTACTTTTTTCGGACCCAATGAACCGCGTAAATCGAGTGTTACCTGCATATTTTTATGAAGCCAATGAAGTAGATGATTGAACCAAACAAAAGGTTAATTGAAAAAATATTTAAGTTTAATTTTTCTTTTAATTCTTCTTTTTACACATTTAACAAAAATAAGTGTCAATATTTATGAATTATATTTTTGTATTTTCATTTCTTCGCCCCAGACCTCTGCAAACCCCATTCGTCCATACCCTACAATAAAGCTTTTTAACGGAATTGCTACATAGAGTAAAATAAAAATGGATTTCAATTACAAAATTGCTTATATCAGTTAAAATTGTTATTGATTTTGCTTCAATCATCAAAATGATAATATCAATTAAGTGGAAATTATTGGTTTTTGAAAGAATTTCAATTAAATTTTCTAATCAAATAAAAATAAATTTATAATTAAAATTTTGGGTAAAATTAACTGAAATATTAATTGATATTTGCATACAAATACCATCTCCAATAAAAACCACATAAACCACAAATTTTATTTAAATAATATTTAATAATATACAAATGTACATAAATCAAATGTATGTAAAGCAGAAAATATATAGTATATTTTGTATTGTATGTACATAATAAATTACGTGATATATGCATACTATATGACATGTGATAATTATTGGTGATGGCCTTAAAATTAAATATTCTATATAAGTTATAAAAAATGTAAATTAACATCAACAAAATGTATGTAAACAAAGAATCTTTCTAACACTGAAAATAAAGAAGTTACTTTAAAAAGACTAATTTATAAAATAAAGCTGAATTAGGGGCATATTTTGTATTGCTAAGTCAAAAACTCGAATTAAAAAAAAAAAAAAAATATTCGAAAGAACTGAATGGATGAACCTTTTGTGAAAGAATATTTTTTATATTATATTTCTAAATAACTATTTTAATATATTAAATACTATAATAAGTGTTACTTTTTTGTATGTTTTTCATATATTGCTAAGACTGTTCGGTTAATCGAATAATTTGCCACTAATCAGTTATTAACCGACCAGCTTTTAAACTTGAATAATTACTTGACGAATTACCTGATCAATATGAAAGCCAGAATAATTGAATACCCTAGTATTTACATTTATATAGAAATAGTATTCCAATGTAAAGATCAGTGTTGCCAGTTTAGCCCTTTTAAGGCTAAATCTAGCATTTTTATTTTGCTTTTAGTCTTCAAATTTTCGTTTTAGCTTATAGCCTTTTTTGATTCTTAAAATTGCCTTCAAAAGGCTAAAATTTAAATATTTCAACAACGAAGAAAAGAATTTTTTATTATCTACAATGATTTTTTTTTTTGCAGAATCATTCATTTAAGCATTTTTGTGTATTTATTCGCACAAAAAAAATCTATATTTTTTATATTTAAGAAAAATTTTTGCCTGCGGCGTTTCATTATCCAAATCAAGAACAACTAATACACTAAAATACTAATAACTAATTTGATGGAATTACTAAATCGATTATTATAATTATTTTTTTATTATTTTCATTAACCATAGAAACTATTTATAAACATAATTTTAGCAAGAAAAACTAATGAGACTGAGAAAAAATATATTTTTAAATTAAAGAAAAAATTTTAGCTTTTTTCTGGCCCCATTTTTAAGGACATTTTGGCCGTTTTTGAACTTTTTTAAGTTGAATTTAGCTTCTTTTTTTTGGCTCCTGGTAACACAATTTTTAAGTTGAATTTAGCCTCTTTCTTTCTCGACTTCCGGTAACACATTTTTCATATGAATTTTCTCCTTAATTGTTTTGTCGGAGCAACTACAATGAATGTGTAGCATTTAGAAGTAACACCAAACAATAAAAAACGTGCACTTATCGACTAACTAACAAAAGTCCTGTATTAAATGTCACCTTGAGGTCAAGAAATCAAAAAATGTGAACGTTTGCAACAAAAATTTGACTTAAATACTGTATACGGTAATTCTTTTTAAAATGTTTCTCCTTTTCGTTTGAATTTATTTTTTAAGCTGACAATTTTCAAGAAAATTATTAATTAATTGAATAACTAAATGTGTGCATAAAATTAAATAACAAATTAGTTCAAAAATAACATCCAATAATTTGTTCTGTGTACGAGATTGAAAAAATTTTGATTATGTTCTCTATGTCTTTAGAAAATGGAAGAGTAAAAAAGTGAAACCCATTTGTCGAAACGATTACAATAAACGACTTATAATTGCAGGATTTAGTTGTTTGCGTACCTTAAAATGAAATACCTCATTATTCATACGAAATTTTCAATGTTATGTAATTTGGTACTTACTGAATAATAATTTTTAAATTTCAGACGATTTATAAGCGATAAGCAAATCACTGAAATACTTCACAATTAATAATTCATAACATGTTACATATGTGCATGACTATCCAAACTAGTGTTAAAGCTGTTAAACGAACCCTTACTGCAGTGATGGATCTCTCTGCCCACAAAAAAAAAAAAAAAAAAACGATCGTTTTCAAACAAAATCAGTTTGAAATATAAAAGCGAAAACGACAAAATAAAAAATAAAAACATCACATATTTTTTTTCGATTTCGAATCTATTCGTTTTCTAGTTTTTTTCTATCATATAGCTGATCAATTATTAAATTTTCTTAAATTAATCAATTAGAACCATTATTTATTTATTCGATTCTTAAATTAATTATAATTACAAAATTGCACAGAAATGCTTATTCCAATCAAATACGAGTTTTAGTCCAAATATTTATTGCAATATACCAAATATTTAAGTAATAAAATTATTTTAAAATAAAATATGTAATAATTTATGAAATACATATCGTTACCTAATACTCAAAAGGCCGTAACCACACTTTTTATTTTTTTAAAGCAGATGCTTTAAAAATTAAAAGAAAAATAAAATTAAGTAACTAAGTCAAAATTTTTCAATCGATCATTTAAAACAAAAATAGATAAAGCATAAAACATGCTTCAAACAAAACTCTTCTTAAATTGTAATACTTTTGCAGCTGTTGATATTACAGTCTTTTGAATTTTGTTAATATTGATGTAATTTTTGAAGATATGAATGTGAAATTTTTTATGTAGATGTTCTTTGAATCAATACATTATAATCAAATAAAAAAAACCAACATTAAATTTTTGAATGGTTGTCGCCTTTGGCATTTTAGGTGACGATGTGAGTTTATGTATATAACGTATGTATGTAATACAAAATTAGTTACTTTTACTTATTTAAATTCAGAAAAAAATTCGTTGACAAGGTCATTTGACTTCAGCGATTATATCTAAATGTTTTTTGGATAGTTTCTGCTACCTAGCGATTTATGTGCTAACAAATATCAAAATTGACAACACCTTTTTACTGGGAGTAGATTTGTTCGTGTATTGAACAATTATTGTATTTTCGTACACATGACTTTGGATCGTGTGGTCCACAGTCATTAATGTTTTGTTTTTCTCATAACGATGTCTACCATCACACATTATTTTCAGTTTGAAAAGGATATCGCAACGAAACTGAAGGCAAACTGAAAATTAAGATTTGTCGGAATATGGGGACAACATGCTCTCTCCAACGAGCAACAGAATAGATTTTGGTTCATTTTTTTAGAAAGATTTTGTTCATGTGCGACAAAGGTATGGTCAATGATGGTGGGGTGTTAACAAATTCGTACTTATCCATAACTTAGACAACTTCATACAATATCGGTTCGCAATATTTTCATCAACTTCCGGTATCAACGAAAGGAAAATCTAGAATGACACCGAAACATATCTTAACAAAACCTCACATAACATTAAAAATGTATACTCACAAAATAGGTGAAAAAAGAGGCTAAAATTAACTCTAAAAAAAGGCTGTGGTTAAAAAAATAAGGCCAGAAAAAAGCTAGAATTTTTTTTAATTCTAAAAAATAACTTTTTCTCGTTCTCATTAGTTTTACATATTTTTTTTTAAAGGTATTATAATAAATTTATAAATAGACCATAAAATAACAGCCGGCAAAATAACCCAATATAAAATCACTCAAAAAATGTCAATACAAAATTGGGTTATATTTCACATGAAAAATTACTCAATATTTTGAAATATTTTTCATCATTTCTGGGATATAATTCTATTTTGATTAAGCATTTCCAAATTTTTCCTGTGATTTTACACATTTACAAGGTTTTTTTTATTATATACGTAAATGGTTTCTATGGTTAATTAAGTATATTAGAAAATAACTATGGTAATCGATATAGTAAGTCCACAAAATTAGTTAAGTTATTTTAGATTTGGAGAATGAAGCGCCACAGTCAAAATTTTTTAAATGGATGATTCTGTAAAAATAAAATTAGTATTAACAAATAAGAAATTACTTTCTACATTGCTAGTATTTTAGCATTTTTAAGTCAATTTTATGAATCAAAAATAATAAGAAAAAAGCTAGAAGCTAAAAGCAAAATAAAAAGGCTATATTTAGAATTAAAAATGCTAAACTTGGAACAAAAAAAAATTTTTCCAATATTTTGTTTTCTTGGATACATTTTTAGTTTCTTTTTACAATGTATACATAAAATTAAATAACGAATTAATTGGAAAATGTTGGGGAGTATTTTTTTCCTGTGTACGCATGTTTTATTTTAGTCTTAATACAAGTACCAGTCTACACAGCGCTACTGTTTGGCGACTTTAGTCGTCAATTGCCCCTTTATCAACCCTTTTTTACCGCGGAACTAAATGGTAACTTTTTAAGACTGTGTGCTTAATGACTAGATACTAAGTTGTTTTATATTAATTTCACCGAAGAAATTAAATATTATAAGATTATTTCGCTATATAATGATGTAAAAATGATCCCAAAAAATTTATAAATGAAAAATAAAATTAAAGCTAATGTTAAAGTTTATGAACAACTATTTAGAACATCAAATTTCGAATCCCTTCATACTGGATTGGGAAAATTAAAAAAATAGATTTGATTAAAACTTATACCCTAATTTATATTTTTACTTCGGATCATGGCTGTGCCTAATGAAAAATAAATTGTCCAACAGACCTGAGGTGAACACTTTTGAATCCCTGCTTTCAGTCCTAAAATTGTTAAACGGTGATTTGTAAGACTGGAGTCCGAGTGAGGACCTCGTACAAAAGTACGGAAGTTTAATTAGTAAAAAGAGGACTTTATGTTAACTATTTTTATAAATCTTTATTTTATGTCTGTTTTTCATGTAAATTTTAAGGTTTTTTAGGTACTGAAACAGTTGTCCACTTTTTTCAAAAATTCCCTTTTTTGGCGACTTTATTGTTTTAAATCCCCTTTTTTGGACACTTTTTAAAAATTCTCAACGGTAACGCTAGGATCATAATTGGCCATAGATCCCATACAAGCTTCCTCACTGAATTTTGAGGCAAATGCATAATGGTATGGGGTATAATATGGTCGGCTTGACCGATTATATAATTCTTATTTGTTAGTAATCGATTAGCAAGTTATTCCTTTAATTGTCTATTTACTCAGCAGCTTAAATAAATACTTTGCAACGTTTTTTCATTTCATTTCATTTAAATGCAGATTTTCTATTATATTTGTTTTTATTGCGGCTTTTGTGCAAACACATAAAAACTCTTTTATTCACAGATGCAAGTAGATACATAGATAAAAGTAAATGCTGCAATAGCGAATCCAAGGAAAACCAGAAAAAGAAAAGCTGTAGAATAAACATTAGTCGCTACCATTAATCTCTAACGTAAGCTGTGTTCATTTATCTTCATAAGTCTTCTTTGTGTCTATTAAAAACATACAGTTAAATAATCGTTATTTTTTTAAAGGGCTTAAATAATGTCAAGGTTATTTATATATGAGCTTGTAAATTAATGCATTAAAATGTATAAAGATACTCGCTTATTTGAGACAGCAAAAAATACAATTACACATTTACCAAAAAGAAGAAAAAATAAAAAAGACTAATAAGATTAATTGAAGATGTTTGAAAAAATTAGATATTTTAAATAAACATAAGTAAGGAGTTTTTGGAAGAAATTAAAGATATTATTTAAAGGAACAACATATATAAGTTAGTAAATAAAATGTTACTACACGGTTTGAGTACTTGACTGCAACTAACTAGTTGTCAGTCATAATTCTTTATTGACAATTTCGATTAACTTAATTTTACTTAGCTAAGTACTGCAGACATAGCGTCAGCAGTTTATTACAAAAATATAGATTTCCAACGAAAACGAGTCGCAACCAGGTTGCATGAGAGCGACGAGTTGTAAAAAGAACTTACGTAGACAAAAAAAAAAAAATACGAATAAAGTAAAAATAAAAGAATAATAACTTTTTTTGTGTTAACTCTTCCCCTCTTAGATTCCAGCGTCCGCGTTGGGATGGTAGAGATGATCGGTAGTTGGAGTTTCGACCGAATGTTCTAATCTATCCTGAACCTTCACCTCAAAGCTCCTTTTTCTTCTCACAAAATGCAGAATCAGCGCCAACACCGTTACGATCACCAGTGCTCCTGGTATTCCGATACTGGTACCAAGGGTGATTTTATAGTTGGTTGCTAACTTATCGATTTCAGCAGCATTATCAATGTGTAGCTCCTTTAGCATCTCCAAGGATAACATTTCCTCATAATTGGCCGCTAGGTTAGGTGCATTGATCATTGCTGGCAATGGTTTCATCATAGTCATTTCTGTGTTAGAATACGATCTCTTCCCTATGATGATTGTGGTATTATGATATCTTATCACGTAGGTGCCACATAAGGTTAGATCTTTATTTTCTATTTGTACTGTTCCGTTATATCCGTTCAAGAGCATTACGCCTGGTGATATTTCATTCACTACGGGTAAATGTTGATTGTTGGAGGTCGGACACTCGGATGGCATACCATTCAGTAAACTCGGTAAGCACTTAAGTGGGTGATATTTTCAAGATTTTCCCTTTTGCAAACAGCTACGTCGTTGAATGTTCTGCATGATGATTTCACCTCGAGGACAGAGTTTTTACACAATATAATATTTTCATTATCGATTCTAATTGATACGTTCTCTTTTTTTACAGTTTTAACAAAAATACTTTTACAAGTTTCCTTTTCGGTTTGTGGCAAGTTGATAATATAAAGGATCGTTGATCGGTTCACGCCTATTTTCACCTCACCGAACTCTAAACCTTCTATTAAGTTTACGTAAGGCATATTCAGTCCGTTGAAATATTCTCTAGTAATGTTCAGTTCGTATGTCGAAAGTATAAAAGAGTTTATGACCCCCGATTTTGCCCACTGCACTGAGTAACATATATTTGTCAATTCTTCCCTTACTATTGATAACTTTCTTTCGACACCCTTGATAAACTCTTCCTTAAAAGCATCGTTCGAATCTATATTGTTCAGTATAATATTCATCATGTTCGTTATTTCTTGTATCCTCAGTTCCACTGCTCTATTAATGACGATCTGTTTGTCGTTGTTTCCCAAAAGCCTATTAATTCTGTCCGTGATAACTTGTAAATCTTCATGATCGGGCGAGCCTGCCACCCATTTCCACGTAGTTCCTAAAGCGTCTATAGTCCCAGTCTCGCGTCCGGGTCTCAATTCACCAAGCATTTCGTAAAGTGCCTGTACCTGATGTATTAGGTAAGAGTAATTGTTGTTCTTCCTACCTATGTCACGTCTAATAGCAGTATCTAATTGGTCAATCATACTTTCATATTGATCGAGGTCTATTACGTGAATTGTTTTGAAATTACCGGTCACCAGTTTCGCCATTCCTGTCTCGATTGTCACGATCTGGGCGTTCGAGTAGTCAAGTACCTGTACTTCAGCTCGAGCAAGTACAAAAAATATGCTACAACAAAAAAGCAAAAAAAAAAAAATATTCTCCATTGGTTTTTGTGGTCTATGTTATTAAAGCAGTTCCTGTCGACGACAGATCGCAGGAATGAAAAAAAAACTAAATAAATAAATAAAACGTGGGTAGAAGTAGAGTTTCCTCTCATTTCCTAATGTTGTTTTTATGGACTACCCTTCCTCCCTCTGTTAGCACTGTAGTGTGTCTATTTTCCTTTACGATCTCTTGTTTATAATTCTTTGACAATTTCGTCCCTAATATTTTATTCTACTTTACAAAAATCTTATCTCCTACATATTAATCCTTCCTACCCCTGTTATGATAGTCGAGATCAGATAACTGTTTCTTTCTAAGGTCGTCAATCATCCGTGCCCTGTACTTTGCCAATTCTGTAGCGTTACCACAGAATTTTTTTTCCAAAAAACGCTTCGAATGCTTTCCGTCCTAATGTTGAGTGGATGGTGTTGTTATACTCATAAGTGGATTTATCCAGAATTTCGGCGAGATCATTTTGAGCCCCTTCTGATTTCAAACATCTCATAATTTCCGGGTTGAGTGGAACCTTTCAATTTGGTCGTTGTCTGTACTAGCGTATGGTGGTACGCGGAAAATGTTTACATTTTTTTGGTTTTCCATCATAAACGTAATGGCTTTGGAGTTAAAAGACTTCCCGTTGTCCATTACAACTATCTCAGGCATACCAAAGTTCAGGAGTATTTCTCGTAAAGGTTGCTTTATGTCCTCTGTAGCCCGTAATTTAAGTATCCTTGTTTGAGCATATTTGGTCAGTTTGTCGATTGCCGTTAAGATAGATGTGCCCGATGTAATGTAAATGTCGATATGAACTATTTGTCCAGGGAACTGTGGTATTGGTGTTTCCTGTATGGATATATTGTTGGGATGTCGGTCGTACTTGTTCTCTTTACATATTCTGCACGATTTAGTTATTTTCTTAATCTTTGCCATAATTTGTGGAAAATAGTATTTTTCTAGGAGTTGTGCTTTGTTCTCCTCGGCGCTCCTATGAGCTCTGTTGTGTTCGTTTATTATCTCCACTTCTTGTTCAGATTCGTTAAGAACATCGAAGACCATTTTCTTCGTATAGAGCACTTTGTATTTATGAAACCGATTAGAGAATATTTCCTGTGCCTTTCCTAAGAACGCATCTGTAATTTTCACGCAATTTGTCACTGATGTGTTGAGGTATCTTTCGAAAATCTTCACCAATTTCTCTTCAGAAAAACTATTTGGAACTCATATGATGATGTGTTATGGGTTTCTATAATAATCTGGTTCTTAAACGCATTTATTGGTGTTTCTGTATACTGGATTGAATTTCCGGGGGAGCTTTGGTTTCTATGATGAGTAGCGGCTGTTGAGTCCATCGCACATATTTTTTGTGGGAGTCTGGATAGTGCATCCGCTACTGCGTTCGTACTTCCAGGTTTATATTGTAGCTCGTAATTATATTCTTCCAATATGGCTTTCCATAGCCTGAGCTTGCTGTTAGTGTTGTTACTTGTCAAGGCGTGCGTCAGTGGTTGATGGTCCGTGAGTATTTTTATTCTTGCCGCTCCATAGAGGTAGTTCCTCAAGCTTTTGAGGGCCCAAACGATTACCAACATTCCTTTCTCATTCGTGGCATAGTGTTCCTTGGCTTTGTTCACCGTTCTCGAGATGAATGTAATTGGTCTACCTTCCTGTTGGAGCACGGCGCCAATTGCGTAATTTGAAGCATCCGTAGTTAGTTGGAATTCTTTGCGAAATTCGGGATATGCCAGCATGACATCTTCCGATAATAATGTACTTTTGATTTTATTAAATGCTTCCACTGCCTTGTCGTCCAAGTCGATTGTTATCTTACTAGACCTAAATTTGGACATTTGTCCCTCCTCCCCTCTCAAAAGAGCCGATACGGGCTTTGCCAATTTGGCATAGTCTTTAACGAACCGGCGATAAAATCCTGACATGCCTAAGAAGGATCTTAAGTCTTTTAAGGTTCTTGGTATCGGGAGATTATTTATTGCCTCTACCTTCTTTGGATTAGCTCTTATGCCCGATGTGGATATTAAAAATCCTAAAAATTCTACTTCTGGTTTTAGGAAATCGCATTTGTCAAGTTGCACTTTCATATTGGCCGATTCTAGGGTATCAAATATTTTCCTAATATTCTCGCAATGTGCTTTTTCGTCTTTTCCGAATATAATGATATCATCGATATGGACGTAACATATTTTACCAATATGTTCTCTCAAGATGTCGTCCAGGGTTCTTTGAAAAATTGAGGGCGTATTCCTTAATCCGAATGGTAGCCTTGTAAACTCGTACTTTCCATTGTTGATAGAAAATGCTGTTTTCTCAATGTCCCTTTCTCTTAAAGGTATTTGGTGAAATCTGCTCTTCAAATCCAACACAGAGAAAAAATTATTTTCCCCTAATTGGGAAAGAACTTTATTAATTTCCGGTATTGGATACCGATCCGGGATTGTTATCGTGTTAAGTTTCCTGTAATCGATTACTACTGGATATTTCTTTATACCTGAGACATCCATTTTCTTGGGTACAACTGGTGAGTTGTATGGGGATTTCGAAGGTCGTATGATACCTTGGTCTAGCAATTCTTTGATCTGTTGTTCTACTATCTCTTTCAAATGTGTTGAATAGGGGTAGCATCTAGAGTAGACAGGGTTATCGGTCGTTGTTCTTATTTCTCCTTCTACTGTAGTTGTGTAGGTTAATCTTTCGTTTAGTTCGACAAAAAGGTTTGGAAATTCTGTTACCAATTCTTCTATCCTACGTTTTTGATCTTCTGTCATATGGTCTGTCCTTATTGGGATATTATTATGTAGAATATTATTCACGTTCTCGGAATAATAATGTGTAAATAACGGCTGAAAGTTCTTTCAGGCTATCGTTTCCTAGTATAGCGTGGAAAGACTTAAGAGATGGTAAAACGAAAAATTTCAAGTTTGTAGACTTTAGTACAAAGAGGTTAATGAAGGTATGTTGTGATATTAAGATTTCTCCTCCAGCGCAATTTGCGTAAAAGTTTTTTCTATTAGGTTTGGCTGATTTTACTAGTTGGGTTTGAATATAATTTTTGTTCGATCCGGTGTGTACCAAAATTTTTAGGATCCTACCGTCTGACGTCTTTGCTTCAAAATATGGCAAAGACGAGTCGTTTATTTTAAAAAAATGTATGTCGGCAAATTCTTGTTCAGCGGCTGGCAACTCTTCGGCGATGTATTCGCTGAGTGGTTCTAACTGTTCCGTTTCGTAATATGATATCAATTGCGTGTCATAGTCGGCCTCTTCTTTTATTTCGTTACCAACTGTCTCGATATTGAAGGTACTTTGGAATTTTTGTGCGTTATTTGTTGGTTGCTCCAATGGCCTTTTTCCCGCTAATTTGTAACAAAGTTAACAGTAACAGATATTTAAACTTTGTTACATACCTATAATACTTATATTTATTATTATATTCTTTTATATATCTGCACCCCATTAACATTTCACTCCTTTGCTTGTCTGTAACTACATTTGTTTACACCAATACATTAACGTATTTACTTTAGCTACCAACCTCATATGTTAGAGGGAATTAATAATTCTCATTTAGTTTGTTTAAATTTTCACATAAGTATTCTAAGGTTGGTTAAAGTAGTTGCGATTCGAGCGCTCTAGAATTTGCCACAAACTAAGACAGCTGATCTTACGATATAATCTGCCTTGTTCCCAAGACATCTGATATTGTGAAATCAGTCACTGTTTCTCTGATACTCGGAGCAATTCCGAGGGCGTCAGGGCGATACCTTGCACAGCGACTTCGGTTGACTGTTTCGGTCACAGCGGCTTCGGCTGACTGTTTTGGCACAGCGGCTTCGGCTGACTGTTTTGGCACAGCGGCTTCGGCTGACTGTTTTGGCACAGCGGCTTCGGCTGACTGTTTTGGCACAGCGGATTCGGCTGACTGTTTTGGCACAGCGGTTACGGCTGACTGTTTAGGCACAGCGGCTTCGGCTGACTGTTTTGGCACAGCGGCTTCGGCTGACTGTTTTGGCACAGCGGCTTCGGCTGACTGTTTTGGCACAGCGGCTTCGGCTGACTGTTTAGGCACAGCGGCTTCGGCTGGCTGTTTTGGCACAGCGGCTTCGGCTGACTGTTTAGGCACAGCGGCTTCGGCTGACTGTTTTGGCACAGCGGCTTCGGCTGACTGTTTTGGCACAGCGGCTTCGGCTGACTGTTTCTCTTAGATTAAGTCTGAATTTGTAAGGAATTGTATTATTTAAATTAGTATTTGTAAGATAGCTTTAGGTATCATAAACGAACCGGCGTGCTGCATAATACTCGAGGGAGCCGAATCTTCGATCCAGCATCTACCAGTTATAGAGCCGATTTACCTGCGAAGTACCCGACTAAATCCCTGCGTATCATCGTACTGCCGAATCTTCGATCCAGCATCTACCAGTAATAGAGCCCGATTTACCTGCGAAGTACCCGACTAAATCCCTGCGTATCATCGTACTGCCGAATCTTCGATCCAGCATCTACTAGTAATAGAGCCCGATTCACCTGCGAAGTACCCGGAGTGCTGCATAATACTCGAGGGAGCCGAATCTCCGATCCAGCATCTACCAGTAATAAACCCGATTCACCTGAGAAGTACCAGACTGAATTCCTGCGTATCATCGTGCTGCTAGTAATTTATCTAACACAAAATATTTATAAATACTACCGATAACCGAAACATTGAATTATTAAATAAAGATATACTGTATATTCGAACCCCGGAAAGGGTAAACAAATTGTGTTCTCACTTAAGGTTCGTGGATCCCGTAAGTCGACCCTGGACACTACTGAACTACCTCAGCCGACGACAAAACCACGTTACAAATGGCGCCCGAGCAGGGACCCGATTCTAAATCGCAACGCGAGAAAAAGGATACCGTCGCCAACGAAAAAGGATCGGCCCAAAATTACGAAAGCAGCAAACACGATCATCTGACAACAAGTCAAAGTCTAAATAAGGATTCAGTCGGATGGATATACCTATTACGCAAGGAGCAACTGATAGAACAATGTAATAACGCAGGAATACCAACCGCTGGCTTCACAGTCGAGCACCTTCGCAAGCAACTAGCAGAGAATCTTCGTGCAAAACGATTAAGGGCTTCGGCTGAAAACCTATTACTGGAATTAGAGAAAGAGTTAACGACAGCAGAGAAGAGTATAATATGCGAAGGAGAAATATCATTAGCTGTTCCCCGATTAGTTACAGCCCAAAAATTTTCGGATTTTGACATTATGAACATCGTACAACGGTGGAACCTTAAGTTTTCGGGAGAGACTGACGTAATAGAATTTCTAGAACGCTTAGAAGAGCTAGCCGATTGTCACCAGATATGTCCCGATCAACTCCTCCCATGTATGATAAGTATGCTCAGTGGGAATGCACTCAAATGGTTTAGGGTAAAAAGGGAAACTATCAATACCTGGCAGTCTTTTCGACAAGAGCTCGAGAGATTTTTCCTTCCGACTCGTTACCTAGCAAATTTAGAGCGGAACTTTTACAGCCGCAAACAAAACAACAGAGAACGGGCGAAGGATTATATTTTGTCTATGCTTACCCTGTGCAGACGGCACCCTACTCTGCGGAAAATTAATCATCTAGATCGTATTTACGATGGTCTCCGTACGGAATACCGGTACTATGTTCGTCGTAATGACTTCACTGATTTAGATGAACTTATAGCTATGACCGATGAATACGAAGCGTTAAAACAAGAAGAACGCTCGCAAACCTCGCACATGAATTGCCGAATATTACCGCAACCCGACGTCATAAGAGCAGATACACACCCTCCGCTTCATACGATAACCAGCCGAGGTTTTCTATCTGAATATGAGAAGGATGAGTTGAACAACCCCCTGCGAGAACACGATGGAAAAGGGCTAGGTACAGTCGACCCGACCATGATGCAAATAATTAACGAAGAGATTGATAAACCCTTAGATGATGACCGTATAGAAACCCAACGTAGTGCATACAGTGCCCCGATAGAGCTAGCCCGAAAGAAACATAGTGGATGGATAACGTTAAATACCGCCAGTAAACCCGACGCGTACCCACTTCCACAGATTAATGTGATCAGGGATCAGCTCCGCGAGACAAAATTAATCAGTTCTCTGGACTTAAAACATGGGTATTGGCAACCACCTCTCAAGGAACCTCCCAAGCCTTATACAGCGCTCACTGTTCCAGGTAGAGGTTTATTCCAATGGAGAGTTACGCCCTTCATGTTACATTCTGCACCAGCTACTTTTCAACGCAAGCCCAACAATAAAATAACTTATTTCATTCGTTCCCCAAAGAAGGGGGGAAATGTAACAAAGTTAACAGTAACAGATATTTAAACTTTGTTACATACCTATAATACTTATATTTATTATTATATTCTTTTATATATCTGCACCCCATTAACATTTCACTCCTTTGCTTGTCTGTAACTACATTTGTTTACACCAATACATTAACGTATTTACTTTAGCTACCAACCTCATATGTTAGAGGGAATTAATAATTCTCATTTAGTTTGTTTAAATTTTCACATAAGTATTCTAAGGTTGGTTAAAGTAGTTGCGATTCGAGCGCTCTAGAATTTGCTACAAACTAAGACAGCTGATCTTACGATATAATCTGCCTTGTTCCCAAGACATCTGATATTGTGAAATCAGTCACTGTTTCTCTGATACTCGGAGCAATTCCGAGGGCGTCAGGGCGATACCTTGCACAGCGACTTCGGTTGACTGTTTCGGTCACAGCGGCTTCGGCTGACTGTTTTGGCACAGCGGCTTCGGCTGACTGTTTTGGCACAGCGGCTTCGGCTGACTGTTTTGGCACAGCGGTTTCGGCTGACTGTTTAGGCACAGCGGCTTCGGCTGACTGTTTTGGCACAGCGGCTTCGGCTGACTGTTTTGGCACAGCGGTTTCGGCTGACTGTTTAGGCACAGCGGCTTCGGCTGACTGTTTTGGCACAGCGGCTTCGGCTGACTGTTTTGGCACAGCGGCTTCGGCTGACTGTTTTGGCACAGCGGCTTCGGCTGACTGTTTAGGCACAGCGGCTTCGGCTGACTGTTTTGGCACAGCGGCTTCGGCTGACTGTTTTGGCACAGCGGCTTCGGCTGACTGTTTCTCTTAGATTAAGTCTGAATTTGTAACCTAGATTTAAGGAATTGTATTATTTAAATTAGTATTCGTAAGATAGCTTTAAGTATCATAAACGAACCGGCGTGCTGCATAATACTCGAGGGAGCCGAATCTTCGATCCAGCATCTACCAGTTATAGAGCCGATTTACCTGCGAAGTACCCGACTAAATCCCTGCGTATCATCGTACTGCCGAATCTTCGATCCAGCATCTACCAGTAATAGAGCCCGATTTACCTGCGAAGTACCCGACTAAATCCCTGCGTATCATCGTACTGCCGAATCTTCGATCCAGCATCTACTAGTAATAGAGCCCGATTCACCTGCGAAGTACCCGGAGTGCTGCATAATACTCGAGGGAGCCGAATCTCCGATCCAGCATCTACCAGTAATAAACCCGATTCACCTGAGAAGTACCAGACTGAATTCCTTCGTATCATCGTGCTGCTAGTAATTTATCTAACACAAAATATTTATAAATACTACCGATAACCGAAACATTGAATTATTAAATAAAGATATACTGTATATTCGAACCCCGGAAAGGGTAAACAAATTGTGTTCTCACTTAAGGTTCGTGGATCCCGTAAGTCGACCCTGGACACTACTGAACTACCTCAGCCGACGACAAAACCACGTTACAAATTGATCATTTGGTTGACGTTTTTCGTCTGGATGGTCTCGGTTTCCATGGGCACCGGTCTTGGTTGTGGTTCTGGTGCATTTGGTCTTGGCTGAGGATTATTGTATTGATATTGGATTGGGTATTGGTTTGGGTATTGATTTGTGTTTTGGGTTTGATATTGGATTGGATACTGTACTAGGTTCTGATTTGGGTATTGGATTCTATTTTGGGATGGGTATTGACGTACATTTTTGTTAAATATAAATAAACTCGATTTTTTGTTCGAATTAATACACAAAACTGCTTAAATGGAATTAGTAGAAGCAAATAAGAAATTATTTTCTTCTTTGTTGAAATATTAAAATTTTAACCTTTTTATGGCAATTTTAGTAATAGAAAAAGGCTACACAAAGCTAAATAATAATGTAATAAAACGGTTAACGAATAATATATTACCAATATTCACAACACTGATAATTTAAATGAGAAAGAAACTGAGAAGGGTTGCCTACATAAACAAAAAAACAATTCATTAGTTAATGTAGACTGTAAATACTTTTTCAATCATAAATACTTTAATATAAATTATAATTATGTTTTTTTTTTTAATACATTTGAATATTTTTTATAGAACCGACACTACGCCACTTTAAAGTTTAATAAGTCATGAAAAATTCCACTGTTTCATATTTCAGTACAAACACACATTGAACATTGGCTACTGGAACAAACCATTTATTTAGTTATGGCATTTTCACATCCACAATAATGAAATGTTTTTGGAAATTTTCGTGACTTGTTAAACTTTAAAGTAGCGTAGATATTTATTTCAATATATTTCTATATATTGAAGAATTATGTCAGTTAGGTAATATAATTTGGCTGAGAAAAAACTAGTTTATATTTTTTCTATTTTTTTTTTTTATTGAAGTAAAATTTTTTAAAAAAATTGGTTTTTGGAGAAACTATAAATATTTTCGGCCATATTCAAAAAACTTAAAGCAATCTTAAAAAGCATTTTTGTGCAAAATTTGATAAAATTGTATTAAAAATATAAAGTAGTTTTACCCCTATTTTAAACGTAATTTAAAAGTTGTTGTATTAGATTAGAAAATTGTATATTATTTATATTACTAGGACAAAACCAATTATTGTTTTATTTTAATTTAGAATGTAACTTGAAGTCTTAAATCCCGTTCCAGGACGATTACTTTCCCACATATGGTTAATTAATACTTATTTCTGATATACATCCAAAAATAAAATAAGATACGTTTATAGGTATCACTGGATTAAGAGATCATTCGATTGTTTGTTCGCTAACATAATGTTCACAATAGCTTTATTTTCTTTTTCCATATTTATCGTTTTTCATTACGTCGAATCCAAATTAAATGTACATACCTTATAGGATAAGTTGCTCTTGATCTAATGTACCAGTTACGCTGTAAAAATTGTATTTTTCAGTCATGTTTTCGCATTAAAATTCATACAAATTTACTAAAATAACAAAAAGACTATACAAATTAATTAATAAAATACATTTTGTGATCAAATCAATATGACTATTTTAATATTGATTTAATCACAAAATATCCATTCGAATACCTTTAATTTTAACCACCAAAAATTAAAGAAACGCTCATTATTTATACATCTGAACTGAACAGATATAGTTAACCTAATGGCTTTAATTTATTTTCCAATAAATCCGTATTTATTTTCAAAAAGTTTGAATAATTAAAATGAAATAAAAATTTTAACAAATAATTTATTCCAACTATTCGAACACTAACACTAAAAATGAAAGAAAACTAAAACTGCCTATATAAATAAAATACAGTATATTAGTTAAATTGCTGTTAAGAATTACTTTTAAAATGTTTGTTACCTATTTTGCATTTTAAAACTGAAATGTTTTTTTTTGTGAATACGGACGTTTATTTTAATAAAATATTTGTTAGTTAAGATACCTTATGGTAATTTTCGGTGATTGTAGGTTATCGTTCGGAATGATCACACTTGAAAACCTTTAAGATTTCTGTAAAAGGAAGCCCACAATTTCCAAAAATACACTAAAAGCACCAAAAATGCTATTTTTCACATTTTCTCCTATAAAATCCACATTTTGTCGATAACCCAGTGATCACGATTGAAAACTCTTAAAAATATGTTATAAATTCCGAAACTACATTTTGTTTGCAGTTCATGCTCTGATATTTTAGAACATAGAGACTAAAATCGAAACTTTCATATAAAATAGGTAAAATTCCGGAGGATGTGCACTTAGACGTAAAGATATCGACTCATAATTTTCTTTATTCAATAAATAATTTTGTTTTTTAATTAGTTTAAGATAAAACTAATAAAATCGTTCAGAAATACTGGGATATATATGAAAAAAAACTGTACCGAAGAATTGAAATAGTATAAATAACTTTAAAACTATAAGAAATAAATGGAAAAAGTGGTTTTAAGAAGATGTGCAAATATTTAGAAATTTAAAAATTTTCTATGTCAGAGATATATTAATTTGAGCCCACGTAGCTCCACTCGTGATTGGTATTTGTGATCCTCCTTCTCTTTTTGCAAATCCAACCAGCCGATTAGAAGTTATAGATTTTTTAGACGTAATAATGAATTAAATTATAATAATGCTGACAGTGTTTTGTTCGTTATTTATCCTTCGTCCTAGAAGAAAAGATATTTCATATTCCAAATTGCATTAAATTACCTTTAAAATTGTGCTATTTATTTCATTTACAAAATAAAAGCGGAAAATTATTCAAAAAAAGTATAAAAAAAAAATTCAGTGTAAACTAAAGCGGAAATGCAAAATACCCTCTCATCTATTTTACTTACCTGTATGAATCTTGAAAAGATGTAGATTTTCTTCACCTTATTCATTTAATTCGAAAAGTTTATAAAAAATTTATTTTATTTTTATTAAGGTTGTCAAGCTACAAAATTGGTTTTGTGTTATAAAAAGATTTTCAAATTACTTTCATAGAAACAATATTCGAACAAATTTTTTAATTAACCGCTTGTATCATTTCATTTCAGATGTTTATTATATCTATGTTTTGTTGCTGACTTTATAAGCAATTTCACAAAAATTCTAACGTGTAGAATTAACGTAATGTTCCTAGTAAATATATCATAGTTAATCAAAACTTAGGTACGTATGCATAACCCATTCACCTCTTGTGATAGCACGTGAAAATTTTGTCGCTTTTATTTTGTAGATCTGTTTTTAGATCCTTTTTAAAATTAAAAAATATAAAAATTTAATTTTTATATTTTTATTTGCTTTTTTAATGTTTATTTTTGGTTGTCATATAAAAACGTAAAAATTATATTTTCTACAGAAAACTGAAATGCAACGCTACCTTACTTAATTCAAACTAAAAAGAAAAATATTAAAAAATATAAATAAGTAATAAATAAACCAAAAATACTTTTGTATGTCCATATGGCGATTTTCTAGGTCCTTTTTTGATTTGTTTAAGCAAAGTCTATGTAAAACGAACTGGAAAATTCAAAAACAGATTTTTGTAATCAGTTTTAGTAAGTTCATTTGTTAATTTTTTTTAATAACTAGCGAGGTTGTTACGAATTTTGATGTATTAGAGATCTGCACGTCACCAGCGTTTCCCTGTGGCGACTTTTCACCTGGCCACTTTTTTGGTCTGTTTTTTTTTTTTTTTTTTTTTAATGGAAATAAATGGAGAATTTTTAAGACTATGTGTTAATGACGAGAAACTAAGTTCTTTGAAATATCTCGACTCGCTATATATTTATTTCAATTGCGAAAATAATTATTTTGAGATTGTTTTACAATATACAATAACAACTACTTAAAACATCAAATGCAGAATCTTTTTAGACCGAATTATGAAAATTAAAAAATAGTTTTACTTTGGCTCATAGCAGTTCCTTCGCAGAATGTCTTTTTTTTCTAAATTATTACTAATGAAAAATAAATTGTGCAACATGCTTTCAGTCCTAAATTTATTAGACGTGGATTTGTACAAATTACAGTAGTTTAATTAATAAAAAGAGAATTTTATGTTAACTGTTTTTATGAATAAATCCTTTTTTACAGTAATAAAAATTATTATAAATAAATTCTTTTGTAAAAAGATACGTTTTAGTTATTTTTGGCAATGTTTTTGTTAATGTTTTTGTCAAAACATTATACAATACTTCGGTTATTTTTCTTGTTACACTACCCTCTTTGTTGGACTTCTGCCAGAAAATGTGTTTTGTCGACATTCAGGAGATTACGTCACATATAGTTTAGTGTTTACGAACATAATATATTACCTATTTTATATATTTATACAACTTACATTTCATGTATTTATATAAGTTTGAAATAAACCTTTTGTATCAAACTTTTAAATTTTTATTTTATTTTTTATGCAATGGTTTCGGATAATTTTTATGTCGAATCAGCTTAATTAATTTTAATCAAAGTTTCAGTCATGCGTATGATTCATTCAATTAAAAAATTGATTGATATTTATACAAAAAATTAATTATTTTACTTAACTAATATTATAATTTTGATGATTGGAGCAAAATCAAACAACTTTTTAATTGACGTAAGAAATTTCGTAATTGAATTTTATTTTTATTCTTTTCTGTGAACATTCTATAAAACAAAATAATAACCTTAAATAATTTTTTTTTATAAATTAAAATTTTAAACTAATCAGTGATTTATTTAAAAAAGTTTTAATCATTATCAGGGAAACCAGAAACATGCAATTGCATGTTATTTCCTGGACATTGAATGAGGTCAAATATAAAATACTTATCCGTTTAAGAACAAATAAAGCAATTTGGCATCATTTTGTAAGTGTATATTTTTGCATATTTTACCTTTAATGGAATATTTTCGTATTTATAGCATATTTTGCTATTTCTAGAGCATATTTACAACTTTTAAAGCATATTTTGAATTTGATTTTATAAAAAAAAAAAATAAGAAAACCTAAAATGTTTAGTATTTAAAATTAAATTCAATGGATATCGATGATGAGCTTAATTTGTAGCAACATGATTAAAGATTTAGAAACATATTGTTTGAACCTATTTAAGTTATTTTTAACTGATCTTTATTAAAACTATTTTTGAAGTTTAATACTTATAGAGCACTTGCCCGAATAGCATTAGCTAATGTTGTAGAAAGAATACATATAACAATTTTGATAATTCCTGAACTAATAATAATACTCAAATGGGAGATCAATAACGTTTTTATATGAGATAATAAAAAAAAATGTGGATTTTCAATGTGTTAATGAAAAACATAATTCTTGTTAAAAAGTTGAAATTTTTTTTTTTTTTTTTTTTGAGTGCACATTTTCGTGTTTTTAGAGCATATTTGTGCGTAGTGCATATTCTCAGTTTGAAAAGCAAGAGCGAAAGTTTTTAAAAAAAAGTCAGATTTTCGGGAGGCACATTACAGTTTCATATAGATTAGCGTGGATTACTGCGTGAGTTTAGTTTTTTATTATTATACACAATAAAATCGAAGGAGAATGAAAAATAAATTTAATAAAAAAAATTTATAGCCTTTTTAAAAATTACGTAAAAATTACACTTTTTGTTTTTGTATTTTTATATGGCAAGCAGTGTTGCCAGTTTAGCCTTTTTAAGGCTAAAGGCTAAACCTAGCTTTTTTATTTTGGTTTTAGCCTCAAAATGTTTGTTTTAGCTTCTAGATTTTTTTAACCTTTTAGTTTCTCAAAACTGCATTAAAAAGGCTAAAATTTTATTATTTGAAAAAAGAAGAATATAATTTCTTATTCGCTATTACTAATTTTATTTTTACAGAATTATCGTTTATGTATTTTTGTGTTTTTATTCGCACAAAAAATCGCGATTCTTTATATTTAATAAATTAAAAGTGCTTTAAAAATTTTTGTAGAGTTACTAAGTCGATTACTATAATAATTTTTTAACATGCTTCATCAACAATAGAAACTATTTATGAATATAATTGAAAAAAATAAATAATATTAATATAAAAAAAAACATCCAAAAATTTAGAAATTCTTAATAAAAAAGGAATAATAGTTTAAAAATTACAAAAATCACTTCAAAACATTGTCATTTTTCATATGAAATATAACTCAAAATTCATATGGGAGTTTACGATTTTTCATCGAGTCATTTTATCATTTAAAAAAAAAAAAATAATAATAATAATAATAATAATAATAATTTAAGCTTATTTCTGGCTTTATTTTGTGGAGCATTCAGCCTTTTACAAAAATGTCTATATGTTCAATTAAAATAATTTTTTTTTTTTAATCCCTAGAATAATTTTATTAATTTTTAAATGGCCCATACAGTTTTTATTGAAAAATATAAATTATGTATTCTTACAACAATAACTGCTGCTATTTAACCAAGTTTAAAAGCTAATACGTCCCCTACATCGTCTGCAGCGATATCCATTAAAATTTATTTTAAATACATAAAATTTTAAAATAAAAGCAAATATTTTTGGATCTATAATTTCTCTTTGTACATCAGAAATCAAATTTAAAAGACTAGTCCATGGGGTACACAAAATTATCTTCAGAATGTTAAAGTGTGCTCTAAAATTATTAAATATGCCCTAAAAAACACAAAATACACAATATATTTGCTCTAAATACACAATACATTTGCTCTAAAAATCACAACACATTTGCTCTAAAAAACTAAATATTCACTTACGAATCGAATGTTCTGAAATGGATAAATATTTTATCGATTGTTGTATTTAACGTACAGGAAAAAAACATGCAATTGCATATTTCTAGTTTCCCTGGTTATAACATATTTTAAATCTAATAAATATACCTACCTGATAATAATATATTGACAACTTATTTACTGCAGGTGTTATGAAATTTACCAACATAACTCCATGAGGATATTTAATGTTTTTATCACACACAATTATGTGAATGAAAACAATCTATGCAAAAAATATTTCAATATTTATGACAAGTCCTCAGATATTTTTAATGCAGGTAAAAGAGTGATTGCATGTGCATGATAGATACTTAATCATTTTTACACTGTAGTGTCTTAGTTATAATACTTTTAATAAAAAAAAGTATACAAGATTTGAATATAAATTGGTTTTCAGTTAAACACCGTCAATTTGTTTTTTCTAGTCAATCTTAATTTGCCTTAATTTTCTAGCTTTTATGGTTCTGTAAAGATTTTAATATCATAAATTACACGATATAGAGAATTGGAAAAGATTAAATTTTTTGTTAAGACAAAAATAAGTATATTTATAAAATGTACGGTGAACAGTTGTACGTTTTCAAGTCAGAATGGCAGGTACTCAAGAACAAGGGCAGCATTTCACTGAAATGGGTTAGAGATCATTAGCTCGGGAAAATAAGTGGTCGGAATTTGAAGGAGCTAAGCGAATTTTGGCACATAGCTTTGCCTTAGGATCATATATAGGCTGCTAAAAGTCAGTGATAACCACGTGTACGCTACACGAGTTATTCGTATCTCGCTTATTATGCATAATACGAGTTTTGATGCTATTTTGGAGCTATAGCGCATTTTATGTTCGATTTAATGTTTTTTTATACCCCGCTATAATTCAAGGCGGTATAGTGAAATTTTAGGGATAACAATACCACCCACTATCTAAAAATATGTATTCATCTTTTGTTTTGTTTGACCATAAACTTTCTTGCAGACATTTCGGTTCACAAGCGGTCATTTTATTAAATCATGGGAACACAATTTCCGTTTCATAGAATGGGTGCTAGTAATGTAACATTTCCACAGAACTATTTCATAGATTGCTTCTAACATGTAATCAGGAATATCGAAATCAAAGAAGTACATATTGGGGTATGTTTCGTCACCATTTGATACTTTCTGAAAATTTATCCGGAGATATAATCTATTGCCCACGCGATATTGATTTGGAGTACATGAAACTTTATTCGAACAGAAGCCCAAAAAGTGATATTCCCTGGTGGAACAAAGGCCTTGACAGGCTAAGGGCTGATGCAAGACGCTTGTTCAACATAGCCAAGGAAAAAGGTGAATGGGCCGTACTTACGAAATGTAGTAAGGAAATAAGGAAATCCAAAAGGCCAACCTGGCGAAATTACTGCGAAAAAATTGACAATAGTCTTGAAGCAATTTGGTTACAGAAGGCTTTTCATACAAATCATACAAATGGTCTCCGTACGCTAAAACATCCTGACGGACGTATACTGAATCTCCGGAAGAAACTTGCGATCTTCTTTTGGAAACTTAACTTCTTATAAATCACTTGGACCGTATGATATTTTCCCATAATTTCTGCAACATAGGTTTGATAATATCACATCACAACTATTCGGATCCAGTCTCCTTGCTTACCAAGTACCTAATAAATGGCGAGAGGTTAAAGTGGTTTTCTACGGTTACCGCTGTTCATCATATAAAGACTTTAGTAGAGAAAGCTCCAATTAGGGCAACAGAAGGCTTTCCAGAAGGTGGAACCTGAGTGTTTGGGGCCAATTTCCAATTGTCTTTACCAATGGCGAACACTTATCGGTTTTTCAAGCAAAAATTTATGTCATCTTTGTGCGTGTCATGGAATGCCTGAGGAGAAAATCGAAGTCATATGCATATATATAATGTCGGACAGTCAGGCTGCTTTAAAACCTATGTCCTCTTATGAGATAAAATATAGCATCGTTATGGACTCTGAACGAACTAGGGACGCACAGCTCATTAATACTTTGTTGGGTACCCGACCTGAGGAAAAGCTGATTGCTTGACGTGTTTACATAGGGCTAGAAACATTTGTATGTATCCCTACGGAATACCCCAAGGAGAAGATTAACTCCTGAGTAGCGGTCGAATTTGGTCGATTATCGGACGAAGCTCCGTGACTAAGACAGTACAAAAGATTTCTTTCCTTATTTCATATAAAATAGCAAAAATTGCTGTTGCTTGAAAAATGTAAGCCTAGAGTACTAGCGGAGCTATTCACTGGTCATTTTTATCTTAGATATGTACCAACAGCATATCCTATATATATGTACTAAGGTTATAACTTTTTTAAGTTTTTGCGAATATCAAAAAAAAAAAAAATCTGCACCAAACGCGTTGAACTTTTGAAATCATATTGTTTCACAATCGGTATTGTCTTCAATAAAACATTTTTTTCATAAAAAGCGATAAAATCGCAACATTTTTTGCAAAAATTTATAATATTTTTTTTAATTTTTAAAATTTTATAATTTTTAAACTTAAAACGTTAAATATAATAGTAAATAAATGTTTCAGTCATCATTGATATTAACATGCATTTTGAGTTAATTTTCTACTATATTTGATGGTTAAAAATGCTGATTTTTATAAATCTTCTGAATTAAAGAAAACTGAACAAATTGTGACCAATGTGATTTTACCATTTTATTTTAGAAATTGCTTTTGGTGCGGAAGATTTGTTCATAGAAATAACTTTTGATAACGGTTTTTAGTATCAGTATAACCTAGGATATGACGTAGTACCCGGTGTTATATTTTTTTTTTTGTTTTTTTTTTTTTTTTGTAAATTGAAAATTATACCCCTAATATACACTCTCACCAAACAAAATACCTGAATTCATTCGAAGCCTAAACTTATCTTAGTGAACTTAAAAGCTGCATAAAAGATCCTATGAGTCATAGTGTTCCAGGCCTGTGTTATCTATCTATGAGATACGTGAAATTGAAAATGCTATTGATGATTTATACACATGGCATTTCACTCTTTTATATATAAGTTGAGCCAAGATTTATAAAGCTATTTAACTTACCAAAATTGTGCTTAAAATAAAAGTTTTTTTTTATTTCTCCATAGCCGATAGCAACCGGGATTTTTCAATGACTTATAATTTATCCACATAAAATATATAGTTACTTATTTCTTTCAAAGATATTCTTCTAAGCGATTATTTAAACATTTACCTTTGTATATATTTTTCAATCTCATTCATTGCAGTCTGTATTTTAACATGGATAATTGTAAATAAAAACATAGAAAAATAGAGAGCGAGAAAAAAGTACTATTTTCGCCTGCGCCGAATCTTTTAACTCTTCACGAATCTATGTTGCATAAATATACAAATTAAGAATATTAATTGAACAAGGCTTTAATTACACATTGTAGCTTTCATTTTCACACATCAAAATGTCGACATATGCATGAAACTATTTGATAACTCCTGTCGAATATTGCAAAAATGTATATTTCTCTTTTACTTAAAAGTAAAATGAGCTTCTTCAAAACTCTTCCCTAAACAGATGCCATGAGACACTCTGGATGATGCTGTGAAAATTTTAAGCCGTTTGAGAATTTTATAAAAGTGGACGTAAAATGTGGGCGTGACATTTCATGAAACCTATAATATTCCCCAGTGAAAGCACTATCTGTGTATGAAATTTCATGTAAATCGATTCATTAGCAATGTACGAAATTGAAACATGGCTTTTTATAAAAGTGGGTGTAAAATAAGGGCGTGGCGTTCAATCGAAATGTAATATAGCCTTTAACCATCTCCGGAATTGGTACTATTGTTAAAATAAGATCAGCTGTTTAGATGTAATTGGTACACAAACAAACAAACTTACACCATATTTTTATAATAAGGATTGCAGTGTGATAGAAAATATTATTCGATTAGGGCAAATAAAATTTGACAAAATTTTTGAGGCTGTTTTGAAAACTCGTTTATAACTTCGCCACTCCTGAACAGATTTCGCCGAATTATAATACCAAGACTCTCGAAATTTTATGCCACATATGTGTTGAAAAAAAATATATTTATTTTACTCCGTTTCTATTTCAACATTCAGGCGGATAGAAAAATATTAAAAAAAAATTTTTTTAATCATAACAATCACAAATATTTTTAATTTTGAAGTCTTGGGTGTACGAGTATATTTTAATACTTGCGTAAAAAAATATATCCCTTCATTTTATGTGAAAGGTATGAAAAAGAAAAGCATTATCTTATTAAATTAATTTATTACATCAATAAATATAACGAATAAACAAATATCATCCACCTTAGAGGATACTCATATTTCTTACAATAAGATTAAATTTACACGTAAACACACTAGCTCACAAAGTCACCATTACTAACACACATATATACTATGAATTCCACCACATAGACAACAACATGGCCACAACATTCTAAATACTAACATATTTACATAAACATTAAGTTGTGGGTCTGTTTTGGAGCGCGATTTAAACGAAATTCAATGAATAACAGAAAACGACCAAACTAAATATAAATTTTTCCCCTGTTGACAACCAACAACATGAACTTTAACTCCCTTACCCTCAATGAAATTTTTTAGCGTTTTAAATGAAAAATAATAACAACAAAAACATAAACAACTATGCCAATGAAACAATACCCTATCCCAATAGCTATACATAAACACATTTAGTTAACCACAATTATACCGCCAACACAACACAATACATACAATCGCTATTGTTGTCATTGCGCTTTTTGGTTGTCAAGCACACTGGCTTAGAGTCTGTTTGGCTGAATGACTGACTGTCTATTATGTGGCTGAGGAAACTTGAAAATTAATAAAACTTCTTGCGTATGGTTTTGATAACGGTTTTAGCTTGTTGTACATCCGTATCCGGTTCATACGCTTGTTTCTATGTGTTCTTTGGCTACTTTATGTGTATCTTTTTCGAACGTAGTGGGCAAAATTGTGTTTAAAGTGTTGACTGATATAGCTTATAGTACTGTAAGATGGTTCTGCATAAGCATACGGAAAAAAAATTTAACATTTCCTCGTGAGAAAATCTCCTGGAATTTAATAAGTTTTAGGTCGGGCACAGCTTTACGAGTTTAGTATTTAAATTATTTCAATATTCAACACTGACCAGAAAAGCTCGAGTGTTTAAGAAAATTATTAACTTAATACTTAAAAATAGAATTGCAAACCTTTTTGTTTTCCATTGTAATCACTGGAACGCATAGTTGGGCCAATCGCAAAATATAGTAATAACATGTATCTACCAAACTCCTAATCCAATTGAATAGAATAAAAGTTTTGGCAGAAGTCATAAACTGTCTAAAAAATCATTTTATAATTACCTCGTTGTAACATGGAATAAAGTACTGGGTGTCAAATTTGACCACTTTGAATTATAAAAATATTTAGAAATCGTTTACAAATACAAGCCGATTTCGATATTATTTACATTTTTGTGGAGGAGATTAACTGAAAACTTGAAAACCTGACTAAAATTTACGTAAAGAATTGGTCAAAGAGGGTAAATTTGTTTGATTGAAATTTAAGTCGATCGGTCTCAAAACAAAAAAAAAAAAAAAAGATTTTACAAGTATATATATTCTGGGTCCTCGTGAAAATCTAAGACGATCTAGCAATGTCCATCAATCTGTGTGTCTGTTGAACGAAGGGTTAGACCCAGGGCGGATGAATTTTGGCTCAAATATTTCTCTTTTATAAGGTTTTTTTAGCATTAAAAATAGGCAAAATCGGTTGATAAACGAAAAAGTCGTGGGCCATATACTAGAAAATGTTAGAGCCCGTCGTAACTCCACTTCAC
The DNA here is from genome assembly GCA_932274085.1 of Protocalliphora azurea. Classification (NCBI taxonomy): domain Eukaryota; kingdom Metazoa; phylum Arthropoda; class Insecta; order Diptera; family Calliphoridae; genus Protocalliphora; species Protocalliphora azurea. Next base: position 118,500,670 of record OW026519.1, on the reverse strand, counting down.
ACTTTTCCGCCGATAACTCTCAAACAAAAGCATGTACGGCAACGAAATTTTCTGAACATAGTTCAAGGATTGATGTTAAAACGGAAAAGAAAAATGAGTTCATATCCTATATATGGTGAAATTTTAAATTAGGTTGGAACAAAAAAATTGTCAGATGGTGGGTATAATAAATTCAGAAAAACCGAATATAACATTCTTAATTGTAAATTACTACTTTTGAAGTTATCTTAAAACTGTATTAAAGTTAAGTTCTGTTAAAAGATAATAAAAATACTTTTAAATTGGAGATATCGTAATTTCTTAGAAATTATTAACTTTTCTCGTGCTAAAAATACTTTTATTTTCACTTTTTTGGAAGCATTATTTTTAAAAGTGCAAAATTAATCTATATAGAATAAAATTGCTATAAAACTGTAGGCGCTGGCTAAAAATAGTGTATTTATTATAAAGAATTTTTAACATAAATTTTGGACGTCCACATGTATTTTCATATTATTGTGAACATCTTATGAAAATCGGAATTTCTGTTTATTTTAAATGTTAATAAAAACGAACAACCTTAAACAAATTTCTGTACTTTTTTTTTTTTTTTTTTTTTTTTTTTTGATTATTTCTATATTTGCATCAGCCCTAAATGATTTATATTTTAATTCAGATGGCAACGAGAATCAAAGAAAAAAATTTTCCAGTAGATATAACCCCATTGATAGAGAAAAATATAAAAATTATGGGGAGGAATTTTTCGAAGAAAAAACTGTGTATGGGTCCAAGTCAATTTTAGGAGAAAATTTTTTTTCTAACAATTCTAAAATCTAATTTTAAATTAACTTTTTAATAACAGCGTAAAGATATTTTTATTTTTTTTTAACTATATATATTTTAACTCAGATAGCAATGAGAGTCAAAATAACTTATTTTTGCCATAGACATAAATCCGTTGATAGAAAAAGTACCAAAATTAAGGACAAAAGATTATCAAAAAAAAAAAAAAAAGAAAAAATGTTTATGACGAATTTTTAACTTTTCAAAATTCTGATTTTAATGTAATCCTTTAAAAGTTTTGTGGTAATAACACTTTAAGAAAACGGGCTACAGATCTGAAATTACAAGACCTAAAACTAATAGTGTGCAAAATTTTAGCAACACACAGTGGGGCAGAATCGAAATTTTTTGGAAATAAATCTGTAACTTCTGATCGGCTGGTTGGATTTTCATGAAATTTGGTACAGTCGTAGCAAAGGAGCGTACAATGTTATTTTTGGAAGAGGGGCACAACAATCCCCCAGGGACGGAGCTAAGGGGGCTCAAAGTTAGGTACATCTGACATAAAAAATATTCAATCGCTTGCAAAATTTTTGTTTCTCGTCCGATTTCAAATATTTTTATATACTTTTGTTGGCCCTGACAAGACCTATAAAAAATATGCTTACGTGTCCTATTTATCCCTTATAGTTTTCGAGCAATTTGCGTTTGAATTTTTAAGCACCATAATTTTGCATGTTCTTGGTCCAGTTTTTTCATATATATCCTAGTATTTTCGACCGATTTTATTAAGTTTTTTCTTAACTAATTAAAGAACAAAATTATGTATTGAACAAAAAAATTTGGAGTCAATATCTTTACCGAATCCAAAAATAAACGATTTTGAATTTGAAAATTGCAAAAAAGACGACTTTTTGTGTTTTTTTTTTAGCCAAAAAAAAAACGCCGAAGTAATCATATTTGCCTTATAGATGTGCGTACTTTTTTGAAATTTTAAAATATTGAATTTATTATTATTTATAAAATCTTATTTTTATTCAACTTTATATGAAAATGTAAATTATTTAAAGTGTTTAGCATTTACATTGAGTACAAATATTTAATCCAATACACACTCATACATTTTTGATTTATTTATATTTAACATTAAATATCCAATTATTAAAAATGTATTTCAATTACTGAAAACTTTAAAATATATAATATTTATTTTCAAATAACATATCAACGTGGGTGAAGATTTGAAAATTTAGTCATATAAAGTATATATATATATATATATATAAGCTGTTTATATGAAATTTGACGCACAGATAGTGCGTTAACAATGTTATATTGTATTGGATCTTGATCGTATGCCACGCCCACTTTTTTTAAGCTCTCTTAAGAACGAACCGATTACCTTGAAATAGATAGGATCAAAGGCATATATAAGGAGCTATTACAGTGAGAGCCTTTATCCTATTATAACGCACTAATAAGACGAATTGGTCCAGAGGGAGAGGTAGACCCAATACAAAATATAAATTTTCTCAACTACAGGCCTATTACAGTGAAAGTCTTAAAAAAATTAAAATTTTTCAATAGAGTGAATTGCATCAGCTCCCATATAAAGTAAATATTAGTAATTGCGTCAAATAGCACACTGGTAAAAGCTGGTAAATATCGAATTTTATACTTTAGAATTTATTATTTATTTATTTTAGAAAGGTATAATCACTTCGGTGCATAACAAATACTTTATAAATGTAGGATAATATTAAATTAAAAAAGGAGAATTTATGGACCGATTTGACTGATAAAAAAAAACCAAAATTCTAAAAAAAATATTTGTACAGATTTATGAAAGAACGAGGCCCATATCCTATACACAAATCGGTTAATACTAGATCTGCTTAGTTAATTTTTTTTCAATACAAAAATTCTTCAAAAAATCCGTATTTTTCTGGGAAAGAACGAAGTATCTTGCATAGGTGCTTCAAGAAGTTTGAAAAAAAAAATACAAATATAATTGAATTGAACTTTGTTGTGTTTTTTTTCAGTACCCATAAGAACAACAACAGCAGACATTAAATAAATATAAAACATATTTACTAATAATAAATAAATAAATAATGAATTTTGGCCAATATCTATGTAACTATTGCACCGATTGAGTTCATTTCTTCAGCAGAAAAATTCAGAAAAAAATTTCCGATTTTGTTTTGCAAAAGAGAAGTCCCCAGCTTATATAGGGACTTCAGAAAATCAAAAAGCATTTCGAAAAACGATTTTATTTTTAAATATTTCGGCAAGTTTTAAACCGGGTTTTTCCGAGTTTCAATAGAAGAGTTCTGGAAAAAAATTCTGATCTTTTGATATATATACCAATATCTATGTTATCAGAAGGCTTCACAAACACCATTTAAACCATTTATAAAACCTCAAAGAATGGGCTTTTACACATATTTCCGCCATTTATGAACCGATCTTGCTGAATTTCAATAACAAAATTCTCATATGTATGTATAAATATATATATATATATTATTGAAAGAATATATATATATATATATATATATATATATATATATATATATATATATATATATGTATATATATATATATATATATGTATATATATATATATATATATATTATATTATAAGTACAGGCTGTGAGAGTATTCATGAATTTTTTAGTTTCAAATTTGAAACCATGTATTTTTTCAGCAAAAAGGTTCCAATATAATAAATGTTTTTGTCCATTTTATTGCGGCGCAATTGCGTACAAATATTTTCTTTAATACGTTGGTTGGTTGGTTTACGTGGTAGCCCGTAACTTTACGGGCAATCAATTAGACTCCTTAGAATCCGATTTGATGGAACCACACTACTCGCCTGGTGAATGAGTTGAATTGAGTCTGTAATGAGATAGAAGTGTAGGGAAGAACAACGAGAACATAAATTAATTAGATCCAGCCTGTAGCATTGAGATATTTAATGATGTCAATGAGTCTAGTGTCAGATATCTCACAGAGGTTGTCTAATTGCTACCCTCCCAGAAATTTATGTCTGCTTGCGTTCAAGGCTGGGCATTCACATAGAAGATGAAATACTGTCTTCTCCTTCCCGCGATTGCCACAACTACGACAATATTCATTGTAAGGGAGAGCAGGTCTGCTTGCATGTTTTCCGATCGTCCAGTGACCTGTAAACAATGCTATTAGTCTCGAAATGTCTTTGCGTTTGTAGCCAATGAGTTGCATTGAGCGTTTTTCGTTGTAGGTAGGCCACGTTTCTTTCGTGACTCTACATTTGTCCAGATTTCGCCATCTATTTTTTGCCTTTTCTAGAAAGTGTTTTTGGATTCTGCTTTTGACTGTTCCTAACGGGATTGCGACAAAAACCGATAAGGAGGCATTCATAGCAGAGCCTGCCCGGGCTAATTCGTCTGCTTGTTCATTACCATAGTAGTCCCTATGCGCAGGAATCCAGACTATAGTAATGTCATACAGTCGACTTAGTCCTAGCAGTTTCTCTTTACACTGTCTGACTAGAATATAGGTAGTTTTCGGTGATTTGAGCGATAGTATTGCCGCTTGACTGTCGACAAATAAACCAATATTCCCTTGAGTATTTCTATCGCGAATTAGTTTACACGCTTTCCTTACCGCTAGTATTTCCGCTTGGAATACGCTTGCCTCGTCAGGAAGTCTACATGAGTGTCTAATTCCAAGATCATTAGAGAAGACACCAGAGCCGACACCGCAGTTCATCTTTGAATCGTCAGTGTATATCCTAGTTCCAAATTGTTCAAGAAGATTTCCCCTTCTCCATTCACTCCTGGTGGGGAATAGAACTTTAATAGTATTTCCAAAGACCATCTGGGGAATCATATAGTCGGTAAATTGATTGAATTGCGGGGGTATTAAACTTAATATCCTCCTCCAGCTTTCCGTTGCAGATAATCTTATCGCACTATTAACTGATGATTCAATTATGTATAGGTCTATAGGTGTTAGGTGCAATATAGTGTTCAGTAGTGCGATTCAATAACTTCTTTTAACGATAATCGAATCGTCAAAATTAGTAAACAACAAAATTGTCGATTTAGTTATTCTCTAACACTTTTAACGATATTTGTTTGCGTCAACTTAAAGACAAAATTTTTTGTGTTGTTAATATATTGACAAAAATTAGCCAAAAAGTCAACCCAATGATTCAGTCGCTGTTTTGTGGTTGTAGTCTGTGCTTCCACGTTATAGATAGTGCTTCTACGTTTCCGAATCTTCTTTTAGGAGTAGTGGTCATTTTGAAGAAAACCGTTAACAGAAACACATCTTAATCAATATCAAATACATAATTTAATCAATCACGGTCTTAAAATTGCTAAACAAACTTCGATTTGTTTCAAATTTATTTGTTTTTCTTTTTTATTTGGTTTTGAACCTTATTTTTATTTCGGCATTTCTTTGTGGAGAGTTTCCACACGAAAAAATAGTTATATACAATCGTTTAAGAGTACTTTGTGAATCACACAATCGTTACTGCAAACAACAATTGCTATTGACAAGTTTTGCGATTGTCGAATCGTAAAAAGTTACTGAATCGCACTACTGGTAGTTTTCACCACAAAGACCAAGATTCCGAGCTTCAGGTACCTTCGGACCTATTTGTCTGATTAAAAAAAGCCTTAGCTCAAACGATGCCTAATAAATTTAGTTTCTAAATTTTTTTTTTTTTTAATAAAAAATGCATATATTTCATTTATATCATTTTTATATAAAATGTTCCTCAAAATGTCAGCAACAACATTAAAAATAAAAAATAAAGTTTGCGTGGGATCAGGAGATGCTGAGAAAATTAAGATTTAGTAAAAAAGTAATTTATTTCAGTAATAATATAGTAATTTTTAATATATTTTTCTTTGTGTATGAAAATATGTGAGTAGATTCTTTTTTTAATCAATATCGTATGTACATAGAAAGGAGTGTGTCCCAAAAAGTTTGGATTTCCGTTGTAATGAAAGACTTCTATAATTTCTAAAACTAATTAAAATTTTTTCAAAATTTTAGTTATTTTTCAAATTTTATTCCTCCAACATATATTTATTAAAAAAATAGAATCGCATTTACAGCAATATGCCTTAATTTGTTGGCTTCATATAGAAATGGCGTATCTTGATTTTTCTTGAAATCGCGTTTTAAATATATTTTCATAGACCACGGTCTTAAGATCGTCTCTTAAAAAATTGAGTGCTCTAAAACTGGAAATAATGGATTTATAGGCATTTAGACGGTCTTAAGAAATAATGAATTTATAGGCATTTATAAAAAAGCCGGAACTTATTTAAAATATATTTTGAAAGAAACAGCCCTAACTCATTTGAAGTTTAAATAATTATTTCATTTATTTTAAAGAAATTTTCTAGAATTTATAATGAAAATAAGTTAACTGCAAACGACTCTAATAATGTTTCAAAGAGCATTTTTTCTGTCCAAATATAGCCGAATAGAAACAAAATGAAAATAAAAATGCGAATGGTAGGTGAGCAGTATTTGAGTATTTGTAAAAGTGTAAAAAAGCGTTCTAGGCAACTAAGGAAGCCATGTTAATCATTCATCAAAAACGTTATCTCAAATTTCAGGAAGCACTGGTGATGACATATAAACAAGGTTCAAGCATTGGGATATGAGTCATCGGGAATAATTTATTTTAATCCTAATATAACTGATGAATACTAGTTACCCCTTCAAAGATCGAAATCTGCTATAGATTATGTCTCCCCCGACTGTATTTTTAAGGAAAAATAGCTTTATCTAAAAAAATGCGACGATTTTCAAGATCTAAAAACAATTCTGCTACCAGGTTGCCACCATTTTTATCAAAATTTACCTTAAAGATATATTTTTTGTAGTTTTGTGCAGTAGTCTATGAAATATTAATATTTATTAATTAAAACTATAATTATAGCATTAGTTTATTCCAACTTTAAATTACTGAAAAAAGCTCTAACTTTACACTTATTTTAAAAAAATTGAGTAACAAAAAATTTCCTAAGGAGTAGAAAAACCCAAAACTAAAAGTCAGCATTCATTTCGGTTCTTTTTTTTTTTTTTTTTTTGAATTAAAACCGTATACTATTTTTTTTTTGCATCTAAATTTCCTAGTTTTATTTAGTTTTTTTCTTCTCCTGTAAAACTATGAAAAGTCGAGATACGCCTTATCTAATTAAGTCATTGAATTTTTTTATTCAAAAATATTAGAAAATTTAAAATTATTACGTAAATAAATGATTTTTTCATTAAATGTTAATTGTCTTACCATCCCCTCACAGTCCTACTCTAAATTTTTTATATATTGTTGCTGGCCCTGTAAGGAAAATTTTAGAAAAATTATAAAAAAAGGATAAAATTTGATTTCACTATCCTCTTCTTTTCAAAAGTGGTGTTTTTACAAAACTAATTAAGAATAAGATTTACTAAGCATTAGTTTGAATTTGTTTAATTTGGGCTACTAACATATATGAGTTAGAATTTCATACAAGTTAAAAAAGTGTCTGGAAAAAAGTGCTTTGAACAGCAATATACGGATTTTATATTGGCATAATGAGTGTTTAAACCGAATTTTTATCAAATCAGATGTTTCAATGCTCGAAATTTTTTGTTTTTCGAAATTTATGTTCTTTTTAGATCTTTCTAAATAAAGTCAATGATCATCAATATTGTTAAAATCTATTGTTTCTTCGGTTATTTCCACATTACATCATTTTGAAACATATAATAAATCAAAAATTCTCAAAATTAGATGAACACTAATAAAAATGAGCATAATCGGTATATAAAAACCAGAAAAGTCGCCACAAAACAGAAGATACTACTGAAAAAAACTTATTTGTTTTCGACTTTTCTAAGCCACTATATAAGCTAGAAATTTAGTTTCTTCACAGAAAATTAGGAATTATTTTCGGGAATATTTATTCTGCACTGAAGTAATCATATCTGTCTTATAGATGTGCGTACTTTTTTGAAATTTCAAAGTATTGAATTTATTATTATTTATAAAATCTTAATTTTATTCAACTTTATATGAAAATGTAAATTATTTAATTTTAATCCAATACACACACATACATTTTTGATTCATTTATATTTTACATTAATTATCTAAATATGAAAACTTTAAAACATATAACATTTTCAAATAACATATCAATGTGGGTGAAGAGTCAGCATAGTCGAATATAGCACTCGAACTTGTTCTTTTTAACTACGACATTTTATTTTATCTTTTCTGGCATTTGGTCGTTACTATTTTTTTTTTTTTGATATCCTAAATTTGATGTGGAGAGCTAACCTGCATTATTTTTAAGTATGACACATTATTATTTTATTTTAAAACCAGAAACTTTTTAGATCATTAAATAATTTGTTTAAAAAAGATTTTACAACGTCGTCATTTTTGAGATTACTAGAATGCATTTTCGTCAATAATTCTACAAATTTTGGAAATTTTTAGGAGATCTTTATTTTACGATAAATGTTTCACAAGCTTACTTATTGAGTTACATTTTGTTTTTTTAAGGAATCCCACAATTCCCATATACTAGCAAATATCCCAAAAATGAGATTTTTTGGAATTTTGCCCATAAAGTCCACATTTCTTGTTAGTTCGGTGAATCATACTGAGCGTTAGCGTTAGTCGCCATTTTCCTCTTTTTCAACCAGCTGGCCTCTTTTTGTACACTTTTTTAAAATGGAACTAAACGCCGACTTTTTAAGATTTTGTGACAAATTGCCAAAAACTAAGTTATTTGAAATATTTCGTCCCATTATATATTAACTTCAACAAACAAATTATTTGTTGTGATGTTATAAAAAATCCCGGAGAATTTTAATGAATGAAAAGGTTTATGAAAAACTATTTACAACACCCAACAATACAAAATTTTTGGCTTTTGTTTTTATCAAATAAACTAATTCTAATGACTTTATTTTCAAAAATCACCTCTTTTGGTGATTTTTTTCTGAAATCCTCTTTTTGTTGAACACTTTTTAAAAATTTTCAACGTTAAAGCTGATCACACTTGTTTTTTAGAATACATTGGAAATCCCAAAACTGCAGTTTAAAGCTCTGGGAACTTAGAACATAGGTTAAAGTCAAAATTTCGACACAAAATACGTAAAATTCGAAAGATTATGTACTTAGCCCTATTGAAAGATTAGGGTCGTTTTTTATTTCAAAATTTATTTTTCAGTAAAGATACCTTATGGAAAAATATAAAATTATTACATGTTTTTAAAGTTAAAAGAAAGTCAAAGAAAATTTGATGCAAATATATTTACCTATATATTTAAAAAAACTGAACCAAAATTTTTAAAAATTGAGATGGAAATAACTTGAAAAATATAAGGGGTAATAGCACATGCAAGCACGTCTTTCATAAGCCTTATAAAGAGCATTAATAATATACAAAAATATTTCAGATCAGATAAGAAACAAACATTTAGCAAGCGGTTAGAAATTTTCTATATCGGTACCCTATTTTGAGCCCCAATAGCTACTCACATATAAACACAAAAAACTAGTTTTTCCTTTTATACTCGTGTTACTTTAAAGAACTAATATTCGTATAGCACTGCTGGGTACATACGTTTTTCGTATAGCCTACACCAACAACTACCAAATATTCTAACAATCTCTCGTACTTAAATTTGTCTTCCGAATGAGTTGTCTGCATAAAATATGCAAAATTATGTTCCAAATTACAGAAATTACAAAATTTATTTTGCATGAATTAATCCATTATTTTTCGTAAAATAAATCACTAACATTTTTCATCTCAGTTTTAGAATTAAGAAGAGAGCTGATTATACTAAAAAAACAAAGATTTAGTATAATACATAGTCGGTTTAACCGTTTGTAACATTTCCATTGATGTTTTATTTTATGCTCTAAAATATGAGGGATGCGTTAAGTATCAAACTAATGTTAGCATGGAATTTTATAATTTCTTCAAAATTTTCACAATTTATTGGCTTTTATTTTTATTTTATTTATATTTAACGTTGGTTTAGTAACAAGAAAGCAAAATTGCTTTATAGGTTTTAGTAGATTATTACTAGTAAAGGACATAACAAATTTTTGTAAACCCATTTCCAACCACTACCCGATTACGTTGAGATAAATTAATAAAATTTGATGTGAAATATATCTTAATTACTCTGATCATAAAATCAGAGGATTCGTATAGCTAGCTATTTTATTTTCCGAGGTATCGGGTGTTGCGAAAACGCATCAATGGTCAATTAGGGGTATGTTATTACGTTCATGTAAGAAGCAGACGTTTAAACAAATTTAATAGAATTTTTTTTTTTTTGTCAACTAAATTCACTTTTATGATTATTAAATATATCTTGTGTGATAGCAAAATTGGAGGTATAACATTCCAACTGCAATTTAAGGCATTTAAATAGTAAAGTAGAATCTTAAAAAAATTTTACGGTGTAAGAACAAATTACCTCCTAAATTATATAACAAATAATTATACTTTCTGAAATACTTATGTTACACATTTGGAATATTCAAAAATATTCTATTTGATTAAGTGCTTATGCATCTCTTTCGATTAGCATTAAAATATAGTAATCAGGAACGCTGAATGTTGGCATTTTTTGGTTCTTTGTACAGGCGCCTCAATCCGATGTAAAGTTTTCTTTTACAGAATTAATTTTGAATTTTAAGTGCAATTGCAATTATATAATGGATTTTTTGCTGGGTTTTCCGTGAAATTGATGAAATTATTCAATATTGGCCACCAATATGATCCCCTTCAAATACAAATGTTAGGTAAAGTGATTCCGTTGTACTTGCCTGTGTAGAAGGAATCTTCAACCTGCAGATCCTAGCTATGACATACATTTACATGCATTCCAACTGGACCACGATTTCCAAAATTGGAACATTATCCGGTTGGAAGATAAAAAATAGTTTATTGTGGCCACATTCCCTACCAGATCATTCATTCATTACAGTTTGAATGTTGATTGTACAATATTGAAACTTAATTGAAAGATAAAATTCAAACAAATTAATTTCAAAAATTATGAAATTGTGTACTGATTCTCATTAGTTCTTAGAATATTTATATTTAAAAAAATATATTTTTAATAAAATGTAAACAGTTATTATAAGCCATTGTAAAAATTATAAATTTTATAGCCTCTGCGGGAAATTTATTATCCCTAGGTAATGAAATTTCTCGGACATTTGGATTTTTCGGGAAGGCGGATCTTTGATCGATCTAAGTTTAATATTCAAGATGCATATAAGAAATGAATCTCTGCAATAACGGATATAAAACAAGATCATATATATTATAAAGAGAAGAGAATCTGAACTATTGAATAAAAATTTATTTATTAATTTTCAAAAAAATTAGATTTATTAAAACTTATTTTCGAGACTTTTTTATCGAAGGATTATTTCCATAAATATTTTTTCTGCGTAAAACTATTTATATTTGTGTCCTTTATCAGTGGTATCAATTTTTAAGACAAAAATGAAAACACATTGTTTTCGCATTTTAATTTTTGAGCTATCTACAAAACATATATTTTTTCTAATAAAAATTGACTAATCTGTATGTTTTTTTTTAATGTTAAAATTCCTTAAACAGCGTTTGTGAATCTTTTATTCACATTTGAGTTGTTACTAAGAAATTTAACAATCAGTTAAAATTTTTTTATGTAAAAGTATTTTGGAAAATTTATTTTTAATTCGAATTAGGAATACATTTATATTCTTTTGTGTATTTATTTTAGAGCTACAACGTTTTAGAATGGTTCTGCAAACTACCAAATTTCGATATATTTACCTCTTGAATCGTAATATATTGTTTTCAGTTAAATATCTGTTTTCAGTTAAATAAAAAGAGCTATCCGAATATTTTATAACACATATTGATAAGACCGGAATGCTTAATGTTGAAAAATGAGTGAATGAAACTGATTTTTCGCTTTCCTCCACAATTAATTCTTTTTGCAGATAACCCTTATAGAATAGAATCCCCCAATATATTTTGTATAATTTCTGCAAGACAAATTCAGCATGTCAATACTATTGAAAAATTTATGACAGTAGATGTTTAAAAAATCGTTTTAATCAGTTACACTTTTCCACTTTGTGGACTCTATTGTTGCTTTTAAAATAAGTCTGCCATTTTTCAAACTCATTAAGAAAATAAATCCCTTGGAGTCATCCCCTATATATCACTTAATAAATGTACTTAAAGACATACCTAGGAAATAGTCATTGAAATACAGTTTCCATATAAATATAAACAAAATTACAAATATATATTAGTTTTTGTTAAAGTGCATGTGTTTCGAGAATTTCGTCTGGGATAAGAAAAATGGCAAATTTTCCGGGAATCCCGGGACGGATAATTCTCTATTTATCCCCTTTTGAGCAAATTTTAAACATTGAGTAATAAAATTCAAGCGGCTTCTTTCATGCTTATTTGGCATATTTCAGATAACTCTTCGAATATTAGTGATCATACTCAGTGAGTTATTATTCATCTATAATGTTCAGGTAACTTTGATCTTTTATTGGAAATCCATTTTTAATAGTCTTTAATAATGAAATTTTGTAAGGCTACAGTACAAGAAATTTGAATTCCAAAAATTCTATATACGTTTAATAACATAATTTTTCTTAAATTTTGCATAATTTTAACAATTATACTTTAGAAATTTTCATGTTTGCGGTGCGTCACCTTGCGTAAATATAGTTAAAACACACCTAATTGAGCATTGATGCGTTTTCGCATCATCAAATTGTAGGATCTTAATGATTCTATGTTGCTAAATTATTTGTCATATTGTGAATATTTTCTCATTTTTCGATGTCTTTGCTAACGTTTGAAAAGTTATTTTTTGGGGGCTGCTTTCGTATTATTTTTTAATTTAAAAATGGTCTATTTTATAGACTTTTCTTGAACCGCTCTATCGGGGGTAAAAATTCAGCGGAATTTAAATTTTTTCTTAACATGTAGTCAACATTCCAAATTAAATACATATGTATAAAAATTATTGGTAACTTATAATAAATTAGTTAGAGTATAGGTAAAATTATTGATGCGAAAACGCAACAGCGGTCAAAAATGGGTTAACAGCACTTCAGCCTTAAGAGTAGATATATTGCTTGAAAATAGAAAAATATTTTTTTATATTTTGCCATATTTTTTTTTTTTATTTTTATTTATTTATATTTATTTTACTGTAATAAGATAAACATTTTTTTAAAAGAATGCGAAAAATTATTAACTGTTATTCTTATCAATTGTTTGAAAAATATTGGAAAAGTTATTGAAGTGTTGTATAGTAACTAGTTACTAAATATGTACTCATATCTAAAACAGGATAATCAGCAATAAAGCATTGGAGTAAAACAAGTATTATAAACAATTTAATTTAATAGCTACTTTTAAAAACATTAGATATTAATAAATGAAAAAATACCATTTCTACACAGAGAAAACAGATTCGTTGTGACTATTGAATTGTTTGCCAATCGACTAATTGTTTAAAAATAGTTTTTGTTTATTATTTCAAAATGCTTATAACAAAGAACAGACATAAAATAACCTTGTTTACAAAAGAACAGCTTCAATGAAAAGTTAGGGCCAGAAATAATGTAATATGAAATTATGCGAAAAAATACCAATCAAAAAGTAAAAAAATTCTAAAGAAAGTTTGTTACACTTACTGTAGTAAAAATTTACTTTTAAATATTAAATTTTAAATATAACCATAAAATCTGTCAATTATATCAACTGAAGAATTCATGATAGAACATGTTAGTTTAGATGCAGCTTTTACATATTTGATTTAACATTCATTATTTCTGAGAAAATTTAAATAAACTGCTTATTTTTTGCCTGAACAACTAGTTATTTTTGTTCGAGTTATCCACAAATTCATGTAGCTATTTTTGGACTCTAGGGGTACTTAAAAATATGTAATTAAACGAAAATAAAAATAAAATAAAAAATAAAAAAAAAATTGCCGTCATTGGGACTCGAACTTGGACCCAAATTAACCATTCGTTTTGAACGTCATACTCAGTAAAACATCTCGCACTTAATTTTCTAAGTGACAAAAACTTTTTTAGTATAAATATATGTTTTTAGACATTTTGTTATAAAAAGCTAACAGCTGCAGAATGGAGTTGAACCAAAGACCTTCGAGTTGTTAATCTAACGCTCTAGCCAACTCATCCACGGGATAGCAATATTACTGTGCTATTGAGTACTAATGTATGTAATACCGAGTAGGCAGATAATAATAGCGCCTCATTACCAAGAATATACTCTAATAAGCAGTTGCCATTACCGTAAAATATATTAAATTAATATGTACAATTCTTGTGGAACTTGTGAAAGGCCATAATAAGTGATTAATCTATAATAGAAGTTAACATATACATAAACAATTTATCATTATAATTTCAAAAAGAAGTACGATTCTTAGCCTTATTGTCATTTTTGTTGTCAAATATTATTTACTGAGATAATATATTATGTTATGCAGGCCATTAATCAAAATTCCCTTTGGAGCTTTCATCCATATTAGTCGGAAATTCTTAATTGGCTTATTTTAATCTTTTCTTCTAATAAGCTTCGTGCACAATTTCTATTTTATTTAAAATGCATGTATAATTATTTCTTTCAAATGTCAAAAATTTTAAATAACATTCTGTTGAATGTATCGAATTTTGTTGTTATTTCCCTTAACCGAATTTTTCGTACCTTAAAATAAGTTTATGATTGCCAAATCTAATATTAGTTACTCACAAAATTTGTTTAAATAAATTTAAAAATAAAAAAATTTAGAAATTATAAATTTTTGCCCATCAAATTTAGTCGGTTCCTAGTAACTCACTTGATTCGATTGAAACTACTGAATGAATATGTTAGATGTAACTAATTTGGAAATCAATTCTATAGAAAATATATTTTTAATTTATTTTGGCCGATTTATTTACAAATACGTGTTTTATTAATAAAAACAGAGAGATTCGAATATCTTTAAGAATCATGAAATGTTCGCCTTCATCCCAATAATGATTTGAACTCAATAGTGCTTAATACTGTATCATCATATTCAGTAGGTTCACTTGCATATGTTCAATTCAGGAAAGACACAAATCTTGATCTCATTAAGTTTGAATATCATTAAAACCACCAATAGATTATGTAACTGAAATGAAGTGAAACATTTTTGTACAAAGTGAAATTTTATACCGTTAATATTACTCTATCGTTAACTATGGAACAGTAACACTGAATTTTTGATACATTGCAATGTATCATATCCTAAAAAAACGAGAAAGTGCTTCCAAAAAGAACTTTTTCACCATTTCAAAGTAGAGCTAATTGCATATTTGCACTTTTTTTTGGAAGTTTATAAAAATTACTTCCAAAAGACTGAAAATAAATCTATTTTTAGCCGAAAAAATGTGAATAATTTCTAAGAAAATAAAAATTTCTCAAGTAGAAATGTCTTTTTATTATCTACTAACAAAGCTAAAACCATATTTTTTCTAAAAAATTTCATAAATATGGTTTTAAGAAAAGTACGTAATGAACAAGTTCTTCCTTCCAATGGCAACACAATATTAAAATCATAACATTTTCAACTCTTTTTCAGTTCATTGAATTTCATTACCCCTTTTTTTTTTGCTGGGCTCTTGATATTTTAAAAAACTTAAAAAATCATATTAATATGTAATTTAAATCATAATATCTCGGAGACCACTTAACAGATTAAGACAATTTAATTTGTATATTTGTCATCTTCAGCCAATGTATTTGGTAAATTATTCATATTTTAAAAAATGCATTTTAATGCAATTGAATTTTTTAGATGTAATTTTCACTTAATATACCGCCATAGATTTATATATCATAGGATGGTCCAACATTATTTTTGCGAGCTACATTTAAACATACCTAAAATTTTAAAGAAGGACATTGGTGTCATTTGACCAATGGAACATAATGCTACAGCATATTAAAATATAGTTAAATAAAAAATGTATTATTTTACTATATATTTTTTTTTTAAATATTTAAAACAAAAATGTAATTTTATAAGAAAAAGTCATAAAAGAATTTGCAGAAATAAGGAAAAAATTAATTTTAATTTTAACTTAATTAAAATCTACGAAATACAAGTTTATTTATTTTTGTTTAGTTATCGTTTGATGCATGTATATATCATTAATATTAAAAAATTATAAAAATATCAACAGCATTTTAAAATTTATAGTGAAATAAATTAAATTTTTAAGCAGATTTACGAAACTTGCTTAAAAAATGTTTGAATAATAACAACGTCTATGTAAATATTATTTTACTTCATTTGTGATATTTCCAAATAAATGAAATTATTTTATGGTTTATATCTTTAAATAAGAATATCAATATTGTCTAATATTGTGTCGATATCCACAAAACACTTTCCCGACATATACTACATACATTAGTATACACATATATTAGTATACACTCAAGTTGATTAATCTGTAGATTAAGCAAATTATCTGATCTCCTTTCCTCAGTACATTTATAATCCGGTTTTAACTCTGTTAGTGAAAAGATTTATATCTTATTTGGGTCTGAGTTGTTTAACTGATGAGAGTAATGATAATTATAGTTTTTAATCTGGGATACCGGGAAGTCGAAAAATTATTTCCGCTGTACCGGGAAATCAAAAAGGCCCGGAAATTGTGGCCCCACATGCATAGCAAAATCTTAAAAAAGGTTACAATTTTATTATGACTAAAAGTTATGATTATTCTTGTGACTCGGTCATAACAACATGTTATGATAACATACTTGCTTAACATGCTACTCGTATATAAGTTTAGTTCCAGTATGTGTCAAACTTGCAAGTTTTAGTCAGAATTTACAGGAAGTGTCCCCGTGCTCAAATATTTCATTTTGTTGTTTTTCGAATATTTTTGATTAATTCTGATTAAAACTTCTAAATTTGACAAGCGCTGGAAAAGAGAAATAAAGTAAAAGTTCTGAGTTTTCTTTTCAGTAAATTGAATAAATAAAAATAAAATATTTTGTATAACAATTTTTAAATATTTTTAGAAAAATTACTGACATGCGCAAAAGACAGCAAGAAGCGATGAAAATAATTATGAAATACTGGTAAGAATTTTACCTTTAATTTAATTTTCGCTCCTTGGCCCTCAAAGTTTTCAGATATGTATGCATGCATTCTTTTTTCTACAATAAATTTTTTATAATTTAATATTTTTTATTTTTAAGTAAAATGCCTTTTTATGATAGTGATATGTGAATAGGAATTTAAAGAAAATAGTCACAATTAGTTCTGTTATGACTACTTTCAGTCACAATATTGTCTGTGAATAGATGTAAATATTAATCAAGCAAATTGAGGAATAATTTTTTAATAATTAACTTTATTAGTATGTGAGAAAAATTCAAAATTTTGGTAATAATTTAATAAAGTTTGATACGTGTAGTTAATTTGATACCAGACTAATGCTATATTCAGACTAAGCATGAAAACTCATTAAAAGAGTTTTGGCCCCAAAAAATATTATTAAAAACTCAAGTCTTCCCATACAAGTTCAAAACTCCAAAACAACCACTTTTTAAAGAAAACTAATTTGAAATCGTTTACATTTTAAAAGCAACATTGTGTTCTACATTTTCTTAGAACTAGAAAAATACATAAAAAATTACAAAAATGGAAAATGATTTTGTAAAAAAAAAATAAATAAAAATGAAGTTTAATTAAACAATGTACAACAACTAAATAAATCGAGGAAGAAAGATATAGTCGGTCGAGACCGTCTATTTGATACCCTACACACAATGGTGTAGGGAGCATAAAAATTCGGGAAGAGGACTTATACCTGTGGCCATTTTTACTAAATGTAAAATAAAATATACAAATACAGAATAATGCATTGATACTAACATCTAGATAATTTTTCGAACTTTAGGGCGACTCCTGGAGGTGGGTTTATATGGGAGCTATGGTAAATTATCGACCGATTCTCATAAAATTTGACAATGTTGCTTCTATTTACATAAAACTTATTTGTGTCAAATATTAACTTGATACTAATATTCGTATGGGACTTATGCACGTTAAAGTGATTTTCGGAAGAGGGGCTTATATGGAAGCTATGGTCAATTGTGGACCGAAATTCATAAAATTTAGTACAAAGATTGATACTTGTACAGAACCTTTTTGCACCGAATTTCATTAAAATATTCTTATTTTTAAGGCATTTTTGAGTGTTTAAATTGTATTCTGGGAAGACGTTTGCATGAGGGCTAGGTGAAATAATGAAGCGATCACAACCAATAGGCTTCGTCCTTGTATCATAAAAGTCCCACGCGCCAAATGTCATTGAATTATCTTTAAAATTGCGACCTGTACTTTGTGCACAAGGTTTACATGGACAGTCAGCCAGACGAACAGACATCGTTAGATTGATTTAAAAAGTGATTCTGAGTTGAGTGGCATACTTTAAGGTGGGTGTTGGATAAGCAAAGATTATTCACCTGTATAGTAATTGCAAGCAACGCAAAGTTTATCCGTGGCAAACACAACACACATTTTTTTATTAAAAGACATAAAACATCTTTCATCCATGTGCGGCGCCGTGGTAGACTTAAAATAAGGAAGTTTCTTTTGTTGGTAATCCACATTTTCCCTAATTTCTTTACCAATTATGATAATTTTCCATTTTTTAATTTTTTTTTCCATTGTAAAAACCTTTGAAAGGTGCAAAGCACCCCATAGACACATACTGCTCATGCAATAAGTATGCATTAGTAAAATTGACAGAGCTTTTTAATGTGTGCGTCACACCGACAATACAGCATGAAATAAAAAAAATAACTCATATCGCAGACAGTTTTTTCGAATGAATTTGATTATTTTTTCTATCATTTATGAAATTTGTTGTTTTTTATTTTACATTAAAATAAAAAAATAAAAATATAAAAATATTTAAAATTTTTTTGTTTTTGTGTAGAAAATTCGTCAATCGTACAAAAGGGTTCATCGGCAGTATCTCTCTGCAGTATGAGTCCATGAGCGCCTTAAAGAAAAGTGTGAACGTACTAGTTTTCGTATGTGTTCTCGTTTCCAGAAAACTCGTAAAAATGTTCAGTCTGAATGTACTATAAAACTAAATTCAATTTGGTTATGTTCTCCAAAAATATGGTAAAACATTATTAAAACGAATTATAATTTTTGTGGAGACTTAAAAGACGAATCGAGTATGTTGTTTAAAACATGTTAGTATAAAATATAGAACCACTAAGGCCAACACACATTCTAGTTCTGCACACAATAATAAATTACAGCGACAATAATAACAACAACACAAACAAATAATGTAATATTTGTGTATAATCAACATCAGCATAATATTACAATTTTTATCGCAAGAACATTTCTCAACACTTTTGTACCAGTTATATTTACGCTAAGTTGTTGTAGCACTACACAGCAAAAATATGAAAGATTTTTAATAAGTTAATTATTTGTGGGCTGTAAACTTATAATGACGCCATTACGAGAAAATGGTAAATTTTTTAAATATCTTAAGATGCATTTTGATTGTTAAATATATGTGGAAATAAACGTAACCACTATCTTTGGCAGATGTCCACATCATTACATATCACTAATATATGAATAAACAATGTTTAATGATATAATAGATACGCTTTAAAATTTTAATTTTCAACAGCCCACATAAAATCTCTTTGTTTGTAGCTTAATATCTTTTGAACCGTTAAAAGATGACTTTTTCACCAAAATTAGTTAATTTTATTAGATTTTCAATGTTATTAGAGCAATTATTATATCTCTACTGGTTGACTTTATATGCTTTTTATTTTTTGTAATTTTTCACTGTGTACTTCCATTGCATACATATTTGTATATAGAACACAGTGCAGTTAAAATTGGAATATCAATATTATATTATTTTTTTAATTACATAAGAGTTCCCAAAATATCCAACTATCATTTGCACCTTAGTTCTAATTTCCTTAAAGTGTCAATGTCGGTCTGTCGTGCTGGTAGGACGACTGGCTATCCATATAATTCTTGTGGACAAAGTACAGGTTGCAATTTAGAAGATATTTTAATCAAATTTAGGGCGTATGATTTTTATGACACAAGAATGAGATCTATTAAAATTGGTTTTAATCGCTCCAGTATTTCATTTTAAATCTAAGAAGTGCCTTAAATAAGTACTTGTTTTAATAGAATTCGCTTCAAGTGAGTTTTATACAAGTGTAAATAGGTGTGCTAAATTTAACGAAGATCGGTCCATAACTGATTTTACCTTCGTGGGTCTGATAGCAAAATTTTTTTGTAAAGTGTTTATTTAACGAGATAAAGGAAAATTTATTTACGAGTACATACCTTAATTATCTTTTATGGGTAAAAAGATATTTACGTTTGAATTTTGGATTTTATACCTTGATATCGTTTTGTTTTTCATTAGTAATTTCCGTAGTATATATGGGAGTGACATTTTCTTTAATATATTGTAATGTTCAATATGTTCTAAAATAATATGTGAAAAATGGGGTTAAAAATTATTAAAATAATCTAAAGCGGAGTCTCTCGAACAGTTTTCGGGCACAAAGTTTTGCAAAACTAAATAGCATTTAATAAAACTTATTTTTATTTTTTTTATTTTTAATTTTTTTATTTTTTTGTATGACCTTTTTTGAACTAGGTGATCACTTCCAAAGTCAAAGTTTTTTCAAACATTATTTTATTTCGTTAAACTACAGGAATATAATATCAACTTTAAATACAGAAATTATACATGGTAACATTTTTACTTTATTTTTCTATATAAAAGTTATAAATTTTTGACATCTTGAAATACAGAATCATGTATTTTTAATGTTAATTTATTAATTAGACAACGACAAATGTTCATTTTAAAGTGAATGTTCATTTAAAGTTAACTAAACAAATTATGTAAATTTTAAGTTTCAGGTTATATAAGTTTTATAATGCAAAGATTGGAAAACATAAATCTAAATGCATTATAACCTGCATACCAAGGACTAAAAATCTAATAAAATTGTTCTGCCCCAGCATGCACTGTTGAACAATATTTTAATTTTCTAACTTGGCTTCACAAAAAATATACAATTTTTAATTAAATTTATATACAAATTGCTCTACAAAATTATTTTTAAAGTTAACTGTTCGACATCGGATTTTATTTTTAGACTATTTAATAATGTTAAAAACAACTGAAACACTAATATTACCTAAATGATCATATACATTTTAATAATTAGCAATCTTAAAAGTTGCAACACAAGATCTTTATAAAATTTTTCTATAGTGCGCGAGTTGATATAATTTACAGTCAAATTTTATCTCGATATTAACATATATATAAAATGTATGCAAATGTGATTTTTCAAAAATGATTTCCAATAGGTAGCCTTGTGTGGACGGTAATTGGGCCTATAGTCACAAAACTAGGTATCATAATTTTCAATTTAATACAAACAGTTAAACGTATTTTGGGAAAGAAATGTTCATCGCGATTTCCAAGACATTCACTTGAATCCTCCTTGGAATGGAAGTTATGGGTCAAATTTCATTTCATTTGTAACGTATCTTTGTAAATTAAAGTTTGATCAGAACGTTTACATTAATATCGGTTGGACGGACGGACTGACGAATACCGCTAAATCGGTTTAGTGAATTATTTAGTGTCAAATTCAGAATGTCTAGATAACATCTCTTTTGCTCGTTTTAAGCATTATTGAAAATGGTATAAAAATGTACATCTTACAATGATGTTACAATCTAAAACAAAAATCTTAGTATATTTTTACTTTTTATTTCCGTTTTTCATGCCGTAAAATCCCCTTTGTTGCCACAATGTGCAATCTTAAAAAAAATTTAGTTTAATTCGTTTTTTTTTTAAATTTTATTAATAAAATAATTTTTTATATATTTCAAAAGATCACGAGTCAAAAATGGTTACGAAAGAAATTTTAATTTGATTAAAATTACACCCTACGTCCAGCCTTGGTCGAAAATAGAGAATTTTTAACAAAATTTCGTTGCCATCGGACTAGAAAAAAGTCATGGGAGATTTTTCAAATAATAGGTGACATACATATTATTGATGCCCATATATCGGGTAAAACTAATTCAATTGTGTGAAAAAAGAAACGTGCAAATATAACATTTCACGTTACATTTTTGTTGACGACAGACAGAAAATAAATTTATTTTCAGCAGGAAAAAAATGAATAATTTCTAAGAAAATAAAAATTTAACAAACTGAATAGTAGTTTTGTTATCCGTTAACAAATGTTTTTATTAATAATATATATATATATATATATATATACCATTGGACATCCTACCATTGGAAACCATGAATTAAGAAAATAACTTCTGGAACTCTTATTCAGCACTAAGTACTTCCATTCAATGGCAACGCAATGTTAAAATCATGTTTAGCTCTTTTTCAGTTTTTTTGTTTTTGCTGGGAACTTTAATAGCTCTGTAAATTTCCATCATACTTACTCAATTGATTTTTGAGTTATTAATAATAAAGTCTTGCTTATCTATCCATTTTTTGCACTAATTAGATATTTTATTTTTTTAATTAAAATGAAATTACTTAAAAAAACTTAATTACATCAAACTGTCTTACTTATCACAAACGGTTTTATTAGTATACCAGAATCTAGTTAATCCAATGAAATAAATATTTGCATGTAGCCAGAGAAGAAATAATACACTATTTACCACAGATCATTATAAAATTATAAAGTCCGGCTATCTTTCTAGAAAATGAATATTTAACCTTAAATAGTGTTCTATCATCATGGTTATATAACTAAATTATATTTAATCTAAATTCTTTAAACCAAGGATTTTAATATTCCTACTTATATTCCTTTTAATATCATAAACTTTTAATGGAATTTAAACTTATGTAATCAAACAACAGTAAATTTCAATTTCAAAAAGAATTTACGAAATAATTTGCAAATGAATTTGCTCGTATTAACTAATATGATGGAAAATATTTTCAAGATTATTGGTGAAAAATTTTCTTTATTTATTGTTAAAGATTAAAAAATCACGGACTTATGATCAGAAAATTAAAAAAAAAAAAAAAAATTCCACTGTGTTTCGCCCCATTGCTTAATGGGGTTGAATCAAACTATTATGAAAATAAATCTCTAATTTCTGAAATTTTTTTCAAGCGTTTGTCGATTTGTTATTTTCCATCCAATTTTAAAGATTTTTATATATTCTTGAAGCATTTCATGATACAATTTAAATCTTTCGCTACTAATTTTCTATGTACCATTTTATTCGAAGTACATGTTGTTGTGTATGCTTTTGGTTGTATACTTGGAAGCATTGTTGTTGTGCTTATGGCTTTTTCCTTAGTTCTCATTTTTTATTCGAATTCATATACAAGTTGTATAAAAGTGCAGTTAGTTGAAAATAATCGTAGTTTGAGTAGTTGTAGTAAAGGTTAAAATAAACTTTTTATTACATTTTTTTTTTTTGTTCTAGTACAAATACTTCGCTACTTTTTTATTATAGTTAAAATAACTATTTATTTGTTTATTTGGTTTAGGAAAAAATTGCAAGATTTGTTTTCAAATAATATTATATAACTGTAACTGTTGTGAGATTTTGTTATTTGCTAAAACATAAGCAAAATATCTGAATTGTAGAAATCATCACAAATGTTGGAAATTGTGAATTTTTTGAGCAGTAGCTCGTTTACAAGTCGCATTTTCCTAAAATACATTTATTATATTTGCATATACAAAATCCATTCCCCTGTATCGCTCCTGTAGCTTATATAGTATGTATCATGTTGAAACAGTTTTTTACGTTTCTCTTGTTTTCTTGGTTGTTTGGTACTTCCGCTCGATTTACCTTTAAGCCAAGTAATTTAATGTTGCCCTGAATGTGTACTAGTTGTCGTTATTGTAACTGTTGTTGCTACTACTATAGTAGTAGTAGTATGTTTAAGCAAACTTTATTCATAATTTGTATGCTTCTCACTATTTAGCACTCACTGATTGAGAAGATTAAAAAAATCTACACCGATATCTTTTCTAAATATAGACCAGATTTAACCCATATTTCAAACAAAAGTTACATTTGTATAGATTTTTATTCTGATCAAAACTCCTCACAGGATAACAAAAAGAATTAATAATTTCATACATAGTTTAATTTTGATTCTTTTCTAAAATAGAAAATAATTTATATATGAATATGAATAATTTTTTATAACCACTGTGGATCTCTAATTTTGAACATCACTACAAAAACATGGGGTACGTAGGGTATTACTTTTATCATACGGATTGACTCTAAGATTTTTTGAACTTTTTTTAATACCTTCCGTTTTGTTGCATTTTTATACATTCTACCAAAGAAAAACTATTGTAGAATGAGAAGAAAAAAAATAATAAATAAAAAAAAGCAAACAAAATAATAACGAAATGTTTTTATTAGTTTTTCATAATTTTGGATTTATTTGTAATTCAGCGAATTCTTATCAAAATAAAATTTTTCTTTTCTTTATTGCGCGAAGTTAAGTTGTTTCATACTATTTTTGTTTTGTTTTATGTAGATTTCTATGTATGTATGTATGTATGTATGTATGTGTGTATGTATTTTATTTAAACGTGTATGGTCGTTTTTACTGTTGGTAAATCCTCTTACCATTTCCAATGTAAATATTAATTTGAAAACCAAAAGAAAGCGGTTGAAGTTTGCAAAAATATGAAATAAGATATAAAATCATACATTCAGGGATAATCGTAAAATTTAAAATGTACTTACTGAGTAAATAAATTTCTTTTAATTTTTTTTAATATTTACATATTTTTAATATTTACATGGATATTTATTTCGCTTCAATTTAATTTTGTTCTTCTTGAGGTATTCGTGAAACTTTTAAACAATTGATATGTATATCATTTCAATACTTTGTAGTTTAAAATCCTGATTATTTCATTATTTAAAGTAAAGTTGCCCCAAAAATACCTATTGCAGTTAATTTTCGGCGGCTCTCACAGTGATTCGTTGCAATATCCTACATGTATGTATGCATGTATATATGTATTTATGTATGTATGTAAGTATGTATGTAAAAACAAGTCAAAATATAAAGAGTTATTCTTAACTAATGAAATCTACCGAAATTCATTTTGTTCCGCATATATTTTGATCGTTATTTAATTGCATAAATATTCGTAAAAAATTTTATTAAAGTTGGTGCAGTAAACAGAAGGGATTTTATTAGGCTAATCAATTATACGCCTTGTTAGGAAACCATTTTTCAAATAATTAGAAAATTGAAAAAACCGATTGCATTTTTTAAAAATCCGAAAAAAAACGATTAACCCGCAATTGTAACGGAAAATAATATGTATATATGTAAGTAAAAAATAACATATACGTAAAACTAATATACGTGCTTACTATAAATAAAACATTCGCTTCTTTTTCAGCATTGAAAAGATCGCTTTTTATAATAAAATTGTATTGCTTCTAACTGGCAACTTGCATTAAAAAATTCATACCATTCTTAAGGGAATGCAGAACTTTTCTCCATTACGAACTAGTTTCATTCGCAGCCCTAAATTTTTTTGAGAACTTTCAGAATTAATTTAAATTTAACCTTAAACTTTAATCATTAAAAGCATTATTCCTACACAGAAAACATTTTAACGTTTCTGGAAAGTGTTTTCACATAAATTGTACGAATTGAATATACAAATTTATTTCCAAACTTTTTCCATACAAAAGAAAATTATTTTCGTAAATATTATACAATTGTGTATAGCGATAATTTTAGGAAAATTGAAAAATGTTGGTTATGTTTTGTGGGTTTTAATTGCACAAGCTAAATAAAACAAGTAAGAGTGTTAAAGTCATGATATATATTCAAACTTGACGATATGATACCCTAGAATTATTTCCGAGATTTCCAGAAATGTACCTAATAATGGACCTATGGTCATTTATGTACCGATCAATATGAAATTGGATATTGCGATATCTGCTTATATTAAACTTATTTGTGTCAAATCATATTTCGATAATCACATTTATCTGTGATTTATGCCTGCTAAAGTGATTTTGGAGTGGACCTTATATGGTACCTATGCCTAATTGTGGATCCATCCTCGTAAAATTTGGCATTCTGAAACATTTCTACGATTTCTAGGTGAAACAATGGACCGATCATAAACTATTTCAAGATGCTTGATCGTTATACCAAAATAATCATATGTACCAAATTTCATTATATTATCTTTAAAATTGCGACCTATACTTTATGCACAATGTTTATATAGACAGTTAATCAGCTACACGAATGGTCGGACATAGTTAAATCGACACAGAAAGTAATTCTGACTCGATTGCTATACTCTAAAATGGGCGTCGGGATATGTTTTCTACGTGTTGCAGATATCAACAAAAACGCATAATAGGGTAGGGTATAAATAGTTAAGTATATATCAAATGTTAACGATAAATGCATTAAAATGTTAATTTTACAGGAAAAACTTCTAAAAGGAATATCTAAAATTGTGTAATTTTGGAACCATCAAACAAGGGTTAGAGCAATATCACTACAACAACGTCACGTTCTCATTATTAGTTTTCTTGAATTTTATTAACTGTGTGTTCATGATAACAACGTATTTGTTTAAATTTTGTCATTTAATGTTTACACTCAATAAAAATTTTAATATGGTTGACTGCAAAAATTATATGTTTTTAAACATTTTTACCAGAAACAAAATTTATTAATATGAATATAATCATTTCCATTAAATTTTTCCTTATTCTTAAACCATATTTATATTTAAACCATAATATATATATATATATATATATATATATATATATATTTAAAATGTTTGTTTTCTAACTTCATTGTAATTCTCAATTAGTTTATATATGAATAAGAAAACAAAATTTTGTTATAATCGATGTGATTCAATCATTACTACTATTTTAAAGGATTTAGTAAAAAAGAAAAAAAAACATATCTTGAATTTGAATCACATCTGGTGGTATAAATGAATATAATTAATGAACAAATATGTAAATATTTTTTTTGGCTTTTTTTTTTATTATTTTCAAAAAAATTATAAAAAAAAAATAAAAAAATCATAATATGTTGGTCTTAGATTATAGTCACTACAACTATATTTTTCCCTCCGTGTACATACACCATTTTCATCAAACAGCTAAAGGATCATGATTCCGCCTTCAATATGTGGCTGGAAAACATTAAAAATTAAAAATTTTCTAAAGAAAATTTAAAATATTTGTTCACAAAATAAAAATGAAAATAAAAAAAAGCTATCTTCAAAACTGTTCCTTCCAATTCGAAATGTCTAAAAAAGTTTAAATCTCAAGGAAAGCTCCCAATATTTACTAATTAAAAATCGACCAAAAACTAGAAAATAGCCCGTTTTTCCTAAAAAATATATTGTTCGTAGACAGCCCAAAAACAAAAAGTTGAAAATATAGTTTTAGAATACTTTTGCTTTAAAATTATTACCATAGACAAAAAAAAAACACACACACAAAACACAAAACTAATGAGTTTTGTCGGAGTTTTCTTTTTTTTGGAAATCTGCATATTGCCCTCATTAAAAAAACTTTTAAATAATTTTTTTCAAGATTTGTTGATTATATTTCATTTCAAATAAATATGAAAAATATTTAGGAAATTTGTTTTAAAGAATAAGAACTAAAATGAATGAAACGAACTTATTTTATTTATGTAAAAAATTGGTTCTGTGTAAATTTCAATGCAAATATTAGTATTTAGTTCGTATATTTTTAAAACCGGTTTTTCGTGTTAAAGGAAAAACCGGTCTATTCGACATTCGAAAAATTAACATATTGAAATAACACAATATAAAAACCGAAAAAAAACGGTTGTTAAATCGATTGGAAAACTAAGTCGATCACCCGAGTTATACCCTATAATACTAATAGTGGTTGCGGTATTAAGTGTTTGTGCTGATGTTTGTAACTCACAAAAATATTACTCATAGACTCATTATTTTGGCACAAGCACGAATACTACTGAAATACGATCGATCCATTATTTAACCTAGCCCCCATACAATTGTCTTCCTATAATTGGGGTTTAATTATCATAAATATCTCAAATATATCAATATTTTAATGAAATTTTGCGCAATTTTTATGTAAATACATGAACCACGTGCATAATTCCCATACAAATGTAAGAAAATTTAGCTATATAAGGTTTTTGTGGTATTGAAAATGGGCAAAATCACTTAATAAAAAAAAAAAAAAATTATGGAATAAGTACTAAAAAAACTAGGTGTCGGTCGTGAATGCAGTTCATAATTTTCCTCTAATATCTCTTATAAAATAGCATGTACGTTAAAGAAATCAAGGAACCATATTAACTCGGAAACTAAAAATGGACGTAATCTCCCCATTTTGCCACTCACTTTCCATATAAGGCGAAATCTTATATATATACTTATATATATGTCATCTCTTTTACGCTCTTAGTGTACATCCGATTTTAATAAAAAATATACCATTGGAAATGCAGTTTAGATATACAGAACAAAAATTTCATTTTTTATTAAAATCCATTAAGTATTTCAGAAGTTATAAATGGTAAAATCTGAGATATTAAAGTCTTCTCTATATTATTTCTCATGTACAGATAGCTCTCTTAATTCAAAGCTGTGTCACTTTTGTCATTTCTTTAATGATATAACAACATTGAGTTTGATTTTTTTTTTTCAAATTTTAGTTGAGAGATGATAGAAACATGGAATAAGTTTAACATTTTGAATTGCTTTACTTACTTTTTGTTTGAGCTTTTTGCATAACGAGAAACAAAGTTAGTAGAAACAATAAAGAACTTGAATTTCTTTTCGAAAAGTGTGCCTTTTACTTATTTAGAAAATGCACATTTTTATTTAAAATTAATTATTTTACTTGCTTATCTTGATAACTCATTTTATTGGCCTTTTATTTTGGATACTTTGTTGTAAAAGTCAGAGGATTATAATTTCTCTTTCATATATTTTGATATAAAAAAATAGTTGTTTGTTGATTAGTATTTTTTCTAGCATAAATAAAAGTTATAATGTGTATTTTACCTTTTTCGAAGCAATGTAAAATTTACTTTCTAACTTTTATCGAAATTACTCTATAATATAAATAAATCGGAAAAATAAATCTCAAAAAGAAACGCTAAAAAAATCATAAAACGAAAAAGACCCAAAATTAAAAGAATAAAAATATCGACAAATTAAAAAAGTCTAAAAAACTTGCTAGAAAACGACAAAATAATAAATCACTTAAATAAGTCTCAAAAAAAAAAAAAAAAAACGATAAAAGAAAGAATATTTTTATATTGGTTATTTTATTTTTCAAGAATTTACATAGTTTTTTTTAGAAAAAACAAGATCTATAATATTTTAAAATTGGCGACAAAATATTGAAAGGTATTTATTTACTTTACATATTAGAATCGCCGTCTCAACTTTCTACAGATACAGAACAAATTTTACCAACACACAGTGGGGTCAAACGCAAATTTTTTGGTAATAAATCTGAATCTCCTAAACTACTGGTCGGATCAAATTGAAATGTATGGAAAAGTTGTAGAGGAGGACCTAAGCTTTCAGAAAAATCATCTTGTCGTCACCCTGTGATAACACGAGATAAGCTACAGGGTGTCAAAGTTGACTACCTCGAGTATGTAAAAGTTAAAAAAAATCGTAACTTATACAAATGAAGTCCGATTTTAAAGATTTTTATATTTCTGGAAAGTGCTCGGCAAGATAAAGCAAAAGTAAGCTACTCATCTAAGTTATCTCTTACAGTTAAAAAGATATTTACGCTTGAATTTTGAATTTTTGATTTTTTGACTCGACTTTCTTTCGTTTTTCGCGAATAAGTCCGGAGATATATGAGGTAAAAATTTTTTAAAAATATTCTGTAATTTGCTGCATATCTCAAAATAATATACTGAAAGAATTTTTGGATTATCTCAATTCGAATAGACGTGAAAAATATTCAAAGTCAGCACTCTGAAATTGGCATGAAAAATGGTTATTTTTTTACAAAAATATAGTACAATTCATTCACTTTTTTCTCAAAGTTCCGTTAATAAAAAAATTTTTTCCTTATTAATTTGAAAAGATAATGCTTCATGAATGGTTAGTAAAGAAATTTAGAATTGATTTAAGTTTGCACCCTACATTCAGCATTGGCCGAAAATTGTCAATTTTAAAAAATAGTTTCATTTTTATCGATTAATAAAAAAAACGTCACGCGAGCTTTTTTAAATATGGTACCCATATTTTTTATAGAAATAGATTTGGAATGATTTAACACTAAACTGCTTCCCGCCCGGCCAAAAACGAATGCAGGAGTGGAGATTTTATGTTAAAAGTCAGATTTTTTAACGAATATTTTTAAAAGCATATTAAAAGCATATTAGCATAATATTTTTAATATTATTTCTTACGTAATGTATAAAACACAAATCAAGCTTTCATTCCTAAAAAAATCAATAAAATAGCTCCAATAACCTCTTTTTGGTAATTTTTCAAAAATTATTTTTTTTTTAGAAATAGCTGAAAATCCAAAAAAATTAATTTTTTTAATACAACTCCACTAATTTTGCAAATACTTTAAAAATGTTAAAAGAATATAAAAATAGACTTATTTACCAATTCAACGATATATAAAATGTTGATATAAGTCATTTAATAATAGTAATATAATGGCCTCAAAACTACCAAGTCACGTCAAAAGTTGCAAAATTGACTATTTTGTTCCATATTTCCATATGTGTGTATACGTAACATTTTAGTTTTCTAATGTATTATGTAGGTATATATTTGTTATTATAAAGTAGTAAATTCTTTATTTGAGTAATGTTTATTTAATTTGTTCTACATATTTACATACTTATTATACATATATCCCCTATATTTATTTTATTAAGAATATATTATCGAAGATATTATTAGATATTTTCTTGAAAATAATCAGAAACATCAAACGTTAGCAAATTTTTAACTTCCTTAGCTTCGGAATCCTCTTTTTCTATTTCAAGAGTGATTTTTGGTAGCCATCGAGTTCTTATAGAATATATAACTGGATCTGATGATATTAATAAATATTCCATTAAGTCCATATTTTGCATCTGTTAGCTCCCCAAAATGCAAAATACTATTTTCTATTATTTCTTTACCATGAGCCAATACTTTGTGAATTGTTGGAGTCATTGATTTCCAGGGGTATGTAATGTTAAGTAGTTCTTTAGTTTCATAAGCAAAAATTTTAAATTTGTCCGCATTATTTTTTTTTTTTGCTATTAATGGCTGCCAATATAATCTTAAAACGCTTCAAAATATTTAAGTCAATGCCTGTGATTGAAGATGTGAGTTCCGGATTTTCAAAGAAACGTCTTGCTGTATTTCCATCATTTGAGCTTCCATAGCCATGTAGAGGTTTATCAATTATTAATCCGAGTTGTTCTTTGAATTCTAATTGAATTCTTTTCTTTTCCTCTTTTCGTAATTCGTGCAGTTCCAAATTGTTTTTTACTGTAGCATTTTCCTGCCCGGGAATATTTCTATACTTCATATCATATGCAAGATGTAAGCAGAACTCCAAAAATCTTATCCTTGCGTGGAGTGGTGATATTCCAAATTTTAAAGAATTTTTTTTAACAAGGACTTCAGAATTATCCTGAAATTGTGAACTTATTTTTCCACATATATTACATTTCCATGTAGATGTTGTATCTGTTATAGCGTTTGCAACTTTTCCATCAATCATCGTTAATTGTTGTTGAAATGTAACTTTAATAGTTCTGTTTGATACTTTTACATATGTTGGGGCAATGCTTTAATTTCTTCTTCCAGTTGGTTGACAATGCTGTTTATTGTAACCGTGGTTTCTCTTTTGTAATCAAAAAGGATTGGACGGCACAAAAATTTGGAACCTGGAGTTAAATTTATCCATATATCATCAAAAAGCGAGTCATTTCTTGTCGATGAGGAAGGCTTATTTAAGCGCATTCGAAGTGGTACCAGAGACGCTATAAACAGCGAGGAATAATTATTTCCAGAATTACTTCCATCCAGTTGTTTGTATTCCGAAAATCCTGATGTTCCATCGCAGCCCCATTTGAATATTAAAATAAGTTCAGAGACTTTGCATTTTTCAATGTTATCATTGCTGAAGGTAGATATAATTCTAGAGGCAGTATTTTCAAGTAATTGAAATATATTAACTTTAGCATTTTTAACAGAAGCATTAACCGGGTGCTCCATAGGCTGTAAAATATTACTTTTCGCTTCTCTCACTGATTTGCTACTGGGAAAGATATCATATCCTTTTTCGCTAACAGATTTCCTCAAAATCTCGTATTGGTTTCTTGATAATCCTAAATTTAATATTAGAGCTAAAGCATCTTCAGAGGTAAAGGACGATGTTGATTTCGGTGTCACTATGCTTTGGATTATCCGATGTAATCGATTGGGAGAAGCTGTTGGTAACACATCTATAACTTTTTCTACTTCCTTTGGTTACGTACGTGTTACTAAAGCTTTAAATGTATCTTTTATTTCGGCATTCGTATGTGAATTTACAATAGATTCCTGTTTGGTCCTCTTTGTTCTTAGCTGAACTTCATCGTAACTTTTTTTTGGTCGACCCTTTTTCTGATTTCCGATGAAAATTGGTATTTCTCCCTCCAACCACTCTTCATTTTTCTTCCTGAACTTTGGTATTGACCAATCTGAAGCTTGCATCCTTTTTTCGTATGATTTATAAAAATTTTCGAGCTTTAAACTGTCTTCTGCAGTAAGAGTTAAACCAAAAGATACTACTGTATCAATGAGTTTTCTTATTTTTTGTGAACGATTTATAATATCAGATAGATTATCCCAGATTACTTTGCAAATAGAAAAGTGTTTTAATGTGATCTCCATAATGACAAATTCACTAATAAATCTGCATATTTATAAGGATACTTATATATAGAAAAAGAATATTTATATCAGGTAAATGGTGACAGGCAAAAATTAATTAAAAAATTTTAAATTTTGCTCAAGACCCCCAATTTCATTCAGTTTATTTTTATGACCTGTAGTGTTAAACAGGTACGTCAAAAAATGTACCTATGCGATTGTAAAAAAATCATTTTTGTTATAATACATTAATTAAGTAGCTAGGTAAATTATTTAAAGACTTAAAAAATGTAATAAAAAACGAAGGAAAATATACTTATTTATGTACTTAGGTAATTTTAAAAACCTTTTCAGTAGAAAAAAATTATGAACACTTTAAATAAATTCATTAATAAATATTATTATCTCGTAACAAAAATAAGCAATGCAGTTGAGTGTTACGTATACACACATATGGAAATACGGAACAATATAGTGAATTTTGCAACTTTTGACGTGACTTGGTAGTTTTGAGGCCATTATATTACTATTATTAAATGACTTATATCAACATTTTATATATCGTTGAATTGGTAAATAAGTCTATTTTTATATTCTTTTAACATTTTTAAATTATTTGCAAAATTAGTGGAGTTGTATTAAAAAAATTAAATTTTTTTGGATTTTCAGCTATTTAAAAAAAAAAAATTATTTTTGAAAAATTACCAAAATTAGGTTATTGGAGCTATTTTATTGGTTTTTTTAGGAATGAAAGCTCGGTTTGTGTTTTATATACTACATAAGAAATAATATTAAAAATATTATGCTAATATGCTTTTAATATGCTTTTAAAAATAGTCGTTAAAAAAACTGACTTTTAACATAAAATCTCCACTCCTGCATTCGTTTTTGGCCGGGCGGGAAGCAGTTTAGTGTTAAATCATTCTAAATCTATTTGTATAAAAAATATCGGTACCAAATTTAAAAAAGCTCGCGTGACATTTTTTTTATTAATCGATAAAAATGAAACTATTTTTTAAAATTGACAATTTTCGGCCAATGCTGGATGTAGGGTGCAAACTTAAATCAATTCAAAATTTCTTTACTAACCATTCATGAAGCATTATCTTTTCAAATTAATAAGGAAAAAATTTTTTTATTAACGGAACTTTGAGAAAAAAGTGAATGAATTGTACTATATTTTTGTAAAAAAATAACCATTTTTCATGCCAATTTCAGAGTGCTGACTTTGAATATTTTTCACGTCTATTCGAATTGAGATAATCCAAAAATTCTTTCAGTATATTATTTTGAGATATGTAGCAAATTACAGAATATTTTTAAAAAATTTTTACCTCATATATCTCCGGACTTATTCGCGAAAAACGAAAGAAAGTCGAGTCAAAAAATCAAAAATTCAAAATTCAAGCGTAAATATCTTTTTAACTGTAAGAGATAACTTAGATGAGTAGCTTATTTTTGCTTTATCTTGCCGAGCACTTTCCAGAAATATAAAAATCTTTAAAATCGGACTTCATTTGTATAAGTTACGATTTTTTTTAACTTTTACATACTCGAGGTAGTCAACTTTGACACCCTGTAGCTTATCTCGTGTTATCACAGGGTGACGACAAGATGATTTTTCTGAAAGCTTAGGTCCTCCTCTACAACTTTTCCATACATTTCAATTTGATCCGACCAGTAGTTTAGGAGATTCAGATTTATTACCAAAAAATTTGCGTTTGACCCCACTGTGCAACAGCTATTAAAAAACCTGTAAGAGTGTGTTTTTATTATGTGTGTAAAATACTATCTCAGTTTCTTCTTTATAATATATATTTAAACAACTATTATTAAAAATTGGAATTTATTTTTCAAAAAATTTAAAACTTTAAAGAAAAATTTATGTGGAAAACACTGTTTATTGGGTATCCACAAACACTTATTACACCGTACAACAATTCTAAAACATTAATAATTGCAGACATGTAAGATTTTTTCAGTTTTCCTCTTGGATGTCAAATTTTCTCTAAAAAGGACCTCAAAGTATCGAAGGATATACAATTAAAAAAATAAATTAAAATGTTACATTCGGCTTGGCCGAATCTATATACCCACCATCTGAAATCTTTTGTACTACCCTAATAATTTCACCATAATTTCACATCCATTTTTGGTTGCCGAGATTACATTATTCTTTGATGTTGGCGTATAATTTCGTTATTTTTCTAGTATTTCGATTTTGCTAATACTAAACAAACCTTATATAAGACACATATTTGTGCAAAATTACGTCCTCCTAGGACAGATATTGCTTGATCGTGTTAGATTTTCACGAGGACCCCGAATATATGTTATATATATAACAAAAGTTTTCAGTTAAACGTTGTAGTACAAAATGTTAAGCAAATATCTTTTACATAAAGTATTAAAAATATTTGATATTTATTTAAAAAATGTATTTTAATGGTTAATGCCCTAATTTAGTAAATCAGTATCGTGATAGAAATACCGATACAATGTCAGGGCAGCCAGATTTAGGGTTTTGTCCCCAAACTTTAGAAATTTTTGTTACAGAAAAGGAAGGAAATTTTGGTTTGGAGACTAGGGAGTCTGTTGGGGATATTAAAAACATTTCGGGGAAATTTTGTAATTATTGCTTATTTTTTGTAGTTAGTAAAATTTGAATTTTGGAAAAATGTATATAATATAAAATTTGACTTACTTGTCATTGTAAAGAACTTCAGACTGTATTTAATATGCTTCAGACTGTATTTAATATGCTAACGACCAAGTAACGCATGTTTTAAACTATTAATGCGTGTTTTCGGTTAAGATTTTAATACAAACCAAATTTCGAGAGGAGGAGGAATCTTAACTTATTAATATCCACTGTATCTTAGTGAGAACAGTTAAATTATCGGCTGTTATTTTTGAAGTTTAAAGAGTTGCAATTTTTTCCTTCTTTTTTAAATAAGCGTCAAAGAATGATTTAAATTTTGTAAAAAAATTGGGTGATATATTGCTGGCAATATCAAAAAGTTGATTGTGAATTTTCACTCTTTGAGAAAGATAAACAGATCTTGTCATTTTGCAATTTTTTAAGTTTTCGTATTTCCCAATGTTCTTTTCAAATTTGACATATTTCTAATATATATGACTTACAAGTGTTTCCTTACTTATATTTGTAAAACAAATCGTCCTGGAGAGTCTTATATATCTTATATATTATATATTTTTATACATCAGGTATAAACAATAGTAAAGTAAATGTTTTGTACAAATATCACTGCTGGATATTACCTTGGGTAGTAATGTTTCCAAGAGTTAAATCAGACATGTTGAATAATTTTAATTCTAAGGTTATGCATAATAATAATTTCTTTGATTTACAAGATGATGAATCTGAATTTTAATATACAATGTGTTTTTTTTCGATACATATGTACTTATGTAAAAATATTAATTTAAAAATGATTTCTGTAAAAAGAAAATACTTGTTAAAAACAGAAAAGTAATTATTTTGAATGAAAAAACTTCTTTTATATTGGATGGAGATTTTTGCGGAAATATTTTTAAAACTTTGGAGTTGGATAAGAAAAGTATTTGTCAGCTCTGCCCGATATTACGTTATATCAAACAAAAATGTTTTGAAATAGGATTTTATAAATCAACTATTCAGAAAATCTATCACTTTAGACTTCAAATTCAACACTTAAAATTTTTAGGAAGGAGTTGGCGTAAAAAATCACATAAATTGAATTTGTAACACAATAAAATGTATATAAAAAGTATTCTTAATTTTTAAATTCACTTAAAATGAAAACACAAATACTTTTAATTCATAAATTTATTTTTTCAATTTAATTTTTCTTATTCTTTTGGATTTTTTTAATTTTATCAGGATTGCTAAGTACATAAATTTAGGTTTATTAAGGAAATTATTTTTTTAATTTCCTATACGTCCGGACGGACAGTGGTCCGGACGTCTGTACATCAATAATCATCAATTGAGATAATCTCTGTAGTTCGCCGTTTTAAAAATAAGGAAGGAGTTGGCGTAAAAAATCACATAAATTGAATTTGTAACACAATAAAATGTATATAAAAGTATTTTTAATTTTTAAATTCACTTAAGATGAAAACACAAATACTTTTAATTCATAAATTTATTTTGTCAATTTATTTTTTCTTATTTCTTTTGGATTTTTTTTTCAAATTTTATCAGGATTGCTAAGTACATAAATTTAGGTTTAATAACGAAATTATTTTTTTAAATTCCTATACGTCTGGACGGACAGTGGCCGGGACGTCTGTACATGAAT
Organism: Protocalliphora azurea; assembly: GCA_932274085.1. Lineage (NCBI taxonomy): Eukaryota > Metazoa > Arthropoda > Insecta > Diptera > Calliphoridae > Protocalliphora > Protocalliphora azurea. The sequence continues at coordinate 118,463,501 of OW026519.1, read as the reverse complement.
AATCAACAATTGAGATAATCTCTGTAGTTCGCCGTTTTAAAAATAACCTAATGAAATTCGGTACGTGAACCTTTTTTGGGCCAATACTATAACATGTTAAAATTGGTTATGATCGAACCATTATTTCACTGAGTCACCATATAAAATTTTTTAGAAATGGGTTAAAAGTCTTAACAGGAAATTTTTTTTCTAAGCAAAAGTCATACCAATAATATTTTTGATGATCGGTACAAAATTGACCATAGCTCTCTTGTAAGATGGCCTCCCGAGAATCACTTTCTCGCGAATAATTGTTTTATAAATCTTCGTATAAAGATAAAATTAAGTGAAAATAAAATATAGTTAAGCTTTAGTTTTACAGAGAAATTTCACAAAGATCGGATCATAATTGACCATGGTTTACATATAAGGACCTGCCACGACAATGTCAATTCGAAATTATTTTTATATATGAAAGTGATTTGATAAGGCAAAACTTTCACAACTGTAACTTTCTTACTCCTTTTCAATATTATTGTAAAATTCTATATAGATCTCTTTTTAAAGAAAGCAATCAACTGGAATTTTAAATACATAATAATTTCATTTTTGTTCAGAAAACAAGCATACTTCCACTGGATTTTTTTGGAAAATATTTTTTTCTTCCAAATCGCAAAAATTCCGCAAAATGTTTTTTTTTTCATACCATACATATCACGTAAAAATACAAAATTTTTATTTCTAAAAAAGTTCGTCCAAAAGCTTATTGAATTTCTATGTAAAGTGAATGTTTTTGAACAGATTTTTTAAAACAATATATAAAATAATGAATTACTTCAATAAAAACTAGTTGGCATCTTGTGGAAAAATATATGTTTATGCACCCCTCCAAAAAATTGGGTTCGTAAGAAATTGAAATTTTTAATGGGCGTGCAACTTTTCGGTGAAAATTGATAATCAAAAAATCATTTGCAACAAATAGACTGATATCTGAGTCAAATTACTTATATATATTTATAGATTAATATATTCCGTTTATGTATCAAAATGATTGCTGCCAAAAGTAAATTCCAGCATTTGGTTGTAGTTATAAGTTTGGAATGGCTTTTTAACCAAAAAAAAAAAAAAACAAAACTTTACTTATGACGTAAAAAAAGTAAAAACTTATTAAATATTTATAAAGGCAAATAAATGCATTAAATTGCTTTGATTTTCATCTAAAACATATTTCAAATAAGAAAAAAATTCACTTTAATAATATGGGCCAAGAAAAGTTGTCAACAAATGATAGTGCAGCGATACAGTTGTGCAACTCTAGTCACAAATTGCCCCATTTTTAACTCCCTTTTCACTTTCAGGCTACTTTTTCAAAAAACAAATTTGAAATTTATTAATATAAAATGAATTGTGATTCAAAAATGACGAATCCCTTCAAAACATTGGGTCATTTCTCATATGAAATATAATCCATATTTGTATAGACATTTTGTTGGCGATTTTTCGTGGGGTCATTTTGCTAAAAACTGTTCTATGTTTTGTTCATAAATTTATTATAATATTAAAAAAAATATATATCAAAAATTAATGAGAAAAAAAAAGTTTTTAAATAAAAAAAATTTTTGCTTACTTTTGGGGCATTTATCTTTTTTTCTCACCTTTTTAAAAATACAATGATCATTATTTATTTAAATAAAAATCCAAAAACAACAATATCCATAATTAGTACATGTAAAAAAATTGCATTCTTTTATTTAGCTTTTAATATTTTCACACCACATTTTTTTTTTTTGTTTTTGTATAACGTAAATTATTTTTAGAGTAACTATTGAAATTATATAGATTTTTAAATAGTTTGATTTTAAAGCCAAAACTAATTAGACTTTTTATCAAATATTTAACTTTGCATTTACTATACTATTTATTTATTTAATTAGCGCTTAATTTACTACACATCTCTGAATTAGCGCGCTGTGCTGTGCGCTGTTATTCTGTGTCAAATTTTTCTAGAGAGAAAAATGAGTGTCATTGAGCTGGTATTGTCGGCCGACACTATAGTACACATTATTGCATTAGTTATAAAATATGGCAGACTTTTGGGTGACTGCCCATATTTCACGACCCTTTTAATATATATGAATCATAATATTATGTTCATAATATGTTGATAATGGACTGTTACTCATATAATTTCTTACTTTGCTTTCAATTTGTAAAAAAGTTGTTTGGATCAAATATAATTATAACACTAACGTTTATATGGGATTTATACACGTTAAAGTGATTTTCGGCTGAGGGTTTTCTTTGGAAACTATGATCAATTATGGACCGATCTTCATTAAATTTGGTACATATATATATATATATATATATATATATATATATATATATATATATATATATATAGTTAAATAAAACTTATTTGTATCGATTTTCATTTAAATATTTGTATATTAAAGATATCTATGAGCGTTAAAACTCTATTCCGGGAAAACATTTATATAGAGGCCGGGTGAAATAATGAACCGATCATAACCAATTTCAGTGTTCTTGTTCCTTGTACCAAATAAATTTTTCGTGGCAAATTCCATCAAGATCAAGATATCTATAAAATAACGACTTGTACTTTGATAAAATAAGGATGCGATTGGGATCATACACGGTATATAAAAAGTTCATTAAAAAATAAACGGACAAGAACAGGCAGATCGTTTTTACATTTTACAACAATAAACAAAATTAATAAATGAAACAAGAATTGGACCGAACTCGGTCGAATCCCAAATCCTGCACGAAAATTTAAAGCATAACACTTTCAATATGCTATCGCAAATGCTATTTTCTGCAATAAACACACACGGTCACACAGAAAATAAACCGAGATACGTTGAAAATATTGATTTAGTAAATAAAGTTGTATTGGGAGAATATTTTGTTGTATTAGGTAAAAAAATGCAATTTTTCATACAAATGGGCGAAAGAACTGATGGTGATGATGAACCTTTTCTGAAAGAATTTCATCTACATTATGTTCCTAAATAACTATTTCAAGAGATTAAATACTATAATTATTGTTATTTACGTGTTTTATAAGTATTTCTAAGAGTATTCGGTTAATCGAATAATTTGGCATTAATCGGTTATTAACCGATTAACTTTTAATTTTTAATAATTGTTTGTCGAATTAACCCGTGGTTATTTGGTGTGGTAGCCGTACAGATTAAATTTTATAATATGCGTTTTTTCTATTCCAAAGATGTTCAAAAATTGATTTTTACTGAAAGTAGGTTAAAAACTGGGTGTGGCATCTAACTTATATTTTAGCCCATAATTTTCTGGACAAAATTCTTGATATATGTGCAAAATTTAATTTGAACTTTTACAAAAAGAACTGTTTTCAAAAAGTGGGCGTGGCATTTGTATTAATAATATATGCTTTATTTCCTTTCGATAATCAAACAATTTTATTATAAAAAGTTGGGGTGAAAGCGAGAGGCATTCATTGTATATAATATCTAAAAGAAACTTTGAATTCTATAAAATAATAATTAAAAATAAGTGTATTAAAATTTATTATCAAAATGTTTTTTACTTTCATACAAAATTAAAAAAGTCTTCCAAAATATCCGAAGAGTTCATAAAATCGAAATTCGAGCTAACTTTTCAAAACCCATTAGAGATTTATTAATCTGATGGTATGTTTTCATTTCGCGTTAGAATCATTAAGGCAAAATTTAATGACCCAAAATTTGTCATGCAGTGTTATCGAAAAGAATATTTGTTTTGCTTTATAAATTCAGGGCCTTAAACTAGATGTTTATTAAAATTTATGTAAACTTAGCTATTTCTATCAAAAGTTTTAGAACGTAGTTAAATGTGAAAAAATATAAGTTTTCTTGAACTACTAAATTATTTTTGCTCCAATTATTCTTCTTAAGGAAACTAAAATTTCGTTATCAAAATTTATTTTCAATCTTTTTCCTATCATTGGAAAAAACTAAAATCAGAATCATCAATCTAGTTTACCTATTTTTTTTATCCCATCAGCGTAATTTTTATGAGTTTGTGTGTTTATTTGTGATTTTCTTTTTACAGTTAATTCATACTAAATGTTACAGGAGAAAACATATTTTTTTGTAACCATCGCCTACTCTATATACACATACACTTATATTGGCTTTATATAAAGAAGAAAAAAGCATGTTTGCGTTAATCAAAAGGTAAAAAATTTGTATAGACTTATTTTTATCAATTAAGAAAGTAAAAAGAAAGCTGAAATAAGTCATAATTTAATTACTATGTACGCCATTTTGTTGCTCATAATAATGGATACGTTAACAAAAATACATTAGTTAAAAACTAGATAAGTTTTTATTAAAAATTATTAGACAATGTTAAACAAGGACTAATATTCTGTACATTCATTCTTATTTTGGTCAGTTTTCTGTCTTCGCCTGAGCATACTAGATATCTCACTTATGATAAGTTTCTAATAAAATCTCATACCATATTTTTTACGTTTTCCCTTTTCATCTCTATTTTTGAAAACTTCCTTCGACAGTCTTTTCTTGAAATCATTCCACAAGTTTTTTACAGGATTATATATTCGGAATTTGAATTGGACAGCTTAAACAACACGGCATTATTCTACGAGAACCTATTATTTACTAACCAGAAACTGTGTTTGGGGCCATTATCTTACTCTAGTGTCCAAAGAAATGGCATATTCATTGTCCCTTTACCCATCTGCGCTCATTGTATTATCAATGCGATAAGTAGAACCAACTTAATTTCATTAAACGCTTTCTCAAATCGTTATGTTTCCTCCCTGTTAAACAGTCATCTTTGTGAATTTAAACTGGTATTTTTTCCCTTTAGGACAGCGTACACTTTTTTTAGTCATATAAAAACAAATTAGTTTTCAGTTCGTCACTAAGTAATATGTTTCGCCATTTATTTAAGCCTTCACATTCAGACTATAGCAAATATTCTTTAATAAATTCTAACCATATCTTTAAATTTTTTATACGCATTAATAGACTTTTTTTGCAATTCTTCCCGGAAATTTGTTTTGTAAAAAATGAAGACGAACTGTTTGTGGACTTATTTTATTAGAAATTTCAGCTGAAAAAGCCTTCAAAGAAATGAATAGGTTCTTTTTCGCTAACACAATAATCCTCCTGTCCGTTTCAGAGCTTATTTTATAAAGTATTTTGGACAAAATAAAAAGATCTTCCTGAACCCCTATTTTTTACTTCACGCAACGACTTTCCATTTTTTTCTCCTTGTTTGAACAATTTTTCTCTCCAATTTGGTACAATATTTGTTTCTTGACATTTTTTATGTCAGAATACTATTTCTTTAAAATATTTTCAACCACAATACAATTGTTCTTACCTTAATACTTAAAGGCTATTAAAGATTCGAGTTAATATAAAAATATTACATATTAATTAACGGTATCTGTTATTATGAGCAGCAGTTTTTCGTATTTAAATCGAAAACGTTTTTGTAAATCCATTTTAATATCATCCTGTAAGGTATATCTATTATTTTGAGCAGATCTGTATGTATGTACGAATTTAATTTTCTTAATTTTTTTTTTACCCTTTTGTTTAAAGTATCCCCTTTTCTCTAAAAAAAATCCCCTTTTACAGTCACCACTTTTCGATGGTAAAGCAGATTTTGATATTGATTTATTTTTTAATTCAATTTTTTTAATTCAATTTTTAATTCTCTAGAAATCGAATCTCACTAAAATGTTTATATAAATCCTTAAAATCTTTTTTAAAATTTTAATTTTTATCGTTGAATGAAAATCATGAAGATTTTTTATACATTACTTTCGAACTGGAGGCATATTTTCGTTTACATGTCTGTCTTTTTTTTTTTTCAATAACTTCGAATATTTTAGCATACGTATGAATGTGTGTGTGTGTATTTTTTTTCCGACTGGATAGAAATATAAATAAACAAAATAATAGTTGTGTAAACTAAGAATGGGTATACAAAGCTTTTCTAAAATCGTTTATCTTGGTAAACATTAGTCAATTGACAATTTCCGTTTCAATTTTAAGTTTCTCTCTGTCTAGTTTATTGTTATTTTTTTTTTATACATATTTGCATTCGCATTTCATTTTTTATATTGAAAGAGTATATTTTTGTTGTTGGTGTTGATATTTTTTTATTGCTATATTGTCGCTACCCAATAAATATTCATTGTTGTTTTTGTGGGGAAATTGGAAACAACATAATTCTCTATGAACTCTTTAACAGACAGATGAACTGATGTTGCACAGTGGTTCCAAAACGTCTTTTTTTTAAATAAATCTGTATCCGTTAAAGTAGAGATCCCCAGAGGGTCATATATATATATATATATATATATATATATATATATATATATATATATATATATATGTATAGGAAAACATGAAATTTGTAATCATTGCAATGTTCGCATGGATTCGAAGTTTAATAATGGACAAATTTCATACTTTTTAAGCTAAGACCAAAAATTATTGTATATCAATTTCTGAACAGACGGATGGATATACTTAATTTGATTTAGTTTTTATCATAACTTATTGAGGGAAAATATTTGTATGAATTTAAGGTAGAATACTTAACCTTTTGATCAAATTCATAGCGTTCACAATTGGGTAAAAGTCGAATTTCGTCTTTAAAATTCCAATGTGTTATTGGCCTTTTTCATAGACTAACAGATGGACAAACTGAAAGCAAATGTAAAAGATTATTTTTCTTATTAAACATGTCCACTAAAATCGTTTACCGGGTATATGCATGTTACACATACACATAAAATCGTAACCGGAGTATTATATAAATGACAATTTTGTATATGATTCTTAAAGCAATTATCGGATCCTCTTACAAAAACAAAAATGTATCTTCAAACAAGAACAGCCAGAAAGTAGACAAAAATCAACAAAATTGTTGGTTTACAAATGGCCAGGATTAATGTGACTGATACGTTTATATCTTTATATTCTTCCATCATTCGTTACAAAGAGCTTGTAACAAGTTTGGCTGGGGATTTAAGAACTTCATTGAAATAAGGATTTTACTGTATGGTTGTTTGTCATATTTTTTCTCCCCTTTGTTTATTGTTGATACGTTTAAATGAAGTGGCCATTAAATATAATACTTTCCTTCCGGAATTTTCGATGAATTTAAGGGCATTGTTTTCATTAAGTATGTTTAAAATTACGAACAAAAGAAATCATAATTGAATTTGTAATATTTCATTAAAGTTTATACTTAATAATTAATAAGATATTAATTTAAAACTGTTCTAAAAGCAGTTTTTAAAGATATGTACCAAATCTTAAACATGGTACTTATATTATTTCCTTGTATTTTTAATTATTATTTAAAAAATTAAATAAATACTCGAAACTGTGAACAAATCAGAAATAATTATGAATGTGTTATTTCTTTTAATTATTACTAGCTACTCTCTTAACGTCATTTTTACTCTAGTAATTTAGTTATTTATAAAGCCATTTTATGTATTTGCCTCAAGTATTTTTCGAATGAAAATGCATAATAATTATTTGTAGAAATTTGTGGCTTAATTTATTCATATGCTCTTAACACATTTACAAATACATATTCCATAATTTGCCAAACACATGCATGGTCTACTTACATATGTATGTAAGACGTTGTTACTAGTTTTACACTCTCATATGTCATATAAATTTTAGCCCTGCATGAATATTAATTTAAAACTTTATCCTTTTTATTTTCATGGAGTAAGGATTTAATATGACGGTAAGTCCAGTGAATTAAACTATTGTAAAACATAATTTTATAGTTAAATGTTTGTTGTCTGTACACAGAGATTATTATGATTAAAATACTTGTTGTTTCGAGTAACACGATTTTTATGGATTTTGGTTTGGTGTTGTAGTTTAACTACTTAAAAAAATATTCAAACAAAAGTTGTATGATAATAAGCTGGCTAATAATTTAAGTAAATATCATTAAAAATTATAAAAACTAAATAATGATTTTTTATTAGATATAAAATAATTTAAAATTTAAATTTCCTTTTAGTTAAAAATGTTAATTGAATTTAGAAGTGTATAGCATTCATTCCATGAAAGAATGCCAAAAATTTTTCTTAAGTTTTCAGATTTTGTTAATTATTTTAATACATATCTTCACTTTAATTTTTTAATTTTGAAAAACTCGCGATTTTATTCACGATTTTCGTTTTTCGAAAAATTAAAAAATATACAAAGTGTGTAACTTTAAATACGTATACATCCATAGCTTGTTAATGATTTTAAATACAATTAGAAGATATTATGTCTTTTTTAAATGCAACAGCTTTAAGATGACCTATAAATTCATTCACAATGCAAATGAATTTTTTACATGCTTTGGTTGGTTGGTTTACGTGGCAGCCCGTAATCTTATTGGCAATCAATTAGATTCGTTAGAATCCGTTTTGATAAGACCACACTACTCGCCAGGTCAATTAGTTGGACAGTGAAATAGAAGTGTAGGGAAGAAAAATAAGAACATTAATTAAATAGATCCAGCCTGTAGCATTGAGATATTTAAAAATGTCACTGAGTCTAGTGTCAGATATCTCATAGAGGTTGTCTAATTGGTGCCTTAACAGAAATTTATGTCTGATTGCGCTCAAGGCTGGACATTCACATAGAAGATGATGAGATTCTCGCGATTGCCACAACTACGACAGTATTCATTGTAAGGGATTAACTTTTAACTTTTAATAATTGTCGAATTAACCCGTGGTTATTTGGTGTGGTAGCCGTACAGATTAAATTTTATAATATGCGTATTTTCTATTCCAAAGATGTTCAAAAATTGATGTTTACTGAAAGTGGGTTAAAAACTGGGTGTAGCATCCAACTTATATTTTAACCCATAAGTGTTTTCCGATCGTCCAGTGACCTGTAAACAATGCTATTAGTCTCGAGATGTCTTTGCGTTTGTAGCCAATTAGTTGCATTGAGCGTTTTTCGTTGTAGGTAGGCCACGTTTCCTTCCCGACTCTACATTTGTCCAGATTTCGCCATCTATTTTTCGCCTTCTCTAGATAGTGTTTTTGGATCCTGCTTTTGACTGATCCTAACGGGATTGCGGCAGAAACCGATAAGGAAGCATTCAGAGCAGAGCCTGCCAGAGCTAATTCGTCTGCCTGTTCATTACCATAGTAATCCCTATGCGTAGGAACGCAGGCTATAGTAATGTTATACAGGTGGCTTAGTCCTAGCAATTCCTCTTTACACTGTCTGACTAGAATAGAAGTAGTTTTGGGTAATTTGAGCGATGTAATTGCCGCTTGGCTGTCGACAAATAAACCAATATTCCCATAAATATTTCTCGAATTAATTTACATGCTTCCCTGATCGCTAGTATTTCCAATACGCTTGCCTCATCAGGGAGTCTATATGAGTATCTAATTCCAAAATCGTTAGAGAAGACACCAGAGCCGACACCGCAGTTCATCTTTGAGTCAGTCTATATCTTAGTTACATATTGTTCAAGAAGATTTCTCTTTCTCCATTCACTCATTGTGCGGAGTAGGACTTTAATAGTATTTCTGAAGTCCATCCGAGGAATCATATTGCCTGTAGATTACTTGAATTGAGGGGGTATTAAACTTAATATCCTCGCGTGTCCATATGTTCTTGATCTCTAGCCTTCTATTGCAGATAATCTTATCGCACTATTGACTGATGATTCAATAATATGTAGGTCTATGTGTGTTAGGTGCAATATAGTGTTCAGAGCTTCTAATGGACTAGTACGTAATGCACCTGCAATGCCAATGGAAGCGGATCTTTGTATCCTGTAAAGTTGATCCACCACGTATCTCTTACTAGTAGCGGTCCACCAAACAAGAGATCCATATACAAGAATGGGCCGTGCTATCGCAGTATATAGTCATTTTGTCAATATTGGACTCAAACCCCATTTCACACTAATCATATTTCTACAGATGTAGTATGCTACCGTAGCCTTACTAACATTATGTTGAATGTTTAGCTTCCATGAAAGCTTGGAGTCCAAAATAATGTCCAAGTACTTTACATTGTCCGACAAGGTGAGTTCACAGTTTTCTAACTGTGGTAGTCTGAAGATTGGAATCTTGGTCTTTATGGTGAAAAGTACAAGCTATGTCTTACCCGGATTCACTCCTAGTCCACATTCTTTGGCCCAGTTGCTGAGTGTGGTCAGAGAAGTTGACATGATATCGTTTATCACGTTCAGAAACAGTTCCGATACTAATATCACCACATCGTCCGCATAAGCCACGATTTTCACTCCCTTGTCGTCCAATTCGTACAGGATGGTGTTAATGACAATGAGCCACAACAGCGGAGAAATCACACCTCCTTGTGGAGTTCCACGCATAACTTGTTTGGTCTTAACACTATTGTCTAAATTCGCAGTGACGATTCCTGTCTCTAGCATTGAGACTAGCCAGTTGATGATGTAATTCTCAACCCTTAGTTCGTGCAGAGCTCTCTGTATCGCCATAGTCGTGACATTGTTAAAAGCGCCTTCTATGTTCAGAAAGGCTGTCATTGTGTATTGTTTAAATTCAATAGATCGCGATAGTGAGACTAATCGGACGGAAGTCCTTTTCATTCTCATGACTTCTTTTTCCGGTTTTTGGAATGAAAACTACATTCACTCTCCTCCAATTCCAGGGAACATAGTTAAGGGTTAGGCAGAGTTTAAAGATTCTATGTAACCTTTGCTCTTTGTAGTATCAGTGGTATAATACCATCAGGCCCTGCAGATTTATACGGAGAGAAACTATCCATTCCCCATAAAATTTTCTACACGGATATCATGTCTTCCTCGATCCCTTGCGAGGATTTAATATACCTCATCTCCTGATCGGTAACAACTACATAGCCAGGAAAATGAGTATTTAGTAAAATGTCCAAATATTCCGCCGACGATTCTGACCATGAGCCATCCATCCTTTTAATATAGGATAGATTATTATGACCATTTGCCTAAACCTTACTGGGTCTTGCAGATTTCTTGGTATAGTTGGTAGATTCGCAGAAACCTTTCCTTCTTATATTCCCTGCGCTTGTCGTGATAAAACTGCCACGATTTTGTCCTGTAGCTAATATTGAAAACATTGCATGCCTCCTTGCGTGGCATCGAGAGTTTCTTGTTCCACCAGGGAGGGAAACTCTTTTTAACCTTCGTCATTGGACAGGATACATTATAAGCTTTAACAATTTCCTTGCTTAATGTACTCTTAATTTGATCAATACCCTCAGTCGTTGCTTTGACTGGAGGTGTTCTTTTTAGTTTGTGCTTGAGAATCTGAACTTAGTCCAATTTGTTCGTCTTCGGTTTCTGAGGATCGACATTGTTTCATTGAAGACAAGTCCAATATCGAAGAGTATCCAGTAATGATCCGAAAAGTATTTCTCTTTTTGTATATTCTGCACTTATCAACTGATAAGTTACATCTGTCTTTTGTAAGTGTAATATCTAGCACCTCTTCCCATCCAATGCGGTTTACCGAGCTCGGAAAAACGAATGTGGGGTCGTTGCCAGAGTTGCATATGTTGAGGTAAATATTTAAAACCAAGAGGGTAAAAACTTCTTAAAAATGCATCTTGAAATTGCATTTTTATTATGATTGTTTTCTTTTTAACAAAAGTATAATTTTAATATAAACCTTACATTGGTTTTTTAATCAATAAAATTAGACGCGTAAAGACTTATGAATGGCTACATTTTTGTACTACTAAATGAGAAAAAAAAAACATATATCAATTTCTTTCGGAGCAACTACAGCATTTAAACGGCTATGCACGGAATGCCCTAGCTTTGTTGTTGTCAGGGAATCTATTTTATTCCACTATTCCTTAATAAACGATTTTAGTTGATCCTTACTCGTTATATTGTGCTGCCAAATCCTTAGTTCAAAGTGATCCCATAGATGCTCATTTGGGTTGAGATCAGGTGACTGAGCTAGGTGATTTAATTGCTTAGGAACACTATAAATGTGCTATTCCTTTACTAATCTTAAGTTGTGTTTTGGATCGTTGTCTTGTTGGAAGCAATACATACGTCCCAAGCCTAATTTTTCTGCACTTTGTTTTAAGTTTTCTTTTAATATATTAAGGTATTCATATTTGTCCATCGTACTTTCAATACAAATAACGTTATCTCCTCCGAGCTTTACGTTTGGAGTCAAATGCTTCCGATTCATTTCAATATTTGGCTTTCTCCATATCATTGTTCTTCAATCAGAACCAAAAACATTAAATTTATTTTCATCGATGAAAATAACTCGATCCCAAAATAAAAAATATTTATCAATATGCTCGATAGCGTAATCCAATCTCTTTTTCATATTCACTTTTCGAACAAAGAGCTTCTTACGGCTTACCCGGCCGTTGTGTCCATTACGTTTAAGAGCGTTACTTATAGTTTGGGGTTAAATGGTATTCCTAGTTTTCAAGTCTCCTGCAATTACACAAGGGCTGATTTTGGATTACATTCTAAAGTTCATACAATTCTTCTTTCTAGGTTGTTGAAATACATTTGATTAATTGAGAAAAAAGTTACTGTACGGAGACTTATGGCCTGTCACTCAAAATTTTTGTTGAAATGAGTGCAAAAACTTATTTTTCATTTTTGTAAGGCACGTGTCGGTTTTTTGTGAGCAAAATTAAGAACTGACGTTTCCGTACACATTTTGTGTTTTTTTTACGCATTTACAAATGTCATTAATGTCAAACACAAACAATCGGTGAAATGTAATCGTGAAGCGAAATGCGTTGACAAAACTATAAATATAAGAAAATTTCTGCAACATATACGAGTGTCGCCAACACCACTCTTACTACAATCATTCGATTCGCTAAAACAATATGGAAACATTATTGTTAATTAAATTAATAAATTATACCCTACACCACGATAGGTGGTAGTGGTATTACGCGTTTGTGCTGATGTTTGTAACGCACAAAAAAAATCATACAACACCCACCTTAAAGTATACCAATCGACTCTGAATCACTTTTTATTCCAATCTAACGATGTCCGACCGTCTGGCTGGCTGTCCATGTAAAACTTGTGCAATTTTGAAGATAATTCAATGAAATTTGTCATGTAGGACTCTCATGATACAAGGACGAAGCCTATTTAAATTGGTTATGATCGGTCCATTATTTCACTTAGCGCCCATTAAATGTCCTCCCGGAATAGGGGTTTAACGATAATATAGCAATATTTTAATGAAATTCGGTGTAAAGAAGTTTTGTATAAGTTTCAATCTTTCTGGCAAATTTCATGAAGATCGGCCCATAATTGCTCATAGCGCTCATATAAAACATTCTTTTGAAAATCACTTTAAAATGCATAAATTACATACACATGTTAGTGTCAGGTTTATATTCGATACAAATAAGTTTAATATAAGTGGAAATCATAGTGACAAATTTTATCAGGATCGCTCCTCCCACTTTCGTGAATCACCCTAAAGTGCATAAATTCATATAAATGTTAGTATTTACGTAATATTCTGTATTCGTATACTTTATTTTACACTTAGGAAAAGTTTCGGTCCTCCACGAATTTTGTTGGACATGTACAATGGTGTGAGGCTTGACCGACTATATCTTTCTTACTTGTTTATTTTTGTTATATTTTCCAAACACAGCATTTTTAAGTAAACAAAAAAACAGCTGTTTTTGTTTATATATAAGGGTTGCCAATTTTTTGTTCAAGAATCATGATTTTATATGAAAAACATTTACAAGATGTAAAAATTAAACATAATGGAAACAATAAAATTTGACAATAGCAAAAAAAAAAAAAAAAAACAACGTAAGAGAACGTAAGATAGACGAGTACTTAAAAAAAAACTCATTTTCATACGTATTAGAGTTTAAAATTAGGTTTTCGTTTTTTTTTCATAAAAATTTAAATCCTGAATAAAGTCGTGAATTTTTTAAAATTAGAAAAAATAAAAATGAAAATGGCTTCATAATATACTCGTATGTATATGAATACCAAATATGAACAAAATATTATGATTATTTATCAAAAAAATAGATGAATGAACAATAGATTACTTTTTCAGAACATCAAGTGAATAATATATTTGAAGTAAAAATTTTTCAAATTAAAAACTATTTAAGAAGCAAAAGTAATATACTTGGGTATTCCAAATGTTATAAACCCACCATAAATATGTGTAATATGTAATGAAAAGGAAAATTTGAAATTATGTGTTTGAAAGTGAATAGTAAAAGATAAAATCTGAACAATTTATGATCTTTTTAACATATATCCGTTAGTGTCCTAAATTTCGAATAAGCCGAAGACAAAACTTTAGTTTTAGATGATTTCAAATTAAAACATTTTACAAGTTTCTTTTTACATACAAAATTGAAACAAATACACTTCTCAATGAACCTCACTAATAAGTTAAATATTTTAATTAATTATTTTATTAATAACATAATAAATATATTAGTTTTCAGATTTTTAATATATAATATTAATTATTAAGTTTTATTTATATAAATTTTAAGTGCTTCGTTGTATTTTTTCATCAACCACTTAATTTCTTTTATATGAGCTTGACTATTTAATAAATTTTTAAATTCATGTTCAATAATCCTTCAATATGTAAATAAACTGAATAAATATTGATATTTTTTCCAATACATTCTTAAATTTATATGTAACTGTTTGTACATATATGTGTCATAATTTTCACAGTAGGGTAGAATTGTTACTTCATTAAAATTCTAAAAAGCTACAAAATATATATAAACTCTTTTTTCAGAAATTAGTCGGAAATGGAAATCAGTTAAACGTTGGACCGATTCTCATAAAATTTGGCGCTGTGATTTCTACTTATATAAAACTTATTTGTATTTTAATAATAACTTCATAATAACAGTTGTATGGAATTTATGTACGTTAAACTAACTTTCGGAAGAGGAGTTTATATGGGAGAAAAATAAATTTTCAAACAGGCTTAAGATCAACAGTTCCAAGAATCCATACTTTCAGGTCTAAATTTGTTAACGGGGATTTGGAAAACTTTACAAAAGTACAGAAGTTTAATTAATATAAAGAGTATTTTATGTTCATTATTTTTATTAATTAATCTTTATGTTTGCAGTAATAAAAATTATTATAAATAAATTATTTTGTTATTTATAAAATTTAATTCAGTATTTTTTCTAAAAATAAATTTTTTTTATCAAATAAACAAAACTTAAGGAGTATATTTAGGTAAACGCAGAGAAAAAACGTAGTTGCAACATGTTCTCGTAGCCAGCGTTACCGTTTGGGAACTTTAGTCCCCAGTTACCACTTTTCCAACCACCTGGTCACTTTTTTGGCCCTTTTTTAAAGTGGAACTAAATGACTACATTTTAAGACTATGTGCTAAAAGTTGAGAAACTAAGTTATTTGAAGTATCTTTATCCATTATATATTAATTGCACCGAAGTAATAGTAATAGGTTGTTTCACAGTATAATAATGTAAAAATGACCCCGAAGAATTTATAAGTGAACTTAAATTGTTAAAAACTAATGCTAAAAATAAAGTTTATTAATAACTATTTAAAACATCAAACGTCAAATCCTTTTGGACCGGATTGGGAAAATTAAAAAATATATTTGCTGAATACTCTATCAAAATTTTTGTTATTACCTAAGCTCATAGCAGTGCCTCCGCGGAACTTCTTTTTTCTAAATTATCACTAATGAAAAATTATCCAACAGACTTAAGGTGAATACTACTGAAGCTTTTAGTTAAAAAAGATTTGTAAGACTGGAGTCCAATTGAGGACCTCGTACAAAAGTATAACGAGAGGATTTTATATTAACTATTTTTAGAAACAAATTTTTATTTTATGTTTTTGTTTTTATCAAATAAACAAATTTTAAGGAGTATTGAAGTAGATGACGCCTTTTTTTAAATCCCCTTTATGACGACTTTGTTTTTGAAATTTCCTTTTTTGTACACTTTAAAAAGTTCTCAACGGTAACGCTGCTCGCACTTATGTTCTATTGATCTTAATAATATTGTGTTAATGATAAAAACGTTTCTTTTTATTATCCTCAGTCAAAATCCTAATATGCTTTTTTTATTTATATGTTCTTCTTATTTATTAAATCTGCCAACAATTAGGCTTAACAATAAGTATTTAAATCTTATAACGAAAATTAAACTAAAATGTCAGTTCTCATTTGAGTGGGTGATAGATTGCCTCTACGAAGCCTTTATGATGTTTGCGTTTTGCTAAGTAATCTTGCCAGTGGATTAGGATGAAGTAGTAGTTTCATAGTATATCTTTCATAAATTTTAATAAATTCGGCTTTTATCACTGTTATTTCTTGTGAAAGTCCTTGTGAATGTTTCCGTTCCTTATATACCATGGTGCTTCCGTCATGGTCCTAAAAATTTTTGATTGGACCCCCTCTATAAAATTTATATTGGTATTGGATTGCTGTTCTCCATAATTGGTTTCCGTAAGAAGAAATTGGTTTTAAGATGCATTTATACAGGATAACTTTGCAGTCAAAGTTTAGTTTTGATTGTCAAACTTTCAATGAAATGTTTGTTTTTGCGATCCTCTTTTACGTGAATTACTCCGCCATTCTCTTCTCCGCTTTCTTTTTTCGAGAAGAAGTTTTTCAATCTCTGAATTTGAAATATGTTTATTACTTTCTGAATTAATCTGGCACTTAGAGTGGTTTAAAACGAATATTTTTCGAGTGATTTTCATATATGTTATTCTTTGCGTAGTAGGTAATGGTCAGAATACAGATAATGTAATAATTCAGTTTTCATTGAATTGCAGTTGATTTTTTTATGATGGCAAAATCTATAAGATTAGAAATTTTCCTAGGATCAGTAGGCCAGTATGTGGGTTGGCCAGGGGATATAAAACCCAAGTAATTCTTCTTATCAACAAGGGCCTTATATATCTTTCTACCTCTAGGATTCACAATTCGCGAATCCCACTATGTGTGTTTTGCATTGTTATCACCACATGTTAGGAAACAATCTCCTAGTGTGTTAAAAAGTGCTCAAATTTTTGCTTCGTCATGGAGAGTCGTGAAGACTATATATTGAGTTTACTGTGATATTTCCTGTTGAATATTTAAGACTGATATAGCGTAAAGCCTTTTGAAAATTCTTCCATTGCATAATGTTTAATTCTTATTCTAATAAATATATTAATATGGTTGACTACAAAAATATTATTTTTCGAGAATATTTTTTACCAGAAACAAAAATTTATAAACATTCAAAAATTTTGTTATTTCTACAACCATTAAGTGTAGCCAAAATTTGTATTTATCATTTTTTTAATTCCACAACTATTGAGTGTTTACTCCTGAAACATATTTTTTTCCCACAACTATTGCATACACAGTAAGCAATTAGTTTTTTTTATGTATTTATTAAAAATTCGTGATAAAATAGTGATTATTTGTGAAAAAATTAAATAAAACTAAATAAATGCAAATAAAGATTGTAAAAACTTAGAACGTAATATTGGCATTCTATACTACATTAATAATATATAAAATACTTCCGAGGATGTTTCATTTTTCGGTTTCCATTAAGTCTAATTTTATGGTATTTCAAAAGAAAATATAAAATTACCGAACTAAGTTCATGTATAAATATTTTTATGTAAGTAATTACTAAATATTGCTAATTCTAATAATAAAGCGCGATTTTGGTTTTTTAAGCGAAGTTTAATTATGTATCTTGTTTAATGATAAGTTTACATCAAAAATAGTTCTTAATATTTTTAAATTCGAACTATAATACGAAATATGTGGGGCTGATTTCGATTTTCGACAATTATAAGTCCTCAAAATATTTTAACGCCCCCTGAATTTTAGTATTAGGTAATAAATGAATTCATCTGACAAAATATTAATGTAATTTACACTTGACGGTAGTTGTTGGCAAGCGAGATGTGTTTTGGGAAGAATTCAGCCGTGGTCGGTATAAATGATGTTTCTTAATTTTTTTTCACATTATTAATTTTAACCATTAAGATGATTCTTTGCAGATAATTCTCACACTTATATGTTTTTGCAACGTAAACAAAGTAAAATCCAAAATTAGTTTAAGAATTAACCCAAATTCTGTTTTTATTGCTCATTTTCAAAAAAATAAAAATCTCAAAATTATTCAGAAAATACTCAAAATAAGAGATCTCGGATGGAAAACGTCAGTTTGACGGTAAGCTGTTTCTAAAATTGCAAGGATGCAAGAGCTACCCTTTGGGAACTATTTGGTGATAAGTTATTGGACAAGTTTGTGTTTAACATACAGTTACTAAGAATCTTATTTTTAGTATAACATATTTCGGACACTTTGAGCAAAAAATACTAAAACTGATTTTCTTTTCTTAAATTTCCATACATATATTTTGAGCTTAAAATTTCTTATTTATACAAATTTTCTCAAAGAAAAAATCAATTCGAATGCTACTTTGGTTATAAGTAAAAACTCGCAAGGTTGTGTTTTGAATGATCGTTTATTATCGAATGTCATCATTAAAAATTTCGATAAATTTTATTCGATATCGAATAAAAAAAAATTTTTTAAATTCACAAATACGAACGAGAATTCGCTCTCATACGAATGCTAGAATTATTCCCCTGGTCTTACAAAAAAGCGAAACAAAATTTAAAAATTTGGTGAAAATTTTACAAAGTGCATCAAATTTTTGCATTTTAAAATGTTTTAATGCCTCTTTGACTCGCAAGTGACATTTATTAAAAAAAATTCTGTTAACGCGAAATTTTGGTCAATTTCTGTAAAGACGGTATTTTTCAGTAACAAGAAACATACATTTTGCAAACATTTACGGCAATTACATGGAAGTTCGTGATGATGCCTGATTTCCTGACACCAAGGATATATACATCAAAATGTAGAGAATCACTTCGTCTTTAAAATTCTGTTCACTAAATTAAATTTCACTTATGCACGCAAATTTTCTATAAAAAAAAAAAAAAAAAATGTGAAAATTTTAATAAATCTTCAATTTTTGATTTAATTTTTTTATCATAGCATAACTTTTCACAAGGTAGTAAAATGTTATACAACATATAAATTTCCTAAAAATTGTCTCTAAATTGGTTAAAAGTTTGAGTTTAAAAATGTAAATTGCAAAACTGAAAGAAATGAAAAAATCCTTGATAGTGTCAACTAAATTTTTTTATATATTTTTAGGTTTAAATGGCTGTATTTCTTAAAGATTTAAGGTGAATCCGCAAAATGTTTTTTTGCAATTTCATACTGCACATAATAGGAAAAAATACAAAATTTTTGTTTGAACCCAAGTTTATCTACACTTTTTCAATTTCTATATAAAAATCTTTCTTGAGCGATTTAAAAGCAAAAATTATATATTTAAAAAACTTCTACATTAACTTTAACAAACAATACGCAAATATGTTTCATAATACCTATGCTTAACATCTTTGTTATAAAAAAGTACTTTTATAAAACTGAAAAATCTAAATATCCCTTTTTACCACTTTGATTCAAAGTTGGAAAAAGTCTATGAATTTGGCTTGGCACTGCAAGCAGAGTGAAAAAATTTAAGAATATTTATTACAGATAATGATGCATAATTTTATCTACTTTTATTTAACATTAATTAGTTTTTGAAAATATAAATTTTCAATAAATCGCCTTACACCACTATAGGTGGTTGGGGTATTATGCGTTTGTCCTAATGTTTGTAACGCACAAAAATAATTATCCAACCACCACCTTAAAGTATACCAATCAACTCTGAATCACCTTTGAATCGCCCGACCGTCTGTTTGTATGACCATGTAAACCTTGTCGCAAAGTACATTCTAAAAATAAAGATAATTTACAATGAACAAGCATATTTAAATTGCTTATGATCGGTTTATTATTTCATTTAGCCTTCATAAAAATGCCCTACCGGAATAGGGGTTTAACGATCATAAATTCTTAAATATTACAATATTATAATGAAATTCAGTACAAATAATATCTATATCAGTGTAAATCTCATTTCAAAAGGATCAGTCCATAATTGACAGTAGCTCTCATATAATTCCCTCTTCCGAAAATCACATTAACATGTACAAATCCCACTCAAATGTTAGTACAAAGTTAATATTAGACATAAATTTGTTTTAAATAAGTATAAACATCAGTGACAAACATTATTAAGATCGGGCTACCAAATAGAACCCATTACCGGAAATCGCCATAAAAATGTTAGTTTCAACAAAATATAATGCATAGATATGCTTTATAGCAATATTGAACACAGGACCCACATAAGACCCAATCCTGAATTTTGATGCACACACACAATGGTGTAGGGTATCATATGGTCGAGCTTGAGTTGTTTTAAAATCAGAAATAAATATAAATTATACTCATTAGAACAAAATTCTTTTTAAATAGATTGTTTCCGATTATATTATTTTATATTCGAAACACGTTCTGAGCTTAAAGAGATTTATTCATTTAAATATTGAATATTTCCGTAATGGAAACACATTTTTTCGCATAAAAATATTATTTATAGAGGCACGAAAATTAAACTATGGAAAATTGTATTTATCAAATATTCATTTTTTTAAACCATTGCGTTCGTAACCGCTTCATTGACCAAAAAAAAATATATATATGTATATATATATATATATATATATATATATATATATATATATATGTATATATGTATGTATATATATATATGTATATATATATATATATATATATATATATATCTGATGATCTAACAAAACACTTAAGTTTTTACCTACTTTAACGGACATTGGTTTTTTGAAAATGTAAATAGTTTAATCGAAATATTTTGATCAAGTTCTTAATTCAAAAATTTATTGTAAATATCAAAAATCTACAGTTCGCTATAACTTAGTGAGTTAAGTCTAAAATAACAAAGAAATATTTTGTGTTGAAGTAAAATTGTGCATAAAAAATGTATTCTATAAAGTCTTAATAACATAATGGTATCTGGAGTTTAAATCAAATAGAAAGAAATCCGATTAATACTTCAAAGAAGAAAAATTCGCAAAATTACTTGCATTATAAAGAAATGATCAGAATTTATATTAAAATTGGCAAATCGTATATAATAATATTTAAAACTAAAGGATTTTCAAAATTATCATTAAAGCAGAAAAGTAAAGTAAAGACATGTAGGGACATTTTGTGACTATCAGTAACTGTATGATAGCTCGTATTTTTAATTCGAAATTTAATGGTGAAAATTGAAGTCCATGTCTCACCTTTCTATATATATAATAATAAATGAAAGGATGAATGGAAACAGAAAATATTTTCGATGAAAGAAGTTCAATCTGGATGGTTTCGACTGTAATAGTTACTACTGGTATGATATAAACGACCACAATATCGTTAGGTACAAAAGAAACTTTGGTTGAGGAAGCCTCATGGTGTGGAGAGTATTTTCGTATTATTACAAGCTATCTATTTGCTTTGGGTCCACAAAAATGCACTCAAATATGTGCACCGAACGCCCAAAAGATATTTTGTTGACTCACATGACAAAATCCTAATAAGGAATATATTTTCGGTAAGATACTGCTGAAATACACGTAACAAAATATAGTAGGGACTGTTTTTTAGAAAAAGTATTCTGTTACTCAAATGACCGGCATGCATTCTAAACTGAAATCCAATGAAAAATTTGTAGGGTAGGCAGCAAAAATTTATGATTTTACGATTAATGGTCTTCGATATGTTATTAAGGAATGCTGGCGAAAAATTCATATACAAATTACACAAAACGTAGTAAGGAAAATGTTGAACCTAATTTTTAATATAATTAAGAATAATGGAAGTTATATAAAATGCTAAAATTAATCAATTATAAATCTAAAATTTGATTATGGATGAGGCAACAAAACTTTAATCTACTGTTAATCATTTTGAATAATCTTAAAATATCATAAGGTAATTAAAAGTAGAGTTTTAGTTATTAGCGGAAATAAGGGAAATTCTAAATTTCTAGCTTATTATGTCTCAGATTGGGGTAACAGAATGGCACTTAACTCAAGGAAGGGTGATATTAATATTTTAATGTTTACATTTTGTTTTTATATTAATGAAATAATAAAATAAAAAAATACATTTTTGAAATTTTACGATTATCCCGAGAACTCACATGTACGTCAATCTGTTTGCTAATTTTAGCAATTTTCAAATTTAAAATCATTTATTATTATATCGACTTTAACTAATTATAAAAATATGTAATAAAATCTGTCGAAAATGTTGGTTTATACATATATAGAAAAAACTTAACCAGATCTTGTAAAATTGACATAGTTGAAATTTCAAATGCATTTAACTCGCAAAATATAGGAGATAAATAGTAAATGTAAACAAGTTCTTATCAAGAGCTTTAAAGTGAAATTGGGTAAGAAACAAGAAGTTGGATAGTGATTAAAAATTTTCTATGTCAGAGGTTCTCTATTTTTTGCCCCATGGCTCCACTCCTGAGATTTAACTTTCCTCTGTTACGATTATGTTGTGTCAAGATGGCGTAGTATATTCCTAAGTGTCATAAAATTCAGCTGCTACTACCTGCTATCCTTCTATCCACAACATTTCTGGTAACTACTACAATCTTTTCAATTTTTAAATTTCAACATATTTAAGTTATTAATCATGTCATATTAATGATAATATAATTAGTACAGAATGGGCCAATAATATATTTTAATTACTTTATTACACGAAATATAAACTTGAGAACTTTTCCTTAAATTATATTAATCCGAACTAAGTTGGACAAATCATTTATCTTTTTCGCGCAATTTCATCTCAATAGTTTTAAGTAAAAAAGTATATACGAATGCGAACTTATATATATCTAGAAATGAAGAAAACAGTCCAAATTAGTTTTTAAACGAACGTGCAAGTATTTGGTATCATTGGAAAGGTTATAACTTGAAAAATAATAGTAATAAATAAATAATAATAAATATAATAAAAATAACTAAGTAGATAGTATCGTATTAGAATTATTAAATTTATCAAGGAACGTAAATTTTTGATGTTTAGTGTTATTTTGTAAAAAAGATAATATTTGAATTTAAATAAAATAGACATATAAACAAATCTATCATTATGCAATTTTAGCATAATATAAAAAAGGTTATCTTTAAAACAATAACATAAATAGTTACCCAAAATCACAGTTCGGGAAAACTTGTTTTAAAAATTGTCTTTTTTTCAGTAAAGTGGTTACCCTCTTGTTATAGTGGGCGTGGCTTATTAAATATCTTTTTTTGTGTTTAGCGAACACATGTACGTATATAATCAAGTCTTTTTTTCTAGTTTCATCTTTAACAATTTTGAGCTCCACAAATAAAAAATTAACGAAATTCTGATAGGGCTAGTAGGGAGACTATTACCGCAAATTCCCTCTGATTTACTTTAAATACATTTAAGTTAAGCATTCGTTTACAAATATTAAAAAATTTATGGTCCGGATGATAATAATGGATTTTAAAGTAAAAAAATGTCAGCACTTTTTTGAGAAAAATCACAAAAAATCTAATTTTTCTTTAGATTTTCTACTTCAAAATAATATAAATTTTTAACGAAACCAGGTATATATATATATAGGTATATGATTCTTGCACAAAAATTGTGTAGAACCCAGAGAATATTAAAAAAAAAATTTATTACTCAAATGGAGCCCCACCAGTTAAACAAAAAAAAAAAAAAATAAAAAAAATTAAGTAAAAGATATATTCCACACATGTAAGTATATTTTTTGTTGAAATTATAAGGACTATCTATGTGTAAAATTTGTTTTCAATCAAATCATAAATGAAATTTTGGAGATTTTATAAAAAAATTTTTAGACCCGAGGTGACCAATTTGGAGGTCCACTCTTTGTCCCCCAGACCAGCTAAGAACCTCTGCTCCACCAAAACGGTTGTAATATACATCAGGATCAGCCATGTAAAGTTAAAAATTAAAAAAAAATCGTTTTGCGACAACTGTGTGTGGAACTTCTTACATTCAATCAACTATAGAACAGAGAGATATGCTGACTTAAAAAGAGAAGTACCTTGTGTACAAATTATTATTTGGTTCACTGTATGCACTACATCGGTGCATATTCTTATAAACGCATTTAACATTTTTGTTTTTCTTTGAGGTATATTCGTTTCTCTTAACCAAAAGCAACGTTATGTTGTTACAATTACTGGCGATATAACGGTGCTTTTATGTAAGAAATATTTGTTTCTTGCTTTTGTTGTTTTCTTTAATTTAGCAATCAAAACATATTGGTTATTACAAAAAAAAAAAAAAAAAAAAAAAAAAATAACAGTTTTAGCTGTTTGTTTCACTTAAGGTAAGTTTCTGATGACAACATGTTTATTGGAAATATTTTTGTTTTAATTGGGAAATTTTATCAGCTTAAAGGATGCCCAAAGAACTTTTCTTATAGACCAGGAAAAAATTCAAATTAATTTTTTTCGTGATAAAGGCTATTCTAGTAGAGAAACTAGACAAAAGATTAACCGCTCGAAAGGAGCTATTTGAAGTTTTCTTAAGAAAGAGTAAAAATACGAAGAGCAGAAACCAATAAAAGCAATCAAAAATTAACAAAAAGGTAAATTAATGAAATAAAAGTTAAATTAAATGTAACACAAATCAAAAATAAACTTAACCTTCCTGTCACTTCCAAACATGTTGAACACATTTTGCCAACATATGGTTACAAAAAATGAAAGAAACCAAAATGTAAACCAATGTTAAAACAGCATCATAAGGAAAATCATTTAAAATTTGCACGCAAATATATGAAATGGACAGATAAGTGGAATAAAGTAATCTTTTCTAATGAAAATAAATTCAGTTTGGACGGTCCCGATTCATATTCCTGCTATTGGCATGATTTGACGTCGAACGAAATTCGTATACCAAAACGTAATTTCGGTGGGGGCAGTGTTATGCTTTGGGCAGACTTTTCTGCTGCAAGAAAATAAAATATATTTTGTTACAACTAAAATGAACTGTGCAATTTATAATGAACTATTGGAAGATACTTTTTTCTTATTTACTAATGAAAAAATTTATGCAGATTTCATATTCCAGCAGGATAACGCTGCAATCCATGTCTCGAACCAATCTAAATCGTGGTTTAATGAACTAGTATTCCACTAATGGACTGGCCAGCTTATAGTCCGGATTTATATCCAATAGAAAATCTGCGGGGGTGCATGGTCCGTAAATTTTACGAAAGAAATGCATAGAATGAAACCATAATGACAAAAACAGAGTTAAAGCTAAAAATTAAGCAAGCCTGGGAAAAAATTACAGTGATTTTCTTCAAAAATTTGTCGAATAAATGCCAGACCGAATTTTTGAAATTATCCAAAACAAAGGTTCATCAACACAGTATTAATAATGCTAAATTGGTTAATTAGTTTAAGTGCGTATATAGAAAAATCTCATAAAAATTACATTAAACTACTAAAATTGCAACTAAAAAAAAAAATTAATGTACGTTTTAAGTTGTTTTGTTATTATTTTTTTGAGTGAAGTTAACAAATAATAAAAAACATTAATTTGTAGCACCTTAATTATTTTTAGTCCCATTTTTGGTAAGTTGATTAAAAAAATTGATGTGCCTTTATAGGAATATGCAGCAGTATATTTTTCAGAAAAATATGAGAACATACAACTCTAACATTTTACGTTCCATTGAAATATTTCGAAAAAAATAAATTTTCAAATACTTGAGAAAAAACACATTAAAATAACAATTTAAAATTTTACTTTAAGAAACTTTTCATTTAAAAAAAGTACACCTAACTAAACTTTTCCCAATATATAAAAAATTGTTAAATTTGACAGCTCAGTACAAAAACACAGCGCATTCTAAATCAATGATTTTATTGCTAAGGATACATAATTTTATCTATTTTTATTCAAAAGCCATTTTATTAGTAAAAGTTAATTTTCAAAATTCATCGATTTTGGCGCATTTTACCTCAATGCACAGTGGGTTCAATTGCAAAATCGGATCGAACTCGAATGTAAAGAAAAATTGTAGAGCTTTGAAGCTTTCAGATCTTCATCTACAAGCTACAGGGTGTCAAATTCCACCACTTCGAGTATGTAAAAGTTTCAAAAAAGCGCAAAATCTGCAAATCAAGTTCGATTTGAAAGGATTTTATATTTCTGTAAAGTGCTTGGCAAGATAAAAAAAAGCATGCTTACTCACCTAAGTTATCTGTTACAGTTAAAAAAATATTTATGCTTGAATTTTTAGGTTTTTATTTTTTATCGCTACTATATTTCGCTTTTCAGTAATAAGTTTTGTGCTAGCTATATGAGGGAAATAATATGCTGGAAAATTATTTGGATTATCTAAATTCATCTAGCCGTGAAATATGTTCAAAGTCTGTACTTTGTTATTAGTATGAAAAGTGACTATTTTTTACAAAAATATAGTACAATTCTTTCACTTTTTTCTCAAAGGTTTGTTAATAAAAATTTTTTCTTTACATATTTCAAAAGACAAGGCTCCATAGATGGTTAATAAAGAAATATTAAATCGATTTAGTTTTGCACCCTACATCCAGCATTGTTTGAAAACGGAGAATTTTAGAAAAAAATGCATACTTATCGATTAATAATAAATATCACCAGAGTTTCTTTTAATTAATTGATACTGTTAAATTATAAAATATACTTAGATCGATTTGGTACAAATCTTCTTCCCACCCGGCTAAAACCGAATGCAGGTTTCATGAAAAAAATCAACATCTCAAAAGACTTTTTTAAATTGCAAAAAAGACATATTGATACTATAGTTTTACTAGCATTTCTTATGTATTACATAAAATAAATATCAGTCTTTAGTTCCTCAAAAAATCGTTCAATTAGTTTCAACAAACTTTATTTCGCAATTTTTCAAATATAAATAATATTTCAAAAAATTAAAACTAAAAAACAAAAAGAAAAAAAAAATATTTCTTTTTTAAGCAAAACTCCGTCTGCTTTCCAAAAACTTATAAAATATTAAATTAATATAAAAGTAGACTTATTTTTAAATTCACCGATATGTAATATGTCAATATAGGTCGTTTAAAAAAATAATATAATGGCCTCAATACTGTATTGTATTTCCATATGTGAGTACACGTAACACACAATTTTACTGGTGCGTGTTATATTTGTAACGAGATTATATTCATAATAATCGATTAAATTTCTTAAATATTGCTTATTTCTGAAAAATTTGTTAAATCTTTTCAAATGATTTTTGAAGGAACGAAAGATTGATATTTATTTCATACAACACATAAAAAATAATAGAAAAATTGTAATGCTAATATGTTTTTTTTTTTTTTTTTGTGAAATTAAAGAAGTCTTTTTAAAAGTTGACTTCTTGCATAAAATCTACACTCCTGCTTTCGTTTTTGGCCTATCGGGAAGCAGATTACGCCAAATCGATCTAAATATACTTTGCAATTTAACATTTTTTTTTTTATTAATCGATGAACATAAAGCTTTTTTCTAATATTGAATATTTTCGACCAATGCCGAATGTAGGGTGCAAATCTAAATAAATTAAAAAATGTTTTATTAACCATTTATAAAGCCTTGTCTTTTGAAATATGTAAAGAAAAAAATATTTATTAACTACTTTTACTGAACATTTTCCACAGCAAGACGAATTGAAATAATCAAAGCATTTTCAGCATATTATTTAAGAATGTATTATAAATTGCAAAATATTAATAAAAAATTTACCCTTATTCCCTAAAAACCGGACTTACAATTTTTTAAAACTTCTACAACTCGAGCTGGTCAATTTTAACACCCCGTAGCTTATCTCGTATTATCACAGTACGACTACAAGAAGATTTTTCTGAAAGCTTATGTCCCCTTCTATAACTTTCCTATACATTCGATTCGGCCAGTAGTTTAGGAGATATAAATTATTAACTAAAAGTATCTGTGCAACGTGCGTCTGCCTATAAAAAGTCTCTTAATTTTTATTTATCTTAATTATCTAAGAGAGTTCTGATCGCTATAATGATAAAGAAAGCTTTTTGCTAACTTGCTCATGTATTAGTGAGAAACTTGTATTATATAAGCTGTATAAGTTATTGTTTGTGTGTTAGTGAGTGGCTAGATTTTTTATAAGTGGACTGCTATATGGTTCTTGATATTACTAGAACATTGTAGAAAACTTTTAAGGCTAAAACTAGCCTTTTTATTTTGCTTTTAACCTCAAAATTTTCTTTTAAGCTTCAAGCTTTTTTTAATCTTATTATTATATTTCAACAAAAAGAATATATTTGCTTTTACTAATTTTATTTTTACAGAGCCATTCATTTAAGCATTTTTGTGCATTAATTCACAGAAGAAATCGAAATTATTTATATTTAACAAAAATTTTCGCCTGTGGTGCCTCTTTCTCCAAATCAAATATAACTTAATTTATTTTACGGACTTGCTTAATCAATTTTTATAATTATTTTTTAATAAACTTCGTTAACCATAAAAACTCTTTATAAATATAGTAAAAATAAATATTTAATAAAAGCGAAAAATCACCCAAAATTTTGGAAATGATTTATCAAAAAGGAATTATTATTAAAAAAATTAATTAAATTTAAAACATTAGGTAATTTTTCATATGAAATACAACCCATTTATTGACAGCGGTTCTATGTTTTATTTACCCAATAAGCATTTTTTCTGAAATTCAATTTTAAGGCAAATGTTTACGCATACCTTAAATCGAGTGTCATTGAATTAAACTTATATTACACTTTTATTCAATAGCGTTTTATAATAAAAGGCAATATTTAATTCAAGTCAAATTAATTTTACATGAAAATTTTTAATTTTTATTTCAGGTTTAAAATATTTTTATATTTGAACTCATGTCGGATTCCAGCAAAATGTTTCAAGGCTTGAATTTTTTAAATTTGTGTACTTATTTGCTATAAATTTATTATAATATCTTTAAAAAGATAACAGAAACTAATAAGAATAAAATAAATAGTTCCCAAATGAAAAAATATTCGCTCTTTTTTGGCTTTAATTTTTGGGGCGTTTAGCCTTTTCCGACCTTTTTTAAAGTTCAATTAGTCTCTTTTTTCCCACCTCCTGGCAACACTGGTTATTCGGTTATAATCAGTGGTAAATCTTTGAATCGTAAAGGTTTAAAGCAGTTTAATTATGTAATAAAATTTGAATTTAAAAGCAAATTGGGCTGACGTCTTATTATTGGAAGAACAATTACCCTTGGTTTTATCTAAAGGAAATAAATCAAAGTTTTTGAAAGGTAAAAACGTAACAAAATCTATGTTCATATCATTTACATATTTAAAAAATGGAAGAGGTGTGTATGGTTAAAAAAATTATAAAATTTTGTGTTTATAATATTTGTTTATTAAAAATTAATCGACTAAGATATTTAAATGCGTTTTGAAACGCAGAAAGTTTGTTATTGTTATCATTAAAATTTAAATTAAAAAGTATTGGCGTTGTTATAGTATTTAGGATATTTGCCAAAAGTTACTACCCTAATATACAAGAAGTATTGTAGAAATAAATTTCTATTAAATGTATGTATAAGTCGCAATATCAAACATTGAAAAATGCTTTCCGAAAATTATCAAAACATGTACAAATCCCAAAAAAATATTTTTAAATAGATAAAATTCCATTTAAGTATAAAGATCGTATTCCTTCAATCCCATTTTGGTATCATTATAATTGTCCAGGAGCTTGTAGCACTATTTTACAAAACTTTGTTTTGTTAGTGTTTCTTATACACATATATGGTATATATATATATATAGCCACCTGAAATGCAAAAGGTCCAAACAACACTTTAAAATTTTACATGAGAGATAAAAAACTATTGTGGTTCTAAAAACGATTTTGTTTGATGTAAAACAACATTTTCCTATGTATTTTTACTGGTAAAAAATAATACTAATTTGCTATTATGCCCTTTTGAATTTCTTTAATAAAGCTGGTGCTATTGACAACAAATATAATTATATTTATGTATTTTAGTGGTGTTGCCAGGAGGTGAGGAAAAAAGAGGCTAAATTGAACTTTAAAAAAGGTCAAAGAAGGCTAAATACCCCAAAAAATAACGCCAGAAAAATTTTAACATTTTCTTTTTTCAATTTAAAACTTATAAATATAATTATATTTCGTTCTCATATTTTACGAAAGATATTGTAATAAATTTATAAATAAAACAGAACGGCACAAATTGCCTAAAAAATTCCCATACAAATTGGGTTATATCAAGTTTTAAAATTCCCTGCTTATGAGAAATGACTCAAGTTTTTTAAAATGATTTTTTCGTCATTTTTCCTTTTTGATTAAGCCTTTGTATATTCTTTTGTGTAATTTTTTCTTTTATATATTTTTTTAACTATAATCATGAATAGTTTCTTCCATAGTTAATGAAATAGGTGTATAAAAAATTATATAATAATCGACTTAGTAAGTCCACAAAATTTGTTTAATTACATTTGATTTGAATAATGAAGCGCTGCAGGCGAAAATTTTATGTTACATTTTACTAATATTGATTTTTGTGCAAATAAATTCACAAGATTATTTAAATGGATGATTCCCTTAAAATAAAATTGGTTATAGTAAATATTAAAATATTTTCTTCGCTTTTGAAATACTAACATTTTAGCCTTTTTAAGGCAATTTTAAAAATCAAAAATGTCTAAAAAAAAGCTAGAAGCTAAAACGAAAAGTTTGAGGCTAAAAGCAAAATAAAAAGACTTGATTTAGTCTTAAAAAGCTAAACTGGCAACACTATATGTAAGTGTTCGTTTTGTAAACAATGAAATAAACAAATAGTTATAGAGTGCTTGATGCATGTACATACATATGTAGTTTTCATTATTAATTGTTGATAATAATGATGTCTACATTTTCCTATTTGTTATTATTGTTATTGCATGGGAAATGTTATTGCGGTTGCATTGTGATTGAGAGTATTATGCTTATTATTCAATTGCTGGAAACGTAAAGCGATATACCATACTTGAAATCATATTAACTGTAATTAATTTGGTATTGTTTGATATTTTAATTAAATTCAATTTGCTTTTAAAACTTAATTTGTTGAATTTTTCACAATTTCAAATATAAACCAAACACAAACACACAAATAATCAGATTCTTAATACAATCACATATTAATATATGTGAGCATGTATTGAATATGTATGTGTAAAGAAGAATATATTTATAAATAAACTGATCTGACAAAAACAATAGAAGAACTTCGTGATACCGTAAGTGGTGAATAATGCAATTGTTTTACTCACACTTTAGCAAAATAATTATTGCGAAAAGTGTTCAAAATGTGTGAAAAAGAAAAGACAAATAATAAATTAAAAAGTGAATTTAAAGCCACACCTACCCTTGTATATATGTTTACAAAAATTAAATATACTCGTAACTACAAATGAATTGTGGCATTAATGTTCATAGGAAACAAAGGAAACTTTAAAACAAATTAAATTGTATGAGTGTTTGCTCGCACATACTAAATCGGGTTAATATGAATGTGTACCATCAAATGTATGAAATGAGAGTAAGAGAATATTTGTTGTCTTTTTTCATGGTTTCTCACACGCATTCAAATAAAGTTTGCTGAAAGACACATAATCCAACAAACATTTAATACTGGCGGGCCAACGTACTGCTGCGTCTGAGAGCATTTCCATGTCAAATTTATTCGAATGTATGAAATTTTTTCTTTGACTTACCCTGCCACCCGTCGCCGCATACCGTGTATATTGGCCGTCTCCACTATAAAAAGTTAATTTTAAATCATTTTGTTGAAGTCTCTCACCAAATATCCGCTGATATGTGATTGTGAGTTTTTCCGACCACTAATTATGTTCTGCTTTCTTTACTTCTTTTTAGACTGTTTGCATTCAAATGGTTATGTGCTATTCGGAATTATTCAGAATTATTATTTACAGCGTTACTGTTGAGAATTTTTTAAAAGTGTCTAAAAAAGGGGATTTCATAAAACAAAGTTGCCAAAAAGGCGATTTTTTGAAAAAAGCGGCAGACTACTTGAATACCTAGAAAACTCTTTAAAATTTGTTAATTTGATAAAAATAAAAACAATAAATATTGTATTTTAAGAAAAGCTACTAAACTCAATTTTATTAATAACAACATGATATACTTATAATAATTTTTATTACTGCAAGAATAAAAATTTATTCATAAAGGCAGTTAACATAAAATTTTGGACTGAAAGCATGGATTCACAAGTGTTGACCTCAAGTCTGTTGGACAATTTATTTTTCATTAGCAATAGTTCAGATAAGAGACGTTCCGCCGAAACGCTGATATTAGTCAAAGTAAATATTTCAATTAAGGTATAAGTATTCATTAGATCTATTCTTAATTTTCCCAATCAAATCCAAAAAGATTCGACATTTGATGTTTTAAATAGTTTTTTGTAAACTTTATAATTGGCTTTACTTTTTGTTAGTTTCAGTTCATTTATAAATTCTTCGGGTCTTCTTTTACATTACTATACTGCGAATCAATCTTAAGATAATTCATTTCTTCATTGAAATTAATATATAATGGGTCGAGATATTTCAAACAACTTAGTTTCTCGTCTATTAGCATATAGTCTTAAAAAGTAGCATTTAGTTCTATTTTAAAAAAGGGGCCAAAAAAGTGGCTAGGTGGTTGAAAAAGGGACGATTGGCTACTTAAGTCGCCAGACTGTAACGCTGATCTGTCCTAGAGTAACTACATGAACGTGTAGGACAGTAGCTACATGTCCATATTTCTGAAGAACATATGTGGGTTTTGCACAATCAGTTGCCGCTCAGCATTCATGGTTTCTGGCAATACAGCCGTTTCTGGACGGTCTTCCCTGAACTCCGCCTAGATGGAATGTCGTCAACGATTTATTTCTTTGATATTCTTTTTTATCAGTACAAGGAAATTAGTTTTTGTTTTTACATAAAAATATAATAAAAAATATTATAGAGAACATTATTTTTATTTGTTTGAAAGAAGTTTTTTTTAGCAAAAAGTATTTCTAAAAAAGAACCAAGATTCTCAAAGAAAAATTTATTTGAATCGCTTATCAGTGTTGCCAATTTAGCCAAGGCTAAATCTAGCCTTTTTATTTTGCTTTTAGCCTCAAAATTTTCATTTTAGAATTCTTTTTGTTTCTTAAAGTTACCTTTAAGAGGTTAAAATTTTGGTATTTAAATATATAAGGATATAATTTCTTATTTGATTTTGCCTACAGAATCATCCATTTAATCATTTTTGTTTATTTATTCGAACAAAAAATTTAGATTACTTTTATTTAACAGAAATGTTCATCTGCGGCGGTTCATTCCCCAAATCAAAAATAACTTAACTCATTTTATGAACTTATTATAACTATTATTTAATAAACTTTGTTAACTATAGAAACTATTTATGAATATGGTTAAAAACTTCTTACATATGAATGCTAAAAATCATCCAAAAATTTGGAAGTTATTAATCAAAAGAAGAAAAATCATTTCAAACATTGGGTCATTTTTCATATGAAATATATAGGAATATTTTGGGCGATTTTTCATTAAGTCATTTTCTGGCAGCCGTTCCATGTTCTATTTATAAATTTATTACTATATCTTTAAAAAAATATTAAAAACTAATGACAAAAAATTAAGTTTTAAAATAAAAAATATTAGCTTTTTATAGCCTTACGTTTTGGGGCATTTCGCCCTTGCTCACATTTTTTTAAGTTTAATTTAGCCTCTTTTTTTCTCACCTCCTGGCAACACTGCTTCTTATACACAAAAAAAAACGTGTTTCGGAATTATTGAGAAAGGTCTTCCTTAAAAATGTGTTGTATTTATTTTTATTGCGTACACGAATTTTGCATCACTATAAAAAACTGATTAAAATTTAACAACATGTACTTTAAATTTCAAAGTAATTTTATAAAACTCTTAAGTCTCAGTTCATACAAGGCAATTTTTTTTTTTTTTTTGCTGAAATTCTGACATCTGAGATTTTGATTTAAATCTGTTTTGCATTTTGCAAAACATGAAAGGTAACTACTGATATTAAAATGTTGTCTAGGTTATGATAGTATATTCCTTCAAAATTTAAGACAAAATGTAAAATACCATAACTACGTTTTGAAATTTTACAAGAGATGACAAATTTTCTAATACTGATAAATTTAATTCTGACAAAAATGGATATCTTTTAATATTGAAAAAGCTATGCTATCTAAGCCCTTTTGCCTTCTATATTAATGAAATATAAAGCCGAATATAAGTACAGCGTTAACAAGAAAACAATTTGTGGAGTAACATTAACATATAATTTAGTATTATTTTTATAGATTAGAAATAAGTGAGTTTTTTTTATTGCTACAGTGAAAAATCACTCGAGTAATCACACAGCATAGGTTTTAGGCCTTCTTGAGGCCATCATAAATCAGTTTTAAAAATTTGCAATACATCCCCAAAAATTTTAAGTTTCGTCTGCTTTTGGGTTCTTGTATAAATGTATTTCAAATTCTGTTATTTTTTGGTTATTTCTCCTTTTTAAGGTTTTTCTAAAGTAGAAGAAACGGGCTTTTGAACTGTATACGTTTGACTTGTTTTGTGAAATATTAAAAGCAAATTTTCAAATAACTTCTAGAAAAAGTATAATTTTTCCACAATATTTCGAGTTTAACTACGATTTATTACAATATTTTCTATAAAAGCCAATGCAACGATGCAATAATTTTTAAGGGAATTTTTGTTCTGAACATAACTAAATTTAATATTTTTAAATTGGACAAAAACTGTAGAACTTATTCGATTTTATCTTTAACAACTTACTAAAACTTTCCATATATTTTTAATCTCATCATCAAAAAGTAAAAAAAAAAACGAGTAAAAGGTATAAAAAGTTAGAGCGCTATATGCGATTGTGCCGAATCTTTTGTAGCCTTCACCAACTTACCGACAAATAATAAAGTGTACGCTTTCATATTTTCACATTTATACTTACAAAAATAATCTAATTTTTTTTCCAAACTACAAAATGTAAACACAAAATTAAACAATCATAAAAAAAAACAACACTGCTAGCTTCTGATGACCACTAAATTTATAAACATATGTTTGTATGTAGATACATGCTTATACAAAAAAGAATGTATCTACATACAAACAAATAATTCATTGCGTCTATTTCCAACTAAAAAACGTCCAAACATACACAAAAAATGATTGTGTGTATACATATACTTCAACAACTACTGCTTGCTTATACCAAAAACAACACTGGAAGTCATTTGTTCATTTCTTCCTCAAAAGCATTTAAAAATGAGATTCAGAATTTTCTGTGTAAAAACGACGTCGCTAGTTTATATAGGGGCTTGGAAAAGTAAAAAACAAATACGTTTTTACAGGCCTTTTCGGTGTCATTCTAAGGAATATTCCCTATAATTTGATGTATAAAACATATATATCCGATAAATGGGGCTTTCCAAAAAGTGGACAGAAGGAGATACGGACATCGTTATAACGACTTCCCTATCAATAAGGATCCAGAAAATATATACTTTTTGAGAAATTGCAAACGGAATGACAAACTTATATGTACCCTTTACAACTATAGTGAAGAATATAAAAAAATATTTTGTTTTAAAATATATAAAGAATTTTTTATTAATTAAAGTTTAGAAAATGCTTAATAACTTTTTGAGCTTCTAAGCGATTTTTGCTATATCTCATTTTTATCTACACGAAATAATATTTCAAACTTTGTAAATAAATATGTGTAGGCCTTTAGAAAAAAATCAGAAAAATTTACATCAAATCAAAATTTCGAAAAAGAAAACGGAAATAATTAAAAAAAAAGAAATGGTGAATGATTCATTATTTAGTATGAGTTTATATAAAAGATGGTAATACAGTCAAAAAGCTACATCCTTCTGTCTTCAAAATCAATTTAAAAATTTTTAAATTCTTTCAAATTTGTGGACAGGTTTTTCGCAACATCTCGAAATTTAGGTGGTGTTTCGAAATTTTTTAAAATTGCTTTGTGGCGTGGGTCTTCAACCCACATTAGATCGTTTTCCGAGTGAAAATAAAAAGTGTCATTCTATAGCTGCGTATATATACATTTGTATAGCCTGCAATACAATAGGTGATTGGGTTATTACGTACAGAATCACTTTTAGAGTCAACTTAATGATATCGCCCGTCCGTCACGTTATTTAGTGCAAAAACGAGACCCATTGAAATTATTTACTATGGGTCCATTATTTCACCAAGCTCTCATACAAATATCCTCCCAGAATAGCGTTTCAATGATCATAAATAAAAGAGGGATTTAGAAATGAAGCTGCTTTATACCTCTCTGATCTTGTCAGACACAGACAATGCTTGTAAAAATACAAACTCCCACTTTCAGTTAATTCCTTCTGCCTTTCTAATACATATACATACGTAAATATATGTTGTTTAGAAAAGAAAAAAAAGAAACGTTTATTGTGTTTGTGCAATTTAATGTTTGTGGCCACAAACTAATAAATCCTTTATACAAAGCAATATTAAAACCACATACATATATCATTTGTATGTGTATGAGTTTAGCGCATATTTGTACTTACACATACATATGAATACATATATAAAAATTCTCTCATAAGCGTT
Organism: Protocalliphora azurea; assembly: GCA_932274085.1. NCBI lineage: Eukaryota > Metazoa > Arthropoda > Insecta > Diptera > Calliphoridae > Protocalliphora > Protocalliphora azurea. The sequence continues at coordinate 118,426,708 of OW026519.1, read as the reverse complement.
ATTTTTATGTGCATTTAAGAAAAAAATGTAAATAAAACAACCGCAAAATTGTTGTGTTGTTAGTGGAATTATTCAAAAAGAAAAGCATTATTTAGTTAAAAAATGGAAAGTGACGAGCTTAAAGAAGTATTGATTTACATAAATAAGAAGTAAAAAATTTGAATAGATATTTAACCTAAACTTAATAACTATAACTACCTTCGTTCAGCTATTTTTTCTCTATTAGATTTTTTATATTACAATTTCCAAAAATGATGTACTATGAGAGGGTACCAAACGGTAGGCGTGGAGCGATAGAAAAGTACGCTTGTTGTTATGAGGTGAACAAAATTTTACTACTCATAAGAGTAGTAAAATTTTTGAAAAATATATATAAACTAAATGACGATTTTTTCATTTAAATAATGCAGCACAAAATGTTAGGAAAAAGTCCAATATAGAAAGTATTAACAATTTTGCAACAATAAAAAAAAATATTATAAATAAATTATTTTGTTATTAATAAAATTTAATTGAGTAGTTTTTCTTAAAATACAAATTTTTTTATTTTTATCAAATAAACAAATTTAAAAATGCAAATGCAAAGACCGCATTTTATAATTTTCATTAGCATTTTTTATTTTTTGTTTTTATTGTTTATATGCGATTTACACCAAACAATCAGTTCAATCGGTTTTTGATTGAAAAACTACATAAATTTCTTTAGTTTTTCCATAAAAATCAAAAACCAATTTCATCTAGTTTTTATTGAAAAAAAAAAAAAAAAAAAAATAAAAACTAGTAAAATAAATATTTATGATACTGTCTGTTCAGTTGATTTCATAAAAGTGAGCTTTTGAATATGATGAATAAAATAAAATTGTCAAATTTCTTGAATTCTTTTGTTTGTATTTAAAATTTTGTGTAATTTTTTTTAATTATTGTTTAAAACATTTTAAACAACAAGAATAAACTAAATTTGATTTGAATAAAAATTTATAAAAAATAAAAGTGTCAGTAAAAGCCACATTGGGAGAAAACAAGGTATGTAAACGATTTGATTTTGTAAATTTAGTTTTCGAAAAACCAACAAGTTTTTGTTTCGCTACAACGCCATATTTTTAACAATATAATTTAAATTTGTCATATTTTTAAAGTTTCCATTTCACATAGTACAAATAAAAATCTTTCTCCCCATAAAAAAATTCAAATTATTTTTGTGTTTGTGTGTAAAATTTTTTACCGTGTTCATTTACTCTTCTTCTGCATTTACTAATTTTTTGTTCATAGCATTTTGACATTTTTGTTAATTAGACAGTTAATTTATTTCGAAAGTTCAAAGATTTATGAAAAATAAATCGTTATATATTAAAAAACTATATTTTTTAAATTCTTAAAAAATCATAAAATGTCAACACAGCTCTTATCCATACTCGTGCCAAATTTCAGGTTGGACACTCCTTTAGTTTAGAAGTTATGTAGCAAAATAAAATATAAAGTTAAATTTTGTATATAAAACTTTATTTATTTTAAATATGGGGCAATTCCAAAAACTTTCGACCCAGCTCGGACTGTGACTAACATCAATTTTAATTAACTTAAGCACGTATAATCTATATTGTGAAACAATCTTAATATAATTAAATTCTTCATTGGAATTATTATATAATGATTATATATTTTAAATAACTTAATTTCTCGTTATAGTGAAAATTTTCGTAAAAAGACGCCATTTAGTTCCATTTTTAAAAAGGGACTAAAAAAGTGGCTAGGTAGTAGTAGTTGACAATTGGCGACTAAAGTCGCCAAAAGCTAATGCTGCTGGGAACTATATCTTAACGACAATTTCTTTAGTAAGTTCTTATGTACAATTAATTAAATGATTAATAAGGGATGACTCTATGGAAATCTGCAAGTGAAAATGGATAACTGGATTGAAATAATCTTGTAGTCATTTTAGAAATATGTTTTAAAATTGTCAGTAGTTTATACAGCTTATAAATTTGAAAAAAAAAAACCTTTAAGAAAGTTAAGAGAAAATGTAAGTAGTAACTCCCACAAGTCAATAATTACATTGTGCTACAGTGAAAAACACTTAAAGTGTAAAATATTGTAATTTGTAGATATGTGTGAGTATATTATTATACCATTTTTAGAATTTTCTATATGCTCTCAAACTAGAAACGCGAAGTCCAAAAATCCATTTTTTGGACATCGCGGCTTTAAAAATTTTTATCTCAAATACCTTTTAACCAATTTAAGTATTTTAAACGGTATTAAAAAACTACATCCTCTTTAAAAGTATGTACACATTTATATTCATAGCAAAACTGAGTAGTATATATATATATTAAGGAAAAAATTCAATTTTTTATTTTTATGTGGGTCAAAAATGGCTGAAAAGTTAAACATATAAGAATAAAAAGTTAAACAAATAAGAATAAAAAAATATCCTCACCCACAAATACAAACTGCACTAAGTTACGTTTTTTTATTTTTATTTTTAGTCATTGTCTGATTCATATAATTTTCAACTGGAAAGCAATAGAAAATATTCGGTGTTATATATGAGAACGTCTGATCGGATGTGAACATGATATCGAGTGTCTCATAATGGATATTGTAGAGAAACTTAATAGATGATACACTGAAGTTTAGGGTTTTCTGAAATTCTTTATATATTATTAACATTGGTGGGAAAAGGTTAAGATTTGTTTTGGGATTATCAACATAAATGATCGTGTAACATCGTGTTCCAATCATCGTACGAAGTTGAAATTTGGCCAAGACAATATATGTAATCTCCCTTTTTATAATTTTTAGTACGTTTAAGTATTCGACACCCTTTAGTAATATTTATAGAATGTTGGTCAATCATATTGAACCTACAAACAGTTTAATGCCGTTTGAACTTACATTCACGGGGCCTCAAAGGCCGGTATTGCCTTGTATAGAAAGGCCATTGGTAAATCCCAGGAATACGAAATCGCTCTTCGACACGTTATGGAGCGATAGTATAGTGGAAGGCTATGGAGAAATCTACTTAGATTGGAATCTTTGATAGGATTCTGCATAGTTCAGCGCTACTCAAAACAGGAGCGCTTCGTAAAACTCCATCGAAAGCCTTATTTGTTCTAATGAACTGGCTACCGGTGGATCTTGTGGCCAAATTGATCGCCATTATGACTGCGATAAGGCTCAGGACTATAGGTGGTTTCGGTAATGCGACCATTCTGGGATTCCTTAATAGCATTCTTAGCAATATCGATTATTGCATCCCCGTTCCCTTTCTTGTTAAAGAATTCTCATTATCAATCTCAACTGGTTCAGTTGAGGTTTATACTGATGGATTCAAATCTGCTGAAAAGGTTTGGGGGTGTCTATATTCCCGTTTACAGGAAAAACATTTCCTTTAAATTGTCAGATCACTGCAGCATTCTTCAAGCAGAGATCTCGGCCATAAATAGAGCCGTAAACTGGTTAATATACTATAGGTTATTCGGAGCGGATATTCAAATCTGTACAGACAGTCAAGCCGCGATTAAATCGCTCTCGGGTGTCTTTTAGACATCCAGATTGGTACATGAATGTTGGAAATCTCTGAATAAGATATCTCGCCATCTCAAACCTGGAGCTGGTCTGGGTTAGAGGTTATAAAAGTACCCCAGGTAATTTTATTGCGGGTGTACTAGACAAAAATTGATCCCTTCTTCGAGGTGAAGATACGTACAAATTGGTTGGATTATATATGGCCCCATTATAATGAATCTCTAACTTCATTAAGTTAGCCGTTGTCACAGAGCGCTGCATTGCTGGTGTCCATGCTAGGAGACTAGGGCTCCCTTTTAACGACTTTTGTAGAAGTTGTCTGGATGGAGCCTCCCATAGGAAATGAGTCGCCTTAATATGTTACGCACAAGTGTCATTGTTCCGATTTCCAAAATGCTTTGTATAACCACAACCACATAGGTTGAACGATGAGTAACTTCTAGAAATGTTGACTTAAAATATTGGAAAATATTGTGTTTTTATACTCCACGCTTCGTTTGTTCTGATGTTTGCATTGGTATATTGGTATAAGACATACCTTAGTGCATAAAGCAGGGTTGTCAGATTCTTTTTGGCCTCTTCGTCTAACTGCTAATCAGAAATCCCGAAAAATCGCTAAATTTACATATTATTTGTTTCTTTTTAAGAAAATTCAGGGAAAGGGTAAAGGGAAGGGGTAAAGCGCATTATTATAATTTTGTTGAAATAATTGGGTTAATAGTTCGTCAAATGAATACTTTCTAAATTTATAAATATTTTTTAAGCTAAACCACTGTCCGTTCAGCTGTCTGTACGTCAATAACCTACATTTGAGATAATATGTAGTTCGCTGCTTTAAAGATAATTTGTTGAAATTCGGTACGTCTCTTGGGGCAATACTACAACATGTTAAAATTGCTTTTAATTGAAACATTATTTTACTGAGCCTTCATATAAAATTTTTCCAGAAAATGGATCAAACGCTTATAAATATCTTAAATACGTCTGTATTTCGTAAATTTTTTAACAAGCAAAAATCGTACCAATAAATTCCATGAAGATTAGTTGAAATTGAACATAGCTCTTGTATATGACCCCCACCCGAAAATCACAATCTCGTACATAATTGCTTAATAAATCTTCGAATGTACAAATAAAGTATTTTTAAGCATTAGTCTTGCAGTAAATTTTCACAAGGATCGGACCATAATTGACCATGGTTTCAATATTAGGACCTATCACGCCAAAGACAAAATTCTATATTGAACTCTTTTTATATAAAGGAAATATATAAGTTAGCTAAAGTTTAATTTCAAATTATAGGTATAATCATATAATTTTTGTTCAGAAAACAAATAAGTTTTAAATGGATTTTTGTGGAATATATTGTTTCTTCGAAATCGTAAAAAGTCTCCGAAATCTTTTTTTTTTTTTTTTTGGATTTAAATACTACACATATTACGTAAAAATATAAGATATTTACTTTTGCTTAACAACCTCATTGTCAGAGAACTACTTCTTATGAAATAAAACGCAAAACTATAAACATGAAAAAGTTCGATTTTCAGTTTTCACCAATGTAAATTGAAATTGTAAATTTTATATATATAAAAAAAATATATATACGATAAAATGAAAACGTTTATTAATAAAATAATTCCTCGAAATAATTTATAAGGTTATGAGAACAAATGTGGATATAAAAAGTACATATGAATATATTATAAACAAAGTAAATAAATGCGCATATAAATTTAAGAAATAGACATGACCTACTGGTTGTTTTTTTTTCAGATATTTCTCCATCGAAAGCAGAACCGTCCACGCTACATCATACTCACCAAACTCAAATTTAATAGAAATTTGTTAAGATATTTTGTATTTTTTGATTTAACTGTTTACTTACATAAAATTGTGCCGTCACATTACACTGTGCGACAAATAGTAGGGGTCAGTGACCGGGAAGGGTCACCGATATAACTACCGGGGAAAGTTATATCGGTAAAAAAGAAGTTATACGTGTCCCGGCGTTTCGCTGGGTCACGTCTAGGAATCGAGATATATCGATTTGAAGTTAGTAACTATCATATAGGGGAAATTGTGACCTTTCGTGGTCTTTTTGTTGGCATAACTCGAAAACCACCAGTCCGATTTTGCTGAAACAAATTTAAAAAAATTAGGAATTATAATTCCTTTAATCTGTTCATACAATATTTCGCTACATAAGCAATAGTTTCGCAGTTATAAATAAATGTATAAAGAAAAAAACTATTTTTTGCCTAAAAAATTGAATTTTTAACTCATAAAAAATCCAAAACGGTAAAAAAGTGTCAAGTCCTATTACTTTCGCGTAAAGTCACATAACCTTTGAACAAAATGAGTCATAGATCATGAAAATCAATGGACGCGTTTCGCTTTTATTCACAATTAAGTGAAGGTATCAATTTCAAAAATTTGCTCAAGATATGCTCAAAATTCCTTGGAAAAAACATTGATGACTTTTTTTATGATTGTCAGAATTAAAAAAAAAAAGTAATAAACAAAAGATTATTTGATTTTTATGGTAGCGGCAACAAACTAAAACACGGTCATAAATGTGCGTGGAAAATTAAAAAGAAAAAAGGAAAGTGCACTTTTTTAATTATTTGGGTTTTTTCCGTTGGCTACCTGCATGATTTTTTTACAAAAATTGCACCCACATTTATGAGTGGTCATGTTTTAGAACGTTTCGAAAAATTTAAAACGCACACGAATCAGGTTTGTAGCCACCCTTAAAAGATGCGCGAATTCAAAATTACCTCTCAGTAAAATATTGAAACTTACGTAGTATTTATAGGTGTTCACTGATCGATTTTTGTCATTCAACAAGTGTCTCCGAACGCGTAAAGTACGGTTTTTTTAAAGTGACGAAAAAGTAATATAAGTATAAAACCGAAATGAGTGCAAATTTTCCAGAAAATATCAATTTATTTTGTTACGTTTGTGGCAACTAATGTTGCATTATTCACTGAGCAAGTGGAGCGCGCTTTTAAACTTTATTTTGATTGCAAAATAATTCGCGGCATTTCGTGGGTCCCAGACAAAATTTGTAAAACGTGCTACAATGGTCTTAACATGTGGATCCAAGGGAAACGCAGTTTACTTCGTTTTGGTGTACCAATGATTTGGACTGATCCAGGAGAGCACAATTCCGACAACTGTTACGCTTGCGCAAACAAAATATGTGGAGTAAATCGTAAAGGCCTTAAACGAATAATACGCATTCGGACGAAATACCAATTCCACCGCTTCCAAATCCTGACAGAGAAACTTCTTTTTCTATTGAAACAGTGGATCAATCGGATTTCACCTATAAACCATCACCAGAAGCCGGCCCATCGAACAATATAATTCCAATATCACAAGCAAGAATGGACAAGATTGTTGCAGAATTAAACCTTTCTCAACGTGAAGCAGAAAAACTTGCCCAGCTTTTGAAAGAAGGGAACAATTTGGAGCCTAATGTCAAAGTCAGCGGATATCGAAGAAGACAATTGCTATTCCAACGGTACTACACACTCAACGAAGGGAACACATTTGTTTACTGCCACGATATAAAGGGACTGATGGAGGCGATAGCCATTAAGTATGTCGCAACTGATTGGCGAATGTTCAGCGATTCTTCGAAATCAAGACTGAAAGTCGTTTTGCTACATAAATATAATAAAAAACCAAGCATTCTCATTAGCTACAGCACAGACATGAGCGAAACATACGATTCCATGAAAATAATTTTGGATAAAGTTTGCTACACTGATCACATGTGGCGGATCAGTTGTGATAAGAGGTCTCAAAGGAAGCTATACGAAAAACATGTGTTTCTTGTGTCTTTGGGATACCCGATTTAAAGGAAACCAATACGAAACACATGAGTGGCTTGCTCGAGATCCAACGGAGAAAGGACTGAACTGATGATCCACTGGTGCCAATGGAGAACGTCCTCATGCCCCCTCTCCATATCAAACTGGGAACCGAAAAAAATTTCATCAAGGCCATTGTGAAGCAACCGAAAATTCTTGATTGTTTGGAAAATATTTTCCCACGAATCAGCGAAGCAAAATTGAAGGAAGGTATTCTGAATGGGCCGAATATACGAAAGCTCATGAATTCAAAGGAATTTAAAGGTGCTTTAGACGGTAATGATTACTTTGAGTGGAGGCCAGTGAATAAAGTGATACGATATTTTTTGGGAAGTACGCGAGCACACAATTACCCAGCTCATGTAACCAAGATGTTGCACTACTTCCAGACAATTGGAGTGAATATGTCCCTCAAAATTCACTTCTTGCATCACCATCTCGAATACTTCAGCAAGCAGCTAGCCTCAGAGTCGGATGAACATGGCGAGCGCTTCCATCAAGTGGCAATGCCAATGGAAACGCGACATAAAGGCAAAAGTCTCGATTCGCTGGTGGCTGAAATTTGTTGGTGGTCGCAAAAGACGTACGATTCCGACAATGAAGATGAAGAAGAAGAATATACAATGGGAGTTTCCTCCGAGGGTAAGTCACAAAAATGAAGTTAACTGACTGATTAAAAACAATTGATTTTTTCCAGATGAAGACAGATCCTCATCCGATACAGACTCTGAACAAGTGGGCGAACCATCACGCAAGAAAGTAAAGGGCGCAAACAAACTAAAATAAGTTTTGCGTTCATCGATTTTTATAACCTATGTATCTATATAATAACCTGATAATTACCTGTAATAATTTTTAATTTTACGTGTTAATAATTATAATAAATAATATACATATAATAAATATTATCCATATTCATTGAAACATAAAATCAATATTCTTGTCAAAATGAGATACCTTCACTTAATGGTGAATAAAAGCGAAACGCGTCCATCGATTTTTATGATCTATGTCTCATTTTGTTTAAAGGTTATGTGACTTTACGTGAAAGTAATAGGACTTGACAAAAAATTCAATTTTTTAGGCAAAAAATAGTTTTTTTCTTCATACATTTATTTATAACTGCGAATCTGTTGCTTTGTAGCGATTAAAGGAATTGTAATTCCTAATTTTTTTAAATTAGTTTCAGCAAAATCGGACTGGTGGTTCTCGAGTTATGTCAAAAAAAACGACCACCAAAGGTCACAATTTCCCCTATATGATAGTTACTAACTTTAAATCTATATATCTCGATTCCTAGACATGACCCAGCGAAACGCCGGGACACGTATAACTTCTTTTTTACCGATATATCATTTCCCGTTGGTATCATCCCATCCCGATTTTGACTGTCGCATAGTGTTATCGTAAGTAAAAATGTTAAACAGTTGTTGGGAAAATATTTTTAACGTTTTGTTTCATAAGATGTATTTGATGCCAGAACTTTTTCAGAAAAAAATTCTAAATGACTCATAAAAGAATGCAATTATTTTAAAAAATATGGTAAATTTTAAATTATTTTATTATAATAAAAATGTTTGCTATTTTTGATTGTTCTCGATCTATTAAATTTGTTTTAACAATTTTTATGCATTACGCCCAAATCACATGGTCCTTCTCCTGCTTTTAAAACTACAACGCAATTCGGAATCACTTTCTGTCTTCATCTGTCCATCCGTATGAACCTAGTTATCAATCTTAACGGTAATATTAGCGACAATTTGTTGTAATTTGGCCCAACATTTTTTTAGACCACATGTAATTTATTTTACAGTCTTGTGTCTTATTCAAAATTCTGTATAAAATACTTTTTTTAAAATAAGACCATAAAATTATAATCATCAGTATATTAAACTACTAAATTAAATTTTGCTAAGAACAAAATAATTTATTCATAATAATTTTTATTATTGCAAAAATAAAGGCTTATTCATAACAAATAGTTAACATGGAATCCTCTTCATATTTATTAAACTTGTGTACTTTCGTACGAGGTCTTCACTGGGACTCTAGTCTTACAAATCCCCTTCTAACAAATTTAGGACTGAAAGCATGGATTCACAATTGCTGACCTTAAGTCTGTTTAACAATTTATTTTTCCGTAGTAATAATTTAGAAAAAAGTTGTCAATGCTAAGAGTATTCATCAAATCCTTTTTTAAATTTTCCCAATCAGGTTCAAAAAGATTCGGTATTTTATGTTTTAAATGGTTGTACACAAACTTTATCATTAGTTTAGTTTTTAACAGTTTCAGTTCATTTATAAATTCCTCGGGGTCTGTTTTTACATCAGTATATTCGGAAGCAACATCAAAATAATTAATTTTTTATTTTAAAGAATTTAGTCATAGTCTTAAAAAGTCAATAAGTGGTAACGCATGTATGTAGTAACTATTAAGCGAAGTTGCCAGGAGGTGAGAAAAAAGAGGTTAAATTGAACTTTAAAAAAGGTCAAAAAAAGGCTAAATGCCCAAAAAAATAAGGCCAGAAAAAAGTTAAAATATTTTTCCAATTTAAAAACTTATTTATTCTCGTTCTCATTAGTTTTTGATATTTTCTCGAAAAATATTTATTGTCATAAACTTATAAGTAAAACATAGAACGTCACATATCCCAAAAAAAAATCCCATATAAATTGGGTTGTATCAAGTTTTAGAATTTTCTCCATGTGAAGAATGATTCAATATTCTAAAATGATTTTTTTCGTCATTTTTTTCTCTTTGATTAAACATTTACAAATATTTTTGGGAGATTTTTCGCTTTTATATGATTTTTTTTTTTTTTTTAATTATGATAATGAAGAGTTCCCATAGTTAATGATATATGTGTATATAAAATAATTATAGTAGTCTACTTACCATGTCAGTGAAATTAGTTTAGTTAGTTTTGGTTTGAATAATGAATTTTGAGTAATGATGCGCCACAGGCGAAATTTTTTATTACATTTTTGTGCGAATAAGTACACAAGATTGCTTGAATGGATTATTCTGTAAAACTAAAATTGGTTATAGCAAATAAAATTTTAGCATTTTAAAGCAATTTTAAAAATCAAAAAAGGCTAGAAAAAAGCTAGAAACTAAATCGAAAATTTTAAAGCTAAAAACAAAATAAAATGGCTAGATTTAGCATTAAAAAGGCTAAATTAGCAACACTATACATTTTTGATGACTTTCATTTATCATATTTGCGAAAAGTTGTTAAAACATAGAAAACTTTTTCTAAGCGCATCGAAGATGTACGAAATTTACTTTTGAATAAATTGCTAAAAACCTTTTTGGAATAATTTATAATAAGTGATATTTATTACTAATATAATGATTTTGAAATTAAAAGTTTTAATAAAAATTATAAAAGGCTTTTGGGTTTTTATAAAGTATTTATTCGTCATATCACGAAAGGATTGTTCAATATACGATAATAGATTTATTCTCATTAATCTTTATTTGAAGAGAAAATTTTATAAAGATTGCTGAAAATAGTTCTGAATCTCGATTTAGAACAAATTGTTAAATTTAATACAAAAATTGTAATATCATCAACAAGCACTTTTTTCGCACCAAAAATCGTCAAAATTATGATAAATCCTAAAATCTGACAACAGTTATTGTTGCACAGCAGAGAGAATAAGAACAGTAGCCTGATTTTGTAAATTGAAACGGAAATTCATTTCGAACTTTCATGTTGAAAACAAGAAAATAAATTTAATTTTATTTGTTGTTTTCAATACAAATTTTAGAAATAAATTTTTGTTACTTTTTACAAAATCAGACCATAGCACGGAGTCATAAACATTTTGGGGTATTTTATCCTCCATATATCCATAAATAAAAAAGTGCACAAAATAATGCAAAATGCTTAAAATGCACTTTAAGTGAAAAAACCCCTTTCTACAAACCAAATTTCTAAAAAACATTTAGAATTATTTTTTCTTAAAAAAGTGAAAAGGTGCAGAGTGCATTTAAATTGTCTTAAACGGTTTATTGTCTTATTTTTGCCTTTTTCAAATTTTTATATTTACAAGGCCAAATGTACTCATTTATAAATTCAATCATGCATTCCTACTTTTAAGTTGAAAAAAAAAACAACAAATATCCGCAGAACGAAATTGCCATTGTCAACGTATAAATTTACTCTCATAAAAAGTAAAATCTTACCAAACATTTACGTAAAAGTGTATTCTCAATCTGCGTAGGCTGGTGTGTATCAATCGACTTCACTTTCTGAGTCGAATGAAAAATATTTCAATGAAAGTTGGTACCAAGGTTTTTTATGATCCAATGATGAAGACTGTTGAAATAGGTTATGATCGGTCTATTAAGTGATACAAATATCCTCCCGTTTGCTCATATAAGTCCGTGCGCCAAATTTTATGAGAATCAGTTCATAATTGAACATAAGGCTCCATTTCCAGAAATAAACCTAAAATGCATAAATCCCATATAAATGTTATTATCGAAATAACAAAATGCAACGTAAATTCTATAGAAATGCACATTCATAATTGTGTATTTTATGATATGTTCGGACTTGACCGACCATATTTTTCTCACTTGTTTAATTTTATGACGTATGTCATAATTTTTCACAATTTTTTTTTTTTTTTAATTTCATTTATACTCAATTATTCTATATTCGGTTATCGTTAATCCGTTCCACATCGGAACTGAAGCCTTTATATGGGGAAAAGATGGATTTGTATTACAGTTTTAGAAAAATTTAGCCATTAAATCTAAAAAAAAAAATCGTAATCTACACATAGTTACATTATCAAGCAAGATATAAAAAGAAAAGTCGTTAAAAAAGAAATTTGATTTATTACGAATTTCCCGGACCACTAACGTTTAAGGAGTGTACAAAGAAATTTTTTATTTTATTTATTTATTTTTAAATAAGGTTTTGTTTCTGCAGAATAGTTCAAATCCATTTCCATGTTTGGTTAAAAAAGTTGAATTTTTTAAGAATGTTATAAACTCTAATTTCAAACATTTAAAAATTTTGTTCAAAAAGTTCGAATTAAACTATGCAGTTTTATATCACAGGAAATAAGACTAAAATAAAATGATTTCCACGAATTTCGGCAGAAATGCAGTTTGGTTTTAGAGCTGATATTCAAAATAAATAAAATTATCACATAATAAGAGAAACCATATCACAAAAAATATATTCTGATTTTTTTTAACAAAATTGCACAAGGATACGAAGCACAGTGGTCCCAAAACGATTTTTTAATAATTCTGTAACTTTAGAACTGATAGATACATTTCACCGTTAATCCCGAGCTGTATTCTAATTAATTTAGATGAGCACAGGTACGAAGCAAATCTCGAGGACAGGGGGTGGACCTCCGAAATTGGTCATCTCGGGTATGAAAATTTAAAAAAAATTGCTAAAATAGATAGTCAATATAATTCTCTACAAAAAAATATGCTTTCATATATGGGATATCTTTTTTACCTTAAGAGATATTTAGACCGAAGTAAAATGTTGAGTCATTTTTGGACATGTTTTTTATTTCTTTTTTATTTTTAACTTAGGGGGCTCAATTTGCATCCTAAAAATTTTCCAGAATATTCTCTGGGTTCTATATAAAATTCTACATCATTTTTTAAATTTTGAAGTAGAAAATTAAAAAAAAAAATCATGATTTTTTGTGATTTTTCAGGTGAAAATCTATTATTTTCCTAATTTTTTATATTTCTAAAAGAATGCTTAACGTAATTGTATGTAAAGCAAATCCGAGGGCAATTGGGATAACAGTCTCTCCGCTAACCTTATCAGAATTTCGTTAATCTTAATTTTTTTGGTTTTTTTTACATATTTGTGGATACTATCTCCTGATTCTATATAATTTTCGTGCAAGAATCATATACTAGTGTGGTTCCGATAAAATGTAGTATTATTTTGAAGTAGAAAATTAAAAAAAATCGTGATTTTTCTCGAAAAGGTTGGACATTTTTCACTTTAAAATCCATTATTCTCTTAATTTTTTATGTCAGAATCAGCATTTCGTTAATTTTAAATTTTTTGTTTTTTATTTATTTGTGGAGCTCAAAAATGTTAAAGCTAAAAAAAAAACATCTTAACTGCATACTTACCTATCTACTCGTTAAACACACAAAAAATAATTAATAAGTTGTTTCAATTTTTTATTTTTTTTTTTAATAATTTTGTAACTTTAGATTTATATTGTTTAAAATAACTATTCTTAATAAAAAACATAAAAAGCAATTTTATTTGTTACAGTATATTTCATTTTATTTCAACAAAATATTCATTTACATCGAGTGTATCAAAAACTTCCTGAATATCATGGTTAATTATTGTTAGTATTCCATTTGCATCTTATTGATGTTAGAGCAGGATCGGAAAACAATAAAAAACATATCCTCGAAGTTTTCTTGTATTAAATAGTTGAATGTGCTTGAAGTGAGAGTTTCTGGCCTCCTGTGACTTTTCTGTTAATTCACCTAGTGATAGTATGTTTGATACCAAAGTCTAATGACCATTTTGAAGTACTTTGCATCTGTTTTTAATAACTCATATTTTCTGCATTTATATCATATTTGCTGTTGACTGATCTCAATATCACATGACATCTTCGAAGAAGTCCCACATCAGTTCCAGTAATTTAATAGGTAATTTCATAGTTTTCAGAGAGTTTTCTTGCCCTGTTGCCATCGATAAACCGATGAGTGGTTCATCGATATTAAGACCAATCATCTATTTAAATTCATTTTGAATTCTACTTTTTTCATCTGCTGTCATTTTCCATAAGTTTCTTGTTATTCATAACAATTTTTTTTGGCATGTATTCCAAAAAGCGTATGAGATATATAGTAAAGTACAGGGCATCTTTATTAATAACTGTAGAGCTCTCTGCAGGAGTTTGTGAAAATTGTGATTCAATCTACATAAAGGGCATATGCAGGCTGAAAGAGTATTCGTAATGGTATTGCATATCTTTCAATCAATTATTGTTAATTGAAGTTCAAAGTGTACGTAGATATAATATATATTTCAATGCAAACCGGACTTATATTTCCAATTGATCGTCTGATTGTGTCAAATCAGTACCTTTGATCTTGGAGTTGGGTTTTTTCCAAATATACTTAGTAGCACTATGTAACTTAGATGGTTACTTCGAATCCTTTCTTAAGTGTAGTTGAACCAGCGATGCCACAAAATACTTTTCTAATCTGTACAACTTTTCATCACATCTCTATTTGCATATTAATGTCAGATCCGATTCACCATGTTCCAATGACTCGTTTTTTGAGAGAAGCCTGAGGCAGTATTTTCAGGAAACTGCGACTAAATGATGGGACAATATTTTGCTTTTTTCAGTATATCTTTGTAAAATGGCAGAATTTGGTGTCTTTTATCGATTACAGCTTTTCCCAGTTTTATATATATATTTCTTCGTAAAGCAGCCTTAAATGAATCTTTAACTTCAGACTCGGATTGCGTGGACAGTATTTCCGACAGTCCACCTTTTTTTACTGTCTTCATTTATGTTTAGAATAATTTGAAAATTCTTTCAATTTTATCCAGTTGTTGGATCCCTTTGCGCCTCAATAAAATGTGTTAAAAGAGGCAGCACAAAGCTTTGTATGTCAATGTTATCATCATTGTGGTAAAATTGTTAATAATGTAAATAAAACAAAAGAGTTTTTACATACTGAAGAACGTTTTCTAGGTATTATAGAACTACGCAATATTTTTATTAAATTCCACAGTTATATAACAAGTTCTAAACAAATATATCTAATTAATTGACCTACTTAATTTTTTAATAATATATTCTAATGAATATACTGGATATACCTGATTATTGTATTGTATTACCGAAATTTGTAGGGTTCATTCTTTGACATGTTTAATATAATGAATTGAATACACTAAATTTTATAAAAAAATAAAAAGATACTTGTAATTTAGGATAAAGGGTTAAAATTTCATTAATAAATCAAAATATTTGCAGAGAACTTCATTCAGTTTTTAGAAAACAGTAATTATGTTAATTTATTTTTTGTAATAAATAAAGTCAAATAAGAAATAATTAAAAAACAATTTCCTCCCCTGCACAGAGACCAGCTAGAAACTTGTGCTCTTTCAAAACAGTTTGAAAATACCTCAGCAATAACTATGTGAAATTTCACTGAAATATATTTAACGGTTCAAAAGTTACACAAATTATAAAAAAAAATGTTGAAACAGCTATAGACTTATGTGTATACAATCCTGCAGCACATAGAAATAAAGGAAAATGTACAAATTTTGATGAAGAGGGTCAAGTTCCACTTAGTTTTTAAACCAATGTGTAGACTATATATGCAACTATTTGGTATCATTGGAAAGGTTTGAAAAATAACGATATATAAATAGTAAAGTATTAGAGCTAAATTTCTTCATTAAATTTATCAAAAAAAAAAACTAAAATTTTGAGGTTTATTGTTATTTTGTAACAAAATCAAAATAATAATATTTGAACTTAAATAAAATCTATACGAAACTAGTTGTCCTTAAAATAATAGCGTAAATAGACTTTCTCCTTTTTATTCTAAATTACCCAAAATCTTAGTTCGAGGAAAACTTGTTTCAAAAATTGATTTTTTCAGTAAAATGATCACCCTGCGTTATCAGAGGCGTGCCTTATTAAATAATTTTTGTGTATTTAGCGAATATGTAGGTGGATATATAATCAAGATTTTCTTTTTAATTTCAGCTTTGTTAATTCAGCTTTTGTTATTTTGTGCTCCTCCAAATTAATCGGAATACACCTCGGGATTGGCCATGTGAAATTTCATTCAAATAAATCCATCAGTTCTAAAATTACAGAATTGTTAAAAAATCGTTTTGGTGCCGCTGTGCGAAAATCAAATGTCAAAATTATTATCTTCAAAAGTCGGTAAATTTTCGTACAGTCTGCCGTGCATACTTTTTGATAGTTATTGGCACCTTTTTTGCTTCTAATTATGTATATGGTATGTAATTTTTGAATACTTTAAATCCAAAAATCTAGATATAATTACTTAAATAAGTTAATGTTATATTTAAAAGGTGATCAAAAACATTCGTATTATTGCAAAATTGAATCTTAAAATACATTTATTTTTGAACATAATGTAACTTAAGATAATTGTGTGTGTACCTCTGTATTTCAAAATGAATAATAAAAATGTTTTATTAATTTGTTTTCACAAGTTTTTTTGACAACTCTAAGGCCATAGTAATCATCAAATTAAATTGGCAAATTAAATTTTCCAGCAATCTCTTAGATACGAGTGTGAATACAAATGCGAATGTTTCCCTCATACCACATCTAAAGGATAAAGTCTACCGAAGTTTCCCTATAACACCAAAACCACTTTATGATAGATTATTGAAAAAGTTATTAAAGTTGTTGCTTTTACTTTTTTACATTTTGTTGCAGATTTTGTTCATTTTGTCCTAATATACAATAAACAAGATGAATGTGAGAATTTTAGGATGAATGTACGAGTATGTCTGAGTGTGGCATGAGTATGTGTAGAAAATATTGTTAAAATTTATGTTGTGGCATGTTTGATATCAAAAAGTTTTTTTTGTTTTTTTTCGTGTTGTCGATGTTATTGTATTTATTCAATATTGTTGCTTATTTTTTGTTGCCTGTTATTTTTACTTGCTTTATTTAGGTTTATTTTGATGTGACAAAACTTTTTCATTAATGAAAAACTTTTTATATGTTTTGCTTTTTTGTTATGTTTTTTGCTGTTGTTGCTAGTGTGCTTATAGCGAGCCTGTTGCTTATTCTCATCGCTACAAATGTTCAAACATTATGATATATATTGTTTAGCTGTTTTTTTTTTTTTGCTTCTTTCGTCTCAAAGTGTATAATGGGGGATTCTGTGTATGTTTGAAAGTTAAAAACAACAAAAACCTAAAAGTTAGGAACAAGATTAATTATTGGCAACTTTTCCTTAAATACTAACGAACATTATATACAAATACTACAACATAATTACTACACAAATTAAATATAATACATGGAAATGTCTAATATTTTTATATCAAATTTAGGATACTATAAAATAAATAAAGACTTTGTAAATGTCTATTTGCTAGGAAGTAAACATTTTAGTATTTTAATGAAATAGTTAATAATATGCAACAAACACTTTGAAATTAAATTTTTTGGTGTATATTAATACGATTATGTTAGTGTAAATATAAGTGTAAATATAAGATATTCCATGTCAAAACGGACAGCAAGAGACTTTGACGTTTACGATTTCAATGAAATTCACTACAGACATTAGCTAATAGTAGTGGTTTTCAAATCATAAACTTTTAGAAACATGGCCCTTTCCAGTCCAAAAATATGACGTTTTGAAGAAAGAAAAGAAAAACTTAGCAAAAGGTGTACTTGTTTAATTGCTTATACCTTCTATACTAAATAGGGTAGGCTTCTAGATTTAATTTAGACAAAATGTATTACCTTTATAATGATATGTACAAAGTTTATTTACATCAAAAGTTCAAAGGTCAAAGCTGGACATATGTAAATCAAATCATTATATCTCAAAAATGGTATTTTTAAAATTCTTAAAAAAAAATACACGCAAAATTTCAAAGTGAACATTTATTTAGCTTAAAAGTAGTGAAGTAATATATGATAGAAAGTAAAACTTATGTACGTAAAATTTAAAATATTTACAAAAATTAATTTCCAAGTATGGTTTTTTATGAGCTCATATTTAAAATAAATAAAATTGTATATAAAAAATTTGACTTTAGATTATATTTTGCTACATAGCTTCTAAATGAGTGTCCAACATGACATATAAAGTACTGTTATTTATAATGGCTTAATTTTTATAAGTCTAATTTTGATCCTTGAAATTAATTAATTTTAAAGGCAATATCATTATCTTTAAAATAAAAAAGAAACTATGTATATTTACTATGCATATTTCAGAAGTTATAAGTAATTAGATTATATTTTGGTCCATAACTTCTAAACTAAATGACTGTCTTGCTTAAAATTTTACACAAATATGGAGAAGAATTATGTCATTATTATTTTCTAAGAATAAAAAAATAACATTTGCAGACAAAATGGTTTGATTTTTATAAGTCCAATTTTGACCAAAGAACATTTTCATGTTTGAAACTAAACTTTTTGTCTTTGAAATAAAACTAAAACTCGATATATACCACGCATATAGGGAATTCCTGGGCGGGAAACTGTAGGATTATCCAACAGAGTACTGTTGTGATTTTTTTAATTTTGCTAGGAAAACCGGTAATTAAACATTTATGTAGTTTTTAAATCCTATGACGTAAATTTTGCTTTTTTAAATACCTAAGTGAAAGCTTGACATTAGTCTAAACATGGTACACGCTGAAAAAAAACATGGCTACAGCATTGTAACTACAACAATAATATGTTTTCATTGTTAATTTTCACTAATTTTAATAAAACTGTATTCATGACAACAAATTTTTAGTTTACGGTTTATCATTTAGTATTTACATTCAATTAAAATTCTAAAATAGTTGACTACAAAAATTTCAAGTTTTTGAATATTTTTACCAAAAACAAATTTTTTTAATAATAAAAAAATTGTATTGTTTCTACAACCAATAAATATTTGCAATCTTTTTCCTTGTTCTTAAACCATATTTTGATTTTAAACCATATTAATATTATTATTCCCATAACAACAATATGTTATAAATAAATATAATACGCACAGTGGGGTCAAACGCAAATTTTTTGGTAATAAATCTGAATCTCATAAACTACTGGTCAGATCAAATTGAAATGTATGGAAGAGTTGAAGAGGAGGAACTAAGCTTTCAGGAAAATCATCTTGTAGTCACCCTGTAATAACACGAGATAAGCTACAGGGTGTCAAAGTTGACTACCTCGAGTATGTAAAAGTTAAAAAAATCGTAACATGTACAAATGAAGTCCGATTTTAAAGATTTTTATATTTCTGGAAAGTGCTTGGCAAGATAAAGAAACAATAAGCTCTCTTACAGTTAAAAAGATATTTACGCTTGGATTTTGAATTTTTGATTTTTTGACTTGACTTTCTTTCGTTTTTCGGGAATAAGTCCGGAGATATATGAGGTAAAAATTTTTTAAAAATATTCTGTAATTTGCTACATATTTCAAAATAATATACTGAAAGAATTTTTGGATTACCTCAATTCGTCTAGACGTGAAAACTATTCAAAGTCAGCACTCTGAAATTGGCATGAAAAATGGCTATTTTTCTCAGTTTCGTTAATAAAAATTTTTTTTCCTTATTAATTTCAAAAGATAAGACTTCATAAATGGCTAATAAAGAAACTTTGAATTGATTTAAGTTTGTACCCTACATCCAGCATTGGCCGAAAATTGTCAATTTTAAAAAATAGTTTCATTTTTATCGATTAATAAAAAAAAATGTCACGCGAGCTTTTTTAAATTTGGTACCCATATTTTTTATAGAAATAGATTTAGAATGATTTAACACTAAACTGCTTCCCGTCCGACCAAAAACGAATGTAGGAGTGGAGATTTTATATTAAAAGTCAGTTTTTTTAATGACTATTCTTAAAAGCATATTAAAAGCATATTAGCATAATATTTTTAATATTATTTCTTATGTAATGTATAAAACAATATAATATAAAATAGCTGAAAATCCAAAAAATATATATATTATATATAGATATATATAAACGAGCAGCTAATCCTTATCAACATCATAACCAAATTTCAATCAGAGATAGGGTTTTCCTGAATTCCCAAATAAACTAATCAAAATTCCCAAAAATGGGATTTTTTACATTTTTGGCTGTAGAATCCACATTTTTCCGAAGTCCCGTAGATTTTGATTTAAATTTTTTAACAACATATTGAAGATTCTTAAAATATGTTCCACTTATCGACTCGTGCTTTGGTATTTGAGAAAATATGGTCTAAAATCAGAACTTTCATATAAAATGGGTCGAATTGGGGAGGTTGTGTACCACGACCAATTGAGTTATTGAGATTGTTTTTTATCTTGAAGTCATCTCTGTGAAGTTACCTTTCAGAAAAGTGCAAAATTATTATACGTTGCTAAAGAGTGTAGATACTTTTTCGGCTAAAAAAACACAAAAAGTCGTCCTATTTGCAATTTTCAAATTCAATATCATTTATTTTTGGAGTCGGAAAAGATATCGACTTCAAATTTTTTTATTCAATTTATTTATTTATTCTTAACTAGCTAAGAAAAAAAAACTAATAAAATCGGTCGGAAATACTAGGATATATATGAAAAAAATGGACCAAGGACATGCAAAATTATGGTGCTTAAAAATTCAAACGCAAATAACTCGAAAACTATAAGTGAT
This sequence comes from Protocalliphora azurea, assembly GCA_932274085.1. Lineage (NCBI taxonomy): Eukaryota > Metazoa > Arthropoda > Insecta > Diptera > Calliphoridae > Protocalliphora > Protocalliphora azurea. The sequence continues at coordinate 118,405,893 of OW026519.1, read as the reverse complement.
AAATGAGACATGTAAGTATGTTTTTTATAGGTCTTATCAGGACCCACAACAATATATAAAAATATTTGAAATCGGAAGAGAAACAAAAATTTTGCAAAGCGATTAAACATTTTTTATGTCAGAGGTACCTAACTTTGAGCCCCCTTAGCTCCCCCCTTCCAAATATAACATTGTACACAGATTTATTTCCAAAAAATTTCGATTCTGCCCCACTGTTCAATGTTTGGTTTTCAACTGCATTAATATTCTCATTTAGTTTATATTTAAATATATATAAATAGAGAAGGTTTAGTTATATTTGGTGTGATTCAAAGAATATGAAATATTGATTAGCTATTATATAATTTAGTTAATAAAAATGCCTTTGTATTGTCTTGTACAATATACATATAATGAATCAAACAAATAATTAATAAAAAATAATGATTGATCACAATAAGATCAATTTGAAACATATTATTAGAAATTTTGATCACTTTTATATAACACATATGATGAAAGCGATCCGTAATACAATAAAATCGAATCTCAATATGAGAAAATCAAATCATAATAGTCCAATATAACATGTTGCTCTTAGAGCCATATTTTTTGTCTGCGTGTACTTGCAATACTTTAACGCATAAAATATAACTAGAATGTTATCTGAGAGGAACTTTAGGGTTCCATGAATTATTTTTTTCACAATTTAATTACATTTTTTTTCTCTCATATATCATTCTACTTCTTAATCTTAGGTTTAAAGCATATACATACAAGGTATTTCATATGAAATTTTAAATCAATTTTAGTTTTTTCATTTTTAAATTTTAGTTTTTTGATATGTGTTTTAGATTTTTTGAAATTAATATTAAATAAATTGAACGAAAATATTCGCCATTCACTACAATATTATAAATTTTTTTTATTGAAACACTACCTCTTCTTTTGAGGCAACATGTCCTATCTAAGTCATTGATCTGTAAATGTATATTTCCAAAATAAAACTGAGGTTCAAAAAAACGACTCTCTTATTTTATTCATATATATATGAGATTATTTCATCAGATTTCTGAAAACTATGATTGATCCAAAAATATTGTTGCGAACCAGATTTCTATATCTTCCAGATACACGTTTAATTTAGTAAGGATTAGTTAAGTAAAATACATTAATAAAATAACGTAAGTTAGAGAAATAAAATGAAAATAAAGCGCCAAGAAATTTATGTCATAGATTAAGGCTATTTTTAAAAAAGTTTAGCATCAGAAACTCATAAATGTGAAAAACTGATATACAGTCTTTAACATTAATTACGAATGGTGCTTATTTTATTTGTGTAAAATATTTAAAATTTTTTAAATACTAGAAATAGCGTTATATTTTTATATTATTTAATTTTTTGTTAGTTTATTACGATTTATAATATTTCGTTTTATTTTATTTAACAAAAGAAATAATTTTCTTTAGAAGAAATAATAGTCTTTTTTACAATTGAGGTTTTAAAAGTTAATGTTTTTCACTCCCATTTTCCGGGAAAAGAAATATTACGGGAAACTCCAAACCGTACATACATAGAGGTTATTAGTTTTAAAACACTTTCTTTAATAAACCCTTAAACAAAGCAAATATTCATATAAATTTAATTTCTTTCAAATTTAAAATATTTTTCTTTCATTAACCGTATGAATATACTTATGTGTGTATATTAGGGTTTCCCGCTTTTTTTTGCCAAAAATTTAATATATTTTAAATTTATTCTACCATCTTGTAAATAACTTCTATACAATAAACTTTGCCCTATGGGAGAATTATTAAAAAAAAAATTAAGAAAATAACTATTTGATTCATTTCAACAGAGTAAAGAATAAAATTGCCTTTGTGAAGTTTTTAACTTTTTTCGGTTTTCGAAACATCATATTTTTTGGACGGGAAATGGCTATGAGTCTAATATTTTATGATTTATGAAGTACTTCCAATAGCCAATTACTAATAATCCACATATATATAAAGGAATGAGAACGTAGACTTATTTCTTTGCATGTGATTATGTAATTATGACCTCCATATTAAAACATGGAAGGTAATAAATATATAAGAAGGTGCCGATATACTTGACAAGACTTCTGGTGTTTGGTGCTGAAGTATGATAAAACACTTTTAACAACACGACTTCGACTTTAATACAGATATCCTTTCAGGTACTTGAAATTAGTTCAGCTTTATCGAATGTGATCCGTGAATGTTTAGTAATATTTTGAAAGTATCACAATTACAATGATAATATTATTATTTTCCCTTTTAACGAATGAGCCTTCAGAACCCATGAAAATTATAAGATTTCTAGCAGAAAAATGATATAGATATATTCATATGAAGCTGCCTGAATAAATTAATTTCGAAAGATTTTAATAATTCTTAAGATTTACTATTTTGAAGTATTTGACTTTCGTAATATTTTCTTTAATAAACCCTTAAACAAAGCAAATTTAATTTCTTTCAAATTTAAAATATTTTTTATTCATTAACCATATGAATGTACTTAAATGTGTATATTAGGGTTTCCCGTTTTTTCCAAAAATTTGATATATTTCAAATTTATTCTACCAGCTTGTAAATAACTTCTATACGACAAACTTTGCCCTATGGGAGAATTATTAAAAAAAATTGAAGAAAATAACTATTTGATTCATTTCAACACAGTAAAGAATAAAATTTTGTGAAATGATTGTTACCCTAATGTTCGCCTTAATGTACATACTTATAAATATAAACAAACAATTAAGAGCAGTAAAACGAATATTAAAATAAAACTTTATATAAAATACAATAAAATGTGTATAATACAAAGAGCACAGTGGTCTATATATGATGAAAATTTAACAAATTGCGAAAGAGTATTAAATCAAAAATATCAAATGGATAAGTCTCTACTTTATATTTAGTGTTTAATTGTATTTTTGAACGCTCAGATATCTCATCACGGAAAAAGGAATTACACATATCAAAAATTTTTGATTTTAGGCCTTTAAAAAAAGATAATAATAATTTTTTTGATGCAACATTAAAATCCATTTGTATAAATATAAAGTGACTCGAATGCATATAGAATCAGTTGTCGTTCGTTATTTATAAATAAATATTTGTAATTATTTAGTTAACATTTATTTTTTAACCCAAGTAAATTTTGTTGGTCCATAAAATTTTTATCTTTCAAGATTTTTTGATGTGCCTCCACATTTCCCTTATGCATTACAAACACCAATTATGCCAATTACAATCAATTTCGTGCTGTACAAAAGATGTGCCTTAGCGAAATGTCTTTTCTCAAAGACATTCGACTTAAATTTAAATTTATGATCTCGAACAATTCTATTTAACGCCGTTCTTATTGCTATATATTCAAAATTTCTACAAATTGCAATTTTTTATATAAAAATACAAAGTGCAATTTTTGGGTAATTTTCAAAAAGTTCATGAAATTTGTCTATTAAATTAATTTTTATTGCGTAAAATAACAAAAAACTAAGTTCATGCAGTAATGTAATGCTATTACATTAGAAACTGTGAATGTACCTAGCAAAAGACTGATTAAAAAAAAATTCACTCTTGTTTTCCAAACCTTCAGACTATCTACTGTGTTGACTATTTCGGGCATATCGAAGAGCTATAACGCAAAATGCGCACAATTACAGCAAATATCAACCTCTATTTCCAAATTAGTTTTAGGCACAGACCCCATCCAAAAAACCAAAAAAAAAAAAAAAAAATTTAAAAAGTAAAAATTCGACTACACTGAAAGTCTGCACAATATCACGAAAGGTGTAGAATTAATCCAAATAGTTAAACTAGTTTGTGTAAGATCAAATGAGATCAAAAAGTATAAATGAGCGAACAAAAAGTGTAGAAGTATGGGAAAAAGTTAAGTAATTTTAAGTCCTTTTTCTAAGTTTATGAATTTTGAACAACAATCACGATTACAAAATGAAAGTTGTAGTGTATTAGTTTCAGGTCTTCTAAATTCAGATATGTAACCCGTTTATTCAAAATAGTATTACCACAATACTTAATTAAAGATTAATTTCAATTTTAGTCAGGTTAAACATTTTTTATAATGGTTTATAAACATAAACGGATACTTCTAATACGGTAATCCCAACTGCCTTTTCCAACTTGCTGCTTAAAAATTGCGACTTTTACATTATTTATATGAGCAGACTGCCAGTCAAGCGGATTCAGAAATTTTAAGTTAAGCGATATACTTTAAGGGGAGTGCTGGGCCAATATATTTGTGCACAATCACATATTTTCAAAATCACCTTTGATGTAGTATGTTATAAAAATTTTCACTAATACAATATAAAATATTTTCTTTTTCAAATTTGCAACAAATATTTGGATTAAGCTCAAACTTTTTCCTTAATTTGATATCAAAGACCTCCACCTTTCAGCGATACTAAACATTCATACTAAAACTTGCTAGTTTAGTTAATGCTAAGTTTTGTTCAGGGATACCCCAGTGTTCATTATGAAGAAAATAAATTTGCACTAAAATGATTTGGACACATAACTGTATCATCTGCGTTTGATTTTAGTTTTATATTATGAAATATTATAAGATCAGCAAAAGCTCAATATATATATTAACTTAATTGTTTAAATTTATTATGAAAAATTAAGTTAAAATACTTATAGCCCGTTCCGCGATGACGAACGAAAAGTTCTTTTCGACAATTTCTATAAAAACCAACAGAAAAATATGCAGAAAAATAAGTTTAAAATTTTGTTGTTGCTTTAGTCGAATTGAATTTATCGTTCGACATAGTGGGACAGGTTATATAGAAAATTTAAAAATTTTTTTCTATGTAGTACGACGTTAGGAATTTTTTACTTCACCTGTACTACTGTTATGCCACAAGCCACCCAAAATTTATTTATTTAACAAGGTAAGATTACGATACGACCTTGAATAATGTTACCTACACATTAAATACATACACAGATACATAACACAGATACACATTCAAACAACTAGAAAAAAAATAAGTCTACTTGTAAATCTAGAGTCAGTTTTGTTTTCTTGCAGCAAGTTGTTCTAGAAATCACAGTAATTATTAATTGACTTGAGGGTTTTGTTTGTTAAAGCAAAATAAGTATTTATTGTTCAAGATGCAAATAGAATCTTGGCAAGAAGATAAATTGTTAAGGGCTCAAAATACCAAAAAAAAAAAAAAAATTGTATCAAGATTTTAAAAACCAACAGACCAAGTGATACATTACAATGGTATATAAACTAATGAATTAAAGTTGTATAGTAACCAGAAAAAAAGGAAACATACCAAATACAAAAATGTTTAAAAAAAGAAGATAAATAACTAATAACAACACAACAAGAAATACAATTTTTTTATAAGTATTTCTTTTATTCTGCAATATCTTGAAATACATTTTGAGTATAAATTTTACTAAGGATAATGACATAAATGCAAATATATACGTACATATTTAGAATTTTTGGTTTTTGCAACGCTTTGTCAGTGCACAGCTGTAATACAATTTATTCTTGTGTTAGGTAGATTTGTGGCCGATCTGATTATCAACTTATGCAGAAAAAGCAGAGTAAAGCTTTTTGGTGTCAGATGTTATCTCGTCTTAAGTACCTTTAGTCTTTTTATAAATTTTGTTATATAACTAAAAAAGTTAGGAATTCTTTAATAAAAGTATATATATTCTTTAATATAATGTATATATATATATATATATATATATATATATATATATACATATATATATACATTATATTAAAGAATATGTATTTTTATTAAAGAAATTCTAACTATTATATATATATGTATGTACATTGTAATCTTAGACAATATGATTTTTATAGTAATTAATTGGTATATTTAAAATTTTTACAGAGTTCTTCAAATTTGTGTTCTGATGTAGGTAAATATTTTAACTATGTATTTCATAATTATTTTTACTTTTTAATGGCTTGTTATTTGAGTTTAAACAAGTAAGAAATATATATTCAGTCAAGCACGCCATATGATATTCTAAGCCATGGGGTATGTGCGATACTTGTATTAACTATAACGTATATGTTTATATAACATACGTATGCTGAAATTACATTATTTATATTTATATATCGGATTTATATACTTTAGGGTAACTCCAGAAAGTGAGCCTTATATGGGAGTTGTCAATTATGGACCAATCCTAATAAAGCTAAGCACCGCTGTTTTACTTACATCAAACTTATTTCTGTGAAATATTAACTTGTAGTGATCTTCGAAGAAGGGGTTTATATTGGAGCAATAGCTATTTATGAACCGATATTTCTATAATTTGGCACACGGATTTATAATTACATAGAACTTATTTGTGTTGAATTTCATTAAAATATTTTTATACTTAAAGTATTTATTAGTATTAAAACCATATTCCAGGAGGATATTTGTATGGAAACAAGCTGAAATTATATTCCGATCATAACCATTTTCAATATGCTTCACCCCTATGTCACCTATGGTGATGTAAATGTATGCCCTTATTTTATAAAGCATCACACCCCACTTCTGATCACATTTACGAATTTCGTATTTTGTAAATTACCAGAATTTTGAAGTGTTTGCTTGTGATAAAAATAAAAAACTTTAAGTTATTTCAAATAAAAATGTATTGAAATATAATTTTGTAAATCAGCCCGTCAGAAAATTTATCACTTTGAACTTCAAATTCAATACCTAAAATTTTAAGGTGTTGGCGCAAAAATTAAAGTTGTAACACTTTAAAATGTATCAAAAAAAAAAAAAAAAAAAAAAAATACTTAAAAAAAGACAAACACTTTTAATTCATAATTAAATATATATATATTTTTATTTAGTCAGTTTATTTATTTTTGTTTTGATTTTTGTTTTCAAATTACCTTTTTAATTAATATCAGCATTGCCAAGCATATAAATGTTGGTCTTATAAGAAAATAAATTTTTATAATATCATATACTTATGTTGAAAATCTTGAAATTATTTTTATTTATCATTTATCAGTGATAACATAAAATTCTAACGCAAAGTCGAAGTGATTTATAAAATTAAATTTCTTAAGTCAAGCGTGGGTGATTGAAAGTGAAGTGTAGGTGAAGCGCTCAACGTAGGTGATTTATAAAATTAGAGCATTAAATGCACTAATGGAAGATATGTGTAATTCTCAATTTTAATAGATTTTCTCCAAATTTTCAGTCGGCTAATTATATAGATTTGAAAATCATAAGTAAGCAGATTCAGTAATATTGTTAACAATTTCAGCCGTCTTTTTAATTATTTAGCTCCATTTATTTTTAAGGTTAATAACATAGATTAACAAAGATGAAGTTCAAAAAACTCCATTGAAAAAATCTACTCAAAACACCACACGCAAAATTGTTTTTGTTTTCAATAAAAAATTATACTACCACATTCTTAGAATTAAGTTTTATTTGAAAACCTACTTAGATTTTTGACAACAGAGTTTGACGTATATGATAATCTATGGTTAATAATAATAACATAATAAATACAAACGTAATTTTAAATTTAATGAATATGATATCGTCTTTAGAATAGCACCTTCGTTGTATATGAGTATTTGCCATGACATGCATTTCAAAATATAAAATAACTACTTAATAAGTGGTCAAGCAATAACAATTATACATTGCTAGATTTACTATCTAACTGGTTGCTTTAAGCCTATAAACAATAATAATTAAAAAGGAGAATACAAAATAATTGTTAAAAGCTTTATCGTAAACCATTCGTGTTACTTAATAACATATAGAGAATTACATTTTCCGAAAAGTTGTAAGTTAAATAGATGATGTTTACAGAGAACACCATGATGGGACGCTGAAGGGTGCTGATGACGGTCGTGGCGGACTAGAAAATGCATTCCATTCTGCCGAGTGTCAAATAAAAATTTTACATGGTATTCTTTTACAAATATTCCATAAACTTAAGCCGAAATACAAAAATTCTAAAAAACAATATATAAAATAACTTATTTTAATTCTTTAAAAAAGAGGCGACTCACTCAGCTTTTTATTCCAAATTTTCGCGACATGAAAATATTGGTCAAATATACCAATTATACATGAAAGGTTTCCTAAGTATCTTTAATTTATTGAATTTTATTTCAATACCGAATTGTTTAAAGAATTTCGGAGGGGAGTGATTTTTATTAAAAGTAGGTCATAACGTTGAAGGCTTTGAAGATGCCTTGATTTTATGCTATATATGCAGATTCTTACCTAACAGATTTCAATCTCCTATGGGTTCAACTACTAATTATTGACTAGCAAACCGAGATATTTGTCAAGGGCGGAGTTTTATCCTACTCATCTGGAATAACTGCTGATCTGGATAAACTGGATAAACATATCTGGAATGTATTTTAACATAAATTGTGTGCATTGAACATGAAGATTTCTTCTCAAAATTTTTATTTTGAGAATAAAATAGTTCATTCAAAATTGAGCATAACGACCAGTGTTGCTAGGAGATGAGAGAAAAACAGGCTAAGTTTAAATTTTAAAAAGATCCAAAAGATCTAAGAATGTGTTTTTTCATTCTCATTAACTTTTGTTTTTTTAATATTGTAATAAATTTATAAAATATAAAAAGGCCAGTAAAATGACCCAATGAAAATATCCCGAAAAATTCCCATAAAAATTTTGGTTATATTTCATATGAAAAATAACCCAATGTTTTGGAGTGATTTTTTCATCATTTTTGAACTATAATTAATTTTTGATAAACCATTACTAAATTCTTGTGTCATAAGATTTCTCTAATTATATTTATAAATTGTTTCTGTGGTTATGAATTGTATTAAAAAAAGTTACAATAATCAGTTTAGTAAATCATTTTAATCATTCTAATTATTAAAGTTATTTTTGATTTGGAGAATGAAACGCCTCAGGCGAAAATTTTTATTATATATAAAAAATCTGTATTTTTTGTGGGAATAAATACACGAAAATGCGGAAATGTATGTAAAAATAAATTCATTACTGAAATAATAAGACAATTTTAAAAATCAAGAAAGTCTAGAAAAAACAGAGAAGATAAGTGAAAAAGGTGAGGCTAGAAATAAAATGAAAAGGGTAGATTTAGCCTTAAAAAGGCTAAACTGGTAATACTGATGACGATTTTCTTATGTTTTAATGAAATTTTCTGTAAAAGATATTTTGGTTTAAAACATTCCTACATCCAAGTTTGCATTTTCTTGCACAATAATACAGTAAGTTACACATTAGTGGAATTTTTTGCTGATTTTATAAAAATATTTAAAGGCTTAGGAATAGATAAAAAAAATTGCTATATAATGTTATTTTCAACCAAAAATTAAAATTTTGAAAGTTACACAGATTAGTCATGAACATATCATTAAATAAAAGAATAAACAATTGAATGCATTGTGTATTAGGGTGGCCCCAAAATGAAAAGTATCAATGTTCCCAGTTCAAATTAAAATTTGCTTCATTCTAAGATATTGTCTCTCATAATGTTTGTCTTGACATTATCATTTCCTGAGCTGGATCAAAATTAAAAAGTTTATTTTTTAGAGTTTTTTGGATTTTTTTGATATTTCTGCCAAAGAAATTGTATAAACTTGTGGTATCGCAAAAAGGCCTTTGGAACGCGCATTTATTGATATAACTAGAATTTGGTACTAGGTCCAAATCAACCTGAATTTTTCATAAAAAATAATAATAAAATAATAAAATAAAACCAAACTAATACAATATAACTCTTCAGCAGTTATATCGAAACGGTTTTTAAAACTTGTGTGAATTTTATTCGAATTTTTCGAAACATAATTTCCGTTATATACAAATGTTTTTACACAGAAAAAGTTATTATCTTATATTTTTTAATTAAAATAGTTGTTTAATTTTACATCGAAATTTAATTAATATATTCAAGCAAAAATAAAATAAAAGAATATAGTAATAGTAAAGTTAAAGTAAGATTTTTTTCTCATTCAAATTTTTAATTCATTCAATCATCTACTGGATTGATTTAATAATTTTTTTAATTGGAAATTTTTTTACAGTTATTAGTAATTGATATAATTATTTTTGTGAAAGGTACAAATTTAACCAATTTTTAATTCTTAATGAATTATTTTGGTGATTGGTGACCTTTTTCTATGTATGTGAGGGAGGAGCTTTTTAATGATGTATATAGGTTCATAATTCTATTAACAAACAATGAAATAAATTAAGTTTAAGTGAAATACTCCCAAAATTGAATTTGGGTATTCCTTTTACTCTCATGTTGTCATTATGTTATTATTTTCACATTGTTCCTTTGACGGAAATATAAAAAAAATTGAAAAACCCTTTTTTCATGAGAGGACGTCAGGACGAAAATTTTTAAAACGGTATCTTAGAATGAAGTAAATTTTCATATGCGCTGGGAACAACGATATCTTATTTTCTATACAGACGAACGTATAATAACTAATATATATATAACTGCTTGAAAATAATAACTCACCAAATTAAAAATTTTCCCAACTAAAAATTTCTTTTACATTCTGACTTAATTCAGCTTATTGCAAGAGCAATAAAAACAAGAACACATTTAGAAAATACAGCGAGCTTTACATTAAGGACCAGTGTTGCCAGTTAAGCCTTTTTAAAGCTAAATCCATCTTTTGCGTTTCAGCTTCTAGGTTTCTTTTGCCTGTTTTGATTCCTAAAGTTACCTTTAAAACGCTAAAAATTTAAAACTGCAAAAAAGAAGACAATAATGTCTTATTTGCTTTTACTATTTTACTTCCATAAAATTATCTATTTTTGTGTATTAATTCGCACAGATAAATCGAGATAATTTATACTTAACTCCAATTTTTACCTGCGGCGGTTCAATCTCCAAATCAAATATAACTTACCCAATTTTATGGACTTACTCAATCTATTATAGGTAATTATTTTTAATTTTTTACTTTCAAGTTTATTAACTTTATTAAGCACAGAAAATATTAATGATTTAAATATATATATATATATATATATTTAAATTTTATTGTCATTACTTTTTGATATTTTTTAAAGATATTGCAATAAATTTATAAATTATCGATCCTATTATCAATCCTATTTTTCATTATTTATTATAAGTATCACTTTTTAAAATATAAGCATTATTATAATATTTTTTTTTTTTTTTAATTTAACTCGTTTCCATTTGGTCTCTTTGTTCGGTGTTCTTTTTTTTTTTATACCCCACACCACCATAGGTGGTTGGGCTATTATGTGCTTCTGCTGATGTTTGTAACGAACAGAAAAAATCATCCAACACCCACCTTAAAGTATATCAATCGACTCAAAATCACGTTTGGAATCTAATGATCTGAATCTAATGATGTCCGTCCGTCTGGCTGTCCATGTAAACTTTGTGCACAAAGTACGCAATTTTGAAAACAATTCAATGAAATTTGACACATAGGACTTTCATGACACAAGGTCGAAGCCTATTGAAATTGGTGATGATAAGTCCATTAGTTCACCTAGCCCCCATACAAATGTCCTCCCGGAATAGGGGTTTAGAGACCATAAGTGCATTAAATATAGCAATATTTTAATGAAATCCGGTGTAAGAAAGTTTTGTATAAATCACATACAAATGTTATAATCAGGTTTATATGCGACACAAATAAGTTTTATATAAGTAGAAATCATAATGACAAATTTTATGAGGATCGCTCCATAATTTACCATAGCTCCCACATAAGTCCATTTTCACCCTAAAGTGCATAAATTCACATAGATATTAGTATCTACGTAATATTGTATATTCGTATATTTTATTTAACACTTAGTAAAAGTATCGGTCCACATTGTCCACATGTCTAATATAAGACCCCTCCACGAATTTTGATGGACATGCATAATGCAGTGGGGTATTATATGATTATATGTTTCTTACTTGTTTGTAATAAATTATTTTTTAGTAATAACTGTGATTTTAAGGAGGAGGATTTTTTTATAAAGCAGCGAGTGAATTTTTTTTACAGAACAGAGGGAATTTTTATATATTATATCTGGCATCACTGACACAGCATCGTACGACTGTTTGAAGGAAATCCAAAAAATTTTATTTTTTGTTTGGTTTGACGACAAATCGTATAATATAAGTTCAAGTCGAACGGTTTAAAATCAAAATGTTGAATTCAATTCTAAACGTAATTTTTTCAATAAACACAATTATTGAGTTATTTACACAGGGCAACACGATTCTGCCCTATTTTATTAAAATCGTTACATAAGTGTCGACTTTATTTGCAACTAGCTTTTTCCGGTGCGCTATCCTTTTTGATGCGGTAACTAATATTTATTTTATATGAAGGCTACTACTCTCTTATCTATTATATTTGAAATTAGATATGAACATTATTTCAATGACTTGTTAAGACTTCCATTGTAATTCTAATTTATTTTATTGTTTTCACATAATTAGAGAGCTCTCACTATAATAGTTTTTTAGATACGCCATTAAGAATATTTGATTTGTATGGGGGGGAGGGTAACGTTCCCCCTGCTCTGATTACAATATAGATTATCATATTTAAATTTAGGGGCACACAATATGATACTATGAAAATTCCAAATCGATTCAGCGGTTTGAGAGTTTTTTAAAAAGTGGGTATGGCATTCGAACAAGACCCAACATAACCTGTAATATATTCCAGTGCAAGAACTATCTGTGTGTCAAATTTCATGTAAATAGCTTCATTATTAACACGCGAAATTGAAGAAAATTGCTTTTTTAAAGTAGGCGTAAAATGTGGGTTTCACATCCAATCCAGATGTCACTCCCACTGGTACTACAAATATACTATAATATATACTAATTTTTCGCGCACATACTTTGCAAAATTAGCTGGACAAAATTCTAATTTTGACATTACTGAGTTAGAAACTGCTCTAAAATGTACAAACAGTAGTTAATACATTGATTAAAAATAAGTTCGGCTCCTACTTTAGTCTATAGCCTTTATAAATCAATTCCCTCAGAAAAGCGTCAAAGTTCATAATTTCTTAAATAATTTGGTATCGAAATGAAACTCTATGAAAAAATTTGTAAGTATCAGAAACCCATTTCACATGTTTTTATAACTTCCGGTCCATATTTCACCCAAATACTCATATTGTCAATGTGATGGTTAAAAACCTGCGTAATAATTTTGTTATTTTTTTTTAAACTTATAATATATATTATTTAAAGCTAATTTGGTTGTAAATACGCATGAATAACAAAAATTGATTCACATTTAGACTTCCGTAAATAGGCATAAATTTAATAAATTTTCTTAAACAAATTTTAATATATTTGTTACATGTTTAAACTTAATAAAAGGCCTAATAATCAAAATATGAATTATGGAAAAAATCGGTTTTAACAAAATATTATGGCATTTCAAAGATAAGCAATTTTCAGCAATCTTATTGAGTTCTTTAATGCCTAAAATATATTTCACTTTGAAGCATATCGCTATTGTATGCGAAATATCATATATTTTTTTCGGTTTTGTAGTTTACATGCAATTTTTTAAACAAATTCAATGATCAAAAAATTTACTTTTGGCCGGCTAAATCATCAAAATCTCACGCTGTGTCCAGGTGCGTTTTGCTTTCCCTTTGATGTGATAACTATTACAGGTAACCATCGATTTAAACAATAATGACAAACTTTGAATTACCCAAAATACAATACTTTCTACTGAATCACATGCGAAAATGGTTGTTGAAAAAATAGGTTATTTAAAAAAATGTTTAAAATGGATCCAAAACAAAACAGTTTCGAGATAATTTAAAAGAAAAGAATTATAATACACTATAATACACTAAAGAAAAGAATTATAATACGTTATAATACAGTTTATCAAAGTAGTATAGAAACAAAATTAAAATAATATGATTGAACAAAAAGTTTTAAAAAATTGTGATTGCTTGGAACAATCTGAAGCAATATTGGCTACCAATGGCATTTTCAATTTACTAATTAATACAAGGCATTAATTATTAATACGAGGCGAATCATTAATGTCACTGAAGCATTTCCATTATATTTTAAATCAGTTAATGAAGAATAGCTTGAAAATCGACACCAAAAGGTATTATGTGTTCAAATATAGAAAATCGTTGAGACCAATGCAAAAAATAAACAATTTCATGTATTTTAATTTAACGCGATTTTGACGTCCGAAACAATCATTTTTCATTTAATTAGAAATTCTCGTCCCAAAATTTAATTTTGTATTTATTCTGAATCTTGTATTAGGCGTTTTTATCTTACGCGTACTTTCTCCGGTTCCAAAAACAAATGTAAATCAAGGGTAACCTGCATTTACTTTATATTGGTACTAATACTTCCTTCTACAGCTTTTTAAGACTGTCAATGTATACTTCTTCAGATATGCGAAAATTAATATTTGCTTTGTCCAATCGAATAATAAAATAGCATATTCGAATTAAGTGACACATAGGATGATGCTGTGAAATTTGTATCGGTGTGGACACGATATTCGATCAAGATTCAACATAGCCTATAACATTATAGTGTTCAAGCACTATCTGTGTGCCAAATTTTATATAAAATCTTCATTAATAACGTGCAAAATTGAAAAAATTGTTGTTTTGAAAAGTAGGCGTAAAATGTGGGCGTGACATCCAATGGAGATCTAACGTAGCCTGTAACCTCCGTCTGTACAGGTACTATCTGTATGTTAAATTTCGTTAAAGGCAATTTAGCTGTTTAGACGTGATTGATGAACAAACAAACAAACAAACTTACACATGATTTTTATAATATACATATATAGAATTAGATTAAGTGATTGCATCTTATTGGAAAAACTCCTATTGAAAAGTTTTTGTTAGTATGGTAAATAATTTTGTTGTGTTTTGTATCACTTTCAAATGCGATATCTTCACTCAATTGTAAATAATTTTCATCAATTTTAATAAAATAGGGATTGTTTTAAATGTAATTGCTTTATGATAAAAGAAAAAAATATAACATTTTTGGTAGTTTTAGATTTCTTATGATTTTTTAAAAAATAATGCAGATATAATTTGCAGATAATTTAATTGATCCAAATCAATCTTATTAATTTTATGTACAACGGTTTGTCTCGAAAATTAAAATCAGTTCAAAAAAAAAAACTGATTCATAGGATTAAAACTTTAATGTAGAGTTTTTCAAAAAAGAGTTCAGGAAATTTTGGCCACTAAAAGGCCAATAAATAGGATAATTTACTACAGACTATAGTACAAAATATCCGAATATGCGAAAGTCTAGTTTTGATTAGATCTTATTTCTTCTAAACTGAGCAGATGAATTGGCTGAATATGGTTCCTCACTACAACAAGAAGTCTTCAATGCTGCAATTAGTAGAGATCAATTTCGAAACAAATTTGACACTCTTGGAATACTAAAAACGATTTGCGACTTCAGCTAAAACTTTTTTTTTATATAAAATCTCCAAAAACTTCTACTATTGGAAGTTTCTAAATCAGTAACATAAAAATATAGCTTAATTTAAAAAATATAAAACTAAGCAGCAAGACAGAATGAAAATATTTTGGACACAAATCTATGATTTCTAAACGGTCCGATTTACATAAAATTTCATACAATCGTTACAGAAGACTATTCGAGTTTATGCAAATCCTATACACCTCTCTAGAGGGTAATACGAATTTGTTTGTTTCTCATCCGATTTTAAATATTTTTATATGTTCTTAAAAGGCTCCAATAGTGGACTAATGTGTGCCATTTATTTTTAATAGTTGCCGAGTTATTCGTATACAGCGTTATCGTTGAGAATTTCTAAAAAGTGTCCAAAAAAGGGGATTTTTCAAAAAAGGGGCCCAACTGATTCATTAACTAAAAGACTCCTTAAAATTGGTTTATTTGATAAAAACTATAGCAAAAATTTTTAATTTTTGGGTGTTATAATTTTTTTTTTTCATAAACTTTAGCATTAACTTTAAAATTTAACAATTTTAGTTCATTTAAATTTTTTAAAACAATCTAAAAATAATTAATTTATTTGTTTGGTAAAATAAATAATAATAATAATGGGGCGAAATATTTCAAATAGCATATTCTTTCGTCATTTACTACATAATCATAAAAAGTCGTAAATATAGTTCCATTTTAAAAAATGGGTTAAGTGGTTGAAAAGGGGGAAATTGGCGACTATATTCGCCAAACAGTAACGCTGTTCGTATATGAAAATTCAAATTTCAAAATTTCACAAACTTTTTTTGAAAATCGGAGGCATTCTCCAACAAATTTTATTCAAAATTAGTTAGACAACAAAATTGTAAATCTTTAAAAACTTTCATAGCGTTATTTTTCTGCGTTCTACAATAAGCAATTTTGATTTTAAAATGTGCAATAAGAAGGATTTTTTGTGTGTTTTATTATTAACTACAGAACTGAATTTGTAAAAAAGTAGGTAAAAAATGTTGAGAAAAATTTTGATTTTGGGGAAACTTTAATATTGTATCTGTAATAAAATCTTATTTTCGGTTAAGCTCAACTTTATTATTTGGAATGATAAAGTATAAAAAGTTTAGGATTTTTATAAAATTAATCCAATAAAAATGTCAGAAATGTCCATATTTATTGTGTGTTTGGTAAAATGTGTTTAAAAAGTTTTTTTTTTAATATTAATCCCAAATTGGACATTTTAATATAATAAATTCAAAATTTTCATATAAAATGCATCATAATCGGAGGGATATAGATGACAATAAAATCATTATATTCACAGAAAAAAGTCATCAATTATGAAAATAATTCATTCAATTAAAAATTGTTTATGTTTGCACCTCTCATTAAAATGATTATATCAGTTACTAATAATTGTAAATTATGAAAAGCAGAAATTTTTTCCTATTAAAAAATTTTTTTCCGAAAAAAAATCGGACAAATAGATAATTGAATGAATGAGTTAAATTAAATGAGAAAAAAAACTTACTTGAATTTTATTTTTATAATTTCTTTTATTTTATTTTATTTTTGCTTCATTATGTTAGTTAATTTTGATGTAAAATGAAACAACTGTGTTAATTGAAAAATATAACAATAATTTTTCTGTTTTTCCAGAGTGTTAATTATATAACAATACCTTAAAACCTATCGTTTTTTTTTATATGACTTCCTCGTTCGTATTCAGAAATACGTCACCCTTTTCATTTAAATGTTTATTTGAACAACTTTTATTAAATATATGAAAAATGCCACACATTTATAATTTATTCAAATTCCTGCTTTAATGGGTCAAAAATTATTCAAACAAAAATTTATTATTTATGTAATTACAACAATTTCAAAAAGGTTTAATTTTAACATTTATGAGTATTTAACACCAAAAACTTCTTATATAATGTAACAATGAAAAAAATTTAGTTACACATTTTAACAAAGAAAAAAATTGAAAGGAAACTCTCCCAGCAAAGTAATTAAAAAAAAAAACACAAAAGGTACAATTGCTAATTACAGCTATTCTTATTTATTGTCGTAGTTGTGCCTTCTTCTAAAGGACATTAAGGATGACTTGGGATATGGAGTTACAGTTTATTTTATTTAAATATTTTATAATGGTTATTTTCTAGATATTTTCCACCATTTAATTAATTACTAAAAAATGGTTAAAAAACTTGATGCTGAAACATAAAACATTGTGGGGACAATATAAAATTATATTAATTGAAAATCATACGAAAAGTTAAATAACCTTAACAAAAGGATGAGTGCTAAAGAAAAAAACTCGCATATTTACAAGAGAGAAAAAGAACAGGAAACAAAGTTTGAAAAGAACCATACGGCACATTCAATTCCCATAAATCTTCGTTAAGTTGCTTTTCAGGAATCTTCAGACGCAGAATGTATAGTCAACACTAACTAACGTAGAAGCAATCGTTCAAGGAACTAAAACCAAAGAATTACCTAAAAAAAAGAACGCCAAGCAATTTAACTAAACCATTGGTTAGCATTCAATGGTACATTTATAAGACGTTTTATTCAACCATTACCAATTTTTCTTTCTACTTATTCTATCACTTGTATTCTTTTTTCTTTTTTCATTTCACAAAAGAAAAGAGAATTTTTTTGTAACACAAACATAGATCAGCATTTGGTTGTTTTATTTTCTTTATTACTGTCGTTGTTGCTACCATTGTTGCTTTATAACACACGTATTACCATAATGGATTTTCACCAAAGGACATTGTTCCACTGAGCTTAAATTTAATACAAATACTCATTCAAATACATACATACATACATGCATACATACATACAAACAAACAAACATACATTAGTTAAAAGAAAATGTAGAGAAAAAAAATCAGGAGTAAAAGAAATATTAAATGAAAATCTTCGTTGTGTTGAGTTTGTCGTATGAAAAGAATGAAAAGGATTACCATACGCGTTTTCTCAACCATTCAAATATTCGTGCAATCGCTTTACAGTCAGTGAAGTAAAAAAAGCGAGCAAAATATAAAATCTCGGGTCAGTTCGGAGATACATGGGCAACAACAGAAATGTTACAAAAATTTCGAATATGGTTTTGTTTTTGACAAAATAGCAAAATAGCTAATAACATTGCATTAGTAACACGATAAGAAACCTTGTTGCAAAGTTTTGTAATCCACATTATTAGCTACAGTTGAAAAAATTGAAAAATTAGAAAAATGTGATTAAAACGAATCAAATTTTTATTTAAATTTTTGATTTTTTCAACAAGTTTAATTGTATGATGTTAAAGTTGTATAAGAGAACTGCTCTCCGAACATAGAGGTATAATATTACTTTGTATGTTATGACTAGGAAAACCATCAATATGCAATGGCATGTTTATTTTCTGTTCATTGAATGAAAATATTTATTCTTTTCAGAACAAATAAAATATTTTGGCATCGATTTGTTAGTGCATATTTCACACTTAAGGGCATATTTTTTTACATATTGAAATTTTTATTCCATATTTATGGCATATTTTATTACTTTTACAGCAGGGTTAAATACCTTTTGACATTTTAAAGAAAAATTTATACCCCATGGGAAGTTTTCAAAATTTGATTTTTGATGCATAAAAAATAAGCGATCCAAAAACTGTTTAATTGAACTTTATTAAAGCAATTTTTTAAATTAATATAGAGGACGTATTAGCTTTTGAGCTTGCTCGAGTAGCAACAGTTAATGTTGTAAAAACAATTTATTTTTTATAGTAAAATTTTAGTTTTTCCTCAATTTGTATCGCTAAAATATTACTAAAATACACTTTTTATTATTAAAATAAAATAATTTTTGTTTAAAAATTACAAACATTTTTCGTTTTTTTAAGAATATATTTTTGTGTTTTTAGAGCATATCTATCGTATTTAATGCATATTTAATATGCATGAAACACTTTTTTATAGCACATTTGTGGTTTCCCTAATTATGACCAGCCTTACCGTTGAGTTTTTTAGGAAAAAAAAACTCCTTAAAGTTTGTTTACTTGACAAAAACAAAAAATTTTATACATTAAGAAATACTAAATTGCGCAAAAATTATTTTTTTCTGAACTTTAGTTTAAAAAAATGTGATTCCTTATTCAAGTGGCAGGCAGTGTATAACTCCACAAAATAGCATTTTTCACTCATGAACGAAACCTCATATATGGTAAAGTAAATTCATTTATGATAGAACTGCGTTCTATATACAAATGCCATTACACAAATGTTTCCCGGAAATATGCTTTAGTGATCATAAATGTCTTAAATATGCGCATATTTATATGAAATTCATGGTACACAGAAAGGATTTTTATTTATTATAAATACCATAAACTGTTAGCATCGAAATAAGAATTGGAATAATTATTTTGTATTTAAATATAAATCTTGTTATCAAATTTCGAAAAGATCAGCCTATAATTGACCATATCTCTCATATAACACCAATACTAGAATGTATTTTTAGGACGCATAAATGGCTCATAAATAATTTCCTTTCAAACAATAAAATTCATATAAATATAAATCGCATAACTAAGCTTTAAGAGGATCGGTCCATAAATGAACATAGTTCTCATATAAGATCCACTCTAGAAAATCACTTTAAGCACCTATATTTTCTATAATGAAATGAAATAAGTTTGAGATTGGTACATAAACATCTAACAAAGATCGGTACATATATGATGAGAGTTTCTATATAAGGACCTCTATCGAAAATCATTTTACCGTACCTAATGGTTTATAGTATTAAATGGTCGTGCTTGACTTACTACAACTGTTTTTTTGTTAATTACTCATAAAATAGTATTAAATATATTGTAGAAATCATAGCCTACTATCCTTAAATATATTAAAAACACAATACTCAACTGATCGTAATCTAAATTTTCACATATATAACGTTATCATACAAAAGCTTCAAAAATGCTTTTATATGATATTATGCTCAAAGTTTCAGTAAACTCAATACTAAATTTGTATTATTGTTCTTAGGAATAATTTTAGAATCATTGTATGGATTAAAGAAATAAAATTAAAGTCACAAGAAATAAAATTAAGGTACATCCTTAACATATATTATTTTGTAAATTATTTCTTGGAAACTTTCAAGGATATTAAAATGTTAAATATTTGAAGGATACTTTTTGCAATTTTCATTTCGATTACTTTAACAAAAGATAATTCGATAGAATGCCAAAATTCTCATTTTTAATTTGATACCCATAGTTTCCTATAATAGCAATTATAAAGAAGGGAAATAAGAAATTAACCACGCACATTCTTCAAAACTTTAAAAAAAACATTTTATGCTATATTAAGTGTATATTTTCAAAGGTATATGGAATTTATCATGAGTGAGAAAAGTTTTTGAAATTTGTTATACGGTGTAATGGATCAACATATTTCAAACTAAGTTTTTTCTCGTCATTTAGTCTTAGAAAGTGGCCATTTAGTTCCATTTTAAAAAAGGGGCTAAAAAGTAGCCAGATGGTCCAACGGTAAAGCTGGTTATGACTCTATCGCTATTAAAAATTTTATTTAATTTAATTTTATTTATATTTTTCTACTATTTGGTCACTCTATGTGAGTCACTCCATGAGGATGCAATTTGATGTCATATATTTATTTTCAAGGTAATTCTGTTTCGTTTGTGATGTATCCCTCGTAAATAATAGGATTTGATCTCTCTTTGCAAAAAGCACATTTTTTTCCAAGCACACTTTCTGGACTACTTTTAGAAAATCGATTTCTTCCATGAATTTCTTTTTTTGCTTTAACAACGTGTCGTCGGAGGAGGCCAGAAAAATTTTCTGATTTGTTGATTATTGTTTTTTAAACTTCAAATTGCATCAGTTTTGGCGAATTACTTTTATCTAAACGCATTTTGCTTGGCACATACAAGTTCCGGCGTAAAAACTATCAAAATGTATCTCAATAGATAGGCTTTATCAAGATTTATCCTAAAATCGAGGGTGCCCTAAAAAATTAGAAAGATTGTCGAATTTATAGACAAAAAGGCATTTTCGTATTTTCAAAAATGATAATGTTATAAAATGTTCTGTAAAGCAGACTATAGAGTGATCTGATTTTTCTATAGTTTTAGCCTAAAATAGTTTTGAAAATAAAAAAATTCCATGTATATGTAGAACTTAAGAAAGAAGCTGAACGTCAAATAATATTCTAAAAATATCTTAGATTAAAAATTCTAATAAGTGTCAAAAAAAAAAAAAAAAAAAAACACGACCAAATGGCAGAAAAGATAAAAAACCTCTCGTAATTAAGTAAAAAAAAATAATAATAATCTTATTTTAGTTATTAAAAAATATTTGAAAATGTGTTCACTAAAAATTTTTGCATGATTTAAACCAATTAAAAAATCTTGAAATTAATAAATAAATAAATATATATAGGTATATATATTTATATATTTATATAAAGGTATATATATTTATATATAGGTATATATAGGTATATATATTTATATATATATATATATATATATATATATATATATATATATGTATATAATTATATGTTTAAGAAACGGATTGAACCCTCCTTATATCTTCTTAACTAAGAAGCCGATTTTCATGAAATTTGGCAGGCAAGTAATGTAATCTGGAAGTAACTATAGCCTATAATTTTTATTATTTAGGGCTTAAAATAGGGCAAAAGTGGTAAAAGCTCCCCCTACCTATATCTTCTTAACTAATCAACCAATTTTCTTGAAATTTGGCAGTCAAATTGTGTAACATCTATAAGTAACTATATCCTACAATTTTTATTATTTATTGAGTATTCTTCACCAACGAGAGAAAAGTTCAGCGTGCAATGAATCCACCAAAAACTACACTCACAGAATTTTTTGAATTGTGTAATCGTGCGGATACTTTCGGCGCCTTTGCACGTAAATTACTCTATGCAGATGAACCACGCTATTTCACATGGAATAAAAAAAAATGGATACCCCGGAAGCAAGGCACAAAAGTAAATGCGTTCAACGAGCTTTTTTAAATCAAACAATTTAGGCCGTATATATACAGTCAATCTAACACAGACTGTGTGGTACTATCTGCGAATGTTGTTGGTTAATGTCACCGGCCAATTGTCATTCCAAGATATACGCAATGTGAATGGACAACAAAGCCCTAAGTAATTAAATTACTGTTTCCAGTAGCTAATGTTTGAAGGTGTATTTATGCTAAGCAGTGTTGCAGTTTAACCTTTTTAAGGCTAAATCTAGAATTTTAATTTTGCTTTTAACCTCAAAATTTTTATTTCATATATAGCTAGTATATGTCTTTTATATTTTTAGTATTGCCTTAAAAAGGCCAAAAAGTTAGTATTTCCGCAACGAAGAAAATAATTTTTTCCATTTCATTTTCATCCATTAAAGCATTTTGGTGTATTTATTCGCACAAAAAAAATCTAGATAACTTTTACGAGTATTTAATAAAAAATTTTGCCTGCGGTGCTTCACTCTTCAAATAGAAGTACCTTAGTTTTTGTGGAGTTAATAAATCGATAATTAAAATTATTTTTAATGTGCATCATCAATAATAGAAACTATTTATGAAAATAATTTAAAAAGATCTTACTAAAAAGGAAAATCACCCAAAAATCTGGAAATCAAAAAGGAATTAAAGTTCAAAAATAAAAAAAAGAAAACACTTCAAACATTTTTCATATGAAATATAAGCGTAATTTGTGTAGAATTTTTTGAACGATTTTTCATTGAGCCATTGTGCTTGGTAGTAGTTTGAACGAAATTTTAGGTAATTGTTGACTGTAATTTGAGATAATTAATTGTGAAGAAAAACTTTTGTGTAAGGAATCTCAAAATTTACGAAAAACCGGAGAAAATTTCAAAAATGGGATTTTTTTTGGAATTTAGCCTATAAATTTCACATGTGTCGTAGGTCTAAAATTCTCAATTTTCAATTTCTGAAAAATCTAACAAAACTGTAAATATTGTGTTATATATGGACAAAACTGGATTAAGGTCTTCCAAAATTTAAACAGCTTAAATTTCAAATGCAAATAACTCGAAGAATAAAAATAAAGATCTTTAAGAAGATATATTAGATTTTTTTAAATCGGGCAAAAAACAAAAATTTGGCTAGCTTTTAAAGATTTGAATCTCAGAGGTATCCTACTTTGAGAACCATCTCCTAAGGGGTCTGTGGGGAATCCCTTCGAAACTTGAAAATCTTCATTCTTCTGCTATGACTATGGACAATTTTAATTCAACGAACCGATTAGAAGTTAATTCCAAAAATGTTCTATTCTGTCCCACTGTGGAATGGTACAATGTAAATATTATAAATTTTGATCCTGAAGAAGTAAATCCTTCAAATTGTCCAAAGTTGACCAATGAGTGGTGATAAGAAAATGGTCCGAAAATTTTGTGAGGACAAATCGTAACAAAATCACTTTTATCTTACCTTTAGTGTAAATATATTACAATTATATGTGACTTATACTTTAAAAAAAATTATTTATGCTAAATTTTAACTTGATATTAACATTTGAAGCATGGCTGCGTATAATGGCGCATAAATCTAAATTTTCTAAATGTGCTAGTAACTAATATGGATGTATTGATGCAAAAATAATTTTAAAAATCTCTCAATCTCACCGAAAAATTACTTTAAAGGCACGATTTTATAGAATTTTTAATTTTTCAAACGGGTGTCTCTCTTGGATTTTTAGGTGTTATTGAATAAATATAGTACAATCCAGTATTAGACTAGATACATAAATTTCAGACTATGAAGAAATCACTTAAAATTTACGTCATATATTTACTCATATAGCAAAAAATTTATTGTCTTTTGAGTTTTGATGAATCAAAGTTTTATCAAGTAAAAGGATATATATCCATAATTTAATTAATATAATAAGATGATCTTTTGATGTGATTTTGTTAATAATTTCATCAAATTTATTAAAAAAAACATGTAAAAGATATTTGTCAGTCAGATCCGATTATTTGATACCCTACACCATTAATTTTTAATATTTATGGAGGGGGTCATTGATTTATGACTATGATTAATATAGAACATTTTTAACCATTCATTACTACTATTGTTCTACAAAAATATATGGATATAATCCCTTATCCTATTTTAAGCTATTTTTAGCTGCAAAATTTTGTATGTTCTAATCCAAATTTTTTAGCGACACTTTGCCTGCAAATTTTATGAAGTCTCTTGTAAAATTTTCTTTACGACGTCTATGCTTCACTTGTTTGAGAATTTGGCTTAAAAAAATGATTTTCGGAAGTGGGGCTATAAATATCCCTATACATATCCGACAATGTTTGAGGACAATTGAGAGATGTCATACTACGAAATTATGATATGTAGTCAACCGATAGAGATATGTTAATTATTCTAATCACTTTAAATTCCAAACAAAATATACTAATTTTAGTGTAAATAAGTCATTTTTTTTAAAACGATTTCAAAAGATTTTGAGCCTTTAATTTAGATTAGGTGAGCTATTTAAGGATAAAAGCGGAAATAAAATAAAAGAAATAATGAAGATAAAATTGAAATAATACAGTTTTTTTTTCTAATTAAAAATTGCTTCATTAAATCATCTACTTGATTGATTCGGTTAAAATATTGGCTTGAAACACTTTGTTTTAAAGTAAATAAAAACTTCATATTTTAATTAAAATCAAAAAAAAAAAAATTAGAAAAACTATGGTTTTTGTAGTATTTTGATTATTACATTTTTTCTGCGTAATATACGAGAGCGACAATTCAATTATATTTATATGTGTTTCATTTATGAAATTTGACACATTTGAATATTAAATTTCTTATTTGTTTTGTAAGATCTTGCAATGAATCCATTCATTAAGATAAATGAATCTGGATAATTCCGATTTACACTGTAGTTTTGAACTCAGACATTTTCTACGACGACGCTACTAATAAAACAACTTATTTCACGCACATAACCTTCTACATTATATGTACGAGTACATTTATTTAATATAGATAGTATTAGAGTAGCTCAAATTTAATATGCAAAATAGTACCATCCTAAGTTCAAGTAAGTTACGCAGAGTGAAACTTGTGTTTAAGGTATAAAACGATGTGGTGAAACATATTGAAGAAAAATTGTTTTAAAATGAAAGGAAAATATTATATTCACAAAATTAAAAAAGTGTTTTGTAATGAGGAGCCACTTTAATGTACGTTACACATAAATGTACATATTTCAAATGAAAATCGAAGAAGAAAAAATCTCATTCGTACATATATTTATATACCTTTTATTGGAATTGAAAGCACATCTGGGTTATATTTGTTCTCTAAAATCTGAAAATAAAAGAAAAACGTGAAACAAAACATAAAATTTCTTCAAACACTAAAATCGTGTAATAAGAAATTTGCAAAAACAAAAATATATATGGCGAAAGGAAAAAGTTAAATTATTCAATATGCCTTTAAGTCAAATTGGATTTCTTATAAAATTTTTCTCTAACATTTGTTAGTGAAACGAACACTTTCTACAGACTTGCTTTATCCTTTTAGCTCTTCTTGGTATGTGTATATTGTTTGTAACGTTGTTTGAATGTGATTTCTTTTATATATTTATTTTTTTTTTGTGTTTATACCCTACGCCACTATAGATGGTGGTTATTATGCGTTTATGCTGATATTTGTAACACCCAAAAACATTGATCTAATGTATACCAGGTCACAATTTTTAAAATTATTTAATGAAATTGGGTACACATGTTTCTATGGTTCAGGCACGAAGCCTATTGAAACTTTTTATGACCATTATTTCACCCGGCCTACATACAAATGTCCCTCAAGATTATGGGTTTAAAGATCGGTGTATAATTTACCATAGTCTTCATATAAACTCTATTCCGAAAATTCCATGCAAATATCGGTTAGTATTTGACACAAATAAAGTGTACTCAAATAGAAATCAGAGCGTCAAATTTTATAAAGTTCACTTCAGTGAATCTCCCTAAAAGGCATAAATAACATAATATAATGCATACATAGGTTTCATAGAACTATATAAAACTCTTAATATAAGTATTACTCAAAAATAGCACCCAGGTCTCCGAACTTTGATATACAGATAGAATGGTGTAGGGTGTCATATAGTCGAGCTTGACCGACTATATTTTTCTTACTTGTTCTTATTATTATTATTTTTTTTTTTTTTTTTGAAACCAATACGGTAATAGCTTTGAATTAAAATTTATTGTAATAAATCATGATTTACATGCAAAAGGGGCGAGTGAATGAACAAACAAACCTATGTACGAATTAACAAAAGAACTAAAAGAATAAATAGGTGAATGAATGAATGGATGAATGACTGGAATGGTTTTTATAATGATAAAAATGTAGCAAACAATGAGAGCATTCAAATGCTTTGCAAAATTTTATCGAAAGGTAAACGAGTATTCGCAAATGGCACAACGAAGTACCAGAAACAAAAGTTATTATTTTTATGAAATATTCCAAGTAATTGAATGTATTTCTTTTATATTTTTTTTAATTCGTTTGCCCAAAACTCATTCGTTCTTCTTTATTAAAAGTTATAATAGATTGATTACTAGTTTGTTGCTTTTTCTTTGCATATTTTTCTTTGAATAAATTAAATTTCTTTTTCATTTCGCTATTACAAATAACATTTTTATGCGTACTCAAACTTAAATTTTCTTTTATTTTTATGTTTTACAAGCATCACTTATTTACATTTTTGACCCATCTACCACTTTATACGCAGTAAATTAAAAACATAATATTATTGTTCTAATAATTTTGAGGTGTATATTAAGCGTTTTTTTTTTTTCTAACGATATGAAAGCAATTAATTTTTGTAAAGTTTTGTTAATTTTGATATCGAGAAATTGAATATTGAATGAACCGTTCCTATTGGTAGTAATATAGTATTTATTTATTTTTTGTTTTTTATGTTGTAATAAAGTCAATGCTTTGTAACATTGTTTGAATTCAATCAAGTGCTTTGCGTGCGCCAATTCATAAGCAAATACAAATTAATTTACTATGGACGAATTAGCATTTCTTGTGGTTCATGTAAAAACCAATTCGTAACACAAATATCGGCAGAAGTAAAAGACTTATTTAATACTCAGTTATATATTGAAGTAGTTAAGAAATAATATAAAGCGAGGTTTTTCGCACTGTCCATATTTTATGTCAAATACAATATTTTTCATAAATTAAGCGCAACAATTCTGAGAGTTTAGAATTATTCCACATATGTTTGCTATATGTTTTTAATCGTAACAAAATATTATATTTTTTAGTATTAACTCAAAGTGGTTTCAAAGGTTATATAGGGTACAGAATTCGAATCTTCACTCATTTTTTCAAAATTGGTTTTATTTCTCGAGATGTAGATAAAAATTATTTGTTGCTATAGTTGAGATTTAACAACCAATTTACTCAATAAAAAGTGATAAATCAACATTAAAGAGCAGATTGTTTATATTCTGTTTAATGAATTAAATTCCAATAGCAGAAACACATCATGCTCCAGTCCTAAAATTCGTGGTATTGTTTTTATATTTTCTATAAGTTTTATCGTTTTCATTCTCCCTTCTCGTTATTCGTGCCGCCAATGTTTGAGGTGAAAAATCAAAAAGGAAATAAAGAAGATTATTTTCAAATATATCCAAGTTTCAATCTTATGATAGTTTTGCAGCAAACTCTCCATTATTTGCTTGAAATGAGGGGATTTTCGATTACCGAGAATGTTGTGAAAACATTTTCGAATTATCCCCACGATGTAGGTTTATTGCACGTTAAACATGATAAGAATTGACTTGAAAGTATTCTGTGAGCTAAGAAGCGGAGAAAATGATATAATGATAAATGATAGACCTGCACTAGCTCGTTTCAAAATTATATCCAACTTTTTCCATTTTGTCATATAGTGTTACCTATTAAAATTTATTGAATTATGCGAAAAAAGCAAGAAAGAGAGCTATAGTGCTTGTATTGTATACCAATTTTAATAGACTTATCTTTAAAATTACGGTGCAGTTCTATATTAAAGTTCACATGCACAATTATACACCTTACAGGTGTTTCGTAGGTAGAATTAGTTCTGATGACCACTGTATATATCCAATGCACAGTACGAATTTCAGACTTCATATTTTCCTTAAGGTTTCCTATCATATTTAGCATATGTAGAGCAGATAGATTTATACATTTGATTTTTAGCATTCCGTTTTGACAAGACCTTAGGCAAGAATGCTTTGGTTTTATATTTTCTGATAAAAAGTAACAATTTGGTGCACAATAATACGAAGTTCTTCTTGTAAAGATATCTTATTTCTGATTTTAATATTCTTCCGGACTGTTTTTACGTAATATGAATCAAAAGTTTAATTTAAAACGAATTTTCTTCAGGTCCAAGCTCTTTAAACCTGTATAAATTATGTATCAATACTTAATACCAGAGATTATAATATTAAAAAAAACTATTTATTTTTATTTCAATGGAAAAACAATCTCTGGTGTTCAAAAAATTATAAAAATTCACCATATTTTTTTTTTAGTTTCATCAATACCCATCTTGGTAATGGCGTGTAGTTAAGGATGTAGAAGTTTTTCAATAGCAGCAACATACTGTCTGCTTAACGTATGAATAGTTTAGTAACTTATTTATAACCTGGACTGTAATTACTTCTTTATAATCAAATTTTTGAAAATACTTCTTTCTATAGATTTTTTTGAATTCAGTTTACCAATTCATATGTTTATAGAATATGAATAAATACATGATATGGATAAATATATGAAGAAGAAAAATTTGTATATGAATTAATGTTTAATCTAAAATAGTTTTTCAAATATCACATTTTTAGTTATTGTTGTTATTGAAATTAAAATTTAAAAATAAATTTTGTTGGAACAAAAAAACTGCTTCTTATATCATGATATTTCATTAGCTATTTATAATCTTAAATATAACTAGTTCCTACTGTTTTTACTAGTAATGTCTTTACTTAAAATCAATGACTTATTGAAAAGCTTGGAAGTAATTAGTTCTTATAGCGACATCTAAGTAATGATATTTTAAAATGTCTACTTGTAATAATGTGAGATAAGTGATTGCCTCTAATGTCATCGCCGTTTTAAAGCATTAGGTTATTCAACTAATGTTTAAGTAGTGAAGAGCCTTTATATTAGCTTCTTAACTCATTACAAAGCAACTAAAGTTTTTGCTGTGTAGTTTTATGTTATATTTTTTATCGAAATAAAAAATAAAATAATCATTTGTGATATTTGTTACAACTGTTAATAAAACGAAACTTATTGTTAAATATCATGTATTTTAAATTTTGTAAAATATCGCGTAAAGGAAATGCTGTCTTTCAAGAAATATGTATTCCATATTAAAAATTTAAACTAAATATTTATTTATTTTTATTTTTCTGTTTGTATTTTTTGTTTTCTGTTTTCAGTGCTTCAATTATTTGACCTTACAGGACTTGAAAATGACAACTCTCCCTAATAATTCTACCTGGTTTATTTGTACATAGTAAAAAACATTTTTTGAAAAAAAAAAAAACAAATCTATGAATAAAAAACAATCATCTGAAAATTTTTTAATACTAATATTTATTTCGGAAGATATTTAGTTTTTCATCATGATGGACAAAATAAAAATCCTAAACATATTTATTTTGAACAAATAAATTAATATTTTAAGAAGTAAAAATATTTCTAATAACACTGTGCTCGAAAATGAGACTTATTTTTTATCCCATTGGGTAAAACTAAGTGTCGGCCCAGAATATCAGCGCAGCGGTACAAATTTTTCTTTTCAAAAAAAATTTAACCCATTTAGTTTAAATTTTCAATATGGAATACATATTTCTTGAAAGACAGCATTTCTTTTACGCGATATTTTACAAAATTTAAAATACATGATATTTAACAATAAATTTCGTTTTATTGAAAGTTGTAACAAATATCAGAAACGATTATTTTATTTTTTATTTCGATAAAAAATAAAACATAGAACTACACAGCAAAAACTTTAGTTGCTTTGTAATGAGTTAAGAAGCTAATATAAAGGCTCTTCATTACTTAAACATTAGTTGAATAACCCAATGCTTTAAAACGGCGATGATATTAGAGGCATTCACTTATCTCACATTATTACAAGTAGGCATTTTAAAATGTCATTACTTAGATGTCGCTATAAGAACTAATTACTTCCAAGCTTTTCAATAAGTCATTGATTTTAAGTAAAGACATTACTAGTAAAAACAATAGTATATACATATATATATATATATATATATATATATATATATACAAAACTATTAATTAAAACAATCGTATAATTCAATTTAATTATCAATTATACTACTTTTTTATTTTAATGTACTCAAATAGATGTAAAAACGCGTATACATACAACTCATAAGTATGTAATTAAAAGAAATTCTAAAAAGTTCTTTGTTTTTATTGTACAATATTTTTTGAATAAGCTGCTTAAATTTTACTTTATATTCGCAATTGTATTGTATTTATGTATATTTAAATCTGTTTGTATAAGTTTCTATCTATTTTGCAAGCTTCAATAAAGTACTTTATGAGAAAAATAGATAAACGTTTTAATATAACTATGCACATATATATGTGTATGCGTATGAATATTTTGTTGAAAGTTATTGATAATAGTTGTTAGTTTTAAATTAATACTTTAAGCTTTCTTTGTAGCATGAGTATCATAGTTTTTGTACCTCAATGACAATAATTCAATAATAAATAATTAGAACTTAACTATTACAGTAAATTTGAAATTTTTGATTTAGAGATAATACACTTTTTTTTAAGATTCTTGTATATGTAGAAATAATTATATAGTTTTTATTATGAAAATCCAACAGCCTTCCCTGCATATTTGCGAATAATATTTCCGATTTTGAGCACCATTCTTCGTAGAAAAAAAGTGTTCGATTTGTTGAAAAGAAAAGTTTATCAATCGATTCTACGAAAAATTTAAATACATATAAGCAAGAAGCAATCAACAATTGTGGAATGTATCACATAGTGATTAGAATATCGGAAAAATAAATTCAAAAAAAAAAAAAAAATTAAATAAAAATATCGTAAATACATACAACATTTATATATGTAAAGTTTAAGTAAATCCATATAAAACCAATAAGTTATACAGTTTTTGTCCAATTATGAAATTTTTTTATGTTGTTTAAAAATTTTGTTTTAATATTATTCAAAAATGTAAAATATATTTTCTCGGTTGAAAATTTTGAGTCCAAAAAAGTTTAAAAATAAAGAAGTAAGAAATCCATATGATACCTTACACCCCACAGTGTCGCGAATTCATAAAACGAGTACCCAAAAATGGAAGGAGTTTTCGTACGTTAATAAAATTTTGTGCACATTAATATATTGTTTAATTAATAAAAATTACAAAATTTGATCAAAATCGCGGCAAGGATATCCATATATACTGAAAGTGAAAAATTTGATAAAATCCACAGAAAATATCGGAATTCGATTAAAATTTGTACCTCAAAGCAAAATCTAAAAAATAAAAAAAAAAAAAATTATTAAACTGAATAAGTAATCAGTATATATTTATTATATTTATATTTTGTGATCAAATTTGAATTAAGGATGCATCAATTCGGTATATCCTGGGGTCTATTTTTTATAAAACTTTTTATTAAATCAGATTAAATCTACAGGGAAGTGAAAATAATATATTAAGAATATATACACAAATTTAAACCAAAAGTTTACTAAATGCCAAGTAATGTTATGTTCACATATAGAGGTTTATTGACAAATGAGTCGTTTTCTCATATATTTCGCAGCCAAAAAAACATCTCAATTTCAGTTGTTTAATTATTTAGCACACAAAAAACATACTAAATTTCCATGCAGTGAATAAATTTTTAATAATTTTATTACACAGAAATTTGTTGGAAAAAGAATTTGTAAAAATTGTCAAACAGTTTAAAAACAAGAAACTAAAAATTACGGATGAAATTTAAATTTGTTCATAAATTTTATGTGTTTAAAATTTTATTTTTTGAATTAATAAGTACTTGTGTGTGTTATTTTAATTTAAATAAAAAATTTGTGAAAATATTTTGGCAAACGAAAAACAGGCTAAAAGGAAAAACACAATAAAATGATATGTGAACAGTGATGTTTAAACACATTGTGTTTTTCAAAAATCAAGTCAAAAAATACTGTGTGAACAAAATACAAACATGTGTTTATTAAAGTTAAGGTATAAAAAAAGATCTATATATATTGTACTTATCAAACCTATGTTTTCTTCCTTTACATATAAAATTAAGAAACATAAGCTTTTAAAAGTTCTCAATTTATTTAATGGCAATTTTTCCAATTTAATTCACTTTCTCCAAGTTTATTGTAAGTAGTATTAAATAAAATTTGAAACTCTTTATTAGTTTTCTCTTAAGCAATCCTTTATAAATGTTATTACTTGAGATTATGTGTGATTTTGCTTTACACAGAAAATTATAAAAAAAAAAATTAAAGGGGAAAATAACTTTCACGATATCTAGAGTTTGTGAAATTAATATCTTCAATTATAAATCAGTTTTTTTTGTGAATTGCCCATTAAAGTTTGAACTTATTTAACATTAAAACTTTTCCAATTATTTAAATTTAAAATAACGGAAAATCAAATGTATGAATTTAAAAAAAATATTGTAATCATTTTTTATAATGCACAGTGGTGCAGAATCGAAATTTTTTGGAAATAAATCTGTAACTTCTGATCGACTGCTGGGCTTTTCATGAAATTTGGTACAGGTATAGCAGAGGAGTTTATAATGTTATGTTTGTTAGGGGAGGCACAACAATCACCCTAGGGGCGGAGCTAAGGGGGCTCAAAGTTAGGTACCTCTGACATAAAAAATTTTAATCGCTTGCAAAATTTTTGTTTCCCGTCCGATTTCAAGTATTTTTATATACTAATGTAGGCCCTGACAAGTCCTATAAAAAACATGTTTACATGTCCTATATATCTCTTATAGTTTTGGAGTTATTTGCGTTTGAATTTTTAAGCACCATAATTTTGCATGTTCCAGTTTTTTGCATATATATAATAGTATTTCCGACCGATTTTATTAATTTTTTTCTTATCTAGTTAAAGAACAAAATTATCTATTGAATAAAAAAAACTGAAGTCGATATCTTTACCGAGTCCAAAAACAAACGATTTTGAATTTGAAAATTGCAAAAAAGACAACTTTTTGTGTTTTTTTTTTAGCCGAAAAAGTATCTATACTCTTTTTTATCTAAAATAAAATTTTCTTTAGCCAAATGTAACAATTTTGCACTTGTCTGAAAGGTAACTTCACAGACATGACTTTAAGATAAAAGACAAGCCCAAGAACTCAATTGGTCATGGTACATACCCTCCCGAATTCAACCCATTTTATATGAAAGTTTTGATTTTAGACTATATTTTCTCAAATCCCAAAGCACGAATCGATAAGCGGAACATACCTTAAGAATCTTCAATCTGTTGATAAAAGTTTTAAATCAAAATCTACGGGACTTCGGAAAAATGTGGATTCTCTAGCCAAAAGTGTAAAAAATCCCATTTTTGGGAATTTTCATTAGTTTATTTGGGAATTCAGGAAAACCCTAGCGCTAGTTGAAATTTGATTAAAGCTCTTTTATTTACACTAATAAGGTCCATATTTCCTGCAAATGTCATTAAGATATCTTTATAAACAAATATGTTATTACAATTAAAAAATTTGTATTTTCTCCAAAAACCCCAAATTGGGCCTTTTGTTTGGTTTATTTCTAAATAGCGAAAGAAATTTTAAAAATATGTATTCCAAATTAAATCTATCCGTTAGCATATATAATTTTCGATCTTTTGTAAAAAGATTCAAGTCAATATCATGCCTCATTTCAGAAATATGCGCCTTTAAACTTTAATATTTCCAATTTATTGTATATATGACTATATTTTACAAACTTGCAAACTTTTGCCTTCAGTTTTGCGTGAATAACTACTTAGAAAATTATTAATATTTCTGTATACTTTTAATAATATCTATACACAAAATATTTGTATATTATTTTTATACAAATATTTTTTATTTTTAATAGGATGGCAAATTTAAGTAAATCTTCAAATTTTTTTATTTAATAGATAATTATGTTCTTTAACCAGTTAAGAAAAAAACTAATAAAATCGGTCGGAAATACTAGGATATATGAAAAAATGGACCAAGAAGATGCAAAATTATGGTGCTTAAAAATTCAAACGCAAATAACTCGAAAACTATAAGAGATAAATAGGACATATAAGCATCTTTTTATAGGACTTAGCAGGGCCTACAATAAAATATTTGAAATCAGACGAGGAACACAAATTTTGCAAGCGATTAAAAATCACAAGTTACAGATTTATTTCCAAAAAATTTCTATTCTGCCCCACTGTGTAATGTAACAAAACTAAATTGCCTAGAGTCTCATATGGAGCCCCTCTCCGAAATTATTTTTAAATTTGGAAAAGTGATTTATATACCTACAAACCTAGTTTACCAACTTTAATAAAAATTGTCACTGAGTTTTCCGTTTTTACAACCTTATATGTGTCAAATATTATCTTGATACTTTAACGGGATTTATGCCCATGCCCATTAAAGTAATCTTCAAAAGAGGGAGCTATGTTCAATTATGGATCGTTCTTACTAAAATTTGGCATACAAATTTCTACTTATATAAAACTTATTTATGGCGAATTTTACAAATCGTTATATATTTACATTAAAAACCTATTCCAGGAGGACATTTGTAATGGGGGCTAGGTAAAATAATGGACCGATCATATACAACTTAAATTTTTTTATGTCAAAATAATCATATGCGGTAAATTTAATCAAATTATCTTTAAATTTGAGACCTGTACTGACAGACAAACATCGTTTTCTTAGTCGATTGGAATAATTTAAAGTGTGTGTTGGAATATTTTTTCTGTGTGTTGGAAACATCATCATAAACACATAATACCTCAATCATCTATGGTGGTGTAGGGTATAAAAACAAGCGAAAGGATAACAGAATTAGATACTCAGTTACCTAAAAAAACTATTTTTTGAGTATAACAAAAAATTTTGAAGGTGTATTGGAAATTTTTTAAACGGATTTGTGATGTTCGCAGAAGGTCAATTCTCAAGCGATTTTTCAGTGCAGCAGAATGCAATTTAAAAAAAAAAAATTAAAATATATGAAAAATTATTATAAGTATACCATAACATGTATATACCTACTCCTAAATACCTATATAGAAAAAATTAAGTAAAATATATGGTTTAACCGAAAATCAATTTCTGAGTCGAATATATAGCCGTCGAAGTGTATTGAAATTTGTTATGATCGGTTCATTATTTCACCTAGAGCTCGTACAAATATCCTCCCGGAATAGAGGGTTAACGATCATAATGCCTTAATATGACAACATTTTGATAGAATTCGGTACAAATAATGTAAGTATAAATCAGTGTGCCAAATTTTATAAAGATCGGTACATAGTTGACCAGGTCTCCCATATAAATCTCTATATTATTTGTAGAAGATAAATAGAAATAATACTTATTACAAGAATCGGTCCAAAATTGTATCACAGGTCCAATATCAAACTTATACCCACATACACAATGGTATGTTGTAACATATAGTCGGACTTTACCAATTATAACCTTCTTATTTGTTATTAATGACAATATAATAATGATGATAATTATGTACTGAAATATGGTTATAATACATAGAAACTCACATATAGTTTTTCTGTAGCATTATGAACTATCGTGATGGTATAATTATGTCTGTCCGTATATCCGGCATATAGACTACATCCTCAGAAAGTTGTACAAAATGAAATGTTATAACATTTCAAACATTCTTATAAAATATGTAATACTCTTAAAACTATATTATTTTTTTTTTAATTATATTAGGCCATCATAATTATATTATATTATAGTTGCCATCATAATTCACTGAATTTTTTAAAGGTGTTGTAATAGAAAATTAAAAAAAAAATAATAATAATAATTTCAGAAAAATCCAAACACAGTAAACAATTTGCAATAGGTAATTGGTTATTTTTGTCTTTCTTCGGCGAAACCAAACCGGAGTACATGGACTGTAATTAGATAATTAATAGGAATTTTCAGAACAAAATCTGACTTAAAATATAATGATATTAGTTTGAAGTTCTAAAAAATTTAAACGATTGAACTAAATTTTATATGTCTTAATAAGTATGTGAATAGAATTACACGCTATAGATTTATTATAATAAATTATGCTATGAGTGATTATCAATTAATCATATATTATCAAAAATAAAATATTTTAAATTAATGATATTCTTTTAAAAAAAAAAAAAAAAAAAAAAAAAATCGCTGATGCATAAGAAAATATCAGTGCAATGCTGCAAGTCAATGTAAATTTTCTTGCATATTAATGAAAAGACTAATTGTTGTGTTCACACCTATTAAAAGATAAAAGAAAAAAAAAATAAAACAATGTTGAAATTGTAAGTGTTTGAATATGTATGTTTATTTTACCGAAGAGAATCCATTAAATATTGAAACCATACAATATAAACCCGTAGGATGTTTAATTATGCAAAAGACCAAAGAGTGATTTTTATTAATTGAACTACGGTCGATTTATTTGGCTACGTTGTTATTGCTGTTTGCAGACTGTGGCAATGAGTTGCACTGAAATCTTGTTATAGTTGTAGCAAGTAAGTTATAGATGTTGTTGTTGAATACCCAATAGCTTGTTAAAATCTTTGTTAACTGATAGCAGCCGTGATATACCTATGGTATTTGTATCATATGAAACTAATAGCAACCATTTGCATAGTGCTTCAACAGCCTTATGAAAAGTGTTGTGCGGTGTTGATGAGAGTCAGGTTAAGTTTTTTTTTTCTTTTGCTTTGATGTAGTTGTATAGAGTTGAAGTAAGTTTGAATAAATGTAAATGAAATTGCTTTTCGTAGTCATTAGCTACATACTACATATTCTAGGCAATTGATTGAAAATTGTTGCTGTTTTTATTACTACTTGCATTGTTTTTAGTTCGTCTTTTTTTTTTTTTTTTTGTTTTTCTGATTTTAAGTGGCATACGATGCTGTTGATTTCAACGCAATATTACCAAAAAAAGCCAAAAAAAAAAAATAAAAAGTAGAGCTCAAGTCATGCAGTTAATCACTACAAGTAGTTGTCGTTTATTTTACTTGTTTTCACAAAAGCCACACTTTTTTGCATACACAAACGCACATCCACATAAAAACATATTTTATTTTTTAACATACACCATCATCTATTCTTCAACATATAGTTCAGTGTACACTGTACAAATCATGATTATGATCATTCATCATTCTTGTTTTTCGCATCATTTCTTACAGGAAACTTCATGATTACTATTATTTTACTGGTACAGAATTGAATTCTAAAATATGAAAATGGATAATACGTTGCATGTGTCTTGCCAATGATGATTAAAGCTTACCTTTGCTGCAAACATTCCTTGATTTTTTTTTTTTTTGTCTTTCATCTGCCTCGTTTGTGGTTCTCTAAAATGGCATGCTGTAATTCAGTCAACTTTGATACTGTTGCTGCTGTGGGTTATTGCCTTTTGCCAAACCAATTCTAGGAAGTCTTAACAAATTTCATCTAAAGTGTTTTAAATAATTATTTATTAAAAATTGCGTGTCTCATGCAAACAAGCTACATGTTAGGTTATTTTTTAACTTTAGTTTTTATTACATCGATGTTTTTGAGTTAGAGATTTTTTAAGGCTTAAGGTTGCAAGTAATTTGACCATTATCTGATTTAGTGTAATATAGTTGTATGCATGTATTATATATATAAATCTAAAAGCAGATCAAAAAAGCGTTTAGCCCAAATCAGGAAATTATTAAAAAATTAGCTGATTTACAAATAAATTTAATTTGTTATTTGCTAAACGTGATGTTAATTAATTTCTCTTCAACATAAATAATAAAACAAAGTCCTACAGGTATAACAATCACTTTGTGAATAGATCGAACGAAATCTGGTAGCAATTTGAAATACAATTTTACAAAAACCGGCACATGACCTTTTTTTTAGCTATGTTTATAATCATTTTGTCATTGCATTTAGGTTATGTCTACTTACACAGTGTAGCAATTTCCATACACAATAAAAACTTATTTACATATGTAAAAAATCTAGATAAAGTGAGTTTTCATACAAAATCTATTTAATTTTATTAGATTTGAAATAAATCAAATCTAGTTTCGTTTAATAAGATTTTGAAAGATATCGTTATCCAACACTGATTTTCTTTCAATGTGTTAAAAAATGCAACAATGTTCTAAATATAATTGATATTTGTGTTTCAAGATTAAAAAATAATAAAAAAGTTTATTTTGAAATACTAAATACATTAATTAAAAGTATACAAATAACAAGTTTAATTTAAAATGGAACACATATAAAATTTATTAGTGATTGTTTTGTTTTTCAAATTGTCAAGTAAAATCTATAAAAGTGTGAATGGTATAGATCTTATTTTTTTTGAAATCTCTTTCAAACAAGATGTCAAGTATATGCGTAAATGTGGTATAAAACTACATACCTAGTTTTTCTCCACAACGTTTGTGTGGAGAGTTTATGTGAGAGACAAAAACCTAATTCATGCAACAACAAAATACATATAGTCACATATATTTTATTTTTGTGTTTTGTCGATATTGGGTCGATATAATCTTTGTAAATATTTTATAATATTCTTAAAAATTGCACATCTTTCGAAATTTTTAAGTTCTTTTGAGTGAAAATTTGACATTCAGGAGAAAAAATGTGTACACAATTTTATCATCGAACATAGAACAATAAGAAAATAAATTGAAAAAAGTTAAAAAAGTTAAATTTTTGAAAAGGCTATTTTATTAAGTTTTGGCGCTGCATCAATTATATAAAAAATATTATTATATATTTCATTAGACACTAGTACGGGTAGGTTGACATAATATTCGTACTTATTTATTTATTTATTTATTTATTTTTTAAATATGTATGCTTGGAACTTTCAAGTTCTTTTAAGAGGCAATTTGACGTCCGTAGTACGTAGTTTTACTAGTTATGGTCTCTAGTTTCATGTGTGAAAATTACTGTCACACGATGTTATGGAGCTGCCCAATACATCTTTCATTGGCATTTTTTCGTGCAAAGATGTACCGACTTTTCATAACAAGAATGCATATTAAGTAGCATTTTTTATTTTGTAACCGTTTTTCCTTTTTGTAGGACTTTTAATTTTCAGGATTAATTCTTTTATATTTTATTCAAAATTCGTTTTATTACTATACAATATCGAAATACTCGAAAAATTTTTTGTATTAAATTTTCGCGACTTCATAATGTAAGAAATGTGCGATTTAAATACTTAAAACAAGCACAAGGCGGGATTGGTTTAAAAATTAAGAATGAAATAACAAATTTAAGTAATAAAATTCTAATACTAAGAACAAATTGTTCTTAAATCAAGTAAAAAATTCATGAAATTGCACTAAGTCTAATTTTACCTAAATTTTTTAAAAAAATTAAAAGCAAAAATCTTATATTTATGTGTCAGAGAATATGAGCAGAATGAAATTTACTCCCTCTCTCTGCTCTCTCAAGTTTTATTTGTCTATCGGTTGCTTTCAAGTTTCGTCAAGCAATTTTCATTACTTTGTTATTGTGCGCCATTTAAGTACTTTGGCATTTCTTTTGAATTTTATATGTCGTGTTTTTTATAAACGTGTAACCGATAAATAATTAACTTCTACAGAAGCTTTAACTCCAAATTTAAAAGGTAAGTGTAAATTAAAAAGTATTAAAAAAATTAGGGTATGTGACATACATGAAATATTTTGAAAATAACTTTACGTTCTAAGAACAATTTATTATTTATTTATTAACATAATTATAATAATTGTAAAAATAATTTATGTATATAGGTATCTATACACATTCATACAAAAAACATGCAGAATTTTTTCAAATTA
The DNA here is from genome assembly GCA_932274085.1 of Protocalliphora azurea. Taxonomy (NCBI): domain Eukaryota; kingdom Metazoa; phylum Arthropoda; class Insecta; order Diptera; family Calliphoridae; genus Protocalliphora; species Protocalliphora azurea. Next base: position 118,365,217 of record OW026519.1, on the reverse strand, counting down.
CGGAAAAAAAGAAAAATTCTTCCTTAGAAACAAATGAAATTTGTTATGTTTTTTAAAACATATATATATATATATATATATATATATATAAGAAAATAGGAAGCGTAAAGCGAATTTTGCTCACTTTAAACTTTTTTCTCATATTCATATTTGTCATGTATTTGTAAATATATATCATTTCGGTGGACTCCAAAGTTGAAAATTCGTTAAAGCACGATTTTAAAGGAAAACATATTTGGAGTAAGTGAAGAAATATTAGATATATCTATAGCAAATTAGGATCTCATAGAAAAAAACTGAAAGCAGTTTGGATTCTTATTTAAGGGAGGTTTTCTCTACCCACCAGTGTATATCCTCATTTTATAGAATACTTGACATAAAAGATAGAGTTTATTTCGTTTTTAGAAATTCCTTGCCGGCTGTTGAATTATAGCTGCCTAATACTGGAATATTCCGGCTATGCCGGCTACATGAAAATTCCATTTATTTTATAAAACACATTAGTTAGACAGATTTAGCAATAACTATTTTCTAAGTAAATCTGAATAAAAATGAGGTGGAAATCTATTTATCATTCAAAGAGCACCTTAAGCAGGTCTTTTTTTATCTAGATTCCATACAAATATTTCCTAATAAAAAATCTTTATATGATCATAATCTTTTTTTTTTTTAATATTGAAATATTTATATAAAAGGTAGTGTATAAATTGAAAATGAACATAAATCATACTATTAAATTTTAAATAGTTTGGGTGTATATTTGATAACGTAATGATATCATAACGATATCGTTTCGGCGATAAAGAAACCCTAGAATAGTATCACTTAAAGTTCTAAAATGATATAGGTTACTTTCTAAAAGGTTCACTTGAAAAAGATATCATAATTTTTAAAAATAAAGATATAATAATGATATCGAAAATCTTATGCATCGCGATAATTTTGTACAACATTTCCTTATTTGTATCAAGATTCATTCTAATAATAATATTCTAAATTATTTTATTAAAAATTAAAATTATATATCAATAATTAAATAATTTATATATAGAAAATAGTTCCCCTTAATCCGAAAATAGTTCCCCTTAAAATTCAAGCTGGTATTGATGTAATCTTTTAATTTTTTGCCTTTTCTCTAACTTTTACTGCAAAAATGTCGTACAGATATGTCATATATAATAATACGTAATACAAGTTATTGTCATTAAAAAAAAAAAAAAAAAAAATTGTTTGTTTTTATTTTCATGAACATTTTTTTAAAGTTTTTTTTTAGGGAAACAATTATTTCGATAAAATATCAAATATATTTAAAATTATGATATCGTTTATAATATTGTATCGTTTCTTAGTTTGTTAATTACAAAGTCCCTAATTATAACTTCTTCCATAGAACACCAACCCCGGATATCACTTTAAAGCGCATAAATTCCCACAAACTGTGTACTCTGTGATTTAATTTCCAATACATAATTTCTATATAACTATAAATCGCATTATCAAATTTTTAGAGAATGGAGTCGTAAATGTACATAGTTGCCATAAAAAATCCACTCGTACCAACTTCTCTTCTTATAGAGGTATATAAAGCACAGAATGAAGTTTAATAAAGATTAGTCGCAGCTTCTATAAAAGGAATTTTTCCCATAATTATATTTTTGAGCATATTCGATTTATAAATAGTTTTAAATTTAGAATATATTTAAGTCTTTCAAATAACTTTGTTATATTCTACTTAAGGTAGAAATTAATTTGAAAATTCCTATATGGCCCATTATCAAACATTTTTAAATTGACTGAAACTGATTTAAATCCTTAACAAGTTTTGTGGTAATACTGTTTTAAACAAACGGTTTAAAGATCTAAACTAAAAAGACTTGAAACTAAATTAAATTAAAATTTTAGCATCATGGTTTTCATTTTATAATCATGATTGTTGTATAAAATATAAAAGCTTAGAAAATGGGCTTAAAATTACTTCATTTCCATTCTTCTACACTTTCGTCAAATTATTTTTAGTTGAATTTTGATGACAAAATTTGTTAGTTTTTAAAATTTTCAGGTTTTTTGGAATGGGTCTGCGTGTCCTCAATGGAATATAAATATTGATACAGGGATTAATATTTGTTTTAATTGTGCATATTTCGCGCTATATCTAGTTGATGTACGCTAAATAGCAAATGCAGCAAATAATCTCAAAGTTTGGAAAACAAGACCGAAACTTTAAAAAAAAAAATAATAATAATAAGTTTTTCGCGAGGCATATTCACAGTTTGTAATGGAAATAAATTTAATAAAAAAATGCTTTGAAAATTACGCAAAAATTACACTTTTTGTTTTTGTATTTTTTGTATAGTAGATTGCAATTTGTACAAATATTGGATGGATAGATATAAGAACGGCTATAAACATAATTGGTCGGGACTATAAATTTAAATCAAATGTCGTTGATAGTTGAAAACGGGACAATTTTGTTAAAACAGATTTTTTAAGACATCATATGGGCAGCAAAAAATTGACCATAATTGGCATAAATAGGAGGTGTTTGCAATGCTTAATAGAAATGTAGAGCCGCATCAAAAAATTTCGATAGATAAAAATTTTATGGACAGAACAATATTTAAAAAAGGATCTCAATATTAAATGACATTTCTTTGTAAGAAATTAAAATAAAATAAACTTTGGTATAATATACTGGGAAATAACTTACATTCGCACTCCATTTATGGAAAAGTTTTTAAAAATCACTATTTTTAGTATAAAGAAATTTTTTAAATTTTACTAGAAAGCCTAAAATAAATAATTGACACTAATACTATCAAATATTTAAATATAATCAATTTTATTTAAATAACTAAGTAGGTTTTGATATTGCAAATAACTTTTACTAGAATTATACATCAACTTCTTTGTATATTACGAGGGCGGATCAATAAGTCAGTGACTTCGAACTTCCCTCGTAGTTATATGAAATGCAACACTGTTCCCATCTATTACCACCTGTTAGTAGACTAATGTCAAATTTTGGACAAGTGTCATCATTTACTTTGCGTAAAATATAGGATTTTCGAGGCCCTTAAAATAGGCATTTGTTTGGTCAATAATTTCATCGTTGGAGCTAAATCTTTTTTTAGGTTTGGAGATAGGAAGTAGTCTAAATCCGGAGAATATGGCTGATGAGGTACCAATTCGTGGCCCAATTTATAGAATTTTGCCACTGAGACTGCACTCGTGTGCATCCGTGCATTATCTTGATGAAAAAGAACTTTTTCTTGGCCATATAGGGTGGTTTTCTTTTTAAATCCTCATTAAATCGTCGTTTATTGTTTTTCTCTTTTGAAGGTAATCGATGTGGATTATCCCGCGTGCATCCCAAAAAACTGTTGCCATCACCTTATTGGCCGACAAACTTACCTTGGCCTTCTTTCGAGCAGGTTCACCCGGAGAAACCCATTGTTTAGACTGCTGCTTGGTCTCCGGAGTACAGTAATGGATCCATGTTTCATCCACAGTTACAAAACGCCAAAAAACCTCATTCGGATTGCGGTTAAACAACTCCGAACAATCCTTTACAGTTGTCACACGCTTACGTTTATGGTTAATTAAGAGCAAACGCGGCTGATCATTTAAAATCGAAACCACACTGCTCTATGAAATGCTTACGGCATTAATAATCTCATGCACTTTTACTCTTCGGTCGGCCAACACCATATCGTGGATTTTTTTCGACATTTTCGGGTGTACTGACCTTAATTGGCCGTCCAGAATGTTCAGCGTCATTTGTACCTGTGCGACCGCAGCGAAAATCAGTAAACCACTTCTTTACCATTGAAGTCGATGGTGCAGAGTCCCCATAGTATTTATCGAGCTCTTCCTTGGTTTGATTGACGGTTTTTTAAAAATAAATATTTTTGATATCAGATATTTGCTTTCATTATTTGAAGTGGAAAATGTATTATTTCTTCCCCTTTCCCGGGGTTGGAAAAATTCCCGGGAAAAAAACTATAGTTACAATCTCATAAACACTTTCAAGAACACAGGCCGAATTTTTTCATCGTTTTCTTGCAAAAAGCAACGCGAGTATCTTTTGAACGACTGTTAAATTATATACTCTGGAGGCTGAAGTATGTATGAAATATTAATTCCATGTTAGTGGAATTAATGCCCAGGAATTCTTCTCTATTACGATATATCCTATCGTCCTTGCGCCTACTGAATTACCTATGTAATTTTCAATAGTTTTTCAGGAAAGCTAAAAACTGTTAATTTCGCTATTTTTTTCATTACTTCACAAAATTTTTACTAGAATTTTCCGTTTATTAATAGGCTTAGTAACGCGATTAATATTTGTTATGAAAAATAACCAACGAAAATTTTATATAGATAATTCTATGGAACAATTTTTATTAAGATATATTTGTGATTTTTTTTTGTAAGTTCTTAAGTTTAATTAAACATAAGTTTGAAACATCTAAGGAGGTATTATTTATATCTTGGTCAAATTTCAACCTCCTAAGATGATTGGAACATGCTACTAAACAGTAATTTTTTAATAATCCCAGAAAAAATATTCAAAAAGATAAAAGAAATAATTCCACAATATTAGTGCTGCATATATCAAACGATAGCTAAAGAAAAGTTAGTCTACCAGTAATTCAAGATTTTCAGTAAAAAGATTCTCAAGAAAAAAAAGAATTAAAGATTTGCTAAAAATTCGTTAACTAAATAAAGTTCATCAATTTGTGTGAAGACAAAAGATTTTGTAAATGTACCCCCCTAAAATTAAAGATTGATGTGTCATAAACTATTCATTAAAATGTTTATGATCAATTATTTCGCTTTCGTGAGCTGGACCAATTTTAAGATACCTTTAAATATATGATTTTCGATCAACAGTGTACACGGTTTAGTTTTTGATCCAAACAATTAAAACATATAAAAAGTAACGCTCGTAAGTCATTGGTACCAATGACATTTTTGGCTGGCCTCATTTCATTAAAAAAATAAATAAATGGAAGTATTTGTGATGGTCCAGCTCGACTGACTCGACTCGACTTATGTAATCGTTTGAAAAATATATTGGCGGCTATTTTTTTTTTAGAAATAGACATTATCCACTTCCAGCATTGTATACCCCTTTTCTAAAATTAATTGTTCAGTTCCAATTATTTTTGTTAAGATGTGAAACAATTATTCTAATATTTAAAAGTTGCGATACTAATATTGCGTTTAAAATTATGACCATTTAAACTCATAATTTTAAACCATTATACAAAGTTCATTCTTAAGAATACTAAATACTAGCTGACCCGAGCCGCGTTGCTGGCCCTAAGCAAACATTAGTGTTGTATTACTGAACGATTTAAATTGATATTTTAACGAAATTTACGACCTTTAAATAAAAATCTAAGGAATACCTATTATAAAGTGTTTTTTACAGAAGAATTTAAATATGATGTAGAAGCTGACCCGAGCCGCGTTGCTGGCCCTAAGCAAACATTAGTGTTGTATTACTGAACGATTTAAATTGATATTTTAACGAAATTTATGACCTTTAAATAAAAATCTAAGGAATACCTATTATAAAGTGTTTTTTACAGAAGAATTTAAATATGATGTAGATGTGGGCTAAATCAAAAAATATACGCATGTATTTAAGGCAAATTTGAATTTATATTTATTTATTACTTCATCTTAAGGTTAGCGGATAGACAATGTCTTTTTTTTGAACGGAATGATGAGAGCTGTAGTCGAAATTGCAGTTGTAATGGAACGCTGCTTGATTCAAATCAGAACTTGAAGCAATTCTTCTTATGCGTTGATTAAAAATTTTAAAGTTGTTGAATTGCTACATTTGCTCGACGATTTCTCATTGCTAACCGAGCCGTTTCATTTCTCGCCTGCCTTTCTTCCTGCGTTTGTGATGTACGAAGTCGGGCCAAACTAATACGGGGTTGTTCTCGTGCGATTTCTCGTTCATATATATTCAATTGATTGACGATATTACGATAAGTACTTGCATTACGTGTTCGACGCGAAATATTAGATCTCCGGGGTCGCGGCATTGTGAATAACACTTAATAACGAATGCCAAAAATACAACAAATGGTTTTAAATATCACAACCTCACTAAATGATGAGCTTTACTTGGAACTTACCGTTTGGAAATAGAATTCTACACCACCACCAGAAAACAAATTGCACAAAAAAGTAAGCGTTTCGATAGAAACAGAAACAGTAATTGTTATAATTTGTATTAAAAAAAATATTTTTAATGATTATTAAGGCAAAGAAATTATGACAAAAAAGAGTTTTTTTTTTATCGCGGATTTTTCGCGAATTTTTTTTCGTATTATCCTTTTCTGGCCGGTGACCGGTCCGAATTGGTGAGAATCATCAAAATCGGTCTAGTCGTTCTTGAGTTATAACAATAGTAACTAACCTCACTTTCTTTTATATATATAGATTAAATAATAATCTTAAAGTCGTACGGACAGACATCACTAAAGTTAAAGATGATGTAACTCTGCGTAAGTTAATTTCACTGTAACTGATTAGGCGTAATATTATGAACATAATAGATTATATATATTTTGTATTTAAAATATAATATTACCATTTTTCTAAAAAAATTAATAATATTAACCACGATATTAATATAAGAAGGTAGTTCCACTTCGATCAAACAAAAATTTTTTGACTTTAAGCTAATTATTTGATATGATAAATAAACAAAAAAGCTTTGCCAGAAAAATAAAAATGAGAAAATATTTTAGGAATATTTTTTATTTTGTGTAATTTATTTTCTTTGGAAATTACAAGTATTTAAAAAATGTACGCATTTATAACTTTTAATTGTTGAAATACAATTTTATTTGAAAAATAAAAACATTATAAAATCCTAATTTTTTATGTAAGTTATTATTATTTACAGATTATGTTGCAGTTTTCCTTAATTCCTTTTTGGGATTTGCAATTTTAGTATCTTTTAAATTAATATTTAAAAATCTGATTCTAAAATACGTCCTTCCCAAGAAAAAACATTTTGTAATTTTTTCTTCTAAAATAATATTTGATTTACATAGTAAAATTGTCCATGTAAATTTCACAATCATTTAAGGTATCTTCATTAAATTTAAGAAATTTTTAATTTAATTGCTGTAAAATGTTTAAAAATTCCGTATCAGGTTTAAAAAGTCCGCCTTCTGATAATAAATTTACGTAAGTAAAGTTTGTATCGTTTTGTTCGTGTGTTCATTTCTGATCTTAAATAACCAGCAAAATCTGCCAAAATTGATCGGCTAATATTGTATAAAAATTTATTTGCCTCAATTTTTTCTTCTTCAGATATTGGCAAATTACTTAAAGGATCGAATATTTCTTGGATTGAAGTTTTTTCTGAATTTTTTTGCTTAAAATCGATTAAGCTTTAATTGTAACTTTCAACATTGGTTTCTGCCATTTTTGTAGTGTACCGACCGGCTGATTAAAAACGTGTTAACATCTGTTTGGGCTACCAGACTGGTATCTGGCGGAAGCCGGACTATAACTCGCCGGATGGGGTGGAGTTCTTGCTCCGCCGGTAGCCAATAACCGGTACACAAAACAATAAAATACCAGCTGAAAAAGTATAAAAAAAAGATTATAAAAAAAATTTACATTTTGTATGGGGACCCGAAATGAGCTATGGTTTACACTTTTGTAGGGGGAGTCTATCTTACTGGATTTCGTTCCTCTTCCGGTAGATGTTATTCCGGGAAAAGATGGCCCTCCCACAAGGTTACAAGATAACCCTTACCATGGTAACTTACTTGCAATTTCGTTACCCCTAAAGCTACCCTATCTCATCCTACACTACACGTTCCAATCACTTACCTTACTATTTTGTTTACCACATATTTAAAATGTAAAACTCATTTTATTTTCAAAAAAAATCGTTATAAGTTTTGCTTTTATTTATATCAATAAAATGGAAAGGTAAAGCAAGCGGATCATTATTCACTTTTGTACGGGAACATAAAAATCCAAATTATTTACTTAGAAATAAAATATCAAACTCGTTCAAAAATTCGTACATATGTGAATGTAATTTTATTTTTCAGAATATTTGAATGTTTTTAATTTTTTGAAACTTTCTGTTAGTAACAAAAAGAAATAATTTTTTATTCAATATCGTTCAAATTTTTATTGCATATTTTTATTTTTTTATTATTTAACAATTTACATAATCTATACGAAGAAATATTCTGGGATGTTTCGTGCAAGAAGAATAAGAAAAACATTATTCTCTCACAATAGCTCTCATTTGCGCAATTTTTTGAATACGGAAACGCCTTTCGATAACATTGGGAACAAAGTACGGCCTATAATAATGAAAAATTTGCGATAAAAGGTCAAAAACAATTTTAACATTTAAAATTGAGTTCAGAATGCAACTGCATACAAATTTAGATTAATTTTATGTAACAGGTAGGAACAAAATCTATATTTAAATTCAATAGATGAAGGATGGTCATGCAAGCCTCCTTTTGCTCGTAGTGCACTAAAAACGTTTTCCAGGCAGTATTCATTCAATTTTTCCGTTATAATGAACTTCATGTTATAATTTTATTGTACGTATTTATACTGTGTGGTAACGCATTGTTAGTTTCTATTTTTGTAAACCGAGGAATTTTGAATCTTGATGTAAACTGTTACATTTCAACGTTACATTTGAACCAATCATTTATGATTTGGAACAGCGTAGAGCATTGAAAAAATTTTTCAGCATCGCAGCATTTGCACAATTGTGCACATATTTTTAGAGCAGTGGAAATAGTATGAAAAACGAATTTAGTGGCATATTTGACTTTTTTTCTAGCTATCAAAGGAAATAAAATTTATTTAGAATAAGAGGACATATAGCTCATTTTGTGCAAGTAGATATATGTGTATGTGGCACCAGCTCCTTTCACATTCAATATTTCCGTAGTTAAACTTTTCGAAATATTAACATCTATATTTGAAATTGGTAACAGCTTCTCAATTATTGCTGTTTTCAACATGGTAGTTTCGTAAAAAAATTCATCAGCAACATTTAATGAAATGGGGTACATCACAAAATACAAAAATGAATTTGTTTTTAACTCAAAGATGGGAAGAATAATGTTTTTGTGGTGAAATTCCCAGATTTTTTCACAATAGTTGGCTCTCAGTACCTAAATCACTAACTGTTGCCACTACGGTGAAATCATTGCGACTTGCACCAACTTTTTTGGTTTCATAGTAACGTCGGCCTTACGATCGAATGCCCACTCTTCTCTACATTTCATTTCATTGAACGAAATTACGCATAATTTCGCTATTATAAAAAATAAACGCTATTATAAAAAATAATGTTCTATAACAAGACAAAGTGGCCTAACATAGACAGTTTGGGTACTTATATTTGTAAATGTTTTCCTTAAAATTTTTCTTGAAATACCAGATATTACTTTACTTGATCAAGATAATTTATTATACTTTTGTTTGAATTAGTTTGGTTATTGAAGAAAAAAATCAGCAGAAAAAATAGGTGTTTTACGTAACGTCCTTAGTTGATAACTTCTTCGTGCTCTCTAAAAATACTGTAAAATTAAAATACATACTATATCGTAATGACATAACAAAGGGTTTATTTTTTTCAAATTTGCGAAGTTACACAATGTACGTTAAGTATAACACCGGAATCAGAAAGTTTTTCGAAACAAAGGCAAATCTATTGGGAACACAATAATATAAATTTATCGCAGAACATAAAACGTACCCCTATTAAAAATTGATAAATTTTTATGTCAATTTTTAACTTAAAAGAATATTGAGATGTATAAATGAAGATAAATATGCTTTGAGCATCATGTAATAAACATCGCAATATACATATCTATGGTTGATAGGGTATAATTGTTGAATGATGTGGGGAGTCAAGTGATTTTAAATAAATAATTTTATTTTCTTTTCTATGGATGCCCAATAATAAGTAATCATAATTAAAAATTTTAGTCATAATCTTAAGGATATCTTTAGAAATTTAAATCCACAATGATGAAAAATATTCGGTTGTAGAAATAATATCTTTGCTATGGTATTACCTTTCAGACATTGGGATGACACTTCCGCTCAGCCTAGTATTTGTATCCTTTTTAATAATATTAATGGGCCAAAGTGAGCTGAACGTACAAGAAGAATTTTCTCATGTTAAAAGCTTCTAAGCACTCTTTTCGCGTATATTGTATTGTTGGAAGTTGAAAAAAAACTCACTTCTATATTCTTGCTGAAGTGTCTTGTTCTTTTTTATTTGTTTAAAAATGTATATTTTTTAATTAATTTAACATTTTTCACAATTTCTTTTATTGATATTTTGTTTTGAATTTAACGAATTATTTGAAAGTAATAAAAAAAAGTAAATAAAAACAAAAAAACTCGGATTTTGTTAAATTGTATTGGTTTTGGCTTAAACGTCAAATGGTTATCAGGGCGACAATATGAGAAAGCGGCGCAACTTTGTTATTTTTATATCATGATATTAACTAATATGAAAAATTATTTGCATTAGTTATTTTGCTAAAGCATTTTATATATTTGGTATTATATAGTTAATTTTGTAAACCTTAAACGAGTTGAAATATCGAAAAATGCTTTGGTGGACTTATGTGATCTAAATGCACCTATAAAAAGCAATCGAAAATCTTTACATAGGTAACTATATATTGATATTGCATAATCAGTAAAAGTAGAGCATCAGTTTTCTCTTTTTTAGGAAAATCACCGCTTTTAGAAGGGCCTTACAAAATTCGTACTGGAATCAACTGATATGGAGCCTCTTTTATAAAAGTTAATTAGAGTAAACGAATGAGTTGTTTTTCAAATAATTCACATAGAAATTTATGGACAATAATTGCATGAAATGATTTTTATTGAGTAATTCCATTATCTATTTATTTATTTATTTATTTATTTATTTAATAGCCAATGAAATTACAATTTCTTACAGACTAGCATACATATTATTCTTAAAGCTATTATCAATAAAATATTTTCATAATCATTCAATAACAAAAACTTATTATTTAACTAAGTTAAAAATATTCCTCTTAATGCGGATTGGATTTAATGAGAAATCAATATATGGATAGAAACTGTTGAATTGATTGCATATACGTCTCATGGGATCAAAGTTGACATAATTGGTTCGAAAATATTTTATTTTTAAAGGAGTATAATTTCTAGTTGGACGATTTGGGATTACGAATTCGATCTTACGAAGCAGGAACTCAGAATTAATTGAACCGTTTGCTAAATTAATTACAAATGAAATATTCATATATTTTCTCCTACTTTCAAGAGTAGGGAGATCAATAAGCTGTAATCGACTTTCATATAATGTTAAAAAGGTTTGACCATTCTGAATTTTTTTCTGTAGTAATTATACCGATAAGGCTTCCTACCAAAAAAATATAAAAATAATTAAAGGTGGAGTTTATTTAAATATACGCCTCTAAAGACAATTTTTAGAAAAAAAATATGTTCAAAAAAATATTTTTTTTAATTTTTATATGACATCTAGAAATACAATCTTTAACAAATCCACCGTCAAAAAAAGTTTTGATATTTTTTATACACCAAAAGTTATGGCTATTTAAAAAATATATTAATCACTTTTAAACTATTGAGTTGCCACAATTTTCAAAACTTATTTGAACAAAATTCATATCACATGCTTGTGTATTCTCCTTAACACATCCACCAAATTTTATCCAAACCAGTAATCAAGGCTCAAAATTCTTTTAAATTTAACATGGAATTACTTTTATATAAAATTAAATTTTTTGACAAAATCCTTTTTATAAGTAACTTTAGTAAACAGATATAAACTTCGTATAAAAAAACTTTCTGAGAATCCTTTAAAAGCATCATATTTTATAATTCTGCTATCAGATTTAATGTAATATGCGTAGTTTTGCCGTTTCGCAAAAGATAAAAGGGTCCCCTCCTACATAATCTTTATTATTCACAATTTATTGGAAAAACTATTATAATTGTATCCAGAAAAAAATACAAGGTAACAATTCTTGGTATTGCAAGTAATTACTAAGTGCAGAAAAAGAGCAGCAGTTGTAATTATTTAAGTTAAAATTAAGAAAAAAAAAACAAGCAAAGTAATATTGGGCTTGGTCGAATCTGGTATATATACCTTCAATGAAAAAATTGTCCATGAAGTAAAAATTTACTTAAAAATGTTCCTATTTTACTCTCACATATGTAAATTGTTAAGAAGGTTCTTCACTCAAAATGTTAAGATTTTACTTTATATGGGGGCTACCGCTTGCCCCAGACCTATTTAACTGAGTAAGTTTATAAAAATTTGTTCCCATAAAATCCTTTCATCATCAATGTAAGTAATTTATATCATCTCAATTATGTAATTTGATTAAAAAATCCTAAAACCTTAAGACTTTCTGCAGATGTGCGATTATAGATTTATAATTTATATGCGGGTTACCTCTCCCCCTGTATATACCACTCCTATATTTACCATAAATGTGAAAATTGTTGAGAAATTGACTTTAACAAAATTAAAAGTCTCTCGCTGTAGTAGTTCTTTAGATCTACTATTATCCTTTGTTCTACGATTTTTTTTAATTATATCCTAAATTAATAAAAAAAATCGCCTTGTAAAGTTTTCTTACCTAGAGCAGCATTGCATTTCAGCATTTTCGTTGCTAGATTTGGTATTTCAACAGATTAAAGTGCATTGACAGTTTATAAAAATTGCTTAATGTTTTTTATCACAACAGTACTAGAAACTGTGCTAATGGAACTAACATAGGTAGATAGCATGTATCCAGAAAAAATTTTACTTGCCGTTAAGCCAGCAAATTACAGTGCTGGTAACTGCACTCAAAAAATGATGTCAGTAAATTTAACTGAAAAATCATTATAAATAAATGTAATTATTATTTAAAAAACGGCCTACTAACTTTTTATTTAAAATATACTGACTTGGTTTATTTTTAAAATGCGTTTCAAAAGTTAATTTTACAATGCTTAAGAATATAGTGTATATGTATACACTATACTCTTAAGCATTATATAAGGTATAAATGATAAATTAATTACTATTACATATATTTCATTTTGCAAAAACTAAGAGTTATTAGCGACTAACTTATAAAAAAATTAAATTATAAGAAAGTATAGCAAATTATATATATATATATACATTCAATGCAAGTAAAACTGCGGGTGCTTGATATAAAATGAAATTTGATATGACCGAAAAAAGCTCTATACGAAGAAAAGGAACAATTACAAACAAAACATTCCATTTTTAGGTGTAAAGATTATTACCTACGAGTATAAATAGAATAATAAAATTTTAAGTAGTAACAATTACACTGGACGGCAGAAAAAAATCCTCTCTTAAAGACGAATATGTGTAATTTAACATACTAATCACAAATCGGCTTTTCGTATTTTTCTATCGGGTCTGAATTTTTTCTATAGGTATGTCTAATATTTTCGCCTTTGGAGGGAGTTACATAAGTGTAACTTGAGAACCAATTTTCCAAAAGATACCAATTTAAGTCATTTTCAAATTACCTCCACATTATTTTTTTATCCGCCTATTAGTTACGATGTTATTCGGAAATAAATGGTAATAAAATCCGTTATAAACATTTCATTCCTTAAAGGTTATTAAAATTTTAAATATATCAGTTTTTAATCTTTTGTCAATTAAAACGAGCCATATATCAAGAATATTGATGATTAAATAATAATTTTACTCAAAATTAACTGAATTAGCTTTGTTAACCGATTTTCTTGATATATTCTTGATATATCTTGTCAAATACTTAGCTTTATGATAAAGTGTTAAAAGCTGTATTTTTTAACACTTGAATAACTTTTAAGGAGAAAATGGTTAAAATATGGAAAGAAATACAGTTTTTTTCCGACCTACTTCAGAATAACTTCGAAAATATTAAGAAAATAGAAAAATAATGTCAAGATAACTTGAAGATAATTTTATTCAATATCTTTTAAAATTCTATTTGTCTCCAATCGACAATTCGTTCCCGAGTTATACTAATTTGACTGTCTGAAAAGAAAATATTAGACATGCGCACATCTAATAGAGAGAAATGGAAACCAGGTACATATTGAAAACATCAAATTTAATTCAGTTCACATGTTTTTGTTTAAAGTAGATAAAAAAGACTTTTTGCCGACTAGGATTATTTAATACTGAATGATGTCTTCATGGAAAATATTATTTGTGTTTCTAACAAGAAATTGAATTATAATAAAAAATGTAGAATTATTACCTTTTTAGCAAAACTTTCAAATTCAGAAAATTTGTTGTCGTTAAGATTACAAACTAGAACACAAATTGCTTTAGAATAATATGCTTTTTATGTTGTCTTTAAATTTTAAATAAATACTTACCAAACTTAATATATTTTTATTTTCCAATTATTTTATTTATTTTTAGACAGTTAAAAGTTTTTTTTTTTTTTTTTTTGCTTTTTTAGACACAAAAATAAAATTACTGAAATTTTTTTTGTACTGATAGTCTCTTTTTTAAGGTAGATAGTTCTTTTAGCAGCATACACAAAAGGTGAAAATATAACTTTCTACGTTAAACAACTATATTTCTTGTTCATTTTTAACTTAACAGAAGACCTTTTAAATAAACTACAAGCCGTAAATATAAAACTTTTATGAGCGTAATTATAATTATTTACAGATAGATTGTAGGGAGCTAAATCACTAGTCTATAAGCAGAGTCGTTAAGTTGGAGTTCAGAAGCAAATTTTGCTTTGAGTCGTAAAATTGTCATAGTGTTGCAAGTTAGATAATTATTGCAGTTCAGTTATGTAATATAACGTGAGTGTTTTAACCCATTATTGCCCGACAGGTAATATCAATTACCAATATTTTAATCAACCATAAATCCTACTTCGTATGAAAAATTAAATGTTATCTTAAAAGACATTAAGTCTTTTAAGATAACATTTTGAATGTGTTTGGTATTTCGTTATCCTTTTAAATTTTATAAGCATCTTCACTAAGCTCCATAAAAGACATGTTTTTAAAGAACGATAAAAATTATACTATAACTTTGATTATGCTTACTTATAAACTTAATTTACTATATCCCAAACTATTATTTGTGGTAATTCTTACTTGCCATTGGGCAGAAAAATATAGCGATTTTGATAAATATCATAAAGAGATGATATGGGATTTACATTTGTTTTTAACTTGATATGATTGGTTTTTTTTACTTTATTCTTATTGTAAAACTGGGAGTTTCAATTTAATCTATAGCTGATTACTAAGATTAGATTTTTTATAGAATAATTGGTTTTAAGTTGCTTTTATCATCACGGTTGTCATCGGTTAGTCGCCAATATATTTCAGTCAATATTTGAAATAATTATTCGGGATTGTAAAAATCATATCAAAAACGTACGTAATCCAAGAAAAAATATGTTTTTGTATATTTTTAGTTGCCCTGGCCATAAGATTTACACTTACATAAAACTAATTTGTACTAAATTTCATTAAAATATTGCTATATCTAAGACATTTATGATCGACAAACTTCGATTTTGGGACGTCGTTTGTATGGGGGCAAAGTAAAATAATGGGCTGAGCATAGCTAATTCCAATAATTTCGTCCAAATGAGTTGTATAATTATTTGTGCTGAATTTCATGAAAATATCTTTAAAACTGCGGCCCGCATTTTGTCCAAAAGGTTTATATCCGTTCAGACAGATGGACTGACATCGTTAAATCGACTCAGAAAGTGATTCTGAGTCAAACGGAATACTTAAATACAACATAAATACAAACATTAGCATAAACGCATAAAACCTAGGGTATAAAAATGGCAACATTTTTTTTTAATCTTATATCATAAAACTAGGAGAACTACAAAGAAAATTAGCCATATATATTGATAAGTCATGAACAAGGAATAATTTTATTCACAATTAATTAAAAATACCTATAGTAAAAAATCAATGTGAATTGTATAGGTACATATACGTAATATTTATAATACTTACAATAAATAATATTAAGTATACGTTACATTTTTAATATAGGTGTATTTAGTGTATTTAGTATGTTCTGAACAAAATCAAGATTTGTGAATCAATTTTGGTGATACATGGTATATATATACATATAATATAACATAACAATGGGGATATAATATACATGCCCATAAAAGAATTATTTGGTGATCGAAAAAAATCTGAAAGCAGATTCTTGTTAAGCGCGTGAAATTTCTTCCATTTTTTTTTTTTTTTTGTTAAGGAGGAAATTTTTTTGCCAACCAGTGTAATTAAACGATGATTCCTATATTACACTCATTACTAGCATGTTAATATTTGAATCTGTTAAGTAATGAAATAAAACACTGCTTACCAACAAATATTTATTTCGTATTTTATAATAAATAACTACCACTCAACTCATTACTTTGTAATGTATGAAATAACTACTACATATTAATAAAAAAAATTCAATAAATTTTGCTGGGTAATAACAAAGGTCTTAATTTTAAGTGATGAAAATATAAATCACTACGAAATATAAATTTTTTTTTTTTAAATTTGATAAATTCATTACGCTAGGAAAACAAGTTTTTTGCATACTTACCATAATACTGATAAAAATCGATATAGGACTTAAGTCTTCAGAAATAAGTAGGTAGCAGTAAAAAATTCAGCACTAATTATCCTAAATTTATTTCTCGTATATCTTCTATGTGAGATCATAATAAGTTCTAAATAATTTACAAAAAATAAAGAGGTGTACAGTAGTATAGGGTCGGTTTTGACTGACTATAAATTTAGTATCTGTTGTTTGACTAACTTCGTTTAAATTTACATATATCTGTATGTAATTATGTATATCAAAGTTACCTTTAATATTTTCTTTTCCAAATTTTATAAAATTCTATTTAAGGCTTCGAAGGTTCTTTTTATCATTTCTATTATTATTTTATCTTTTTTTCATTTCTTCCTAAATTTTAATATAAAAATAATCTTTCATCTTCAAAAGTTAATTATCGAAGTCAATCATGTGTGATTTATTTTAAATTAAACATTTGTGTAAAAATATATATATTTTCCCATTCCATTATTTTTTATTTATGAATATATATTTTTCTATTATTTATAAGAAAAAAAAAAAAAAAATAATAAACTTGTACTTGAATAAATATGGAAACACATATGTTAGATAAATAGTTACGGATAAACTAGTTCACAGAATATCCAATTTGATACAATATATGGGACATATTTAAGAATTTTAAAATTTTTGCAAATAAAACTTATTTGTTGCATTTATGATTGAATTACTTTTGAGTTGCATTTTTATAAGTCACTTGTGTGAACAATTTTGACACTGTGGAGAATTTCACATTTTTAAAAATTCGTATAAAATTGTTGAACTTTTCCTTTATTTTAGCTTAATTTATTTATATATGTTATTACCGTCGACGCGTCGACTATGTTACATTTACGAAAACCACTTTTTTGCGAATTTCTTTATGATGTTGTTTTTTCATGGTAATATTTTAAAGATTGTTGGGCCCGATTTATAATTAACGTTAAACATTTGGATTTTTTTATGATTGCATGTAATTGCTTTTGTGGTAAGATAGGTCAAGTGATGGTTCCAAGTGATAAATACAAAACATGTTTCGAAAATTAAGATCTGAAGGATGAATAGTTTTATAAGAAAGCCGAATTTTAATTTTCTGCGTCATATGGGAGCTTCAGAGAAGTTTAGAAAGGGAAAACATGCTTAGAAATATATATATATATATATATATATATATATATATATATTAAACTTCTTCAAAATAATTTTCCTTTGATACAAAAATCTCCATCATAAAAAAAATTTACTCAATTTTTAAATTTTTAAAAAACACATTTCTCCTTATGTCTAGGATTTATTTTTGTATTGTACTTAGATTTTTCTATGTATATATATGTATATATATATATATATATATATATATTATATGGGTATTAAAGCATATATGATTTCTAAACTCTTTTAACCTTTTCTTTTTCTTTATCGCACAAATGCATTATGCCATTATTATAAATAAATATAAATACTCATATTCCATTATATATGTATTTAGAACTAGTGTATTTATATAATATATTTATATTTATATACATATCTATTGTAAATGAGTTTAACAATAAGAGTACTCCTGCATATAAATATTGTAAAAGATGTTCAACTCATATATAGCATTCGCCTAAATATAAAGAACAAAAGTACACTTTGAGTAATAGACTAGGAAGGCTTAGCAGAATTAAATAAGAAAAAAGAAATTGTTTATGTCTTTTTATTTTGTTTTTGATCTTCTGCTCGTAATCGTATTGTTGTTTAAAATAAGTGCTCTTATCGTACAGATTTTCTATAATGTACAAGAAACACGCAGGAGTAAGTAAATAAATAAATAAAATAATCTGTTATTTGAATGAATGGATGCATGTATGTATGTATGAATGTATTAAAAAATATTCTAAAGAAATTCTATGTAGTTTCTTAAAAATACTCAGTGTAACTTGGTGGTTCGAAAAGACTTTTTTCTAACTTAAATGAAAGCATAAAATAACAAAACAAGCGAGAAAAATATAATCGGTCAAGGTTGGGGGATGGGTCTTGTATGAAACCTAGGTTTAAATGTATATTTCTATGAAAAATAAAACTTATTTGTGTTAAATATTAACTTGAAACTAACTTTTATATAGAAGTTATGCACGTTAATCTGTTTCTTCGAAGTGGGTTTTATATGGGAGCTATGGTCAATGATATATGGTAAATTTCGTCCCTGGACTATATGTATCAAATTTCGATTGAAGCTGTATACTGGTATATTTCACTGTTTTTCATTACGTAGGGTCTAGATGAGAGATTTTTTTTATCGTAACAAAAAACAAACCGTTGGCAAAACTACTGCCTGAACAACAGAAATATTCTCTCAAATTTTTCGATTAATTTTTTAATCATCTTTTTTCAAAACATACTTAATGTATTAATTAATATAATTAACTTTTTAATTAATAGAATATTTGCTAGACAACAGCTTAAAACTCGTAATAATTTAATATTAAAAAATAAAAATATTTTGATAAAATCTATTTCTGTGTAAAATATCGAAAACTTCTGTTTTTCTGGGCTTTATTACACTAGAAATGCCGATTGCGATGAATTATTTTGAATTCAAAGGTGGCGCTTTATAGAAACTTCTTCATTTCCTCATTAAGTAAAATTGTTTAAGTTTGGTGAGATGGTTTTATTTTTCAATATTATTACAGCTATTCCCGCAATTTGTATGATGTATGAAGAAAATTAACGACTAAGACCTAGTATTGAAGTTGTATACTGCAAAAAGGTAAGTATTTATTCTGACGATTTGTTTAAACAGTCTGTCACATGTTGTTTAATATCCAATTTGTATCATCCCCTAAATTGCACAAGATCTGCGTTATTAAAAATGACCAATTTGAGTCCAATAGGAATTTTTCTCTATGTTTAAAACACACACCCACTGAAACATTACACACATTACTCACACTATATATATATTCATTATAGTAAAAATACATTCTGTGCGTTACAAACATCATATTACATGTGAAATAATTTAGTGTATCCTTTAAATATTTATAAAATTCAAATAAATCATTTTGCTTAAATTTACGGGTTTTAATTTAGGATGCATTTCTTTACATGAGTACAGATTAAATCAATTCTCCTATCGAAACAATAAATATATTATTTAGATTTATGCAAAACTTCAATCATAAATTTAATTGATATAATAAAATAATTAATTAAAATTCTTCAAAAAATCCAATACTTTTACTTAATTAATGTTATTAGTTTGATGATTGGATCAAAATCAAAATCTTTTTTTTTAATTTTATATTCCTTTGTTTTATTTTTGTTCCAAATAATTAGTTAATTGAGATTTCCATGAAAAATTGCGCTTGTTATTAAAAAAAAACGTCTAAGAAAAAAATGACAAAAAGATTACTAATAAAATGACGTTTGATAGCAAAATAAATTTATCTTCGCTTGAGCTCTAACAATTATATCATAATGCTACAATAATATAAATAAATTTAGCCTACATGTGATAAATTCTTATCATTATAAGAAACTGACGTTTGTAGAAAAATCTCTCGTGTAGACGTTATGAGGTCCTGATATGACTGGCCTGGACTTAAAGCGGTCGATTAAACATTTTTAAATTTAGTTTTTTATAGGAAACTTAAAAAAATGTGTTAATAAGGCTATAAATATTTATTATATCTCCTTATTACTTCTTTCCGCTTCAATTAACTTAATAGAGAAAAAAGTATAACTAATTGTTATTTTATCAAAAGATTATACTTACACAAATACATGCGCATTGTTCCTTATATAAACCAAAAGTCATAAACCTTTAAGATATTTTATGATTGTATTACTAGTATACAACTAAATATGACACAGTGCAACAAGAAAAATAAAAATGTACTCATGGGATCTAAGTTTGTATAATTGGTTCGAAAATATTTTATTTTTAAAGGAGTATAATTTCTAGTCGGACGATTTGGGATTACGTATTCGATCTTACGAAGTAGGAACTCGGAGTTAATTGATCGGTTCACTAAATTAATTACAAATGAAATATTAATATAGTTTCTCCTACTTTCAAGAGTAGGAAGATCAATAAGCTGCAGTCGACTTTCATTTGATGGTAAATTAATATTATGATTCCATGGAAGATTCAATTTTCTTTATATGAACTTCATATTGAGAATCTCAGACCACGGAAGCATATCCATGGATTGGCCTTACGAGAGATGTGAATAATTGCTTGGAATAAGGATCATTAAACTCTCTTCACCAGCGCTTGAGGAAACCTAGAACTCCTTTTGATTTATTAACGATTTGCGAAACGTGGGAATTAAAGGATCAAGCAGCACACCCAGATCAAGATATTCATCGACTAGATCAAGTTGATATTAATTTATTGTGTACCTACAAAGTACTGGACTTCTTCTGTAGAACATCATGTGTTTACACTTTTTTAAATTCAGATCCATTAGATTCATCATACACCAATCATAAAGATTGTCAAGATCTGACTGGAGTCAGGAACACTGATAGGAATAGTTAAAGCTGTAGAACAGCTTTACATCATCAGCATACATTAATATTATATAATTCTTAATGCACGTTGGTAAATCATTTATAAATATTAGGAATAATAAGAGGCCGAGATGACTACCTTGCGGAACACCAGATATGACAGGAATTGTTTTCGATGTACATTCTCTAAATAATACACACTGGTATCTATTTTTTAGATATGTAGAAATGCATTTGAGGAAAACAGGAGAAAATCCGAGTTTATCCAATTTGAACAATAGAAGATCGTGATTTGCTTCATCGAAAGCTTTACTAAAATCTGTATATATTGTGTCTGTCTGAAAACCAAAATCAAATGCAGTTATAACTAAGGTTATGAACTTCAAAAGTTTAATTGTAGTGGAACATCCTTTTTTAAATTCATGCTGAAATGGGGAAAGATTTCTTATCAAATTGATGCGAAAGGATTTCAATAACTATCTTCCTAAAAATTGTTGAAAAATTATCATAGTTTATAAAAGCGAAAAAATTTAAAGTTTATAATCTATAGAATTTTCTGTTCCTTGTGTACGTCAAATTTTATACTATATCATTAAAGTTGCAAAATTGCTTTTTACCTTACTTGGAAACGTAGGCGTCCAAATATTAATAAAAGGATATAACTTCTTACTTTTCAAAATGAGCCAAACTAATCCAAATATATAAAATAAACTAAATTATAGGAAGATTTGTGAAGAAATATATAACTTCAACACTAAATAATGTATTTGTCTAAACTTGGGAAGACAATATAATAAATATAGCACAAGTACACACTTTATATAACATTTCAAATGCAAATAATTCGAAAATTATAAGTGATAAGTAGTACATTTTAAGAAAATGTAAAAATATTTGAAATAGAATAGGAACAAAATTTGTAAACTTTTAAAAATTTTCTGTAAGAGGTATCCTATTTTAAGCCCCCATAGTACCGCTCCTGAAGAGAATTTGTGGTCCGCTTCCAAACTTAAGATTTCTCGCTCCTCATGCATAAGTGAAATTTTATGTAAATCCAAATTACTATTTTATTTCCAAAAATTTTCAATTCTTCCCCACTGTGCAATGGATTGTGCAAAATAAAATTTTGCGCGGGAGTAGAGAAGAGGTATGTTAATATTATAAAATTTTTTAAGAATTTTAAGAATATCGTTTTTGGAGATATAATGTTTTAACTTTTATTAAAATAATTTTGACCTTTAAACTTTTGAAATAAATTAATTGTCTACATGTCATTTTAAAGGCAATATCTTTATCTTTTAAATTATACTAAAATTTAAATTATATTGCATATATTTCAGAAGTTACTAGTAATTAAAGTATATTTTGGTCTATAACTTTAAAAATAAAATGGGTGTCCAACTTGAAATTTTTAACTAGTAGGGACAAGTTAATTTTTTGGAAGTTTTTGGAATTTTAAAAATGGCGTTTTTTTGAGAAATAATGTTTGATTTTTATATGTCTAACTTTGACCTTTGAACTTTTGATATAAATAAATTTTATATATATATATTCATAAAGGTAATATCTTTGTTTTTAATATGATACCAATACTTTTAATACGCTTTTAATCTTAGAAATTATCGATTTAACTCTAGCCTTATTTAATTTTTAAAATGTCATTAAAAAGTCCAAAATGTTAGTATCATAACAACGAAGAATATAATTTATTACAAATTTAATTTTTACAGAATCATCCATTTAGACATTTTTATTTGTTTATAAAAATTGAGCTATTTTTTCGTCTGAGCTGGAACTGAAGTCACAAAATACATATTAATGACTTAGCTAATAATTATTCCCTAGAATCTTCCAGCAAATTAAAATCCCTTTAAACATTTTTGTTGCCAATCGTCCAGACGTCACTTCTTAGTGACATATAGATGATTGTCGGTTGATTGTTCGAAATTTACAGACACAAAATACATTGTTAATTGTGTACGAAATTTTCAAAAACAATATATATTACTATCGTCTTTTCATTTTCAAGAAGAATACTTTGTAGTCAATTGTGGAAGACAGCATAACGAAAATTGGAGTTGAACAAAATAAAATACCTTACTACGGTGCACTAATTTTCTTGGCCTATGTTAGGATGATTTTCAGTTCTTTCTTTATGAAAATAAAATAACACACTAATTTAACAGATATAGTTTAGCTGTAATATTAAATATGAGAAGAATAATGTTCCTGATAACTCTTTTTTATTGTACAATATAATATTTGACCAAATATTGTAACTAATCAATAAAAGATATTTTAAAAAACAGATAAATCATATTAAACTTTTCCGTAGTAATATCAAGTGTTCTCACCATTTTAATTTATTTTACAAAAAGATTCATCGAACAGACAAATTTTTTCATAAAAAAAAAATTTTAAAAATTTGCTTGTAAAAATGTATTGTCGTATATTCTACAAAAAAGACAATCTAAATATAATTTAATTATAAAAATTGTTATTAATTTTTTTTCTTATGAGGATCCTATTTGAAGTTCTCCAAATATAAAATTATTTTCATGTAAGTTGTTTGTAATGTACAATACATATGTGTAAAATAAAAATAATTATGAAATATAAAACAAATATATTTTAGTTATAAATACAGAAATAGTAGCAATCTTCTAAAAGAGACTAAGGCTATACTTTTGTCAGCATCGTCCGGGTGTTTTCCAAAAGACTCTTCTTTGATATTTCTGTAAGTGTCCTCTTCGGGACTACTGAAGAATTTTCAACGAGGAAAAGTTCTTCCCGACGAAAGATCATTTTGATGAGACTTTGGCAATAGCTTTGGGGAAGAATTTTCAAGTTTGGAAAGGCTCTTCTAAGTGACTTCCGCAATAGAAAATGTTCACAGGAACAACTTAAGTAATGCATGTTTTTCACTAACATATAAGCGAACTAATAAAATGCATTTTTTATCATTATAGCGAGTAGCACTCTCTTAATTAAGATAAATCAAAATTAAGACATTTAAATAAACAGACGCTACAATTCAGAACAAGATCAAACTAATTGTCAAAAACCTAAGTTGTTGTCATCCTAGGGAAACAAAATTTGTCTCAAATGTTTGCTTGGTATTGAAAATGGACAAACATGTGCATCAACAAAATTTTGCACAAACAGTTCAAAGACCAATGTAAACTTGAAAACTAAAAATGTGCATAGTCCGGTCCGCCCACTTTACCGCCCATATTCTATATAAGGTGAAACATCAACGAAATCTTGTACGAATAGTCTTAGGACCAAGACGAATTCTCACTTCTCACTTTTAGCTTTAATTTAGCCTTTTTTATTGACGGTTGCCTGAAGCCACTTATAATATAAAATTGTAGTTTTTTTTCGGTATTATTGCTAGTATTAAGGACTTACTGAATGATCGACAAGTGACTTTTTCTAATTGACACTTTCATAATTGTGGAGACTTTAAAAGTAATAAAGCAATTAAACATTTTTTGTGTGGACGAATGAAGCGATTTTTTAATTCCTTGAGAATATTTAATACGTATGCGACCATATTGTCATTTTGGAGATATTTCGGGACAATAGTATTAAGGACTTACTGAATAATCGATAAGTTACAGTTTATTATGATCACTTTCGTATTTGATGCCACTCTGAAAAGAATCAATCAATTTATTCCCGACTCTAGGGTGTTGTAATCATCTCATTAGTATCTAGTTTTGATCTATTATATTATTATATTATTATATTATTATACTATTGACGACATTTAATAGAAGAAATAGACTAATTTTATAAAATTTAAGGACTCTTTTATTTAGGACTGCGAATCATTAGTCTCATTATTAACATTCATGTCTTTAATCTCTCAGGGTAGCGTATTTACATTATTCCCCTTCTTATTAATAAAAAATCATTATAATTCTAAAGTTCACGCAATTATACAAAACTTTTATTATAATGCCCTCATTAACACTGGTTACAAATTTATTATTGTTATTTTTGTTAAACTAAATATATAAACCTCTTGCGGCAAATGCACCATCATCAACGTTATTATAGTTTTAACATATGTAATGTTGGAAAACAAAATGTAAAAACATTTGAAATATTAATTTAACCAAATACGCTTAATAGCGCAAAAAGTATACATTTATTCAAAAAGGCAAAAAGCAAAAAACCTTTTAACAGAACTTATACATATTTTGCATAAATTATTTTCAGAAATCCTTATTATGAGTGCGTGTAAAAATTTCTGTATTTGTACAATATGTGGGTGTATGGTGATTATGATAATATTGTATAAACATAAGTAGTGGTTTACACCAACCAAAACTGTTTTCATCAAAAACGTCATTGTGGTCATTAGGTTCTATTCAATGCGAAATCCTATTGAAATAGTTTTTAAATAAAAGTTGGCAAACCGCATTTTTTTGCTCACTTTAGCACTGTACTTTCACAAGGGATTTTTAAGTGAAAACAATTTTTCTGTTTGCCAAATAGATTATGTTAGTAATTTTTTTAAGGAAAACTTGCTTTATTTACCCCGTTTTGTGTTATGAGATGCGTAAAAATATGTATTATTATTACTAAATAAATTAAAGAGTAAATATACGACTTGTTGGAATGTTTGAAAATTTTGGATGTTTATTATAGTAAATGTATGTTACTGGGCTACATATAAACTGTTTAACCCTTGTATCTATATGTGTATGTATAAATAAGTAAAAAAAATCAGATCTATACCTCTTATAAATTCGCTGTACGTTAGGTAGAGCCGTTGTAGAGTAAATTTTTGAACTACTTTACAGATCATTAAAAAATAACAACACAATATGGATTACAGAAAATATATTTCGAAATTTTTAACACATTTCAACAATGTAGCTTTTAAAGCGAGAAGGTCAAAGATCAAATTTTGGAATATTTGAGGATTTTATCCTAAATATTATTAATGTTTATAAGAACTTCAAAATAAGGGTTTCTATAATAAATTTAATTTTGTTAGAATAACTTTGTCCATGATATCAGTTAATAAAATTTACTTTGCACATATTCAAGGAAGGAGGGTGTTTCCAAAAATGTTGGCTCCAAGTTCAGTCAAGAGTTAAATAATGTTTTTGGATGTAAATATCATCTCTATGTTGCCTTTCAGTTATATTTTTGTAAAAATAAATTGAAATCTAGGTAAAAATAAATAATTTTGAGTTATATTTCCGTTAAAAATCTCAAATATTTCAAAATTTAACTTTTTAGAGGTTAACATTGTTTAACATTTTTAATAATATGTATACTAAATCCAAAACATAATTCCACCACGCAATAATCACCACAAAATACCTTTTTGCCGAAATCCGAAAATTTCAAATTTTCCAAATTTCCAAATTCTTCTTTATTTTTACTTTATGTGGCTTTGTCTATAAAACAGCACAGTTCTTTCCCAACTTGTTTGAAATTTGTTTAACAGAATTTTGAAAAAATTGAATTTGAAATACCCATTATAAAAATCAACGTTTTTTAATAAAGCATGAAAAGGAAATTATATTTAAAGTTTTTTTTTTAGTAATTTTTATTCAAACTTGATTTAATATATCATTTTGTTTCAACATTTCAAAAAATAATCAAATAAAATAAATAAATAATAAATAAATAAAAATGCATCTATACGTTGCTTATATAAGTGTTCGAAAATATGTTAATGGTCTGGGTAATTTCCAATAACTTTTTTTATTTTGTTTGATGCATAATTTTGTCTAGATTACGATTCCTTTACATTAAATTGCAAAAAAGAATTGATAATAGCAAATCAAAAAAAATCTGTGAAAAAGTTAACATTTGTCTATATTCATATAGACAAATGTTAACCTTACAAACTTCAGAATCGATTTACCACAATCCTAGGTAAGTTATAGTCGAAATTCAGAAGTCGGCTTTTAAGGAGCAGCCTAAGCATACATACATCTATGGACCATTATAAAAAATTTTTGATTTTAGGCCTTTAATTTTTTTTTTTTTTTTATGTCGCATTAAAAGTGACTCAAATGCATGTAGAATTAGTTCGTGTTAATCGTTTCATGCTGACAAGGCGAAAGTTTTAAGTTGAACATATAAAAATTTTTACTAACCTTATTTATAATTCTTGTAAAAGTTTCGCGCAATATAATTCTTGTAAAAGTTTCGCTAATAAATTATTAAAATAAAATTACGATATTTTCAGAGTTTGATGGTATTAGTGTGGCATATTTTAGGGTTTCCTAAAATGTGGTTTGAATATAGAATTAGAGTTTAGAATTTATTACAAAGAAATGCCATTTAATATTGTGATCTTTCTTAAACCCAAGTGAATTTTTTTTTGGTGCACAAAATTTTTATTTCAATTTTGTTTTTTTTTTTTTTTTTTTTTTTGATGCGTCACTACCTTTCCGTTAAGCATTACAAACTCCAACTGTTTGTACCAAGTATGGTTAATTTTTTGCTGGCCATGCGATGTACCTTAGCAAAATGTGTATTACAAAAGTGTCCCGTTTTCAAATACCTCAATTTTATGGTACCGATCATATACAAGATTTATAAAAATCGCAATTTGTTGTATAAAAATACAGAAAAAAGTGTAATTTTTGCGTAATTTTAGATTTAGAAACTCTAAATGTGCCTCGCGAAAATTTGACTTTTTTAAAAATTTTGCTTTTGTTTTCCAAAATTTGTTACTATGTACTGCAACGGTTATTTTGGAAACATCATCGATTGATTCTTGCTGAATATAGCGCAAAAAAAAAACGCATAATTACAGCAAGAATCAATGTATATTTCAAAATTTGTATTTTGGTGAGGGGCGCAGTCTCCGACTAAAAAAATTCAAAAAATGTTGTCTTCAAAATTTGACTACCCTGTATGTAACTCTTGAAAGTCTACACACTAACACAGAAGGTATAAAATTTAAAGTATAAGCGCGCGAACAAAAAGTGTGGAAGAAGAATGGAAAAAAGTTAAGTTTTTGAACTTTGAACAGCAATCATGATTACAAAACGAAGCCTATGGTGCTAAACTTTTGCACTCTATTACTTTAAAGAATTGTGAGTTTAGATCTGTAACTAGTTTGTTTAAGACGGTATTACCACAAAACTTATGAAAGATTAATGTCAGTATCATTCATTTTTTAATAATGGTTCAATTGTATATGGATTTCTATTGTACTCACTGGAAAATTATTCTGGCCTTAATTTCGTTGGCGTTTTACTCCAGGTACACTCTAAGTATCTCGTTTGCTGTTACACCATTTCCTCAGCAAAATGCAACTCCGATAGTGGAAAATAGACTACGGAAACAGTAGAAAATCTTCACTTTAATATACATAATTTTGTTGTTCATCGTTTTTATTTAATATAAATAAAATGACTGCATTCCTTGATGGTGAAATTTTAATTACCAGCAGTTTTTTTAGTAATTAGCAATTCTTCATAATTTTTAGGTAAAGTAAAAGCTTCATAAATATAAACGTTGTTGCCAGGAGTTGAGAAAAAAAGAGGCTAAATTGAACTTTAAAAAAGATCAAAAAAATGCTCCAAAAAATAAGGTTAGAAAAAAGTTATTTTTTTAATTTGGAAACTTATTTTTTCTCCCTCTCTTCAGTTTTTGAAATTTTTATAAAGAAATTTTAATAAATTTATAAATAACAGCCAGAAAAATTAATGAATGAAAAATCGCTCAAAAAATTCCCATACAAATTATGATAATATTTCATATAAAAAATGACCCAATGTTTTTAAGTGATTTTTCTTCATTTTCGAACTATAATTCCTTTTCAGTGTTGCCAGAAAATTGGAACTTTAAAAAATACCAAGGAAAGGCCAAAAGTAAAGTCAGAAGAAGCTAACATTTTTTTAGTTTTAAAACTTAGTTTTTCACGTTTTCATGAGTTTTGACATTTCTTTTTAGATGTTGTAATAAATTTGTAAATGAAACATAGAACGGATGCCAGCATAATAATCCAATAAGAAATCATTTGAAAAAATCGACAAACAAATTTGGATTTCATATGAAAAATTGTTAAATTTTTAAAGCAATTTGTCGTCATTTTAGAACTATAATTCCTCTTTGATTAAGCATTTCCAAATTTTTGGATGATTTTTCGCTTTTATGAGAATTTTATTTAAATTTCATAAATAGTTCTATGGTTAATAAATGAATAAAATATACAATTATAACAATCGATTTAGTAAGTCCATAAAAGTAGTTAAATTAGTATTAATTTGGAGAATGAAGTACCTCGAGTGAAAATTTTTTAATATAAATAATCTCGGTTTTTTGCGAATAAATACACAGAAATGCTTAAATGGATGATTCTGTAAAAATAAAATTAGTAATAGCAAACAAGAAACTATTTTCTTCGTTAAAATACTAACATTTTAACCTTTTTAGGGCAATTTTAAGAATGAAAAATGCTCGAAAAAAGCTAGAAGCTAAAATAAAAATCTTCAGGGTAAAAGCAAAATAAAAACAGCTAGATTTAGCATTAGAAAGGCTAAACTGGTAACACTGTTTCTTTTCGTTTCGGCTTTCCAAATTTTTGGGTATTTTTTAAATTATCTTCATATATAGTTTCTATTATGGACGAAGTATATTAAAAAATAATTCTAATTATCGATTTAATAAGTCCACAAAACTATTTAAGACTTGGAGAATGAATTGCCGCAGGCAATATATGTATATATATATATATATATATATATATATATATATATATATATATATATATAAATATATAAAATATATAAAATATATATTTATTCGAAAAAAAAATATATATATATATATAAAATATATATTTTTTTTTCGAATGAATGCACAAAAATGTTTAACTGTATGATTCTTTAAAAATGAAAATTGTAATAGTAAATAACAAATTATTTCATTCGTTGTTGAAATACTAACATTTAGTATTTTTAAGGCAATTTTAAAAATCAAAAAAGGCAATAATAAAGGTAGAAGCTAAAACAAAAATTTGAGGCTAAATGGCTGGATTTATCTATATATATATATATACATATATATATGAATTATAAAAATTAATTATAAAATTAATTATAAAAATTGTAAAGGACTCTATTCTGATTTTCTAGAAGCAAGGAGCATCTCCAATTTCTCTGAGCACGGCCAGAACAACAGCATAGCTTTTGGAAAAAGAGGGCCATACTGGTCCATCCGTTACAAGGTAAAATTCTGTTTATTAAAACCAGTTTTTAATAATATAATCATTTACTTAGTTAAAAATTTTAATTTAAATAAAAATTTGATTTGGTTCATATAAAGAGCACATTTTATTGGAAATTTAGCAATTTCATGAATATAGTATAAACTCGATAAATATTCGGCAATCTTGGCGGCATTTTTTACTCGTTCCATGCTCTATAATCTGTAAGGAATGGTAAAATGTCCTTTTCTTATTAAAATTGTAGTACAAGTTGGAAAATACAGTAAAAAATATGATATAATTATGATGTAAATGTTTACAGTTGTAGTTTAATACTTTTTACGGAATAATTTTTTATTTAAACTAAAAATTGTTGAAAAACTTAAAATATGTACTTTATACCCTAAGTGTTCCACATATTAAATAAATGGTATATTTTAATAGTTCTTTCTTACAAAAGTGGTGCAGAAAAAAGCCTTGATAATCTAACTGGGGTCTGCAATCAATTATCCGGATGGTCGTGCTTATACTGTATCTGGTTTTTAATGATAAATGAGATTTTAAAAATCAAATTTTTGCAAAAATAAAATAAATTTTAGTTGGTCAAAGTATTAAACTATGTGCTATTTAGAATAATATTCCTGCGGGAAATTGGCACCAATTTCAGCAATAGTACCGGTCTCTCAGTAATAATTGAATACCAAATAACACATAACCGGTCACCACAGTTTCAGTTGATAACCAATTGCCACAGTTGTTAATACGCAACTAGCAACACGCGGGCATTAATAATATGCGGTTAAGTTGTTACCATACTAGACTATGAGATAAGTTAGATGGATGGGTTCGATTCGAGTTGCCGCCACAAAAAATTCAAGTAAAAATTATATTAAAAATCCAAAGAATTGCACTTTTAAATAATAATAATAAATGAAATGTGCAAAAATTATAGTTTTTTAGAAATCTTGTATTCGGGCTTAAAATGTAACGAACTCTTTCGACAGTAACGACGATATTATTACATAATATCATATATTAAAATGATTAAAGCAAAAATTAATTGGTTGCACTTAGCCTGAAATAAAATAATTTTATTATATACAATACATAGGAATATCACTTAATTGCCGTGAGCATTTTGGAGCCATGTTTTTTCTTTATGTGTATTAAGTTTCAAAGTCTATTTTTAATCAAAGTTTTAATATTAAATTTGGTTATTATACCCTTTGCCACAGGTGCAAATGATATATATAAGTTTGTCATTCCGTTTTTAATTTCTACAATATTCATTCATTCATAGGGCGCAAAAATTATATATCTTTTGAATCGTTATTGATTGGGAAGTCGACGTAATGATGTCCGTCCGTCTGTCTGTTGAAATTTGTTTTTAGAACTAAATATAGGGAATATTCCTTAAAATAACACTAGTAAAAATCAAGAAAATCGGTCCATTAAAACGTATTTGTTTTCGACTTTTCTAAGCCCCTGTACATATAAGCTAAAGATTTATTTTTTGCACAGAAAATTCAGAATCTTTTTTTAATGTTTTCGCGGAAGAAATGAACAAGTAGGTTCATTAGTAACTGAGATATCGTTCTAAACGCATTCTTGGACTTTGCGAAGCTTCTACATATATAAGCTTCAGAAAAACAATCGACTTATAGGTAAAAATCCGAAAAAACTCAGCAAAAACTTTTTGGTTCTCGGTAATGGTAACTACTTATTAAAGTAGTTTCTTGGTAATTAGAGATCATTATTATTTGCCTACTCTATATTACATAAATAAGTATTCAATTTTATAATAGCACAGTAACACTGTAATCACGTAGATCTGTTAGCTAGAGCACTGAATTAACAACCATAAGGTTGTTGGTTCAACTCTATTTTGATGCTGTTAGTTTTGTTTAGCAAAATGCTAAAGAATATTTTATACTAAAAAAGTTTTTATCACTTTGAAAATTAAGTACGAGATGGTGTACTGAGTAAGGCGTTATTCATTAAAAACGGGAAGTTAATTTGTGTCCAAGTTCAAATCTCACTAACGGCAAATTTTTTGTTTTATTTTTATTTTCGTTTAGGTTCATATTAAAAAGCACTGTAATGATTTTCAAATTTGTTTTTTGTATAAGCAAGTAGTAGTTGTTGATTGTATATACAACGCCAAATAATTTTATAGTCTGTTTCGACGTTTTTTAGTTGGAAACAGAAGCATGTATATAAATACAAACATATGTGTATAAATTTAGTATTTATTATTATCTTGTTGTTTTTTAAGAAACATCGCTTCCTACGATAATTTAATTTTGTATTTACATTTTTGTAGTTTGGAAAAAAAATTAGATTATTTTTGTAAGTGTAAATGTGAAAATATGAAAGCATATTTTAAGGCGTAAATTTTATTATTTGTCGGTAAAGTGATGAAGAATATAAAAAATTCGGCACACACGAATATAGCCCTCTAACTTGTTTGTCAACAATATTGTTTACTATGAAAATGTAATAAAGTGATTTTAGCCAAAGTTATAGGTTAACATAGGTTACCTCCGTTGTCAAAAACCTAAGTCAGCTATCGAAAAAAAAAACGTAAATCTAACAGTGAGTTAGTAAATAATTTCATTAAAAATAAAAACAATTCAAGTACTGGTGTATTTTTTTTTTTTTTTTTTTTTTGAATTTTGTATCTATGTTAATCTATAGCCAAAGTTATAAGTATTTTTACAGACTACCCCTTACATCTACAACCAGCATGCCCATATATGTAAAGAACAATTTATGAAAATCGTTAAATTGAAATAAAGTCAATAATCTCTACATTTTCAAAATACTCTCTTCTCATAACCGTCGACGATCTTTCTAAACTTCTTTTGTCATAAAGACTTAGATCTATTTGCTTTATTTTAAGTTCGTTTGGTCCTAACTATAATTTTTGTTAATTTCTTTTTTTTTATTAATTTCTGAAGTAATCCAATGGCAGATCTCCCTTATGGTAATGTATGCTATAAGGTGGGCGTTCTTTCTTGTGTTTGTCGTAGTTCTGGTTTGTAGTTAAAATTTTCCCCACTAGAGTACATCTGTTTATTTATTTACTTATTTGATTTCTTTTTTCTTTCCGATCAACATTACTCTCACACTTGTCAGTTTCCTTAGTGAGTCGTACCGTGTCATCAGGCTGCAACACACCCTACACTTAAAGTATTTAAATATTTGTGTTAAGTTGGGTTAAGTTTCGTTCAATAAAATTGTGTTTCTTAATATCATATCAACGAAAATTTTTGAGTTTTATTTCAAAGGAAGCAAACCTTTGGTAAAGCATTGGACAAGCTCTCATATCTTAGCTAAAAAATAAAATTACATTACAACATTTCTATTTAATTTCTTACTAAAATATAAAAAATGTAAACTTTAAATATGGTAGGTTTATATGTGAGAAAAGTAAAGCAACGTCTGCAATACTTCTTAAGAATAGACATAGGTCTAGAAGTAAATATTTTATCAGTGTTGTCGATTAAGCATTTTTAAGGCTAAATCTGGCCATTTTATTTTGCTTTCAGCCTCAAAAATATCGTTTTAGCTTCTAGTTTTTTCTAGCCTGTTTTGATACTTAAAATTGTCTAAAAAAGGCTAAAATGTTAGTATAACAACAACAAAGAAATTAATTTCTTATTTGCTATTATTAATTTTATTTCTACGTAATTATCCATTTAAACTTTTTTGTATTTATTTGGAAAATAAATCGAGATTATTTATATTTAACAAAAATTATTGCCTGCGGCGCAAAATAGTAATATAAACAAAATAATAATAAAATGTAATTTTATAGATCGATTATAATTATTTTTTAATATACTCCATTAACCGTATAATTAATTTATGAATACAATTTTAAGAGAATTATATAAAAAGGAATTACAGTTTAAATGTTATTGGAAATCAATTCAAAACATCGGTTCATCTTTCATATGAAATATAACGCGAATTTGTATGGTAATTTCTTGAAGGATTTTTCATTGGGCATTTTGCTGGTAGCTTTTCTATGTTTAATTTGTAAATTTATTACATAATTTGTAAAAATATGAAAAACTTATGAGAACGAGAAAAAAACTTTTTAAATTAAAAAAAATAAATAAATAAAAAAAGTTTAAATTTTTCTGGCCTTATTTTTTGGACTTTTAGCATTTTCTGATTTTTTTTAAATTCAATTTAGCCTCTTTTTTATCACTTCCTGGCAACACTGCATTTTATGATCAAAACACAAAACTGCTTTAATACTTGTAAGAAGCAAAATTTTCATTACTTAAAAAAGGTAAAAACATTATATTCTTATATTGGCTGAATCTATTATATTCATCATCTGGAACTTTCCTTGTGCCGTCCTAATTTAAAATTTCACCTTATATGGGATGGGGGCTGTAAAGTGAGCGAATCATATCAATTTCTGGTATCCCAGTTTATGTTCGAGTTTCGTTTAAGAGATATCGGTGAAAAGATATGAGCTGGACCTACGGCGGACTCTCATATTTTCCAGTATTTGGTCTATAAGTAAAATCCAAAAGAAATAATTAAGTGAATATTATTTGAAAAAATAAGAATATGTAATAACAAATTGTAGTTTTGACTAAAAAATTATTTATATATGGAATTGCAACAAATTTATATAGCCACTTCCCACTTAAGAGTTACACAAATTTTAAATAGGACCGGCAGTTTTCAATGCTTAAAAATAAGTGAATATTTTATTCCCAGAGACAATATTTGTTAGTTTTGCGTTAATGTTAACTTTTAATTATACACTTAACTTTTACTTTCTTCCTAAAATTACGAATTTATTCGAATATATGCTTCCTTTCTTAAGCGCAATGTTCGTACGTATATCTTATATATAATATTGCACACCATATTGCTTTTCCGACTACTATTTATTAGTTTGTCCTTTTGTATTTCTTTCATTTATTTTTAATATTACAAAAAAATATAATATCAATAAAAAGAAAACAAGAGAAACAACGAAAAAATGACATGTGTTAACATATAGATATTTTCGAAATAATTGAAACAAAAATTACTAAATATTTATTAAAACAAAAGGCACTAAATACATATTTGATTTATTGTCATATACGTTATATATCATTTTATTAATAATTGTTGTCGATTCGAAACAAAAAGTATTAATTATCAACTCTTAATATTTGGTATCCAATTGTGATAATCTGTTCAATTCATTTCAGACCACTGCGATTAACTTGTACTAATTAATGACTTCACATAAAATGATGACGACATCTATTTATCGTACGTACATACACTCATTTAGGAATGTTCATATATAAATTTATATGTATTTAATCGTGTGATACACGTAAGAAGGACATTTATTGAATTAACTTTGATTATTATGACTTGATAAAAGCGTGTTAATTATTAAGATATATGGTGCGTTAGTATAAAATATCAAATAAAAAACTGTCTAGTAGTTTTTGTAAAGATTGTATAGATTATAGATTTCTCAGAAAATTATGTATACAGGGATAAATTTACGATTTTTCTTTAATAAAAGTAAGAGAATTTAAAAACATTATTTATGTCTTTCCTTAAAATCAAAACTTTATTTTGATACATGTAGATTTAAGTACTTCCTGTTGTTATGCGTCAAGAAACACTACATAAAAATCAAAAGTAAAACTGCTAAAGAAAAAATCTTTATATCATTTCTTTGCAGCATTCGCTTTTTTCTTTTGCTTTAAATAATTTCCACCTGTAATAACTTTTGTTTTGTTTCTTATTTTTTTTTTTTTTTTTTTTTTTTCCATATAAAACATATTCTAACAAAAAAATCTGTAAAAGTTGTAACTTGTTGTAATTTATCTTAACACTAGGGATTTAAAAAGTTATGAAAATAACAAATTTCAATATAAAATTAAAAAAAAAAAAATTGATATAAAAAAATAAATAAATAAAAAAATAATAATAAACATAGAAAATCAACTTGAGTCAGTGATTTGTAGATAAGTTATTATTTTTCTTTTGCTCGATATTACTTTTTCTTGTTTTTGTGGTATAATTTTATTTTCCTTCCTTTGGTCAAAACTCTCTGGTATATGAATGTCAGAGATGTAAAGTATGATACGGAAAATATAAGAAAACTTTCGTATTTTTCATTTTTCCGGAAAATTATACTATTAACATTATCCATATGTAATAAGTGGTTGATGATGTTTGTGAAAAATAGCCCACATATTTTTCATGAAAGGTTGAGCGAACTGTGACCACAAATAAAATTACTAACTTCAATATTTAATCGAAATCAATTATTTAAACTACCCAAACAATTGTTCTGTTTTTACAATCATATTAGTTTTCTTTGTTTAATTTGTTTTAAATGAAATTCTTTACTACTGTTCTGCTCCTTAATTTCAATTGATTCTAACTTAATAAGTGTATTGCAACTTAGACTTGATTCAGTATTGTTAATATTATTTATAAGTAATTGTTTATTTGAACGTAGTCTACTCTATGGTCGAATATGGTTCAACTTTTTGCACTTTATTTTTAATTTTTTCCTTTTAAGAAGTAAAAGTTCAATTCAACTCTCAAAACAAAATATAATTTTAACTCTGGCAAATGACTTGAGATTAAATGTATGCATTACTTTTTCTTTATTTTATAAACATATGCCTTTCATTTATTACTTTATACTATATTTGCAAAAGCATTTATCTATATACATTAGACTGCACCAAAAGTTACCGACTTTTGAACTTTGACTATAACTTCATATCGGCTCGCTTCTTTTAGTAAAATCCAATGTCTTAAACCCATGCCGCATCGGATCTGAAGTTTGAATGGGGAAAATATGGCTTTTTTTGCAGCTTTAGAAAAAATTGGCTATTAAATACTTTTTTTATTTGTAACGATATAATAAAAAGTCGTAATCTATACTTAATAGGTAAAATTCTATTTTTATTTAAATTTAAACCATAACCATTGCAAAATACGATTTGTTTCTCCAGGATATTCCAAACTCATTTCCGTGCTTGGTCAAAAAATGTTAATTTTTTTTTTTTAAGACTGAACATAAGAGTAACTATACTGAGACCATTAGCAATAAATCAAAAATGCGTTTTATGATACAATTTAAAGAAACCATTTTTCTGCATAGTGTTTGTTCAGAAAATTTGTCGTCAACGCTTATATGTGGTCATGGCTGAAGTCCAAAATTAAAAAAAAAAAATTAAATACTTTTAAATGAATATAATTTTTGCTTTTTTTTTTGTGGCTTACATTGGAGTCAGAAAACATCATCTGACATTATAATAAAAATAAAGTGTTTTTTCTACTTACGGCAAATTTTGCTAAGAACTAACGTAAAAATTTTCGTATAAAAATGCAGTTGCCACATGTTCAAATTGACAGTTTATTAATATATTATTACTATTTTTTTTTTAAGTTTTAAAATTTTTAAAAGCAAAAAAGTGGATATTTACCACATCAGAATGTCCAGTTGTATATTCTATTTGAACATTTTGAGAATTTTTGTGATTTTCGATTTTAAGCGATTTTGAAATGTTTGATATAGCTTTGAATTTTTAGACTTGCACCACACAATTTTGAAAACAATTGAATGAAATTTGGTATCTATAGTTTTTTTGAAACAAGAAGAATGACTGCTGAAATTAATTATTATCGTTCTATTATTTCATCTCCTATATAAAGATTTTCCCGGCAAGTCTTACATATATATAGTAAGATTTTATTAGAATTTATCAGTACTACATTTTTGATAACCATAAATTACTCTACCAGATTTTATAGGAAATTTTACAGCACTTCCCAGAATTCACTTAAAGTGAACAAATCACATAATTTGAATATCACATCCAGCTTTTATTCATAAGATTATGCAAGTTTAGTGGTATCGGAAACGGTGGCAGCAGAATGGTATGCATGAAAAAATATATTTGTAATTTCCTAATATGTTGAATAAAGTTCAGAATAATATAACTTTTGGCACGTATTTTTACTTATTTTTAATTATTGAATAACGAAATAATATTCATAAATTTCTTATTCATCAAAGAAAAAAACTAAGAAATTTAAAAAATCTATGTGTATATTTTCATTGTTTTTTTTTTACTAATTTTGTTCGTTTGGTATACTTTGCCCACTTAACTATATATATATATATATATATATATATATATATATATATATATATATATATACTCTTTACACTGCTAGAACCTCCTTAAAATTAACAATACCTTCCATGATCAATTAACCTCTTACAATTATATGTTAATAAATTTTGTATGTCTTTAGATAAAAAGCACAAAAAACAAAACATTTCTTGTCATCAAAATGTAAGTGGACTTAAATGCCAAAAAATCATTTACAAAAAGGGGTCGAACTCCTCAATTTTGATTTCATACAAGTATATACAGTGTGTCTAGTTATTATTTTTACAATCAATCAAAAATTATTACCTCAACTTCATTTTAAAAAATTCGCAAATGTTTTATAACATTGAAATTTCTTTTTTATAATTTGTTGTATGTGTATTTCTTTAATGGAATTTACAAAAAAAAAAATAAAATAAATAAATATTTTGATTGTAATTATGAAACTCAACAACAAAACCTACACATATCCTTTAATCTACCTGTCAAAAAATTGTTTTTACATACTAATCTTAGCATTTGGAATGTATATATAGTCTTCCATGGTTCAGTGTGATGCTTATAGTCACGTATTACAAAAATATACCTTTTAGTCTGTAATATATGTTATCAGTGATTCACAAATTATTATAAAGTACGTCAAGTGAAATAAATGTAAAATAAAGAAATTCAATTCGGGAAAAGCGTCAAAGATATTGCATAAATGTAATCCTTGTTAAGGCAAATATTTAATAGCGTATTAAATCGCTCCAAGAATGATGAAGCTTTGGAGCTTAAATATAATAGTAGCCGGCTGCATAAAATATTTGGCAGAGTAGAATGTATAAAATTTAAGGAAACTTCTCAAATATTCGCCAGGGCTCTTGTTAAAGGGCTCCAGGAAGAGCATGTAATTTTTTTCTTTCAGGAATCGATAAGAATGACACTGAAAGAATACAAATACAAGGTGAAAGCTACGGGAAAAATCACTCTTATTGAGCAAAATCTTGAAAAATTATTGTTATTTGCAATGGTTCGTACTGATATGTCTAAAAATTATTGGCGCGAATTTATATTTTTTAGGAATGCTAAAAGTATGTTCTAGTATAGTTGAATCCATGCAGAGTGTGTTGAAAAAACTTAAAAAGCCTTTAGAATATCTTCATATTTAAAATATATTACTAAATATAAACACATACAAATATGTATATGCATTTTGTTCTAAGATGTTGAAAATTCGGTATTTTTTATAAAATAGCATAGATGTGCAACAATATTTGAAGGCTTTGAAAGCTCGTTTACTAAAAAGTGCTAATAAATCTGAGTATATAAAGGAAAAAAATCCCATAATTCAAGTTATGTTTAATTAATGACTTCAAGCATATAAGGACAAAGAGTAATAATGCGGCTATTGTTAAGTTGCAAAAGAGATTAAATATAACGGCAAAAAGTACGCATTTGAAACTCGCAATAAACTTGTTGCCATATGTGAAGAAGTATGTGGCTGAGAGGTATTACAAGACCATAATGAATTAAACGACCGCAATATTGGAGGAATATGTAAAATTCCAATTCATAATGACATTCATTAATCAACTTATTTGACAAAAAAAAAAAAAAAAATATTTGTTTAGTCTTTGTTTTGGTCTTAATTGTTAAAATCTTTATATGTTATTTTAATTCATATTAAAAAAATATTACATTAGCTGAAAATTATATACTTTCTTAATACCAAATTATGAAAATATCTTGTTTCTTTCAATGTAAAAACAATTTCTTTACATACTGTATCTATGAACTCACATATTATATTTGTATATATCCGCAAAAGATCCGTGTGAATTTCACAATAAATACAAACCGATTTATAAGGGTCGTCTTCTTGTTCTTGCTCTTTTATGTCCTTCTTTATTCCCAATTTAACCCCATTGAATCGTTTATTGTTACCAAATAAAAACTACTACAATGAATGTGAATAAATTGAAAAGCTTGAATGATTTCTTTCACTAAAATATATGTGTCATGCAGAAAATGAGGAATAATGGCAAAATGAAAATAGAAAAAAAAGTAATAATAAAAAATAGGTCATTTTGTGTGTGTGATTGGATTTTAAATCCACAGTTTCCTTGTGTTTATAAAACCATATGTTTTTTATAGCAAATATAAAATTAAGGGATATATGACAAAATATGTATGTATTTTGGTTTTGATTTTAATATTGATTTTACTACCTTTACTACATTAATATCCGGTTTGCTTATGTATGATTAACATTTTGGCATCACAGCAGAGAATTTATGCCTAATAATGGAATCAGTTATAACGGGAATGTTCACTCGTAAATGTTAAAAAATGTTTTTCTTAATGGATAAAAAATTATTAAACCTAACTTATATATAATTTTGTAAGTTCGCATATTAATTAGCTTTCAATAGCAAAATAATATGTTTAAAAAGAAATATATATATATATATATATATATATATATATATATTTATGGCATATTAAAATCCATTTATATAAATATAAAGTGACTCGAATGCATATAGAATCAGTACGCGTTAATCAATTTAA
Organism: Protocalliphora azurea; assembly: GCA_932274085.1. Taxonomy (NCBI): domain Eukaryota; kingdom Metazoa; phylum Arthropoda; class Insecta; order Diptera; family Calliphoridae; genus Protocalliphora; species Protocalliphora azurea. Next base: position 118,324,086 of record OW026519.1, on the reverse strand, counting down.
TCACGAAAGTTATAGCGGTTTTATGTTGAACATATAAATATTTTTACAAACAAGAAGCTTATGTATAATTCTGATGTAACATATTTTAGAGTTTCTTAATAAAATTTAAAAAAATCATTATACTAAAACTCTCGATTTCTAAAAATTTGAGAAATATTCGATTTAAGTCATTCTTCACATATTATATGAAAATTTTTTACAAAGAAATTATTTTTAATATTGTGATCCTTTCTTAACCCAAGTTAATTTGCTCCATAAAATGTTTATCTTTCGAAATACTTTGATGCGCTTCTACACTTCCGTAAAATCATTACATCCACCGCCTAATTATTCCCATTATAGTCAATTTGTTACTGTCCATGCGATGTGCCTTAGCAAACTGTGTTTTGACAAATGTGTCCCGTTTTCAACTATCAATGACATTTGACTTAAGTTTGGGGTCCGATCAATGGTGATAAATATCATTTCTATATCTATATATACAAGATTTGTACAAACTGCAGTTTTCTGTATAAAAATACAAAAATAAAAAGTGTAATTGTTGCGTAATTTTCAAAAAGTTTATATTTTTTTTTAATTTATTTTTAATGTCCCTTCGATTATATTGTGTAAAAGTAACAAAAAACTAAGTTCACGCAGTACCATTCTATTTCTATATGAAACTGTGAATGTGTCTCGCGAAAAACTGATTTTTGAAAAATGTTCGCTCTTGTTTTCCAAACTTTGAGACTATCTACTGCAACGACCATTTCGGGCATGTCATCAAGATATAGCACAACATGCGCATAATTTTAAGGGGAATCAATATATATTTCAAAATTTGTATCTCGTTGAGGGGCGCACAGTCCTCGCCCAAAAAACCAAAAATTTTGTCTTCAAAATTTAACTACCTTGTATGTAACTGCTGAAAGTCTTCAAAACAACAAAAGTGATCAAAAAGTATAAGCGCGAGAACAAAAAGCGTAGAAGAATTGGAAAAAGTTGGGTAATTTTCAGTCGCTTTTTTAAGTTTTTGAACTTTGAACAACAATCATGATTTCAAAATGAAATATATAGTGCTAAAGTTTTGCACTGTATTAACTTCAAGTCTTGTGAGGTCAGATATGTAACATAATTGTTTAAAACTTATTAAGAATTAACTTCAGTTTCATCAAGGTTAAAAGTTTTTGGTAATGGCCCATATATATGTATATAGGTATTAATGCGTTGTGTGTAATAATTATAATATTTTAGCTTTATATTTAACACGTGTTTGTTCATTTAAGCAAATATTAATATTCATGTGGAATTTTTAATTGCTATAGCGCTTTGTAATTATTTTCAATATTGTAATAAACGATAAATTATGGACAAATGGAAATTAGTTTTAATTATAATAATATTTCGGAAAGCATATTGTCTAGGCTAAATAATGATAACGCAGTAAAACCTTTACACTTAAATTGAATAACTATTGTAAATTTTGTGTTCCTTGTAATTAATTATTTTTTAAATTTTTGATATGTTTTATGCTACAAATGTTTCAAAAATTTTACTAAACTTTATTTTATGTTAAATACGTATTAATTTCAAGATATAATTTTAATTAAAATAATTTAATTATGGGAGGAACAGTTTTGCCAATAACCAAACAACGGACTTTTTCGCCTTGGAATTCGTATCTTTCTTCGAGCAGGAATAATAGCCAGATGTCTTGCAACGATACTTACTGACACCTTCGTTCTAACGTTTTTGGACCGAAACATGCCCATAGTCTATTTGATGACATTTCCTTGTGAGTCTCGATGTCTAGTTTGAGTCAAATGCAAGAGTAAGCGGCAAGATCCTTTTCGTTGACAGATTTTTGTTCGAAAGTGAGGCTGTTTTACTTCCTAATGGTTATACTGTATGCGTCGTTAATTTTGTTGTTGGCACGCTCATATTTTTGGCCTTAGTACCAGCTTAATTATTAACAAAGTTTGGTTTTCCGGCGTAGAATCATCTGATCGTCCTCTCTTTCTGGGAATTCTTAAGTCATGGAGTTCTCCACGATTCTCTTTCAACTGTTTTAGGCATAGCGTTCGACCTCCTCGATGTTCCAAGCGGAGCTTTAGACATTTTGGTTCAGCCCAGCTTAGTTGGGCCTTTCTTCGGTACCTTTGGTGATATAATGTCAGCGGAAGAAGCTTTTGTACTTGGGCTGAAGGATTTTCTTCATCCATTGGGGTAAACCACTCAATAGATTCCGTATATAAATCCTCCCTCATTGGGGAATTATCCGTTGGTTTTCAACTGGATTTGGATTCGTTATATAAATATCATTCAAGAGAGCCCATTGCTGCAAATGGGCAAAAGTACAACTACACATTATCAATGCTCAGCGGCTACCCTTATAAGGCAAGTGAACCCATTTACCCGGTATGAATTACAACCGAGATTACAGGTTTTTCTCGAGCGTCCCCTCTAGCTCCGTCATGTTCTCTTGTGGTTCTTCACCACGAATGCCCGGTTAATGGGTTACTAAAGGCGCTATGGTATTACCACCAGATTAGCTCTATTGTTCAGATCTCTATCGCACTCACAGTTTCACCATCAAAAGAGTAGAATTATTTTGCCGAAATCTAATTCAAATGAGATTTCCAATGTACAAGCTTTTCCCAAGTTTTATTAATATAATAAGGGGATGGAATCCTAAATTAATATGATCAAATTTGTTTAAAATCAGTTCTATATATACATATATACATATATATATATATATGTATATGTATATGTATATGTATATGTATATGTATATGTATATGTATATGTATATGTATATGTATATGTATATGTATATGTATATGTATATGTATATGTATATGTATATGTATATGTATATGTATATGTATATGTATATGTATATGTATATGTATATGTATATGTATATGTATATGTATATGTATATGTATATGTATATGTATATGTATATGTATATGTATATGTATATGTATATGTATATGTATATGTATATGTATATGTATATGTATATGTATATGTATATGTATATGTATATGTATATGTATATGTATATGTATATGTATATGTATATGTATATGTATATGTATATGTATATGTATATGTATATGTATATGTATATGTATATGTATATGTATATGTATATGTATATGTATATGTATATGTATATGTATATGTATATGTATATGTATATGTATATGTATATGTATATGTATATGTATATGTATATGTATATGTATATGTATATGTATATGTATATGTATATGTATATGTATATGTATATGTATATGTATATGTATATGTATATGTATATGTATATGTATATGTATATGTATATGTATATGTATATGTATATGTATATGTATATGTATATGTATATGTATATGTATATGTATATGTATATGTATATGTATATGTATATGTATATGTATATGTATATGTATATGTATATGTATATGTATATGTATATGTATATGTATATGTATATGTATATGTATATGTATATGTATATGTATATGTATATGTATATGTATATGTATATGTATATGTATATGTATATGTATATGTATATGTATATGTATATGTATATGTATATGTATATGTATATGTATATGTATATGTATATGTATATGTATATGTATATGTATATGTATATGTATATGTATATGTATATGTATATGTATATGTATATGTATATGTATATGTATATGTATATGTATATGTATATGTATATGTATATGTATATGTATATGTATATGTATATGTATATGTATATGTATATGTATATGTATATGTATATGTATATGTATATGTTATATGTATATGTATATGTATATGTATATGTATATGTATATGTATATGTATATGTATATGTATATGTATATGTATATGTATATGTATATGTATATGTATATGTATATGTATATGTATATGTATATGTATATGTATATGTATATGTATATGTATATGTATATGTATATGTATATGTATATGTATATGTATATGTATATGTATATGTATATGTATATGTATATGTATATGTATATGTATATGTATATGTATATGTATATGTATATGTATATGTATATGTATATGTATATGTATATGTATATGTATATGTATATGTATATGTATATGTATATGTATATGTATATGTATATGTATATGTATATGTATATGTATATGTATATGTATATGTATATGTATATGTATATGTATATGTATATGTATATGTATATGTATATGTATATGTATATGTATATGTATATGTATATGTATATGTATATGTATATGTATATGTATATGTATATGTATATGTATATGTATATGTATATGTATATGTATATGTATATGTATATGTATATGTATATGTATATGTATATGTATATGTATATGTATATGTATATGTATATGTATATGTATATGTATATGTATATGTATATGTATATGTATATGTATATGTATATGTATATGTATATGTATATGTATATGTATATGTATATGTATATGTATATGTATATGTATATGTATATGTATATGTATATGTATATGTATATGTATATGTATATGTATATGTATATGTATATGTATATGTATATGTATATGTATATGTATATGTATATGTATATGTATATGTATATGTATATGTATATGTATATGTATATGTATATGTATATGTATATGTATATGTATATGTATATGTATATGTATATGTATATGTATATGTATATGTATATGTATATGTATATGTATATGTATATGTATATGTATATGTATATGTATATGTATATGTATATGTATATGTATATGTATATGTATATGTATATGTATATGTATATGTATATGTATATGTATATGTATATGTATATGTATATGTATATGTATATGTATATGTATATGTATATGTATATGTATATGTATATGTATATGTATATGTATATGTATATGTATATGTATATGTATATGTATATGTATATGTATATGTATATGTATATGTATATGTATATGTATATGTATATGTATATGTATATGTATATGTATATGTATATGTATATGTATATGTATATGTATATGTATATGTATATGTATATGTATATGTATATGTATATGTATATGTATATGTATATGTATATGTATATGTATATGTATATGTATATGTATATGTATATGTATATGTATATGTATATGTATATGTATATGTATATGTATATGTATATGTATATGTATATGTATATGTATATGTATATGTATATGTATATGTATATGTATATGTATATGTATATGTATATGTATATGTATATGTATATGTATATGTATATGTATATGTATATGTATATGTATATGTATATGTATATGTATATGTATATGTATATGTATATGTATATGTATATGTATATGTATATGTATATGTATATGTATATGTATATGTATATGTATATGTATATGTATATGTATATGTATATGTATATGTATATGTATATGTATATGTATATGTATATGTATATGTATATGTATATGTATATGTATATGTATATGTATATGTATATGTATATGTATATGTATATGTATATGTATATGTATATGTATATGTATATGTATATGTATATGTATATGTATATGTATATGTATATGTATATGTATATGTATATGTATATGTATATGTATATGTATATGTATATGTATATGTATATGTATATGTATATGTATATGTATATGTATATGTATATGTATATGTATATGTATATGTATATGTATATGTATATGTATATGTATATGTATATGTATATGTATATGTATATGTATATGTATATGTATATGTATATGTATATGTATATGTATATGTATATGTATATGTATATGTATATGTATATGTATATGTATATGTATATGTATATGTATATGTATATGTATATGTATATGTATATGTATATGTATATGTATATGTATATGTATATGTATATGTATATGTATATGTATATGTATATGTATATGTATATGTATATGTATATGTATATTTATATGAAGACAACTGGGATTACTTCCACTCAACCACCAAACATTCTTGGAACTAATTACCCCTAATTAATAGAGTCATCTAGCATCAGAAAATCATACGCAAATGTTCTTAGGGCCAATCAAACTTCACAAGCAAATTCTCTACCTAAAAATAAATTTAAATTGTAATACATTTATGGAAACTACAATAGAGAGGTTTTTCAATCGGTAAACAATTTTACAAACTCTATAGCAATATAATTCAAGAAGTGCTCAAGAGCCAATCGATGCTGTTACAAGCTGTTCTAAGTAAACCGTGAACTGTTTTAAGGTGTGTTTTTGGAACTGAAACCCATTTGACATCTCGAAGTATATTCTAAAT